>JAECXR010000029.1:1207284-2414568 GCA_018153035.1 Drosophila pseudoananassae pseudoananassae
GTGTATTTTCACCGAGTTGTTCCATTCTACTTTACTTCCGCTATTTAGTAGCTTCAGTAATTCAGCCTTTCTGGCTTTTAACCGTTGAACCACGCCACTACGTTTTGCACACATCACACTCTACTTACTGGGGTTTAGAGTGCGGGTCGAAGAAAGCGGTCGTGCCGCGCGGGCGCTCCCGAGTGACGCGGCCAAATACTGCAGAATCTAAAAAAGGATCGGGTAGTGGGTAACCGGACAGCTGGGGACGGACTCACCTACCGAGCGAACCACAACACTCCCTGGATAGGTCACTAGATGGCCTCCGCGAAGATTAGGATGAGCCGCCAACCGCCGAGGTAAGAGGCGCGAAGAGAGCTTTCTCTTCTAGGATCTCTCTTCGCGACACCTTTCTCCTGAGTTGACCGAGCTAAGCAAACGTGGCTGCCCCCACCAGAATTGCGCAGGTCATGGCAGCTGATCGTAACCAGCTGGTGGGCAGTGTTGGGAAACGCCCTAACATTGCCTGCCGGTAGAGGGCGTTAGATCCGGACCAAGGGCACCAGGGCTCCCGGACGTCGCAATGACGCGACTACAGGAGCCCGGTAGAGGGCGCCAGCGACTCAAGGCAAAGCAAAAGGGTAGCATACCTTTCAGGGCTGCTGCCTCAAGTCCTTTGGACGCACTAGACACTTCGGAGGACATCATCGGGGCAATCGCGCAGCAGGCAGCGGTGGACCAAGGCGCCTTGAAGGTCAAGAAGCTGAGAAGCACCTATGGCGAGACTCAGACCGCTATCGTGGCTTTCCCCCGCGAGCCTTGCCAAGGCCATCACTGCTGTGGGCAAGGTGAAGGTTGGGTGGTCAGTATGCCGTATGAAGGAAAAGGAGGGCGTGGCTCGCTGCTACAGGTGCTTTGGGATGGGGCACATCGCAAGCGCTTGCAAGAGCTCGAAGGACAGGAGCGGCTGTTGCTTCCGCTGCGGAGACTCGGACCATAGGGCGGCCACCTGCAAAAAGGACCCTCGGTGCTTCTCGTGTGAAGACAAGGGCCGGAAGGATGTGAGGCATCAGACGGGAAGCAGAAGTTGCCCCATGTCAGCGAAAGGAGGTGGACCTAGGACGACAGGATGCTAGTGCTTCAGCTGAACCTGAACCACTGCAGGGCGGCTCAAGATGTGCTGTCGCAGACTGCGAGGGAGACAAAGACGGACATAGCGCTCCTAAGCGAGCCCCATAGGACTGGCTCAGACAACCGCTGGGCAGTGGACCTATCGGGGAAGGCTGCCATCTGGAGCTGCGGCGCAACCGGCGCGACAATGCACTCAGTGCACAGTGCGGAGGGATTCGTAAGGGCTCGGATAGGTGGGGCATGGCTTTACAGCTGCTACATGGCACCTAGCCTAACCACCAGTGAGTTTGACCGCATGATGGACTGCCTGGGAAAAGATATCAGAGGCCGCTCTGACGTCCTGGTAGCAGGGGACTTCAACGCGTGGGCTCAGGACTGGGGCTGCCCGAGGACGAATGCGAGAGGGAGAGTGGTAAGAGAAACCTTCGCCTCACTTGATCTCGTATTGCTGAACGAAGGAAACCAGCACACCTTCAGCAGAGCCGGAGCAGGATCCATCATTGACCTGACGTTCGCGAGCCCCTCGCTAGCAGCGGGCGCTGACTGGAGGATAAGCGGGAGCTTTACGGCCAGCGACCACGAAGCAATATTGTGCTCAATTGGCAGCCCTCAAGAACGACCAAGGGAACCGAACAGAGGGAACCAAGGCTACAGAGTCGGTACGCTCCAGGCTAGGAACTTCACCGAGGCAGCACGTGACATCGGCAACGTCCCGCCAAGCGGAGCCAACGAAATGGCTGACACCCTTGCAGCTAAGCTTGAGGCAGCGTGCATGGCGAGCATGCAGCGGAGAAGCCGCTACCGCAGAAACCACGCTCCTGTTTACTGGTGGAGCGAGGAGATCGGCTCCATCCGAGCTGAGTGCATGAGAGCAAGGAGGCTTATGCAGCGAGGGAGAGGCAGCGACGCCTTTGAGGAGCGGCACCAAGTCTTCAAGGACAGGCGCAAAGCATTGAAGGTGGCCATCCGAGACAGTAAAAGGAGATGCTTCCTGGAGTTGTGTGACTCGGCGGATGAAAATCCATGGGGCAACGCGTACCGGATAGTGGTGAAGAGGCTGCGCGCAGGAAGTCAGTCCCCCACTGACCCGATCGTACTAAGGTCCATAGTGCAAGCGCTGTTCCCAGCCGGCAACCAAGTCACCCAGCTTCCAACCCCCCCAGCAGACAACGAAATGGCGGAGGAGGTAACGGAAGAGGAAGTCCTGGCCATAAGGAGAGGCCTGGCCCCCAACAAAGCACCCGGCCCGGACTCGGTTCCTAACCGAGCCCTGAAACTGGCTCTGGCACTGCAGCCGGGAAGTTTTGCGGAGCTGTTCAACAGATGCATCCGCGAAGGCACCTTTCCCACCAGGTGGAAGGTGCAGAAGCTCCTGCTGCTACAAAAACCAGGGAAACCAAGGGAGGAGGCGTCGTCCTATAGGCCAATCTGCCTGCTGGACACAACGGGCAAGGTTTTCGAGAGGGTGATCGCTTCGAGGCTCGAAGCCGCAATAGAGGAGGCGGGAGGGCTGTCGCCAAAGCAGTACGGGTTCCGGAAGGGAAGGTCCACAGTGGATGCCATAGCAGCGGTGGTTGGAATTGCTCGAAACGCAATAGCAGGAACTAGGTGGAAGGGTGGCTCCAAGCAATACTGCCTAATAGTCACCCTGGACATCAGGAACGCGTTCAACACGGCGGACTGGAGCAATACCCTGGCAGCCCTAAGGCGGTTCAACGTCCCCAATTCTATAATGAACGTTGTCAGCAGCTACTTCAGCTGCAGGGTCCTACTTGTCGACACGGACATGGGCACGGAGACCTACGGCGTCACGGCAGGTGTGCCCCAAGGATCGGTCCTGGGACCGCTGCTGTGGAACGCCATGTATGACGGGATCCTGAGACTGCAGCTCCCAGCGGGATGCGACGTCGTCGGCTTCGCAGACGACGTAGCGTTGGTAGCTGTGGCCAAACATAAGGAGGAAGCGGTGAGAGCGGCTAACAAGGCGATTGAATCAATGGAACAGTGGCTCCAAAATGCGGGACTAAGCCTAGCTCCACAAAAGACGGAAGCGGTGCTGGTCAGCAGCCGCAAGGTTCTAGAAACGGCGACGATTCAGGTTGGTGGAATGGCCATAACCTCTCAGCGGGCCATCAAATACCTGGGGGTGATGATCGACGCCCGGCTCTCCTTCCGTGAGCACCTAGGGGATGGTCCCGCTGAAAGAGCGCGCTCGAGAGCTTAAGGAGCTAAAGGAAGCTCGCGCTCGTTATGAGGTTGGTGGTGGCGCCCTCGATATATCTACAAGGGAGGAGGCCAAGGAGAGGTCGCTCACAGCCTGGCAGGACTGCTGGGACTCATCGACGAAAGGAAGATGGACGTACACTCACATCCCCAATCTTAGAAGGTGGGTGTCTCGAAGCCACGGACAGGACGATTTTTACCTGACGCAGGTATTGTGTGGTCATGGCTGCTTCCGGCAATACCTAAAGCGTTTTGGCCACGCGGAAGAGGACTGGTGCCCGGAGTGCGGGAGATCGGTAGTCGAGGACGCCAAGCACGTTGTCTTCGATTGCCGCCGGTTTGCACGAGAGCGCCACCGACTGGCGGCGACGGCGGGCCGCTCACTCCACCCAGGAAACCTTGTGGAGACAATGCTGGAAACCCAGATGCTGTGGGACGCAGTAGCATCCTTCGCTGCAGCGTTAATGCAGAGGCTCAGGAGCATCGATCGTAGATCGTTGGGATTCCATTTAAAAGTGGCTGCTGCTGCCTTCGATAGCTCAGTTGGTAGAGCGGTGGACTGTAGTTGGAAACGTGCAATAGAAATCCATAGGTCGCTGCTGCTGTGTGTGTTTTTTTTTTATTTGATTTTTTTCAGTTGTTGATCCTATGATGCCTTCGGTGGGGTTCCTTCGATGTCCTTTGGTCCTGTCACGGTCGCCATGTAATAGGTTCTTCAAAGGCAGGTTCCCATGTAATATGTTCTTCAAAGACTCTTTATTTGGTTTTAGGTTTTTATTGGATTCGGGGCAGCTGTTGTTGCCGCTCCGAGCTCATGGGAGTTTCTCACTTTACAAATTTACTTATGAGTTAAAGGAGGTCTAAGTCTCGTAGCTGAGCTGCCCAAAGCGGCAGCGGAGAGACGGTTATGTATTCTTAAATATTTATATATGAATATATATTTATGTTATGTTCGATTAGGCGGAGGTATGTGGACATGCATAAGGTCCACTCGTGTTACGTATATGCGGACATATGCGCTTTTCGGCTTACAGCAAAGGCACAGCGGGCGGTTCATATTTCGGTCCACTTAGGTTTATGACCGAAACCTTGGATAACATAAACACTGCGACAAAGTGTTACAGTGTGTACCCTTTAAGTACTCTTGGTACAGTGGGTGGTCGATATATATATATATGATATTAATAGTGCATATATGGGCATATTATATTAGCTTTAGGGAGCACTTCGTAGAAGCCAACCGCAAGGCAGCGAATGTCACCAGAGCACAATCGAGGATCATGCTCAATTGTAGGGGCCCGAAGCAAGGTCGTAGACTACTGCTCCAGACCGTCTGCAGCGCAACAATGCTCTACGCAGCCCCAGTGTGGGCGGAGGCAGCCACAAAAAGGTCGTACACCAAAGGATTGACCAGCACAAACAGGCTTTGCGCCTTAAGGGTGTGCTCGAGCTTCCGCACGATATCGGAGGATGCATCTCTCGTCATCGCAGGCTGTTACCTATCGACCTGCTCGCGGCGGAGCGGCAAGAGCTACACCAGGCCCTAGTAGCGCTATGCGGACAAGTTCCGGCAGCGACGCCGCCGGAAAAAAGAGAGCTCGAGAGCTACGAGCATACAGAGGTGGCAACAACGCTGGGACGAGTCGACCAAGGGACGCTGGACCTATGTACCAACTAGTCCCTGACCTTAAGAAATGGCTCAAAAGAAGTCACGGGGAGGTAAACTTCTGGCTCACGCAGGTGATCAGCGGACACGGATGCTTCAGGAGCTATCTTCACAAATTTGGACACGAAGACGACCCAAAGTGCCCTGAATGCGGGGTGGACGAGACGGCGGAACATGTGGTCCTGGACTGCCCACGCTTTTCAGTCCCGAGGCGGAGACTCCTAGGGGAAATATCGACGGTGGACCTTATTGGAAGGAGGTTGCTGGAGGACGCCCAGTTCTGGGCAGGCATGAGCAGCTTTGCCGCCTTAACGATGAAGGAGCTGAGACGGCTTGAAAGGAACCGAGCGGAGGCTAGGCTAGCCTAGATAAACAAAAGTAGTTGGGCGCTTAGGCACGCCAATCCTGGCCCTGCGAAGCAAAGCCTAGCGGCATTACCGCAGAGGTACAGGAACTTAGAAGACACCTCATTGTTAGAGCTTAGTTTTAAGTTATTTTTTGTTAATAAACGATTTAAAAAAAAAACACCCCCACACACTGCTCCACTTTTTTCTCCGATGCCTTTGGTGCCTGTTAAGAGGAGCCTCAAATACGGGTCTTACTCCAATGAGCTCCTTTTGGAAACTGTTTTTATTTCGTAAAGTTATAAGTAGGATACATGAGAATTTTAAATATATATAAAACTACCTGCCAACGCACTGCACGCTGACATGCTATGCGACCCTTTCTCAACTCATACCAACACGACAAGAGCTCCTGCTTTCCCTACACTTACTTTGGATGCTGACTCCAATCCTGTTATACTCACAATTACACCTGCCCCTATGCAGCCACACACACACACATGAACACAATTGCTTGCTTCCTTGGCTCCGATTTTAGCAGGGAGAAAACATACACAATGGCTCCTGCTTTCCCCACACAGGCAGTGGATACCGCTACTAATCACTTTACATGCACAAATTCACTTGCGTCTGCACAACAAAAACAACAACAGCAACTGCAACCACTACCACGCAAACTCATACAGGTGCCCGATTCTGCTCCAAGTAATGATGTAGGGAACTTAGGAGGTCCATGCAGCATAATAATAACACTAACACTCAGGCCACAATGACAAAAAAATTTACAAAAAGTAAACAAATCGTCATTAAAATGTCCAAGCTTCTTCATTGCAAACTAAATTTTTCTGGAAATCTAACGGTTCTTTCTTAAAAACAAAATTGAAGCTGTGAACACGTCTTCATTTGCAAAGTGAAGTTGCACGCATCGCGAATATTTTACAAAAAAAGCGAACTTCAAAGTGCTCAGTCAACTAATTACGCTACCCAATTTATATTATATAAAATGGATTTTAAAGTTAAGGGTATTATTTTAAAGTTTCAATATTAATAAAAGCTAACTTGTGTTGTCGTTATTAAAAAATTTATTTTTCATTTTGTTACATTTTTAGTATTTTTTGTATTCGTCTTTTTTATGTTTACGTAAAGTTTTAATTGTGATCCCCAAAATTCCCCGATTCATTTTTTATTCAGCGTATTAGTTAATATATTAAGGTATAAAAAAGGGTAAAGTTAGCTGCCGATATTTTCCGATGTGTGCATAATCAACAATATACTAACATCGTCTCTTTATTTTATAAAGGTCAATGCAGCTGTTTTGCATTGTTGTTGTATGGAAAGTTATATGGCAGCTACAAGATATAGTGGGCCGATCGTTATGAATGTTACATGTTTCTATCTTCAAAAATACGAAAGTTGGGTTATTTCCGATAGTTAAATTATACGGCAACTATAGGATATAGTCGGCCGATCCTTATAAAATTTGGTGGGTCGTATTATTTTGCCAAAAGTAGCTCTCATGTAAAAATTGAACTCTCTTAGTCTAAAAACACCAAAGTTATAACATTTCCGATCAATCAGTTATATGGCAGCTATATAATATAGTTGTCCGATCTGACTGATTTTAACATATTATTTTAAAATAAAAAATAAAAATATTTTGTGCCAAGTTTCAAGAGCCTACCTCAACTAGAAGTATTTTTGGCCGCTCTCTCCATACAAGCGTGACCACTGTGCACTGGTTGCAACCCAGTATGATCAGCCGGCTCAAACCTGTTGCGATAGGAAAATACCAGATTATGCCCTAAGTACCATCACTAGGCCCAATATCGTAGAAAAATTTGAAAAAAAATCTCCAGTAAAGATACAATCTGTGGAGTTGCTTAGAAACATCTTTTCACAGTTGAAAGACAAAGAAACTAAATCTCTGATGCATCTCATAAAATGGCTCAAATGCTGCCACCTAAATCCCCTAAACCCACCCCTGATCATTTTCTTAGGCTTTGCAGCAGGATCCTGGCAATACATCTCCCACCAAATCCGCTCCTAGGATTCCTCCAAGCAAGGCAGTTCTTATAAAACCCACCCCGCTCCGAGCCAGCGAATCCAGCTCTGTGGACATGGGCCCCGTATCTTGAAATTTTAAAGCTACGGTTCACACCACCCCTGACCATTTTCTACGAAAACCTGCTCAGATGGATGCTTCCTCCTGCCATAACACTTCGACTCCGTATAACCCTAAAAGGACTCCTACTTTTAAGAGTCTCTTTGCCAAAAAGTTTTATATGGAGCGTCAAGAAATTAGGGCTGAGGCCAATAGGCGAAAAAGCAATGGGGATAGGGAAGGGGTTCTGAAGGATAGCAACAAAAGCAAAAACAGCAATAGCAATAACAATAACAGCAATAAAACATCATCAGCACTGGCCCCTCTTATTTTACCCCTTTGCAAGCCTCTGGCCCCGCTAATGTCCTTGTCCTTGCATACTCCAACTAATTCCCTTGCTTTGGCCCAATGCCATAGATGCCAAAAGTATGGGCATACCAAAGGAACTTGCAGACGATCCTTTGTTTGCATGAAGTGTGCATGACAGCACCCCACCACATCCTGCAATAAGCCGAGATACAAGCCCCCTCGTTGTTGCAATTGTGGGGGTCGGCACATAAGTGCATACAAAGGATGTAGGGTTTTTTAGGAGGCAAAAATGAAATTGGCCGGGTGCACCTTCTGAGTGTCATCGGAGCCACCGCTCAGTAAAAAATGTGGATCCCTCCTGGCGCCGACACCAGCCTAATCAACAACAACACCACAGCACCAACTATTCGAAAATCCTTGAGAATGATGAACTGCCCCCTGGGGCACACCCTCATTCTAAACAACGTTCCAATAGAGATCCACGCTATCATGGTTCTACAAACGATCGCCGGAATCCTCCCCTACAGCGGTAACATAAATCCCCAAATCCTAGGCCAAGGATGGCCCAGCCTACACTGGACCATGCCTAATACACCAAAGAGAATAAAAATTGTCTGCTGGAATGCTGGGGGCATCCAGAACAAATTACAAGAGCTTTCAATTTTCCTTAACCAAAATAACGTAGATTTGTTGCTCGTCAGTGAGTGTAAATCCTGCTTCTTCCAAATTCCTGGCTACCATGTCCACACAGCCATGAATCCAATGTCGCGGCACAAAGGGGGGCGGTCACAATTGTTATACACGGAATAGATCACACAGCCCTTGCTCCTGTTGAAGATGATATGGTACAAATTTGTTCGATTTCCTATCAAAATATCATACTTGCCTCTGTCTATTGTCCGCCAGCTAGAAAATGGGCCACCTCTGATTTCATTAGCCTCCTGAAATACATTGATGATATTTGTCCAGCACAGTCGCCCAGATTCATAGTTGCTGGAGACTGGAACGCAAAGGATGCCATGTGGGGATCCTACCGTGGATGCCCCAGAGGCAATGCCCTGAAAGATGCTATCCTTACCAGGCGGAGGTATAATGTCTTTGCTACTGGCTCGGTCACCCATTTCCCGTTTAGTAGCAGGACAAAGAGTCTCTCAATGATTGATTTTGGAATATATAGCGGCTTCTCTTCCAAAAATATCAGTATCTCCTCGCTGGATGCGCTCTCCTCGGATCACCTTCCTCTCCTGATCGAGGCTGCAATTGGGCGTGCTCCGTTGAGTCCTCCAGCAGCAATTTCCACTTCCACTCCGAGTTGGCCCCTTTATCTTCCACGTAGTAGTCAGGGAATTAAGGCGTTTCAAGCTGCATTAGAAAGGAGCCAAATTTGAATGTTGAATTGACTTCATAAAATAATATTGATGATGCAAAAGAATTACTTACTCATAACTTACTTACTTACTTATTGGTGAAGCCCTTGAAAAACATGCCACTCCATCTACTGGCACACATAATCCAAAGGGACATTATCCGCAGCTTAAACTCAAACTTGATCTCCGCACAAAAATACTCCTAGCTCAATATGAATCCTGTAAAAGGCAACTTAAGAGAAACAAAACAATTGATAATAAAAGGAACGCCTCTAGGCTTAAAAAAAACTCACGAAGGTCATTAAACGAGCACGAGAAAACTGTATTGGTGGGCAATTCGATCGCTTGGATCCTGGCGACCGATATGTCATGACGAGAATCTGGAAAATAACCAGGAAACTAAAACGCCAACCTCCTTCGAATTTTCTCCTTAAGACTTCGACAGGTGCCTCCATAAATACCACCAGCAACATCAAGTGGACTGAGACTGCGGGCTCTCAGGAGAGAGCTGAAATTTTTGCTGTACACTTAGAAGACTGCTTCTCCAACAATTTTAATGATAATGACCTGGACGAGGACAAGAAAGCTATTACTGATCAATTAAATACTTTGCTTAAGAGCATACCTGAATGTCCTGATGCTCGCTTCTTCTTTCGCCTGGACGACCTGAAGACTATTATTACTGGGCTTGCCACTGCAAAGTCTCCTGCGGAAGATAGAATAACCAATAAACTTATTAAAATCCTTCCCACAAAGGCGCTTCTCTTCCTCCTCATCATCTTTAACTGTATCCTCCGCTTTGGTTACTTTCCGTCTAAATGGAAAAGGGCCAACATCTCTATAATCCCGATGCCTGGAAAATCAGTTTCTGACCCCTCCTCATATCGACCCATTAGTATTCTTCCTGGCTTTTCTAAAATCCTCAAAAAGCTCATCCTTAACAAGAAAGGAAAGCTAACTTAAGACGGAGCCGAAGTTGATATACCCTTGCAGTTAAAACCGGATATATATCGCAAACATCGGATATAGTTGGCCGATCCTTATGAGAATATCATAATATAACCAATTTATTACAATAAAAAATCTAACACAAATTACCAAACTTCCATCTTCAAAAATACCAAAGTTGGTATATTTACAAAATACCATTTCCGATCGTTCAGTTATATGGCAGCTATAAGATATAGTACCGATCGTTATGGAATTTGGTAGGTTGGATCAACTGACCAAAAATAGAATCTGTACCAAGTTCCAACTTTCTATCTTCAAAAACACGAAAGTTGGGTAATTTCCGATTATTATGCCAAAAATAGCTTTCGTACAAAATCTGAACTCTGTTACTCTAAAACCATCAAAGTTATACCATTTCCGATCAATCAGTTATATGGCAGCTATAGGATATAGTCGGCCGATTCCGGCCGTTCCGACTTATATTCTGCGTCCAAACGAAAGAAGGGTGTGTGCAAAGTTTCAAGAAGATAGTTTTAAAACTGAGAGACTAGTTCGCGTAGAAATAGACAGACAGACGGACAGACAGACATGCTCATATCAACTTCGGAGGTGATCCTGATCAAGAAAATATATACGTTATAGGGTCGGAGATGTGTCCTTCACTGCGTTGCACACTTTTGGACAAAATTATAATACCCTCTGCAAGGGTATAAAAAGATGCTTGAATGCGAAAAATTTGCCAAAGCGATACCTAACCATAATTTTGGATTTAGGGAAGAACACAGCGGGAAACAACTAAAGACTTGTTGTCCGTCAACATATTCTCAAAGCGTTTGAGGAAATGGAGTACTGCTCAGCGGACTTCATTGACTTCACCCAGGCCTTTGACAGTGTCTGGCATGCTGGGCTCTTAAATAAGCTTATCAAGCTCCTTCCCACTCATCTGGTTAACCTACTCCACAGCTACCTGAGTGAGAGGACTTTCAACGTCAAAGGAGAAAAAGGAGTCAGATCCGCCATCAAGTCAGTTTAGGCTGTTGTCCCTCAGGGCAGCGTTCTGGGGCCAATCCCCTACTCAGTTTTTACATCCGACATGCCTTTCCCGGAACAGGTTCTAAACAGCTCCCTTATTAGCGACCCAAGGAAATTTCTGTTGGCCTCCTATGCTGATGACACGGCTCTCCTGTTTAGCTGCGCCACCCAGCAAGGAGCTGCCAGAGGTCTGAGGACATACCTCGACACCTTTTCGTCATGGGCAAGAATGTGGGGACTAAAGATTAATCCTTCTAAATGTGCAAGTGTGGGCTTCACCCTAAATTGATTGGCGGAATTAATATTCATTAATAACGAAAAAATAGCCGAGAAGAAGACATACAAATACTTGGGAATATCCCTTGATGAAAAGCTGGCTTTTAAGCTCCACACCACCCAACTTGGCATTAAAGTCCGCGCCAGAGCCAAAAAGTTGAACTGGCTAATTGGCCCAAACAGTCCACTCAAAGGGAACACAAAAGCAATAATCTTAAAAAAGCTTGTTATGCCATTATGGCAGTACGCGTTGCCGGTGTGGGCCTCCCCAGCCTCTGTACGTCGGTACGTAAGGTTCAGTCCGCTACCAATAGGGTCATAAGGGGGGGACTTGGTTATGAAATATACACTAAGAGCAATGTAATAAAGAAAAATCACAACCTCAAAACCCTGGATGATACCTATAAGGACCAAAGCTCTCGCTTCTTCGCCACGGCTACGGCTCGCACGAATCCGGCTGTTAAGCAACTAGCCCTGTGCAGCTTCGTAGGATCCACAAATCCAGGCCCAGGTATACTGTAATATGCACATATGTAGAAACATGTAGCGAGGTAACACTGTACCCTGCATGCATATAACAAACAAATAAACCAATTCAAGTGCGCAAAATATGACCGCCAACTTATGAGTTAGGCTAAGTCAGCGTTCCCACGCTGACCGCATGTGCCAAAGACATGTGTGCATAAGACTCACTCTCTATAAATTAACATAAACTAAGCGTGCATGCTCCTGTGACATGCTCACCCAACAACATACCACCTAAGTTTATGTAAATAAGAAACAAATAAACATATAACAAACAAATAAACCAATTCAAGTGCGCAAAATATGACCGCCAACTTATGAGTTAGGCTAAGTCAGCGTTCCCACGCTGACCGCATGTGGCAAAGACATGTGTGCATAAGACTCACTCTCTATAAATTAACATAAACTAAGCGTGCATGCTCATGTGACATGCTCACCCAAAAACATACCACCTAAGTATATGTAAATAAGAAATATGTAATGTAGCCGCTCCGCTGCCGGCTGAACTGGCAGCGCAGCGCACGCCAAACTTATGTATTTAGACTTAGAGAATTTTTTATCTTTTGAATTAAAGTCAGAAATAAAACAGTAATCAAAGAGTAATCAAGTAATTGCCTAATTTTCTGGGCGATCTGGGTGATTACATTGGCGACCCTTTACATGGCGACCGTGACACACGTCCTGGAGCACTTAGGACTTGCAACAGCAGCAGTCAGCAACTGAAGAAGAACAAGACCGAGAATAAGAAGAAGCAGAAGGAGAAGAAGCAGCGTTGCAGAGATGCCTTCTAACGGTACAGTCAACAACTGAACAAAACGGAAATAATTTTGAGTGAGTACAGGCAATGAGCAAAAGGCGAAGTGGGGTCAAAAAACGACTCAGAAAACGCAAGTCTGAGATCGTAAAAACCATCTACAAAAGCAAAAATCTCCCGATGTGGGATATTTCTCAAACTCGAACACATCGAGACATTGTTAAAGAAAAAAGCCACTGACTCAACCTGTAACTCACACACAATTCAGAATAAAATAATTAATCCGAAAACTTATCGTCCAGATCGGAAAAGTATACAGCCTTACAAAGCCAGATGTCCAGCTGACTGTGAAGGCCCATTGTACAGCCCGTACTGCATGGAGACATGCATACCAGATACCAGGAACAGCAACAAAAGCCAGTGAACCCAGCACCGGCAGATGCCGGCGGCACTACATAGAGTGCAGGACAACCCGACAGCGCAACTAAGTGCGCCCACCGCCTAGCTATCTAGGCTAATAATAATACTAACATATAAATATAAAAATCATTGTAATATCCGACGACAATTGAGTCGACCGGTAAGCCGTTTGGCCCGAAAAGCCATAGGCCCAAATTTTAGCCATATAGTCATATCCATAAGCCATATTTTTGGCCCGAAAAAATAGGCAGGAAAATATGTATAAAAACTAAATGTCTATAGAGACAAACAAAATAAGCAAAGATATAGAATCAGAATTATCAGAAAATTTTGCCAACATGGGCATTGTAGACGTTAAAACTGTAGACTCTACAGCCAATGTTATCAACAAAGTAGAAGTTGATAACACACCTTAAATTTATAACCATATTAATTGTTATAATATTCATAATAAATGTGTCAAATCTATTATATAAAGTATATAAATACCACAATAAATGTATCAAGAAAAGATAAAACAGCCAAGCAAATGACTTGGATAAAATTTAAGAAAAACAATTAAAACAAAAAGCGAAAAAAAAAAACATTTTAAGTAAGCTAATAAAATGACAATAAAATTATGAATAATCTAATTCCACTCGCTAATTTGTTTAATGTATCTATGTGGTATCATTAAAATACATCTTGATTAAATAATTTAATTTTAAATTTGAAGCAGTGGTCGGCACCCCAATACATTAATATGATTTTAGCGCATTAGTGTTAGTAACGAATAGCAGAAAGTAGGCTGTGAGCATGACGTTTCACACATTTATACTGTGTGTGTGTGGCAGAGCTCGGGCAGAGAAATATCCTATGCCCCCGAGATAGGGCCGTGCCGACCACTGATTTACCGAAATACAAATAGATTCATATTTAAACGATGTTTTAGTACATGACCCAGATTTCCAAATTCGTGCATTTAGCATTCTGCACAAACACAAGGATTATATGTCCTTATATGAATTTGAATGTGAATATATGGAAACATATAACAGTATGTTCAGCCCTTTTCTGTACTTCGATAATACAATTAAAGCAATAATTTTGAATACATTTTCGTATGTATATATCAAAAAAGTACAAGAAACTAATCCAATACTGGGCGAATGTACAATTTTATTGGTAAAACTGCATAGCTAGATGAAAGAGAGACATTTAAAAAATATATATACATAACTAAAGACACGGCGAATAACTATTTTATTATTTTCCATTATGAATTGCAATGGAATGGAATAATTTGAACGCCAAATTAGTTGATATTAAAACACAATTCGATAAGTCGTATAAATGCTTAACGCAAAATAGAAGTGTATTTAGCGTAACAGTAAATAAACACGCAACAACGCTAGTTGCTTGTTTAAACCAAGCACGTTCATTAATACGCGACAATAGAAAAAAGTTAAACTCTCACCATTGGTCGTATGTATATAGATTCTTACAGAGGTTGCAAAATAACCTTCAGAATATAAAGACAAAATACTTACTAGAAATTACAATACCTTCGATACTGAACACACCAGCGGTAATCGAAGAAGAAACAAATACAGATACAGAAGCTGTAAGCGATTCAGAAATCGCAAGCGATTCAGAATATCAGATTAAAGAAGAAGATCTACAGGATCTCACGATACCAGCGGTAATACATTTTCCCGAGGTATCCGAATCTGAGTCAGAATCAATATCTGAAAAAGTCGTAAACATGGCTATGTCACAGGTAGAATACCTAAAGATTGCCTCATCTCTGCTGCCAGAGTTTGATGGAAAGGCAGAAAATCTGACAAGTTTCATAGACGCATTGAATTTAATAGATTCACTAAAAGGCCCACATGAAACCACAGCCATTACCTTAATCAAGTCAAAATTGAAAGGCCATACAAGAAAGCTCATTACCACAGAATCAACTATTGTTGACATAAATTTAAATTTAAATTGCAAAGTAAAATAAAAGGTGATTGAGTATCAGGGATAACTGCAAAACTAATGAACTTTCAGCAAAAGCAAAAAACTGCCAATCAATATGTACAAGAGGTAGAGAAGTTGGCAAAGGCCCTAGAAGGAGCCTACATCGACGATGGAGTATCCTCCGAAACAGCCACTAAATACAGCGCAGAGCATGCTGTCAGTGCAATTATTAAAAATTGGTCTATAGAAAAAGTTAAATATATAATGGAGGCTGGAACATTCAGAACTCTAGACTAAGCAACGACTAAGTTTGTCAATAGTTGCTTCAGTGGTCAACGAAACTATAATAGAGGTAGTCGAGGAAACTACCGAGGTAGAATAAATACCCAAAACAACAGTAATCGTCGTTATAATAATAACAATGGAGGTAGAGGCCAGTATAGAGGAAATTATAGAGGTAGCGGTAATCAAAGCCGCGGCCAATATAATAACTCCTCTAATGTACGTGTCACTCAGGGTAGTTCGGAAAACTACCAGGCACCTTTAGGTACACAATAAAAAATTACACACAGAAAATTTAAGTCTTAATATGATTGTAGTATTCAAAATCTCATTACTCATTTCATTCCTAAAAGATAATTCAGATGCTTTTGAAAACCTCGAGCAAGATAGAATAATAGATATACAAGGCATTGGACAAGGAGTAATAAAGTCCAATGGTTTAGTTCGAATTGAATTGCAGACTGACACGTATACAATTCCGCACTATTTCCATTTAGTTTCCAAAAATTTCGCAATACCATGCGACGGAATTATAGGAGTTCACTTTATAAAAACGTTTAATTGCAAATTAGATTGTGAACCAGCAAATGATTTGTTCATAATAAGACCAAACAACTTAAAATACCCAATTAACGTTCCAAGAAAGTTCAGTTCTGGTAAAAAATTTTAAATAAATTAGATATAAACTTACCAGAAGATAATATCTTAATTCCAAATCAAGAAGTAGTATCCGGTATTTATGTTGCGAATACAGTAGCACCAACCAATGATACATTTGTCATACAACCAGTACCGACCAATTAATAGATATAAATAACATACAGTATGAACCGCTTTCGAATTACGAGATAATTCAACCAAGCAAAGGTTCTAGAACAGATGAAGTCATATCCAAATTAAAGAAAAACTTTCCTAAGCAATTCGAATCAGAGCTCACCGACATATGTTCTAAATATAGTGATATATTCGGACTCGAAACCGAATCAATCACAGCTAATCATTTTTACAAACAACATTTAAGACTTAAAGATAAAGAACCAGTGTACACAAAAAACTACAGAATACCGCAGAACCAAGTAGATAAACTTATTAAAGACAATATAGTTAAAGAGACTGTATCTGAATACAATAGCCCACTTCTGTTAGTACCTAAGAAATCACTCCCAGGTTCTAATGATAAAAAATGGAGATTAGTAATAGACTATCGCCAAATTAATTAAAAACTTCTGTCCGAAAAATTTCCCCTACCTAGAATTGACGACGTACTTGATCAATTAGATAGAGCTAAATACTTTTCATGCTCTGATCTTATGTCAGGTTTTCACCAAATAGAGCTTGAAGAAAAATCAAGAAATATAACGTCATTCTCAACCAACAACGGCTCATATCGTTTCACGCGATTGCCATTTGGTTTAAAAATAGCACCAAATTCATTTCAGAGAATGATGACAATAGCATTTTCGGGTCTAGAACCATCCCAAGCATTCCTTTATATGGACGATCTTATCGTCATTGGATGTTCAGAAAAACATATGATCAAAAGCCTAATCAATGTATTTGAACTCTGTAGAAAAAAAAACCTCAAATTACATCCACAAAAATTTTCATTCTTTATGCACGAAGTGACATATTTGGTCACAAGTGCACAGATAAAGGAATACTTCCAGATGACAAAAAGTATGTCATCATGAATTATCCCGTACCACACGATGGGGACAGTGCTAGATGATTCGTTGCATTCTGCAACTATTATCGACGTTTTATAAAAAACTTCGCCGACTATTCACGGCACTTAACACGACCATACACGATATCTAGACATACACAATAAAATCCTGAAAGTCACTACCAGGTACCAAAGTAGACGAAATATCTACAGAAAGTTTTTAATTAATTTGGCGATAGTCTATTACTTATCTCCATTTTTTATCATTAGAACCTGGGAGTGATTTCTTAGGTACTAGCAGAAGTGGGCTATTGTATTCAGATACAGTCTCTTCAACTGTCTTTAATAAGTTTATCTACTTGGTTCTGCGGTATTCTGTAGTTTTTTGTGTACACTGGTTCTTTATCTTTAAGTCTTAAATGTTGTTTGTAAAAATGATTAGTTGTGATTGATTCGGTTCCGGGCCCCAAGGGTTGCGATCTCTGTTCGAGGGAGAACCACCCCATTCGCTTATATCCGCGGTTCCTAGAAATGGACGTAAATGGGCGCTCGGACTACATTAAAAGGAAGCAGTTATGTTTGAACTGTTTTGCCCGAGGGCACCAGCAGCGAGACTGCACAAGCGCCCATACCTGCTTCACATGCCACAGCAGACACCACACCCTCTTGCACCGCGGCAATCCATTTGCCACCGCTCCAAGTCCGCCTACGTCAACAAACGGCTCAGAGGATCAGTCGAATGTGCAGGTGTGTTTCGCTTCCGGGTCAGGAGCCGTCCTACTGGGCACGGCCCTTATCAACGTGTGCCACTTAATCAGACCATTTCCGCGTAGTCTAATAAATTGTACCATTTCTCTATTCGGTCGCCGCCTAGACCCGGGCTACAATTAGTGACTGCGGCTGACGTTTTTCCGCAGTTGGCAGGAAATCTGGCATCATATCCGATTTCGCGAGATCTTCTCAAGGGACTGCTCGACATTCCCCTGGCGGACCCCAACTTCTTTGAGAGCTCCCAAGTCGATGTGTTATTAGGAGCTGAAATTCTTCCATCCATTCTCCTTGGTAATTCCAAGGCTAACATCTGCGGGTCGCTTCTCGGTCAGGAGACCATTTTTGGATGGTTGCTGACAGGCCCATTATCTCCAGCCAACCCCCACAGCGTGTCTGTTTTTTCCGCACGAGTTGCCCGCAGCCTCGGTGACTCACTGGTTTAGGGTTTCGATTCAGGATGCGAGCACAATTCTGTCTCGACTCCTTCTTCGATTTACACATCGCATCAAGCTGCACGGTGGCAATCAGCTGATGATCCGTCTGATCCGGGCCAAATTCTGGATTCCAAGGTCATATTCAGCACGATGTCGCCACGCTCACGCAATCCCCACGCAGATTTACTCGAGGTATACAATCCTACCGATGCCGAGTCTGCAATGGGATTCATCCATTAAAGAAGTGTCGGCACTTCCTACGCCTTTGTGACAAGAAGCGGCTCCGAGCGGTTCTCGTAAGCCGGTATTGCTCGAGCAGCCTGTCCCACAAGCACTCCGACGGATCCTGTCGTCGTGGGGACGGCTGTAAGACGTGTGGTCAGGATCACCACACGCTGCTGCACCCCGTGACCGAGGAGCGCGGGAGAAAGTACACGGGGTGTCTCGCTCTCTCGTCGGCCGTCGTCCGCCAACTCCCGACGCGGTTCAGTTTGCGCTCTCGCCCTCTTTGCGCTCTCGCTCCTTTGTCGGCCGTCGTCGATCGTATTCTTTCTATTACCTTTGCCTGTTTTCTTTTCTAAGTGAAGTTAATCCTCTGTAAGCAGCCCAATAAAGCTGAATGCGCTTCTTGTGAATTTACCGAAGACGCCCCCGACTATTTCATTTCAACCCCTACTTCTGGAATCTTTTGCGGCACCAGCGCCCCCCCTACACATATATATCTATATAGTATTTTTGAAATATATGACCGTTGATTCTTATGAAATAAAAATTGTTATCCTATTCTTATGTACTGTTTGTTTTTTGTTTTTATTACCTGAAATAACTATATTATCTCTATCATTAAGTTGTTCTACTCTATAGGGCCCTGTGTATTGGAAGTCTAATTTATGTCCTACTTCATTTTTAAGTAAAACTTTATTCCCTATTGATAGACTTATTTTTTTAACTTTTTTATCATAATATTCCTTATTTTTCTGCTTATTCGAGTCAAGCACATTTCTTGCTCTGTGCAACTTCTAATCTTCTAAATAAATTTACTCTTCTTAGCGTAATCATCTATGTTATATAATGGTTCTATATTATTTACGCTATTAAAATGCTTAGGTAAGTTACTTGTTTTTCCAAAGACAAGTTCATATGGACAATAGTCATGTGCCATAAATGGGGTCGTGTTGAAACAGTATACGAAATATTGGACTCATACATCCCAATCAGTTTTATCAACCGATATATGTATATGAACGTATGTATTCATTAAAAGTTCTATGACTTATTTCGACTGTTCCAACTGTCTGATGGTGGTGTGCAGTAGATGTTATATTAGTTATTTTTAAATACTTGTACAGGTCATTTATTATCGAATTTTTGTATTCTGATCCTATGCCCGTAATGAACATCTTCATTGGACCGTATTTCATAAATTCATATAGATATTTGTTAAAGTGGTCATCGGGTTGAGTAGCGCTATTCTTAATGTATTCAATAATTCATTGCCCATTGAAAATCATCTATTGAAATTATTTCAAAGATGTTTTCCCGCGGTGCCATTTTCAATTGGCTTATTTTTAATGTATCGGCTTCTTTTTCAAGCCTTGGAAATAGTTTTCTTAAGTCAATATTTCCATTTGCACATAAATCACCAATATCTATTCTTGCTATAATTCTTTTACCATGTTTAAATAAACATAGCGCATCTTTTATATGCAAGGTCACTACTTTACGTACTTCGTCATTATTTATGACTTGGTATACGTTGGGCTGAGAAGCTTTTTCTGTAGATTGCCTTGGCAATTCTACTTTTTCATTATCTGCGCAGATATTTCGTCTACTTTGGTACCTGGTAGTGACTTTCAGGATTTTATTGTGTATGTCTTTTAATTCGGATATTGTTATCCTAGATAGGGCGTCTGCCACGAAATTATCTTTACCCTTTAGGTACTCGACAGTAAAGTCGTATTCTTTTAATTCTAGCCGAATGCGTTTTAATTTAGAACTAGGATTTACCATAGAAAATAAATATGTTAAAGGTCGGTGATCTGTTTTAACTGTAAAATGTTTTCCATAAATATATGGTCGAAAATGTAATATTGCCCAGTGGATTGCTGCTAATTCTTGTTCTGTAGTGCTCTTATTGCTTTCACCTTTTGTGAATGCTCTCGATGCGTAAGCAATGGGGAGTTGGAGTCCGTTATAGTTTTGGGTTAAAACTGCTCCACATGCTTGCTTACTTGCATCAGTGATTATGCAAAATTCTTTGCTAAAATCGGGATATTGCAACAGGGTTGGTTCCATAAGTTTCTTTTTTAAAGAGAGGAATGCTTTTTGGAATTCGTCTGTCTATAAGAATGGGACATTCTTTTTACTTAATCGTGTTAAGTGCCGTGAATAGTCGGCGAAGTTTTTTATAAAACGTCGATAATAGTTGCAGAATGCAACGAATCATCTAGCACTGTCCCCATCGTGTGGTACGGGATAATTCATGATGACATACTTTTTGTCATCTGGAAGTATTCCTTTATCTGTGCACTTGTGACCAAATATGTCACTTCGTGCATAAAGAATGAAAATTTTTGTGGATGTAATTTGAGGTTTTTTTTTCTACAGAGTTCAAATACATTGATTAGGCTTTTGATCATATGTTTTTCTGAACATCCAAAGACGATAAGATCGTCCATATAAAGGAATGCTTGGGATGGTTCTAGACCCGAAAATGCTATTGTCATCATTCTCTGAAATGAATTTGGTGCTATTTTTAAACCAAATGGCAATCGCGTGAAACTATATGAGCCGTTGTTGGTTGAGAATGACGTTATATTTCTTGATTTTTCTTCAAGCTCTATTTGGTGAAAACCTGACATAAGATCAGAGCATGAAAAGTATTTAGCTCTATCTAATTGATCAAGTACGTCGTCAATTCTAGGTAGGGGAAATTTTTCGGACAGAAGTTTTTAATTAATTTGGCGATAGTCTATTACTTATCTCCATTTTTTATCATTAGAACCTGGGAGTGATTTCTTAGGTACTAGCAGAAGTGGGCTATTGTATTCAGATACAGTCTCTTCAACTGTCTTTAATAAGTTTATCTACTTGGTTCTGCGGTAATCTACAGAAAAAGCTTCTCAGCCCAACGTATACCAAGTCATAATTAATGACGAATAAGCGAATGGGGTGGTTCTCCCTCGAACAGAGATCGCAACCCTTGGGGCCCGGAACCACTCGAGTCTCGTATGAATTGAGCTTCCGAGTAGGGGCAGTAGGAATTCCCGACCTTGGCGGAAGTTGCCCGGAGCCACTAGGCCCGACGTCGTCGATGGCCTCTAGAGAGCGATGACGCTCTGTCAGGAAGTTGTATAATTCCTTCCATGTTGGAATTTCGGCCTTATTATGGACGGATTGCTCCCACATGAAAAATTATAACACGAACTCATAAACACCAAGAGGCAGTCCCAAGCCTCAACATTGATAGCGGACATTGCTAGGGCTGTCAGACAACTTTGAATGGTGGCTTGCAGCTCCTTCAGCGCGACCCCGGACTCTTGAAAAATAGCCTGGATGTTGAAAAGGATTTTCAACTGGCTGTTGACCAATAGCCGCCGGTTCTCAAAGCGGTCCGTGAGGCTTTGCCAAGCGGCGTCAAATCCCTCATGGGTAAGCGGAGCCTTGGAAACAATGGCGCGGGCGTCACCACTTGTTTTGGACAACAAGTGGAACAACCTCTCTACCGGGGTGAGCCGCGAGTTTTGGATGTAAATGGCCGTAAACAAGTCTCGGAAGGTGGGCCACCGAAGATAATCACCCGCGAAGACCTCGGTATCCACCGGAGGTAACCGGCAGCCTGTAGACGCGGGCGTGTGTACATTGACGGAAGCCGGAGTGGTATGGGAAGCAATTTTTTCTCGAAGCTGGGCAATACATCTCGAATAAACGGAGTAACATTAGCTGTACTTCGATTCCAGCACTGTCGAGATGGCCGCATTATCGTCGGACTCGGCTAGCAAATCGGAGCAGCTCTCATAGCTTTTCTCCACCTTCTCCCACAGTGCCCGAATTTGGTCCCGATGGACTTCGCACATGTACTGGGAGCCCACTTCCGTTTCTCTGGCGCCCGGAGTATTTATGTTGGCCTCAAATTGGCTAACTCGATCTGTTGTAGCGATGAACTTTTTCAGCGCCCCGTCGACCGCACTTTGAGCCATTTTTGCAACGGAACGAGTTTGCCTCTGTGAAGGACCGGGGATTGTGTTGACGGATTCGTCACTCTTTGCCCTTGGAATGGCACTGTACGCCTTAGGCTTTAAAAGAGGCGTCCGCGGAGAAGCGAATTGAGATCTGTCTCAACGGATGGTTGGGATCGGACGTGCCTTTGGTCGTATCCCGTGGGCATTCTCAGACACCAATTCGCTGGTATGCGCTTGTCGACTGACTTGCGCAATAGGTACCTCGTACGAAGCGGTGGCCGGTCACACTAATGTGATAAGACCGAAGAGATCGTGGATGAAATGCATTTACAAGGCACAAGTGGGAATTAGTAGCGCCGATGTCGGATGCGGCACAATGTCGGAAAGGAACGTCGGATGCGGCACAATTCGAATGTGGAAGAAACTTCAGGAAGCCAAAAAAACCAGGTGGGACGAGGTTTGTTGAGATTCTAGGCTGATGTTGCCTGATGTGGAGTAGAAGCAGCGTTAGAGGGACGGAAAATGGACAAGTACCGGAAAATTCGTGCTCGTTCGGAAAAAACTGATGACTGTCTATATATGTATATTTCGACCAGTATGGCTCGTACGTTCGTAAATATTGAATTCCTAACTATTTTCGAATTTGCGGAGCCGGAAAGGAAATAAATAACTTTTGGCTAATTTTCGGATTTAATTATTATGGAGCCAGAAGGGTGGAGTTGAAAATCTAAATTTTTAATCAATTGAGGTTAATTATCAAGAAGCTGGAACGGTGGAATTGAAACCGCGGCTCTATTCAGACAGAAGATTGACAATTAAATTATTTTATTATAATATCTCGATAATTAAATTTAAAATTAAATTTCACCGGAAAGGTGAATTAAAAAACCTGGCCCTTTGCTCGAACAGAAAATAAGAATTGAATAAGTTGTGGCGGATATAATTATAAATAAATAAGTTTATAATTAATTGATTTCCTTTTTTTTGAAGTTAGTTGTTACGCAGCCGGTTATGCCGTCGGCACCCTGTACGTACCCCAAAGGAAAAAAAAACAGCACCAAAAAAACACAACACGGCTACTACGGCGGCTAGGTTAGTAGTGATTAGTAGTGAAATGGCGGTTTATAATTTTTGGGCTTAGAAAATTTGAGAACTTTTTTTTAATCTTTATCGGTTATATATTTCCTGAAATTGGAAGCAGAAAATATTTGGAAATTTATGGACATGAATGCAAGTACGGATATATGTAAGGGCATATGGGGCATATGTTGGCACAGTGGAACGTTAATAAGTGGACTGTATATGTAACTGTATTTATTTAATTTTGTCGGTTATATATTTCCTTAAATTGGAGGCAGAAAATATTTGGAAATATATAGACATCCATGCAAGTACGGATATATGTAAGGGCATGTGGTCATATATTGGCACAGTGGAGCGTTTATAAGTGGACTGTATAACTGGGGGAACAGAGAAGTTATGTGGTGTAAAAAATGACACTGATTGGGGAAGAAAAGAAACAAATATTACGACAGCGGCGGACTGTTCGGTGAATTTGGAAATTTCCGGAACTAATTTACACCGGCTGGCCAATATTAATTATGCCTTCTTTTTGTCACCACACAATTTCACTGTTCACTTGCGAATTTCTTTTGCGGATTAATTGCACCAAAAACAATGTATGTGTGTATGCATGCACATATGCCTCGACCGTTGGCGAGCGAATGGATAACGGAAAGGCCAAAAACGGCGAGGAGTATGGCGAGGCACACAAAACGAAGATGGATGGAAAATTTTGTAGGTTTTTTTTTTTTAGAAAAATCTCAAGCTGCCGTTGTGTCGGAAGCACTTGGAGTTGACACAGTAGAACAAATAACAAATCTTGCAGCAGTGTGAACGAAATTTAATGTTCGGACCACTGCTGAAGACCGGCAGAGAGACGGAGACGGAAAAAATTTCGTACTTATCTTTTGGCGAAACAATGCCTGGACTGCTGCTAGAAAATATCCAAAATATCCTGAATATCCGGCTCGAAGGACCAAAATGTGTAGGGGGGCGCTGGTGCCGCAAAAGATTCCAGAAGTAAGGGTTGAAATGAAAAAGTCGGGGGCGTCTTCGGTAAATTCACTAGAAGCGAATTCAGCTTTATTGGATTGGATTAAAAAAAATAATTAAAACTTTAAAAATAACTTCACTAGGTTACGTTATTTTTCAAAAGGAGGGAGATGTAATATGCACATATGTAAAAACATGTAGCGAAAAAAACAAATAAACCAATTCAAGTGCGCGAAATATGACCGCCCACTTATGAGTTAGGCTAAGTCAGCGTTCCCACGCTGACCGCATGTGCCAAAGACATGTGTGCATAAGACTCACTCTCTATAAATTTACATAAACTAGGCGTGCATGCTCATGTGACATGCCCGCCCAACAACATACCACCTAAGTATATGTATATAAGAAATATGTAATGTAGCCGCTCCGCTGCCGGCTGAACTGGCAGCGCAGCGCGCTCCAAACTTATGTATTTAGACCTAGAAAATTCTTTATCTGATCGCTGATCGAAAATAGACTGATCGTCACCTCAAAGCCCCCTACAAAAATGATAAACAACAGTCTGCAATTATTTTCGATCTTGAACTCAAGCTTTCTCCTTCTGCGACAAGTTGAAATATAACAATTAATCCCTAAAAATAAATTCGACTTAATAAGTTCATTGAACTATTTATTCCAATTTATACATTTAATCGGTTATAGTTATCTCTGTTGCGCTTTAACTATACTCTCCAACATAAGTCTCTCCGAGCTGTACTCTCCGGACGTAACCCGTTACATCATAGTTACTGTGGAGTTTGTTATTCTTCACGACGCCGAACCTTCGTTGCACATCTCTTTTGTAACGTCATCTCTTACATCCGATCTGATTGTCCACTCTCGGCTACAGAGTGCTTCAGAGAACCTAAATTCTTTACACGCTATTACAGTGGTCTGCATTCCGTCTGCAAAAATGAGTCTTACTTGCACAGCAAAAAAATGTGAATTTGGTGGAACCATCACGGGTGACTCATACCTGTCTTGTTGGCTCTGCAATAACTGCTCACATTTTAAATGTGCTGGAGGAGGACACAATGGACGGATAAGTGACCTTATCAACAAGAAAATTGGCCTGACATGGTCTTGCATCGCTTGTAGAGAAATTGAGTCAGAGATGCGGACTTTTATGAAACAGACGAGAAGTGGTTTCCTAGATGTCCGCAAGCAATTCTCGGCCCTTAATGAGCAATTCCTAGCTCTTGAAACTCAATTCCTTGGGCTAAAATTGTTAAGCGAATCCCCCAGACGAAAAATTCCGAATAACAACCTGCTGACTGCTAAATTACTGAATACCCCTACATCCCATTCTGTACAAGTCGATGAATTTTCAACACCAAACATCTTACCGTCGCCTACTTGTCTACCTACTTATGCTGTTCCAGTACCAAGTGACTTGATGAGCCTTCCTTCAGGGCACTCTAATATTTATCCCTTGAAATAAGCGATCAGCGTACCAAGTACAAATCTCGAGCCACCTCTCATATTGGAGCCTCCATCGTTGGACATCGTTGGACAACCCCCATCGTTGGACAACCTACCCTCTGCTCTAGCTGTGTTGTCTCCAAGGCCTCTGGTTGGTGTGGCACCTGAAATTAGATCTTCTGGACTTACGCTGAGGGCGGTTGCTCCTCGTAAGGCCATTTTCGTCTCTCGGCTTATGCCGGATGCTACTGTTGATGATGTCAGGAGTCACCTGTTAAGCCATCTTAAGGTAGCTCCTAATGAAATAGCTGTTTTTAAGTTTAACTTTAAGCATAAGCGTTCTATTTCTTCTTTTAAAATAGTTCTACCTGATTCCTATCTTGAAAAAGCACTTGATCCTGTAGCTTGGCCTGAGCACAGTATCATTCATGAATTCCTAGCAAAAGACGCTCAGAATCCTATCCCTGCAGAAACTGCTTCAAAAAACTGAATAACATAGTATTTTCCTGTTGCTATCAAAACGTTAGAAGTATTCTGGGTAAGCTGAGCCAATTTTTTACAAAGAGTGCTTCTTTTGATTTTGATGCTTTCGTGCTTACTGAAACTTGGCTTAACTCCTCTGTCTCTGATTATGAAATTTTTGTTTCCAAATTCATGGTGTTTCGATTGGATCGTCCAACTTTTGCAGGTGGTGTCCTCATTGCTGTTACTAACAAATACCCTTCTGAAATTATTCCTTTCACGAACGAGTTCGGAATTGAGTTCATTGCGGTGAAAATTTTAACTGGCTCGTCTCATATTTTCCTGACCTGTTCATACATTCCTCCCATGGCTGAAGATATTGTGTACTTTCACCATTTTGATGCCATTAGGTCTGTTTTTTCGTTGGCCAAGGACCGTGATTTAATCCTAATCATGGGAGATTTCAACCTTCCCATCATTTCCTGGATCCCGTCTGAGGTAGACAATTCCTTGCTTTCCAGTTGTCATAACGACTTTATCGATGCCTTAACCGATCTTGCCCTGCTCCAAATTAATCCAATTCATAACACTCATGGCAGATTTCTGGACCTTATTTTTTCTAATGTGTGATCCTCTGTGACAGTCATTCGGTCCCCGCCGCTATCGCTTCCTGAAGACTTTCACCACCCTACACTATTAGCATCGGTGTTAATTGATGTGCCTCACAATGATGCTTGCTTCAATGCTAAACCTCGTTTCAAATGCTTCAGAAAGACTGATTTTATGGCCCTTCGGAATCATTTAGCTGAAATCGATTGGAATTTTCTTTCATCTATAAACACAATTGAAGCAGCTACGGATTCGTTTTACGAAATAATTCATAATGCCTTGAACAAATTTGTTCCGGAAGTCCCAGTATCATTGTCTACTAAACCACCCTGGTATAATAAACACCTTTCTCGTCTTAAGAACAGGAAATCCAGAGCTTACAAAAAGTTTCTTAAGTCAGGGTCAAACTTTCAACACTTTGACCCTGACCCTTGAAACTTTCAAGGGTCAACAAACCAGTCAAACTTTCTTTATGTTCGCAATCAGTTTATTATTCTCAACGATCAACTCTATAAGCAGTATATCAGGAATTGTAAGGTAAACTTTCGAAATGATCCAAGCTCCTTCTACTCTTTTGTCAATATGAAACGTAAATCAAATCTTTTTCCTCCTTCCCTATCATATAAAAATATTTCACATTCTTCTGAGCAAGGTATTGCTAATCTCTTTGCGTCATTTTTTCAAACCACCTATTCGTCCGATTCATATAACCACAACTCTTCTTATCCTTATAAATTACCACATATAAACAACATTTACTTTTTAAAATTTCGAATTCAGGATCTGTTCGAAGCTCTTTCAACAATAGATATATCATTCTCTGCTGGTCCTGACAATGTTCCTAGCTGTGTTCTAAGGTACTGTTCTGATATCCTTTGCTATCCTCTCACTATCTTATTCAACTTATCCTTGGAGCTGGCATGTCTTCCCAAGAGATGGAATGAATCTTTTATTATTCCGCTTCATAAGAAAGGCTCTAAAACACTTATTGAGAACTACCGGGGGATTGCTAAGCTATCTGCGATTCCCAAACTGCTTGAGAAACTGGTTACTTTCCAACTGCAACATTTTTGTAAAAGCATTATTTGCATAGTACAGTGGTTGACCTCTTATCTATCTAACCGCACGCAGCGTGTTTTGTTTAAAAACAGTTCATCACAGATTATAAATGTTTCATCTGGTGTCCCACAAGGTAGTCACTTAGGACCTCTTCTGTTTGTTCTTTTTGTCAACGATTTATCTAGTGTTGTAAACTATGCTACTACATTTATGTATGCTGATGATGTCAAGTTATGTCTTTCTTTCTCAGACCATTTCCTTCATAGACACCTGCAACTAGACCTTAACGAAGTCTTCTTGTGGTGCTCAAACAATCTCCTTTTGCTTAACTGCTCTAAGTGTAAGGTTATGACGTTCAATCGCAGTGTGCCTCACATCGTTTCGTACTCTCTTGGGAATAACGTCTTAGATCGTGTTTTCCTAATTAACGATCTTGGAGTAATTTTTGACAATAAGTTGTCCTTCAACGATCACATATCACTAATAGGTAATAAAGCCAGAGGTGTGCTAGCTTTTATCAAACGTTGGTCTAAAGAATTTGATGATCCTTTCACAACTAAAACTCTATACGTATCGTTGGTTCGACCTATCTTGGAATACTGTTCTAGCGTTTTTTTTTTTTTTTTTTCCTTATTACTCCTCTCGGGAGCTTAGGGCCTCTACAAGGGCTCTCCACCTAACTTTATTTGCCGCTGTTTGCTTTATTGTGTCCCAGCTGATGTTCTTCTGGGATATTTCTAGGAGTGCTGTACGGCGCCAGGTCATCTTTGGGCGACCCACTCTTCTGCTTCCCTGTGGGTTCCATTCCAGCGCCATTCTCACGATGCTTCCTGGTTCCTTCCTCAGAGCGTGGCCAATCCATTTCCATTTTCGTTTCTTTATTTGCTCCTGGATTGAGACCTCTCCTGTGCAGTGCCATAAGTCCTCATTGGATATTCTATCTGGCCAGAATACCCCAAGTATTATTCTTAGGCACTTATTGATGTAAGCCTGCAGCTTCATCAGTATTCTTTGAGTGGTCAGCCATGTCTCCGATCCGTATAGCAGTATGGATTTTACACACGAGTTGAATATGCGCAGCTTTGTTTTTCAATTTATCTGCTGGTTTCTCCATACTCGGTGTAGTCTTCCAAATGCAGACCTCGCTTTGCGCAGTCGGTTCTCCACATCACTTTCCACTCCACCATTTGATGTTATGATAGTACCGAGGTAGGTGAAGCTGTCGACGAAGTCGATGGTATTATCTCCAATTGTGATGTTGTTTGTGTTGGAGTTGTTGATCCGCATAGCTTTTGTTTTCGATGCGTTGATCTTTAAGGCTACTGCGCTGGCTCGGATCTCGAGGTCCCTAGCTTTGGCTTGAATGTCTTCGAATTTGTGAGCCAAGAGACATATGTCATCCGCGTAATCCAAGTCATCTAGATGTCGGGTGAAGTTCCAGGTGATTCCGCGTCTGTTCATGCATACTTCTCTCATAATTTCGTCGACTACCAAGTTGAACAGAAGTGGTGATAAAGGACATCCTTGCTTGACGCCTGTGTTCGTCTGGAAGGGTGCACTGATTTTCCCGTTGTGCAGTACCGCCAGCTCAGCATCATCATACATTGCTTTCACTATGTTTATGATTTTCACTGGCACCCCCTTTCTTGCAAGTGCCCTCCATATCGCTGCTCTGTCTACCGAATCGAATGCCTTCTGGAAATCTATGAACAGGAGGTACAGCGGCGAGCGCCATTCCACAGTTTGTTCGGTTATTGCGCGTAGTGTGTTTGCCTGGTCTACGCAGCTCCTGTGTGGTCTGAAACCTCCTTGTTCATCTCGTATTGTTGGCTCTATTTTTTCCTGAAGACGTTCATTTAGTAGAGTGGCTAGTACCTTGTAGCTTGTGTTCAACAGGGTAATGCCTCGCCAGTTGTTGCAGTCACTGAGGTCTCCTTTCTTCGGTAGCTTAATGATGATTCCTTTTTTCCAGGATGTTGGGATCCGCTCACTTTCCCATATATTATTGAAATGTGGATGCAGTGTTTCGGCCATTAGTTGCGTGTTAATCTGGAGAAGTTCGGCCGGTATGCCGTCATCTCCAGCCGCTTTGTTGTGTTTTAATTTCCTGATTGCATCCTTTATTTCTCTAATTGATGGTGCCGTGGGTGATATTCTGAGGTTATTGCTCGGTACAATACTCCTGCAGTTATCTTGCGTGCTGCTCGGTTGTTCTGTGCAGCTGATCTCCCTAAAGTGCTGTCGCCATCTCTGGAGTTGTGCCTCATCATCAGTGAGGAGTCTTCCATCTGGGTCCCGCACTGGTTGGGTTCGCCTATGGCAGCTTCCGGTCAGTTGACTAATTATCTGGTACAGTGAGCGCATGTTGTTCGAGTTGGCTGCGCTTTCTACTTTTTCAGCGAGCCTGTCCAGTAATTTTCTCTTGTCGTTTCTAGCTGATTTTTTCACCATCTTGCACAGCTCTTTGTGTTCGTCGCGAGCTCTGCAGTCATGGTCTGCTTTCGACTTTAGGCTGTTCCGTTTGCTGATAAGCTCCCAAGTGTGCGCTGATATCCAGTCCGTGCGCCTGCGTTGTCGGGTGCCAAGCATCTCCTCCGCGGTGCTCCTCAGTATACTGCATGTTTGTTCCCATGAGTGATTCAACGGTTGTGCTGTCATCTGTTCACGCAGCGTTGTTGCCATTCTGGTGGATAGGTTGGAGTCCCTCAGCCGTTGTACGTTAAGGGGAGGTGGTCTTCTTGTGGTCCTGTTGACAGTGTTGCTATTTCGTCTGAGCTTGATTAAAAGCTCTCCGATTATCAGCTCGTGGTCACTGTCGATAGACGCACTTCTCCTATTCCTAACATCCATCATCGAGCGTCTCCATTTCCTACTTATGCAGATGTGGTCAATTTGGTTGCGCGTATGTCCATTCGGAGAGGTCCATGTGTATTTATGGATTTCCTTGTGGGGGAATACAGTGCCACCAATAACCATTTGGAAGGTCTGACATAAGTCGATTAGCCTGTCACCATTATTGCTGCGTGTGCCAGCACCATGTCGGCCCATGATTGTTTCCAATCCGTTGTTGTTGGGGCCGATTTTCGCATTGAAGTCTCCCATAAGAATTTTTATGTCACCTCTTTCGATCCTGGTGAGTGAGGATGTGAGGGCGTTGTAGAAGTCGTCTTTGATGTCATCGCTGGCGTCTTCTGTTGGGGCATAGCACTGCACGATGGTGATGTGTCTAGCATTGCATCGGAATCTGGCAATGATGATTCTGTCGGATACTGGGCTCCAGGAAAGTAGTGCCTGTTTGTATTGTTTTGACACATATATCCCGACTCCGCTCCTGCCTCCATCATTGGTCTCGCTGTGCATCACTAGATTGCCGCTTGATGTTGTTGTTGTCCCGCTACCTCTCCATCTCATCTCACTGATGCCTGCGATTGCGATCTGCATTTTCTCCATTTCTCCTTCAAACTGCGCCAGTCTGGTTGGTTCCATCAAAGTCCTCACGTTCCATTGTCCAATTCGGGTCCGTTTCGATAGGCGAATGGTCGTCAACGGGTTGGGGGGGTGGTTGGTTTCTTCTTTTCTTATATTAGTTTCGTTAATCAATTTTCTTCAGTTGATCCGGTGATAAGCCGGGTGCAACCTATCCCAGAAGTGGGGCTGCCACCTGTCGATATCTGGGAGTACCGTTTTTTCGACCTCACATGTTTAGTAGCAACGGGGAAGAGACCACTAAGCATAATGAAGCCGAAAAGCTTTGGAGGTCATGATTGCCATGAGTGGGGTTCGAACCCACGACCCACCGCTTAGCGAGCAGCTACACTACCCACTAGGCTATGGCCCCCCTCTAGCGTTTGGAGTCCGCAATACTTTGTTCACCAAAGGAGGATTGAATCAGTCCAAAAGCAGTTTCTGCTATTTGCGTTAAAAAGCTTAAACTGGGATACTTCCCTCCCGTCGTATAATTGCCGGTTAAAACTACTAAACCTACCTCCTTTAAAAGAGCGCCGTACTTGTGATGGGGTTATGCTACTTCATGTGCTTATTCTTGGACAGGTTGACTCACAAGTACTTCTTGAAAAATTATTGTTATCTGTGCCTAATAGAGTAACTAGATCCTTCCGACCCCTTTGGTTACCGATTTCTAGGTCTAATTTTGCGGAACACGATCCATTCCGCGTTATTTGTAAAAACTATAACTCATTGTCCCACTTATTGTCCCCTGAACTATCCCTAGATGTAATTAAATCCAAAATTATGGAATATCTTTTAACTTAATCCTTACTCTTAGTTATAATAATATAGAAATAACAGATAATTGTTAATAATGAATAAATGAATAAAACCACTTACTCCCCTTCGATTTTGTGGTCACATGATAAACCACTACGAAGGAATATTTTGGCCCTGGGGACTGCCAGGATGGCAATGCTTTTAAGCAAGGACTGTAACGTTTATAATTAAAAAAGCAAAAAATTACATAATAAAAGTTATTTCCTAATTTTTACGAAAAAATTGATTTTTAATAATTAAAATTAATTTGAATAATAAAAAGTTACTATTTATTATTAAGTATCAATTTTTATATAAAAATTACGCAATACCTTTTATTTTCAATTTTTATTATATAAATTGGAAAATAAAAATTATTTGATAACTTTTATTTTAAAAATTGAAAATAAAGATTGAATTTATATATCTTTTGATCCGTATCTTTTGATCGCACTCAAAGCCATTGATGGATTTTCATCCAACTCCAGGACAGTGAATGACTGTCGCAGATCTCTTAACAAGATGAACAGTATGACATCCACCTCATATGGGTGCTCGGACCACGAGGGAAACTGCGCCACTGACGAACTAGCAAGGCAGGTACTACCAATCCTCTCCTCCCGGAGAATAAACTAGTAGGCATTCCCTTAGCTACGTGTAGGCCAAAACGCAGTGATCACTTTGATCGCGTAGCACTAAGGCAATGGAGGAATCCCCAAAACTGCAGGAACTCACGTATGATATGACCTATCCGCTCTAGGAAAAGATCAATGATGCTTATCGGCTTTAATCCTTATGATAATATCATAATATAACCAATTTATTACAATAAAAAATCTAAAACAAAGTACCACGCTTCCATCTTAAAAATACCAAAGTTGGTATTTTTACTAAATATCATTTCCGATGGTTCAGTTATATGGCAGCTATAAGATATAGTCGGCCGATCATTATGCAATTCGGTAGGTTGTATTATTTTTCCAAAAATAGCATTAGTACCAAATTCGAAGTTATAGCATTTCCGATCAATCAGTTATATGGCAGCTATAGGATATAGACGGCCGATCACGGGCGTTCTGACTTATATACTGCGTGCAAAAAAAAGAAGGGTGTGTGCAAAGTTTCAAGACGATAGCTTTAAAACTGAGAGACTAGATCGCGTAGAAACAGACAGACGGACCGAAGGATAGACGGACATGCTCATATCAACTCAGGACGTGATCCTGATCAAGAATATAATTAAAACAAGAAAGGAAAGCTAACTTCGGGCGGAGCCGATGTTGATATACCCTTGCAGTTAAAACCGGATATATATCGCAAACATCGGATAAAGTTGGCCGATCCTTATGAGAATATCGTAATATGGTATATCCAATTTATTACAATAAAAAATCTAAAACAAATTACCAAGCTTCCGTCTTTAAAAATACCAAAGTTGGTATTTTTACCGAATACCATTTCCGATCGTTCTGTTATATGGCAGCTATATAATCAGATCAACTAGTTAGATCATAGAATAGTTAGATCAACTATTTTACAGAAAAATATAATCTGTACGAAGTTCCAACTTTCTATCTTCAAAAACACGAAAGTTGGGTCATTTCCGATTTTTCAGTTATATGGCACTGAAAATATGGTTATATATATGGAGACTAGTTTGCGTAGAAACAGACAGACGGACAGACAGACGGACAGACGGACATGCTTATATCAACTCAGGAGGTGATCCTGATCAAGAATATAATACTTTATAGGGTCGGAGATGTCTCCTTCACTGGGTTGCACACTTTTGGATAAAATTATAATACCCTCTGCAAGGGTATAAATATATCCAAAAATGTATTCATGGTGTTGCAAATCATTGAAAAGAATTTTTTACTCACATTTTTTTTTTAACTTATTAAAAGTTGGTATGTATTTTTATACCTGTTGAATGAGGTTAGTTTATCTCTCACGATAAAACATAAACAAATAAAAAACAAGAAAAGAAAGCTAACTTCGGGCGGAGCCGAAGTTGATATACCCTTGCAGCTAAAACAGGATATATATCGCTAAAATCGGATATAGTTGACCGATTCTTATGGGAATATCATAATATAACCAATAAATTACAAGACAAAATCTAAAAAAAATTCCAAACTTCTATCTTGAAGAACCCCAAAGTTGGTATTTTTACCAAATACCATTTCCGATCGTTCAGTTATATGTCAGCTATAAGATATAGTCGGCCGATCCATATGAAATTTGATAAGTCGTATTATTTTTCCAAAAATAGAATTCATAGAAAATCCCAACTTTCTAGCTCGAAAAACACTGAAGTTATGCCATTTCCGATCAATCAGTTATATGGCAGATATAGGATATCGTCGGCTGATCCTTATAAAATTTGACATGTTGTATTATTTTCCCAAAAATAGCAATCGTACCAAATCCGAATTCTCTAGCTTTAAAAATACCGAAGTTATAGCATTTCCAAACAATCAGTTATATGGCAGCTATAAGATATAGTCGGCCGATCCTTATGAAATTTGGTAGGTCGTATTATTTGCCAAAAATAGCATTCGTACAAAATCTGAAATCTGTATCTCTAAAAACACCAAAGTTATACCATTTCCGATCAATCAGTTATATGGCAGCTATAGGATATAGTCGGCCGATCCCGGCCGTTCCGACTTATATACTGCGTGCAAAGGAAAGAAGGGTGGGTGCAAAGACGATAGCTTTAAAACTGAGAGACTAGTTCGCGTAGAAACAGACAGACGGACAGACAGACGGACAGACAGACGGACATGCTCATATCAACTCAGGAGATGATCCTGATCAAGAATATATATACTTTATAGGGTCGGAGATGTCTCCTTCATTGCGTTGCACACTTTTGACCAAAATTATAATACCTTCTGCAAGGATATAATAAGGTGGCTGCTAAATATAAAAAAAATTCGAAAGCGAAAACGAAATTTGTGTCTTCTTCAATGTTATAATTCGGTCTCTATTTGCTCTAATCTTAAGCCTTACTTATCTTTTGCGGCGAAGCGGGGCGATTTCGCACAAGAGCAAATATGAGCTTTCGCTCGCGCTCCTCCCTACACTATCATATACTTAATTTAAATAACTATCAACTATAAACTAACATTTAAAAAATACAACTAAATTTCAACAACAAATTCAATGAACCACGACGAGTCCGTTAACACCTTCCCCGTTGCAGGCCTTTTTCCGGCTTCAACTCACTGGCAGCCGCGCCAGCTGGTGGACTGCTCTCTTATATGCCGCTCCAGAGCTAGTCCTGACGAAGGCGACTCTGACCCTTCCGTCCGCGCCGGCATGCGTTGCTCCTACCCTTCATGTGAGCCACTGTTCTGGTGGCAGTTGATCCTCTGCGATCAGGACCAGCTCGCCCGTCCGGATGTCGTCTTCTTGGTGCTGCCACTTCGACCGCGCCTGTAGCCCCAAGACGTACTCGCATCGCTGCCAAAACGTTTGCTTGATTGACGAGACAAGCCGCCATCCGCGGTGCTGGTGGCGTGATGAGCGGCCCGCCTGTCAGCAGGTGCCTGGCAATAAGCGCCTCGCCGTCGCTTGGGTCAGAGCCCCCAGGGGTCGTGAGTTCAGGACGGCCTCGACTCCAACGAGGACGGTCTGCAGCTCCTTCGTGTTCAGCCTGGCGTTCCCTACTGCTCGTCGGAGTAGGTGTTTTGCAAACTTCACATTTGCCTCCCATAGTCCGCCCATGTGCGGAGCCCGCGGTGGTATGAAAGTACGCATCTTTTTCTTGATGCGTATTGCGTGACCGCGTCGACCTTGTCCTCGATTCTCCGACAAAGCTCAGCGAAGTGGCGACTAACTCCGACGAAGTTCGTCGCGTTGTCTTAGTGCACGATCTTCGGACATCCTCGGCGTCCAACGAACCTTTGAAAAGCCAACAAAAAGAAATCAGTTGAAAGGTCGGAAACTACTTTTAAAAGAACTGCTTTGGACGCAAAACAAACAAATAAGGCAATGTATAACTTATAGGGTGGCCTTCCACGAATCAAATGTCGTATCAATAGGGCCACAAAAATCAACACCACATATGGAGAATGGGCGGAGAGCACGAATTCGATCTAAGGGTAAATCTCCCATGATTTGAGTCATCAGACGAGGCTTGCAGTTAAAGCAGCGTATGCATGACCTTACTGTCTGACTGCAGACTTCCTGCGCATTTTCACAAGTGCTCGTGGACCCACATGAAAATTCGACTCGTACTAGTATCAGACGTAGCTCTGAACAAATTAAGAGCATTTTGTCAACATCACTGGAATCTTGGCATCGTACGATATAGGAGCATTAGCTAGTCGCCTCTCAACCCACAAAAACGAAAAAGTTCGAAAAAAAACGAAAAAAAACGAAAAGTCCCAGCCTCTGATGATTCGTGTAAAAAGGAATTTAACTTTTGTAGACTAGGGCAAACAAATAAATTTTGTCGGATCTTTTCTATTTCATTTTTAGCGGTCTTTCAGAATTTTTCAGAGCATTAGCTAGCATTACTGTATTCATCATAAAGCTTAAAGGCCCAGACGACCGAGGGGCGCTCGAGAAACGATTAATTAGTATATATTAAGCTAATTTTAATTTAGAAAGCTGTTGGTAAGGAAATTTAAAATTCTATATTTTAAATTTAAAGGACAAGAAAGAGATGTTATAGCGTAGATACCATTGTAGTTCGAACATAAGACTCTATAAGGATCGTGCTGTGCATATGTCGAACTACAAAGGCTAAGGAATAGAGGACTAAAGTTTCTAGTCCTTCTATTAGGAATGTTAAAATTTAAATGTATTAGTAAATGCTGTCTATATACTTTCCCATTAATTAGGTTATGCAGAAAAACTACACCGAGAATTGTCCTACGATTTGTTAGGCTAGGTAAGTTTATAAGTAAGTTATAAACTATGTTCCCCCAATTATTCAGTCCACTTATCAACGCTCCACTGTGCCAACATATGCCCCACATGCCCTTACATATTTCCGTACTTGCATGCATGTCCATATATTTCCAAATATTTTCTGCTTCCAATTTCAGGAAATATATAAACGATAAAATTATAAGAAAACAATTTTAATTTTCTTAAACCAACAGTTATAAACAGCCATTTCAATACAAATCCGTGATTGTGTCGCTTAAATTCTCGACCTAGCCGCCTTTATAGCCGTTTTGTGTTTTTTGGTGCTGTTTTTTTTTCTTTGGGGTACGTACAGGGTGCCGACGGCATAACCAGCTGCGTAACAACTAACTTAAAAAAAAAATCAATTAATTATAAATTTATAATTTATTTAATATTATTTCCGTGCGAGCGAATGGCCAGTTTTTTCACTTTTCCGGCCACTCAACAATTAATGTCTAAAATTATTAATAATTTAATTATCAACCTTCTGTCCGAATACAGCAGCGGTTTCAATTCCACCTTTCCGGCTTACGTATAATTAAATCCAATTAATTAAAGATTAAGGTTTCAATTCCACCCCGTCCATAAAAATTAAATCCGACAATTAGTCAAAAATTAATTATTTATTTTCTTTTTTTCGTGTTTAATCCAAGCTTATGTCAAGTCCACCTTTTCGGCTCCGCAAATTCGAAAATAGTTAAGAATTCAATTCTCAGGCAGAGTCGTTCCGTTGCAAAAATGGCTCAAACTGCGGTCGAAGTGGCGCTTTTTCCCCAGCCTTACGACCGCGTGGACGTCGATATATAAGAAGGAATCTTAACGCATCAAAATGACGAACTCCAAAGGATATCGCCGCGGCACCCGGGACATGTTCTCTCGCCCATTTCGCAAGCATGGTGTTATTCCCTTGTCGACGTACATGCGCGTTTTTAAGATAGGAGACATCGTCGACATTAAGGGACACGGGGCAGTTCAAAAGGGCCTTCCATACAAGGCCCACCATGGCAAGACTGGTCGTATCTTCAATGTAACACAACACGCCGTAGGAGTTATTGTAAACAAACGGGTGCGCGGCAAGATCCTTGCAAAGCGTGTTAACGTACGCATTGAGCACATTCACCACTCCAAGTGTCGGGAGGACTTTCTTCGTCGCGTCAAAGAGAACGAGCGCTTGTTGAAGGAAGCTAAGGAGAAAGGCTAGTGGGTTACTCTGAAGCGGCAGCCAGAGCAACCAAAAAAGGCGCATTTCGTAAAAAAATTGGAGGAGCCTATCGCTCTGGCTCCGATTCCATACGAGTTTATTGCCTAAGTGCTTTGAAAACAATTTGATAACTTTGTAATTGTGTAAAGCGGTTTGTTCATTTTGAAATGAATTAAGTTTCTTTACAATTGACAGAAAAAAGAAAAACTTCATAGCCAATTTGAGGCTAACATAAATACTCCGGGCGCCAGAGAAACGGAAATAGGCTCCCAATACATGTGCGAAGTCCACCGCCTACGCCAGCAAACGGCTCAGAGGATCAGTCGAATGTGCAGGTGGGTTTCGCTTCCGGGTCAGGAGCCGTCCTACTGGGCACGGCCCTTATCAACGTGTGTCATTTGGGGTGCACCGCCCAGGCACGAGCAGTGATAGACTCAGGGTCCGAAGCGACTTTCATAACGGAACGACTGTTAAACCGAGTCAAGTTTCACTTCAAGATGATTCTAGCCCAAGTTTCCGTCCTTAGTCTTCGACCTTTCCGACCTTTCCGCGCAGTCTACTAAGTTATGCCATTTCTCCATTCGGTCGCCGTCTAGACCCGGGCTACAATTAGTGACCGTGGCTTACGTTTTTCCGCAGTTGGCAGGAAATCTGCCATCATATCCGATTTCGCGAGATCTTCTCAAGGGGCTGCCCGACATTCCCCTGGCGGACCCCAACTTCTTTGAGAGCTCCCAAGTCGATGTGTTATTAGGAGCTGACATTCTTCCATCCATTCTCCTCGGTAATTCCAAGGCTAACATCAGCGGGTCGCTTCTCGGTCAGGAGACCATTTTTGGATGGGTGCTGACCGGCCCATTATCTCCTGCCAACCCCCACAGCGTGTCTGTTTTTTCCACACGAGTTGCCCGCATCCTCGGTGACTCACTGGATCAGGGAGATGTGCTCACACAGATCAGTTCAGAATCGGATTCAGGTTGTGAGCACAATTTGTTTCGACTCCTTCTTCGATTTACACATCGCATCACGCTGCACGGTGGCAATCAACTGATGATTCGTCTGATCCGGGCCAAATTTTAAATTCCGAGGTCATATTCAGCACGATGTCGCCACGTCCACGCAGCGCCTAGTCACTGGAGATCATATGTAATCGAGGTACACTGTCCTACCGATGCCGAGTCTGCAGTGAGATTCATTCGTTCAAGAAGGGTCGGCGCTTTCTACGCCTCAGTTCCGAGAAGCGGTCCAGGCGGTTCTCGTGAACCGGTATTGGTCCAGCCGCTTGGCTCTGATCGATACCAGGAATGGTTTCGATTGAGACCTCCAGCAACACTTGAAGTGGTAAAATCCTTACCAAATTTCACAGGGGACTTAACACAATACGAAAGTTAGAGAAAAACTGCAATGATTCTCTATAAAATTGAAAGTGAACAATATTTTATCGCCTTATCGACGAAATTTTACGAAATAAAATTATGGGAGCTGCCCATGATTCTTTATGAACTTTAAAGAAATCTTATCCCAATTGGATTTTATTTATAGTGATAAACGATCAATACATATTCTCGAGTCAAAACTACGTATTTTCAGGCAAGGACGTATGACAATTACTGAGTACTAAACAAAACCATAATGACATACGGAAAGGATAGTGTAATTACCAAGGAAACAAACAAATCAATAAGGAGCAATGATCTACGAATATTTATATCCGGACTTAATGGATCTATTTCAGAAACTCTTCTCACATTAAATCCACCAGATTTACCCAATGCTTTGGCAAAGGTCCAAGAATTAGAATCAAACAATTTCCGTGCACAATTTGCAAACAGGTTTAATGGATTTAAAAATGAAAATAAATATCAGGGAAAACACGATTTGATCAAATACGACAAAATTGAATTACCTTTAAAATGGGAAATAATTGAAATCATAACCATAAGGGAAATTTTTTGCAAAATAATAATCAAAATAACAATCTAAAGCAACAAGTCGTCGAGTCAATGCATGTTGATTCATCTATTCAACTCCAGAATAGACCTAGTAACAATCGGAAACCTAATAATATATGACAGGCAAATAATAATCGAGAAAGATTTATTAATTGGCAAGCAAATAATAATCGAGGAAGATTTAATAATAATTATTATCAAAATAAAAATCGTTCAAATAGCACAAATCAAAATAGAGAGCAAACTCAAGCTCAAAAAAGGGAATCAGATGAAACAGAAAATCAGCCAGCTAATAAAGTAACCAGATTAAAAATGCTGCACGCATACAGAACCAGAACTTAAAGAAGAAAGAAAATTCGTTACTTGTTACTTTAGTGTAAAACATAAGAGGAATAAGATATACAGTGGTGCATATGCAAATATTTTCAACACTCCTTCTCATCGCGGTATATCTAATTCAAAAGATTCTTTTTTAGTTTAACCATAGTGAAGTTAAACATTTTTTGTGCTTAACTTTACATAGAGATTTAGTTAGCACATCTGAAATCATATTTTCGGTTGGAACGTATTCAATATCAGTGACTTTCTTCTTATACAAATCTATTATGAAATGATACTTGATATCTATATGTTTACTTATAGCATGAAAACTCGCATTCTTAGCTAAACAATGGGCACTCAGATTACCACTGTAGATCATCAATGTTGGCGCCGTCTCGAAACCCATCTCAAATATCAGCTTCAGCACGTAAGCAGCCTCCTTAGCTGAAAGCGCCACATACTCATCCTCCGTGCTATGATGCTCTGCTTTTTCGACTCCCACGAAAACGCTGAACAATTTCTGGCCTCGTAGTCATTGCTAGGTACAGTGATCCGATAAGCGATTGATACTGCTTCTGGTTGATTCGTGGACAGTCTTCCAAAATACATAGGTTCTGATAACCAACCTCATTCGGCTTACAGTCTTCCATGCCATAATCTCGTTAAGCCCGTCGATATACTGCTTATGGCCAATTGCCACACAGCTCGTCTCTCCATTTCGCTCGATCTCCATGCCTAAAAAGTGATTCAGCTCTCCGCCATCTACTACTCCAAATTCCCGCGCGATTTGAAGTTTTATGTCGACAAGGTCTTCTTTTCTGGAACATTCAATAATTAGATCATCGACACATACAACAATAAAGTTAAATTTTTCGCTATGGTTCTTGGTATAAATGCATGGCTCACTGGTACATTGTACAAAAACAATACGCTGAAGAGTACAATTCAATTTCTGGTTCCATTCACGCTCACTCTTCAGACCGTATAAAGACTTGTGCAACCTCAACACCCTTTTTGGATACGCTGTGTCCACGAACCCTTCCGGTTGCCGCATGTAGACTACATCTTGTAGGTCGCTATTGAGATACGAAGCTGAGACGTCCATTTGATGCATAAACATTTTGTTCTCGACAGACAGTGCAATCACCAATCGGATAGAAGAGTACCGAGCCACTGGGGAAAATGTTTCTGTGCAGTTTATGCCGTATTCCTGTCCACAACCTTTTGCGACTAAGCGAGCCTTGAACCGTTCCAGGTTGCCTTACTGGTCTCCTTTAACCACAAACACCCATTTGCATCCAATAGTTCTCTCGCCAGGAGGAAGATTTACAAGACTTGGTTGAGAATACTCCTTCTGCATCGCCGACGATATATCCTCGTTTTTGTTATATCGTGCTCAAGGAGCACCACATCTCTGGCTTCCTTGATAGTTTGCTTATCAGGATTGAAGAGTCTATACGCTTTGGCAGTTTCTGAATACCCAACCAGGATATGCTCTATTTCTTTCTGAGAAAATTTTCTTTTTCCTTGTCTTGTCTAGCACAATTGCCTTTGTACAAACACCTTAAGATGGGATACGCTGGGCTTTTTCCCAAACCATGCTTCGTATAGAGTCATGTCTGGCAATATAGACGTTTCTGATCGGTTCCTCAAATACATCGCAGTCATTATCGCTTCCCCCCACAGATACTCGTTCGCATTAGCGTGAACCGTCATGCTCCTTGCCATTTCCACTAGCTTCCGATTGGCACGCTCAGCAACGCTGTTTTGCTGTAGAGTGTGGGGAACAGTGAGCTGCCTCTTTATCCCAATGCTTACCAGAAATTTTTTTGAATGCACCATTAATGTACTCTTTACCATTATCGCTCAGTATAGGTTTAATCTGCTGCCCCGTTTGCTTCTCAGCCAACAACATAAATTCTTTGAATTTCTCAAAAACTTGAGGTCCTTTGTTTTAAGCATACACATCGATACATAACGCGTCTTATCGTCTATGAATGTAGCAAAATAACGCGCTCCACCTTTGAAAACTGTACTCATAGGACCACACACGTCACGAATGGATCAGTCCCAACACTTTGTTCGAATGATTTTCTGACATTTTTGGGAATTGTTTCACGCATATATTGCTTTTCGCACACGTCCCGCAAACAAAGTCATTCGTGACTTTTTAAATCATGGATTTTAAACTTTCGAAATTCAAACGTCCAAATCTATTGTGCCATGTTATTACTTGATTTGTTTTTCCGTTTGCAGCAAAAGCCTTTTTGTTATTATTTTCAAAAATAAACAAGTCATTCTCTTTGTTCGCTTTTAATACCGTTTCGCCGTTCTTATTGTTGACACTCGCACTACTTTTCGAAAAACTTATTTCGAACCAGTTATTAGTTTCTCTCGACACCGAAATAAAATTGCACTGAAGGTTTTTTACGAACAACACATCAACCAATTCAATAATATTTTCTTGTCAAACAGTTTTATTGTTCTAATGCTTTCAGCCTCAATGTAATTTTCTCCAACCAACTGATGAATTGAAACAAATAACGATTTAAATAAAAAATTACGCAGTGGTTTTCTTGCTGGCCTATAACCTATTCGGTTTGACGATTTATTAGACACTGAAAAATGCTGCTCGGAGACAGAACCAGAACTTAGAGAAGAAAGAGAATTTGTTACCCGCCGTCGTTGAGCTATCCGACAAGTAACAAGAAACTAATATAGATACCGACTAATTAGGCGGACAGTCACCGACTATCTCTCTTCGAGTGCGGACGTCCTTGTCTTCCGAACTATCAGTGGTTTACGATCTTCCCTTCGCGCACGTCGTTCTAGCAACTTTTTTCAAGTGCACACCAAAAATAATTACCATGGCACCCGAGCCACCAAAACTTGGCAAAGCGGTTGCCAGCCTTAGCGCTAGCCCCAAAGCAAAAAAAAAAAGACCATATCAAAAACTTCCCGTCGATTTCCCTGAACTTCCCTTAACCCAGCAAAAAAACCCACGATTTATAGTCGTTGCATCCAAATTCACTAAACCGCTATCCGAATTCTCTTGTTTTGCAATCCACCGCTCTCTTAAGCTTATAAGCAAAGAAATCTCCTCTATATCAACCTTACGTGATGGTAATCTGCTTCTCCTAGTTAACTCCCGTGAAGTCGCCGATAAGTTTACCAAAGTTTCTGCTTTGCCTGGTATAACGGATGTTGAAATCAAACTTCACCAATCTCTTAATTATGTTAAAGGCACAATTTATGCCCCTTGCTTGATCAATGTTCCCGAAACAGAAATTGTCGAAGAGCTGAAGTCGCAAAATGTTCACAGCGTTTACAAATTTACGAAAATGATTGACGGCAAACCCAAACCCTTCGGCAAAATACTTGTCACATTTGACTCTTACAAGTTACCGAGCAAGCTTGACGTCTCTTGGCATACCGTAAAGGTTAGGGAATACTTCCCTAATCCAATGAGGTGCAAGTCTTGTCAACTACTGGGACACACAATGAAACACTGCAAAAACACCGCAACTTGCGTTTCTTGCAATCTCCCTCCTCATCTTCCAGTGCCCTGCACTTGCATTTTCTGCGCGAACTGTAGTGGCGATCATTCTGCCTCCTCTCCAACATGCCCAAAATATCAATACCAGAGAGAACTTCTCTGCATAAAAACAAGCAAGAAATGCAGCTTCCGTGAAGCCCGTATTATTCTACAACAACAAACCAATAAGAACAACGCATCGACTACCTTCGCTTCTGTCGCCAGCTCAGAAAGCTCGTCTACTACAACTGCCCGAACCCCGAACATGATAACCACGAAAACCGACAAAAGTACCACAACTCCGAAGCCTGATAGTGAGATCAACACGATCTCTCTTACTAACATGCCAACCTCTTCTAATTAAAACTCATACAAGCCTTCTCTCTCTACTATACCCAATACTCAATACCAATACCCGAGCTCTTTTATCCGCTCGCTCTCCAATGATATTAAAGCTCTTACTGAAGAAGCAAACAATATAATTGTACCTAAATCCCCAACTATATCTACCTTCCAAGTATCTTATCCGATTTCTGATTCTGATTCTATGGATTCACCGGATTCATAGTTCAGTTTTTTCCCTTTACATTAATCATCACCACTATAATACTAATTTTAGTATTATTTTATTTTTTCAATTTAATCTATGCCAATTAAAATCTTGCAATGGAATATAAACGGAATATTTAACAACTACCACGAACTTTCTTTTCTAATAAAAGAACAATCGCCCCGACATTTTATGTTTACAATAAACAAACCTGCCATTTAACTTTATAAATTTTGTCTGTCCCAAAGGCTACGTTGGTTATTTCCACAATTTACCGCAGAATATCAGTGCTAAGCAAGGTATCGGTATTCTTATTAAACAAAACCTCCCCCACAAACACCGCAACATCAACTCCAACATCCTCTGCTCTGTTTTGGAGCTCAATGTAAGCATTGACATACAGATCGTAAATGTTTACATTCCTCCTAATCAAAGCTTTTCTACTTTCGACGTATCTTGACACAGTTAGACAACCATACATCGTTTTAGGGGACTTTAACTCGTGGTCTCCTATTTGGGGCTTTCCTCAATCAAACACCAGAGGCAAAAAAATCGAAAAACTAATAGCGGAACAAGATCTAATTGTCCTAAACGATGGATCTCCCACACATTTATCCACCCATAACACCCTAACCCATGTAGACCTTTCCTTGATCACCCCGCAAATAGCACATAGGTGCAGTTGGTCGACCTTGGCCAACCTTTTCGGAAGTGATCATTTCCCCATATCAATTATTTTTTCCATCAATTTCAGTCTTGACCACACCCCTCCCCTACCTAAATATAAAATATATTTAGCTAATTGGGAGGTATATAGATCAAAGTGCGAACAGACAGCAACTAGTTGGAAGACCGGTTCACATTGTGAACCTGGATATGTATAACGCCTCAAAAAAGAATACCACGAGATCAGAATTCCAGACCCGCTTCCGACCGTTACAAGAAAAACTTGGCTCAAAATCATGGCTCTACACCGACGGATCTAAAACAGACGAATCAACTACCTTTGCTGTTGTTGACAGCGAAGGAAAAATAATCTCAGGAGGAATGCTACCTCAGTACAACTCCATCTTTACAGCCGAAGCCTTTGCCATACTACAAGCCTGCCTCTTGTTTGTTATCTGTACCGATAGCCTCTCCACCTTATCTTCCTTGAGGAACTGGGGGCACACCGATCCCACAATCGAGGAGATAAGAAAGCTTTCCACCACCAACAAGATAATTCTCTTATGGACCCCCAGCCACCAAGGAATCGTTGACAATGAACTAGCAGATCAGGCTGCTCAGGACATGAGACTAAAACCGTCTCCTCTGTTCAGTCCTTTAAACAGCAAGGACATAAGTAACCTAATCCGTCATCACCTTAAGGACAAACAAATTGGAGAATGGTAACTTTATAACCACCGATATTTTTCCATTAACAATACTTTTACAAAAATTTCTCTGCCTGCCTACCTTGGAAAGCGGGTATGCTCAACTTTCATTCGCCTTCGCATCGGACACACTCGTGCAACACACGAACATATTCTTACAGGAACACCACGTCCCTCTTGCCTTTGTGGTGAACGCCCTGAAATAGACCATCTTCTTAACTCATGCCGTCTTCTAGAGAGCGTCAGGGCTCACATTTTCAAACAACATAAACCATCCGACAGTTTAAATGTAGTTTCTCAAGAAAACATACCAAACCTTTATACATTTGTAATCAAATCCAACCTTAATAATTAAGTATTGTAAATAATTAACTAAGTCTCGAGTCGTAGGCCATAGCAGCTAGTACTCTTTTAAGAAACCCATTAGATTTAGTATTATATACTAGATTTAATTTTGTTAAATAAAATAAATAAATAAATAAATAATAAGGCGGACTGAGGGAAAAAATAGTTCACTATATTGAAAAGAAGTCAAAGGGAATCGAACTACCGAACTGAGCGAACGTGCTTTGCCCGAGCTCCGGGAAAATTGCAACATAATTCAGCAATTAACAAGAAAGGAAAGCTAACTTCGGGCGGAGCCGAAGTTGATATACCCTCGCAGTTAAAAATGGATATTATCGCAAAAATCGGATTGAAATGACCGATCCTTATGAGAATATCATAATATAACCAATTTATTACAATAAAAAATCTAAAACAAAGTACCAAGCTTCCATCTTCAAAAATACCAATGTTGGTATTTTTACCAAATACCATCTCCGATCGTTTAGTTATATGGCAGCTATAAGATATAGTCGGCTGATCGTTATGCAATTTGATAGGTTGTATTATTTTGCCAAAAATAGCATTCGTACCAAATTCGAATTCTCTATCTTTAAAAACACCAAAGTTATACCATTTCCGATCAATCAGTTATATGGCAGCTATAGGATATAGTCAGCCGATCCTTATGAAATTAAGTACGTCGTATTATTTACTACAAAAGTAGTATTCGTACAAAATATGAACTCTGTAACTCTAAAAACACAAAAGTTATACCATTTCCGATCAATCAGTTATATGGCAGCTATAGGATATAGTCGGCCGATCCCGGCCGTTCCGACTTAAATACTGCAAAGGAAAGAAGATTGTGTGTTAAGTTTCAAGACGATAGCTTTCAAACTGAGAGACTAGTTTGCGTAGAAACAGACAGACGGACAGACGGACATGCTCATATCAACTCAGGAGGTGATCCTGATCAAGAATATATATACTTTATAGGGTCGGAGATGTCTCCTTCACTGCAATGCACACTTTTGGACAAAAGCTCTGCTCACCCTGGCTCCCGCGTCATGGAGTTCGCAGTGTAAAACCTTCTCCCCCTCCAATACCAGAAACAAATTTCGCACCAACAACTCGCAGTGCTACAATTTCTGCAATCATAGCGACAACCACAGCAATTCAAAGTACCGCGACGTCAACGACTACAGCGAGTACAAAAACAACAACTTCGGAAAGTGGGAAAGCGGCCCCGGCCACACAAACTGGAATGGATTGCTTCATACATATTAACGGCAAGTTTAGCCCGCAGAATAATCCGGCAGGCAATAAAACAAACATGAACCGTGTTCTGAAGATCGACGAAGAATCAGACAGATCGACTAGTAACAGATTTTCCCTACTGGAGGAGGTTAAGGAAAACCAACCAGCCCAACACACCGCTAGAAAATCCAAGCCCCCTCCAATTTATATTAGAGAGAAAAGCTCGAGTGCCCTGGTCAACCGAATTGCGGCGTTGATCGGGAAGCGTAAGAACTTTTATATTGTCCCGCTTATCGAAGGGGACATCCATGAAACAATGGTGGAAACAAAGACTGAGGAGCAGTTCGAAATCGTGTCCAAATATGTGGACAGTACTCAAAATTATTTCACGTAGCACCTAGAAAACAGTAAGGGCCTACAAGTGGTAGTCAAGGGAATTGAACGCGACGTTACCACCGCGGAAATAAAAACCGCCATTAAAAAAAAGGGCTTCACCGCCAAAAATGTTTTTAATATTCTAAATAAAGATAAAAAGCCACAACCCCTCTTCAAGGTCAAGCTCGAGCCAGGAAGCAAGTCGCTGAAGAAGAACTAAGTCCACCCAATCCGTACATTGCGGCAAAAACTACGCCAGACGTCTTCTTCGCCAAAGCTGCGAGGTCCTCATTCGGCCCCTAAACACCACCAACGGCTTCTCCTATGCCGATGCTCTTCGATCTGGAATGGAAAATCGAATTCAGCCTAACTCTCAAAGCGCTGAACAGGCCCCAGAACAGCCACACAGCAAAACGGAAACTATGAAGCTTACCCTCCAACAAAGTTTGATGGAGCTTATGTCATTCATGAAAACGACCATGCAAACACTTGTTCGAAACCAGAACATAGTGATACAACAGTCTTAATAATCTATGCAGGCTCTGCGAATATCAATGTGGAACGCCAATGGTGTCTCACGGCATAAACTAGAAATTTTCCGTGACAAAAGACATATTTCGCCATCTAATAAGTGCCAAAGCCGTCTCAGGCTTATCATCAGACCACTCATCTGTGCTTTTAACGCTTCTTCAAAGCCTGACATCAATTACACCACGAGCTCTACTCCTCAAGGGAAGGAAGTAGACCGAAACAAATACTAGAAATCCAATAAGCAAATCGAACAGCTCGTGCGAGAAAAGAGGCGCACGCGTCGTGATTGGCAAAACAGCAGATCACCCGCTTTAAAACAACGCCTTATGGAAGCAACTCGATCACTTGACCATGCTCTTCAAAGGAAGAAAATGCACAGCTAAGGTACATCCAGAATCTTTCGCCAACAAGCACAAAGTACCCCCTGTAGAGGGCCCACCCAAATCTTAGTGCCGCAATTGAAACGGCCACCCCGATAAGAAACTCTTCGAGATGCTGGGCTCGCAGCGACGAAGACCGAGCTGAAACATTCGCCACACATTTCCAAAGTGTCTTCCAGCCAAACTCAGCCTCATATTCATTCCTCCTGCCAGTAACTCAGCCAGAGTCCTCCCCTCAGCCAGCTGCACTTTCATTCCAGCCGAACGAAATCGAAATATTCATAAGAGGGCTAAAATCAAAAATGCTCCCAGTGGTGACCTATATACGTCAAAGATGCTGATCGAACTTCCAAAATGCGCTATAGAGGTCGTCTGCAAACTATTTAATGGGATCATTAATCTTGGCTATTTCCCAAAAAGTGGAAGAAATCCATCATTATAATGATACCGAAGCCTGGAAAAGAATACACAATTCCCTCATCAAACAAACCAATAAGCCTCCTATCTTGTTTGTCTAAATTGTTTGAAAAATGCTTGTTAACTCGCATAATACCACATCTGGAAGCTTGCAATATTATCCTGGCCCACCAATTTGGCTTCCGAAGAAACCACGGAACAATCGTGCAAGTGAACAGACTAACATCCGAAATACGCTTAGCTTTCGAACATCGAGAATACTGTAGCGAGAATATTTCCTCCACGTATATCGAGCTTTCGACCGAGTTTGCCTCATTGGACTCATATTCCTACGAACGCACAATTACCAACGTCAACGTTCGCCGACGATACCGCTATCCTTAGTCGCTCCAAATACCCAATGCAAGCAGCAACTCAACTGGCTAATCATCTTTTAGCAGTGGAAAGGTGGCTGTCCAACTGGCGCGTTGAAATAAACGAAAAAAAGTGTAAGCATATAACGTTTACTCTTAATAGACAAACATGCCCTACGCTTTCACTAAACGGTATGCAGATCTCTTAAGCTAACGAAGTAACGTACCTTGGACGACGACTAACCTGGCGTAAGGACATTGAATGCAAGAAGATGCACCTAAAACTGAAAGCCTGCAGCCTCCACTGGATCATAAACTCTACAAGTTACTAGTTTACAATTCAGTTCTAAAGACAATCTGGACGTATGGCTCCCAACGGAGGGGGAACGCGAGCAGCAGCAACATAGACTTCATACAGCGCGCACAATCAAAAATCTTGAGAACTTTTACTGGGGCATCTTAGTATGTTCGCAACGAAAACATCCACCGTGATCTGGGCGTCCTGGCATTGAAAGACGAAATCCAGAAGCAAAAATAGTCATACAAAAAAAAACTGTCTTTGCACCCAAATGTCCTCGCTCGCGGATTGACTCGGGTTTTATTGTTTCCCGCCTTCAAGAAAAAAAAAGCAACGTATAAAAAAAAAAAATCTGACTATATCTTATAAATGTTTTACAACGATCGGAAATAGTATTTTGTCAAAATACCATCTTTGGTTTTTTATACCCAAGAAGCTTGGGTTTTTAAAAAATTTTTTTTCTAATAAATTGGTTTTATAACTAGAAGGATATATATACTTCGGCTTAGCCTGAAGTTAGCTTTCGTTTTTTTGGTTTTTCTTCCTATCAGCTAAGCTTTGCAATCCATGACGGTCTCTATGACGCTCGAGTCACTCCCAATTTAGCATCATGGGGCGCCTACTATTAGTTTTGTTTAAATATCTTTAAAACTAAACCTCTACTAAAATAATAACTGAAACAATTATAATTTTTATCTAGAGGTTAACCTTCAGAGATTAGATTCACCTTTCGTAACGTGTTATTATACCCTTGCAGAGGGTATTATAATTTTGGTCAAAAGTGTGCAACGCAGTGAAGGAGACATCTCCGATAAAGTATATATATTCTTGATCAGGATCACCTCCTGATTTGATATAAGCATGTCCGTCTGTCCGTCTGTCCGTCGGTCCGTCTGTACGTCTGTCTGTCTGTTTCTACGCGAACTAGTCTCTCAGTTTTAAAGCTATCGTCTTGAAACTTTGCACACACCCTTCTGGATCGACCGACTATATCCTGTAGCTGCCATATAACTGATTGATCGGAAATGGCATAACTTCAGTGCTTTTCGAGCTAGAAAGTTGGGATTTTCTATGAATTCTATTTTTGGAAAAATAATACGACTTATCAAGTTTCATATGGATTGGCCGACTATATCTTATAGCTGCCATATAACTGAACGATCGGAAATGGTATTTGGTAAAAATACCAACTTTGAGGTTCTTCAAGATAGAAGTTTTGGATTTTTTTTTAGATTTTGTCTTGTAATTTATTGGTTATATTATGATATTCCCATAAAAATCGGTCAACTATATCCGATTTTAGCGATATATATCCTGTTTTAGCTGCAAGGGTATATCAACTTCGGCTCCGCCTGAAGTTAGCTTTCCTTTCTTGTTTTTAGATTAAATGCGCTCAATTATCTACATTAGAGAATTTTCCGTCTACAGAATTAAGGCATGCGTGTTAAAAGAAGTGTAGCATGCGTAGATATGTATATACATACTTATAAATAAGGCTGCAACACTTTGTTATTATGCCAACATACATCAATACATCATACATAACCAGCGACTTCGTCGCAGCGCTAAGTGCCTTCTACACATACTCAAGTGCAGACGAAATATGATTCAGCGACAGCCCAATAGCTATGTCAGCGTTCTCACGCTTGACCGTCACTGTGTATACATATGTATGTGCGCGCATAACTCCCACAGCAAGGCTGACGCCTGCTCCAAACTGGACCAACAAAACAACTGGACTAAATCTATCTATCTACCACTACATGGCGACCGTGACAGGACCAGGACCAAAAGGACACCACAGGACAACAATTGCTTTGGACTATTAGTAACAGAAAATCACCTCAATCGCCTAATAACAACAAAATCAACAACAACATTTGGAGAGGACAAAGGCGGACTGGAAAGAAAATTAAAAAAAAAAAAAGAGCCGAGTGAGTAGAGTTTAGTGGCTGATATGGCTCGCGGTGGCCGGCTTAAAAAATTGAATAAAGAACTTGCTCACATTAAGTGGCAATTATATTCACCCGAGGCCAACACACCGTGGAATGCAACAGCAAGGCTACAGGCCATGCTTGACTTTTATCAGAAACAGCTGAAACAAATTAAAGAAATCCAACACCACATACTCACTCAGCGAAAATAAGAACTATTAATCAAAATAATAAGCTTCCATCCCCAAAGCCGTTGCCAAAATATACTGGAGTGTGCCCGAACGACTGCCCTGGACCGCTAGATGCCCCATCGTGCAAATTTGTGTAAGTGCACAAAAATAACACAGCAGTGCAAAAGGCCCAGGACATCAGCAGCTCCGAGGACCTGAGATCTTGGGACCTGTGCAGCCAGCACCGGCCCCATCGAGCGCATCAAGCTCGACCACGGATAAAGAGAACTGACAGCGCTAAAAAGAGCGTACAACAACATTTTTATACCCTTGCAGAGGGTATTATAATTTTGGTCAAAAGTGTGCAACGCAGTGAAGGAGACATCTCCGACCCTTTAAAGTATATATATTCTTGTTCAGGATCACCTCCTGATTTGATATAAGCATGTCCGCCTGTCCGTCTGTCTGTCCGTCTGTCTGTCCGTTTCTCACGAACTAGTCTCTAACGAACTAGGTGTCGCCACAAACCTAGTCGGAAATAAAATAACTATATCAGAAGTAATTTCCAGACTAAAATGTCAAATGCGAAACTCTAGAAGTATTATCAGCTAAACTAATGAATCTATAGCAACTCAACAAAACTGCTAACCTATATACATCAGAGGTTGAGCAGATGACAAAAGCTCTTGAAAGTGCGTACACAGCGGACGGCTTAACCCATAAGTTAGCCAGAAGTTATTCTACAATGTCTGCAGTTAAGGCAATGACAAAGAATTGATAAGGTAAAGCTATTGATAAGGTAAAACTTATCATGCAGGCTGGCACCTTCAACACCATGAATAATGCCCTATCCAAATTCGTAAACAGTTGCACGGAAGAAACTGGACAACCTAATACTGTCCTTTATTTTAAAAAGTATTCACAGCGTGGTGGAAACCGTGGACGTAGAAATTTTAGAGGAAACTTTCATGGTTTAATTTAATAATTAAAATAACTACAACAGTTCCAATTATAACAATAATGGACGAGGCCAATATAGAGGAAACTCAAGAGGCCATGGCAACTAGAATCGAGGCCACAATATCAGTAACACAAATAATAATGTGAGAATACCCCAGAGCGATCAGGGAAACTCTCAACAACCCTCAGCAGTAGAAAACTATGAGGTTCATACCATCAATCTTAGTTTAAATATATTTGTAGATTTTTTCAATGTAAAGAAAAATAAAAAACTTGTATTTTTAATAGATACCGGTGCAGACCGGCATCTCTGTTAAAGGAAAATTCCGATATCTTTCATGATATCCAAATAAATAAGAAAATCAATATTCAAGGCATAGGTCAAGACATAATACAGTCCAAAGGACTGATTTCAACAGAGATACAGACAGGTAAATACATTATTCCACACGATTTTCACTTAGTAGATTTGCACTTCGCAATACCTTGTGATGGAATTCAATAAGCATTGAATTCATTAAAAAATTCAATTGCCAGTTAGATTTCAAACCAAACGAAGATTGGCTTAAATGAATAAATTCGAATTTATTACAATACCCAGGTTTCAGCAAAGAATTTTTTATAATAACTGATGCAAGTAAACAAGCATGCGGAGCAGTTTTAACTCAAAACAAAAATGGACTCCAACTTCCAGTTGCTTATGCATCAAGATCGTTTACTAAAGGTGATAGTAATAAAAGTACAACAGAACAAGAATTAGCAGCAATTCATTGGGCCATAACTTATTTCAGACCATACATTTATGGTAGACACTTCACTGTCAAAACAGATCAAAGACCATTAACATACTTGTTCTCAATGGTAAATTCCAGCTCAAAGCTAACGCGTGTGATACTTGAATTAGAGGAGTATAATTTTACAGTCGAATATCTGAAGCGTAAAGACAATTTTGTAGCGGATGGGTTATCAAAAATAACCATACAACAGCTAAAAAAAATAAATGGATCTGTAAAGAAAGTCACTACAAGATATCAAAGTAGACAAAATTCCTGCGCAGGAAAAGAAAAAATAGACTTGCCAAGGCAATGTATAGAAAGAGCTTCGAAGCTCAACGTATATGAATACATAAACAATGACGTAGTACAAAAAGTAGTGACCTTGCATGTAATAATATGCTATGTTTCTTTAAACATGGTAAGAAAATTACTGCAATATATGATGTTAGCGATTTATATACCAATGGAACTCTTGACTTAGGACAATTTTTCCAAAGGCTTGAAACGCAAGCCGGTAAAAATAAAATCAGCCAACTCAAAGTGGCACCGTGGGAAAATATCTTTGAACATGTTTCAATTGATATTTTAAAAAATATGGGTAAGAAAATATTAATTTCATTGAGAGTAGCGCTACTCAACCCGGTGACCCAAATAAAAACAATAAAAGAAAAAGAAGCTTTATTGTCTACATTGCATGATGACCCAGTACAAGGAGGTCACACAGGCATTACAAAAACCTTGGCCAAAGACAAAGACATAAATGAGTACATAAAGAAATGTTCTAAATACCAAAAGTCTAAAACGACTAAACACTCTTAGACGCCATTAACCATAACCGAAACTCCGCAAAGAGCTTTCGATAGAGTAATTGTGGATACGATTGGTCCACTACCAAAATCTGATAATGGAAACGAGTACGCACGCAGAAACACTCATCTGTGATTTAACTAAATACTTGGTAGCTATACCGATACCAAATAAAATTGCACATACAGTAGCAAAAGCTATATTTGAAAGTTTTATTCTAAAGTACGGTCCAATGAAGACGTTCAGTACGGACATGGGAACGGAATATAAAAATTCAATTATTGGGAATTTATGTAAAAATTTAAATATTGAAAACATAACTTCGACTGCACATCATCACCAGACTGTGGGTACCGTGGAGCGAAGCCACAGAACACTCAATGAGTTTATCCGTTCATACATCTCAGTTGACAAAACGGAGTGGGTTGTATGGCTACAATACTTCGTCTATTGTTTTAATACGACCCATGACTATGGCACATGACTAATGATCATATGAGCTAGTTTTTGGTAAAACGTCAAATCTACCAAAACATTTTAATAGCATAGACAAAATAAAACCCCTTTATAATTGTTTGTAGGGGGGCGCTGCGGCCGCCAAAGATTCCAGAAAAACGAAATGTTGAATTGAAAAGTCGGGGGCGTCTTTCAGTAGATATAACGCGGTCAGCTTTATTGGGCTGCTTACATAGGATTACTTAATTTAACTTAGAAAGAATAAACGCTAAACGTAAATATAAGCCAGAGCGGACGATCGACGACGGCCAACGAGAGAGGGAGAATGCATAGAGGGGCGAGCGCGGATGCACTCTTTAGCGCGGATGAGCTCTTCAGAGTGGGTGCGCTCTTCAGCGCAGATGCGCTCTTTAGTTCGGCGGCCCAACGGCGCCTCACATAAACATCCCGCCCCCCTTGCAATCACTCGGGTTGCAACAGATACCTCGTCGTGAGCGATGCGCCACGGCAGCTCGAGGGCGTACACGGGTCGATGAAGGCCCCCATGTCGAAGATCCGGATCCCGGTGTTGACGCGGTTCCGCTTCAGCAGCGACGAGAGGGTGGGCGCAGCGACCGCGTCCTGCAGGGGCCCTCGAGGAGAGGCGGAAAATTGCCTAGGCGCGGATGACGCGGGCGGACGAGCGGTGGACGGCACCCGAAGAGTGGCAGAGGAAAGCCGTGGAGCACTTGACGGCTGTCAGCCAGTGGCGGAAGAATGCCGGGGAGTTATCGAAGAGTGCCGGGAAGTCTGCGGCCGTGGATCGGCTTGGGAATGCCGGAAAATGGCGGAGGCAGGGCAAGAAGCCCCGAACCGCGCCGGGAATTGGCAGATGACGGCCGACGAGAGAGCGAGACACCCCGTGTACTGTCTCCCGCGGGCGGTGACCAGTGCTCCTTGGTCACGGGGTGCAGCAGCGTGTGGTGATACTGACCACATGTCTTACAGCCGTCCCCACGCCGACAGGATCCGTCGGAGTGCTCGTGGGCCAGGCAGCTCAAGCAATAGTGGTTCACGAGAACCGCTCGGAGCCGCTCCTCGGCACTAAGGCGTAGGAAGCGCCGACACTTCTTCAATGAATGGATCCCATTGCAGACTCGGCATCGGTAGGATTGTGTACCTCGAGTACATCTGCTCTCCAGTGACTGGGCGTTGCGTGGGCGTGGCGACATCGTGCTGAATATGATCTTGGAATCCAGAATTTGGTCCGGATCAGACGGATCATCAGCTGATTGCCACCGTGCAGCGTGATGCGATGCGTAAATTAAAGAAGGACTCGAGGCAGAATTGTGCTCGCAACCTGAATCCGATTCCGAACTGATCCGTGTGGGCACCTCTCCCTGATCCAGTGAGTCACCGAGGCTGCGGGCAACTCGTGTGGAAAAAACAGACACGCTGCGGGGGTTGACTGGAGATAATGGGCCGGTCAGCACCCATCCGAAAATGGTCTCCTGACCGAGAAGCGACCCGCAGATGTTAGCCTTGGAATTACCGAGGAGAATGGACGGAAGAATGTCAGCTCCTATTAACAAATCGACTTGGGAGCTCTCAAAGAAGTTGGGGTCCGCCAGGGGAATGTCGGCAGCCCCTTGAGACGATCCTGCGGAATCGGGTAGGATGACAGATTTCCTGCCAACTGCGGAAGAACGTAGGCCGCAGTCTCTAATTGTAGCCCGGGTCTAGACGGCGACCGAATGGAGAAATGGCACAATTTCGTAGACTGCGTGGAAATGGTCTGATTAAGGCCGGAAACTTGGGCTTGAATCGTCTTGAAAGGAGGCTTGACGAGGTTGAACAGTGGTTCCGTTATGAAAGTCGTTTCGGACCCTGAGTGTATTAGTGCTCGTGCCTGGACGGTGCACCCCAAATGGCACACGTTGATAAGGGCCGTGCCCAGTAGGACTGCTTCTGACCCGGAAGCGAAACACACCTGCACATTCGACTGATCGATGTCGAAAGGAAAGTCGTGTTTGGCCCACACGAAAAAATAAATAATCAACAATAATTAATTTTTGGCTAATTGTCGGATTTAAATTTTCTTGAAGGGTGGATTGGAAACCTTAACCTTTCATTCATTGGATTTAGTTATCCCGAAGCCGGAAAGGTGGAAATGAAACCGCGGCTCGATTCAGACAGAAGATCGACAATTAAATTATTTAATTATAATTTTTCGATAATTACATTTTCGACTTTAATTATTGAGTGGCCGGAAAGGTGAATTAAAAAACCTGGCCCTTTGCTCGAACAGAAATTAAGAATTAAATAAATTTTAGTAGTTATAATTATAAATACATAAATTTATAATTAATTGATTTTTTTTTGAATTTATTTGTTACGCAGCCGGTTATGCCGTCGGCACCCTGTACGTACCCAAAAGGGGGACAAAAAAACCAGCACCAAAAAAAAAACACAACACGGCTTCTAAGGCGGCCAGCTCGAGAGTTGACGCGAAACAATCACGGATTTGTAGTGAAATGGCGGTATATAATTGTTGGGTTTAGGAAATTAAAAAATTGTTTTTAAATTTTATCGGTTATATTTCCTGAAATTGAAGGCAGAAAATATTTGGAAATATATGGGCATGCATGCAAGTAGGGCAAGGGCATGTGGGGCATATGATGGCACAGTGGAACGTCGATGGACTGTAGTGGACTGTATATGTTAATTTTTCATCGGTTAAATATTTCCTGAAATTGGAGTCAGAAAATATATGGACATGCATGCAGGTACGGATATATGTAAGGGCATGTGGGCATATGGTGGCACAGTGGAGCGTTGATAAGTAGACTGTATAACGGGGGGAACAGAGAAGATATGTGGTGTAAAAATTGACACTGATTGGGGAAGAAAAGAAACAAATATTACGACAACGGCGGACTGTTCGGTGAATTTGGAAATTTCCGGAACTAATTCACACCGGCTGGCCAATATTAATTATGCCGTCTTTTTGTCACCACACAATTTCACTTTTCACTTGCGAATTTTTCGCGGATTATTTGCACAAAAACAAAATATGTTTTTTTTTTTTTTATATTCGTGTTTATTACTTAAAAACTATTTTATATGCCTACTATACATTTTTGTTCCCTGACTGGGCTGTAGGAGCTTGGACCTAAGTAGTGCGGTACGGCCGTGAAGCAATGCTTCGCACCACTCTGGCGCCCTACTCCTCCCGCCCATTGCGCGCCCTCTCCAGGGCTCTCAGCTCCGTGATTATCTTGGCTACAATCACTGCTATAGCTTCCCATTTGACTGGCGTCTGGAGCATTAGAGGCACCATGCTGCTGGGTGTAAAGACCTCTTCCAGGATCTCCTCCAGGGTTAGGCGATCCTCCTCAAATCTCCTGCACTCGAAGAGGACGTGGAGTGCGTCCTCTGTGACTCCACTGCCGCACGACGGGCAGCAGTCCTCACTTTCATGGCCACTGAGGGCCTGAGTGAGGTAAAAGTCTACCTGGCCGTGCTTCCTTCCGGTCCAGTCTCCCACGTCCGGAATGACGACGAAACGTCCAGCGTCCCTTAGGTGATGCCTCCCATCGCCGTTGCCAGTTAGACAAGCTAGTGGCTCTCGCTTCCCTCTTCCTGGCCGACGCCGATGACGGGTTGTCCTGAGCCATGTTGGCCAGCTCCTTCCTCTCTCGGACTAGCTCTTCTAGTGGTATCAGACCTGCGATCACGAGGGCCGCGTCGTCCGACACCGTCCTGAAGGCACAGGACGTCCGTAGCGCGCAGAGGCGGTAGTCTGCCTCGATTCCTCGTGCGTAGGACCTTACTCCCATCGCCTCGGCCCACACTGGGGCAGCGTACAGGATTTGGGAGCTCACCACGCTAGTGATGAGCTTGCGCCTTTCCTGCCTCGGGCCTCTGATGTTGAGGAGCATTCGCGAGAGGGCCCTCGTCGTCTCGCTCGCCCTCCTGTGGGCGTACTCGAGGTGCTCCCGGAACGAGAGCCTTGTGTCAAGCCAGACCCCCAGGAATTTTAGAGCTCTCCCCGAGGTAACGGCCACTCCTCCTACGTGAACTTTCGCTGTTTCTACCTTCTTCCGGCTCGAAATTAGCACCGCTTCCGTCTTTTGTGGAGCGAGCTGAAGGCCGGCCCTAGACAGCCATGCCTCCACGTTCGCCACCGCAGAGTTTGTTTGGGTTTCCACCCCGCGAACAGTCTTCGCCACCACCACTATGGCTACGTCGTCGGCGAATCCTACGATGGTAGTACTCTCATCCATGGGTAATCGGAGTACTCCATCATACATCGTATTCCACAAGAGCGGGCCTAGCACAGACCCCTGCGGCACTCCGGCGGAGACCACTCGCTCTTTCTGACCTCCCGCGTATCGTATAAGAGTAATCTGTCACTCAGGTAGCTGTCCACCATCTTCAACAGGTACTCCGGGATCCTTAGCTCCTTCAGGGCTTCGAGAGTCCGCGACCAGCTCGCCGTGTTGAATGCATTCTTTACGTCCAGGGTGGTAACCAGACAGTATTGTTTGGTTCCTCCCTCCCATCTGGTGCCTTGGATGGCGCTTGCTGCCAGGGTCTTCACCCTCATGATGGCATCTATCGTTGACCTCCCTTTCTGGAACCCGTACTGCTCCTCCGCCAATCCGCCCTCCCGGCTTATCGCCGCCTGGAGTCTCGTGGCCAGGATCTTCTCCAACAGCTTGCCTACGGTGTCTAGGAGGCAGATGGGTCGGTAAGACGCGGCCTCACCGGGTGGCTTACCGGGCTTTGTTAGTAGAAGGAGCCTCTGCTTCTTCCACACCTTCGGGAAGAATCCTTCCAGCAAGCATTGATTATAGACTGCTGCAATCTTTTCTGGCATTTGGGCCAGGGCCACCTTGAGTGCTCGGTTTGGCACCGCGTCTGGGCCGGGAGCTTTGTTGGGAGCTAGATTTTGTGCAGCCGCTAGCCCCTCCTCTGCTGTGACCGCTTCCACTGAATCTTCTTCGAAGTCCCCAATAGCCGTGCGTGTTCCTTCTCTTTGACAGCTTGGAAATAATAGGTCTATTATGGCGCTCAGTGCGACCGGGTCTGAGGGGGGCTGGCTCCCCGCCCTGACCTTTTTTGTTACGATTTTATACGCCTGTTTCCATGGGTCGTGTTCCGCTTCGTCGCATAACTTGAGGAACAGCTCGCGCTTACTGTCCCGTATGGCCTTTTTCAGCGTTTTCCTCGCTGCCTTGAATTCGAGGCGTCTTTGCTCCTGCGCGTCAGTGCCACGAGCTCACTGCAGGGATCTTCTAGCCCTTAGGCACTCCTTATGAAGAGCCGAGATATGGCTTGTCCACCACGGAGCTGGCTTGTGCTGCCGAGCAAAGGTCGTGCGCGCCTTCATGCATGCGTTACAGGCCGCATCAAGGGCCGTAGCAAGCGCCGCCGCCGAGTCGTTTGCTGTAGTGTGGAGAACGAGCTCAGCTCTCCGCACGTGGTTTGCCAGTTTTTGGACGTCTAGCGTGTCTTGTCGATACGACTTGCCGCAGGGGGGAATGCGCGAGGTCGCCCGGCTGATTCCGAGCGAGCAGAGTATGGCCTCGTGATCACTGGCCGTGTAGATGACTGCGATTCTCCACTCTGAGGTCCGTGCCAAACTACTGCTGACGAAGGTCAGGTCAATAATGGAACCGGCGCCTGCTCTATTGAAGGTTTCCTGGTTGCCCTCGTTAAGAAGGGCCAGGTCCAGGGGTGCTAGGATCTCCAGCAAGGCTCTGCCTCTAGCATTCGTGGTGGTGCTCCCCCACTCCTGTGCCCACGCGTTAAAATCATCCGCTATTATCACTGGGTGTTTGCCTCTGGCATCTATCGCTAGCTCCTCTAGAGCCTTGCAGTAAGCATCGAGGGAGAGGCTTGGGGCTAGGTAGCAGCTGTACACCCATATGCCTCCCCACTGGATTCTCACGAACCCTTCACCTCTCCTCACTTGCCTTGGCCCATCCGCGGAACCTTTGCAGATCCAGATGGCCGCCTTGCCCTGGTTGTTGGTCGACCACTCCTCGCCTGGACCGACGCTGTACGGCTCGCTGAGAATGGCTATGTCAGCATTCATCTCGCTTATGGTGTGTCGCAGAAGGTCCTGCGCCGCTCTACAGTGATTCAGATTGAGCTGGATCACTTGCATCCTGTCCTATCTTTTACAGCTCTATTGGAGTGCGGAAACCGTCGACTTCCTGCGAGGTGTTTTGCTTCCTTCTCGCCTTTTGACTCGCAAACGTAACAGGTGCTCTCGTTTGGGCAGTTGGCGATTTTATGCCCGCTTTTGCCACAGCGGATGCAGCATCCGCTCCCATCGGTGGGGCTTCGGCACTGGCTTGCAATGTGGCCAACTTCCAGGCATCGGTAGCACCTCGGTTGGCTCTGCCTCTCCCGAATCCGGCACACGGTCCATCCGATCCTGACTCTCCCTTTGCTTACAACTGCGGTCGCAATTTTGCTGGGCAGACCGATGATGGCGGTCTGTGTGTCCCTGGATCTTGCCCGAAGGCTCCTTAACGTGGCCGACTTTCCATCCACTTCAAACTGCTCGGCCAGAGCAAGCCGAATGTCCCCTTCCGTCGCTAGCGGGTCGGGGTCCCTAATCTCTATATACTTCATCTTGCTGTCCTCGGACAGCGCTCGCACTTCAGCAGCTCCTTGCAGCACCTTTTCGAGGTTCTCCCTCATGGCGTCCGTGCTATCCACACGGTTTTTCGATAGCTCTAGCAGAAGGTTCCCAGTTGCGGTGCGGCGCACTTTATGGACATTTTGGCTGAATTTCTTCAGCTGGCCGTCCTGCCGTCTAGTGACCATGGCAAGCACCTCGCTGTACTTCCTTCCCTTGGCTTCTACGACTAGCGCGTCGGGTCGGGTGAACGTCCTTGGCTTCCTCCGTGCTGCTGTCTCCCATCCAGGTCCCCATCCCTGTCCCTATCTACGGTAGAGTGCAGACGTGTTTTTCGGTCGCTCCGTTCTTGAATTTATTTTCTCCGGTAATCGGTGTCTTAAGCGATTGAATTTAGTGTCAAAATTCGCGTATTAACTACGCGAATCGAATGGTGCATTTTTCGTCGCGGAAAATTAAGTTTTACTAACGAAAAACATTGTTTTTCGTTTTCGCACGTGGAGCACGCGGTGGTAATTTTCCACTGCAAAAGCTGGTGAGTGCGATAAGAAGCGAGAGCGAGAGCGTAAGTACTTAAGAGAGAGCTTGAGAGAGAGCTTTGAGAGTGCTTGCGCTGAGCTTGAAGCTAAAAGCTTGGAGCTTTGAGCTTCGAGCTTTTGAAGCTTGGCAAAGCTCTCGGTGTGCTTAAACGAGTAAGCTTAGAAGCGTGCTTTCGTGCGCGCTTTTGGCAAACTTTTAGAGCACACTTTTGGGCGGAATTATTGTAGCATATTTTTGGGGGCCCAAAAAGTGCTGCATACTTTTGGGTTCCATTTATTTTGTTGCATATTTTCTGGGGCCCATTTCTAAAAATCAGCAACAGGAGGCGCCATTGAGGGCGCGATGATTTCGAGCGCGATGTCGGAGAGTGAGCTCTCCGCAAGCAGTCGGGCAAGCAGCCGTACTAGCAGCACTACCGCCGCACGGGGACGCCGCCGCGGACGCAAGTCCAAGGCGAACTCCATCTCGGCGCCTACGCAGGCCAAGTTATTGGCTGTGCCAGGAGACGGCAAACCGGAGCCAGTGGGTGTGCTGGAGGAGACGGCACTCTCCTCTTTGGAGATGCCGGCGACTACCGCCGCCACCGCCGCTGCTGATGCCTCCGACGCCGACGCCGACGCCGATGATGTCGTCTTTGTTGCCCCTGCACCCCCCTGCTGCCGTTGCCCGAGCTGCCGCCACCGATGTCACTGGAGCTGATGCTGCTGCTGCTGTCGTCGTGGATGCCCCCGCTGCCGTCCCGGTGCGTTCGACCACCCCGACAGGATGCCTGGATAGGATCATTAAGGGCGGAGCTGACGGCGTCCTGGAGGAAGTTGGTAAAATCAAGGAGGAGTTCGTCGGCCTGGTAACCAACTCTGTGTTGAGCTCCTACCAGGCTATGGATCTGATGCGATGCATCAACAGGTACGACGGCATAGTCCAGGCCCTGATGGTGCGGAATGCAGTGCTGGAGGAAACCAGCAGACTGCGAGCGACAATGCCGTTGCCTGCCCAGATGCCATCAGCGCCAGTAGCTGTGGTCAACCGGCCACCCGTTGGGTACGCATCTGCGTATCCCAGCCTGCCAGTGCCTTCTGCTGCCCCAGTGCCTGCGCCGCGAAAACCACGGGATACGTGGTCGGCCGTGGTGTCCAGCAAGGACCCAAAACTGACGGGCAAGGAGGTTGCTGAAAAGGTGCGCCGGGAGATTGCTCCTACGCTAGGAGTTCGCCTGCACGAGGTGAGAGGGCTTGCGCGTGGCGGAGCCATAATTCGCACCCCCTCGTCAGGAGAGATTAAGCGGGTTGTTGCGAGCAGGAAGTTCGGCGAGATTGGCCTCGAGGTCAAGCCGAACACTGCTCAGCTTCCGAAGCTGATCGTACAGGATGTTGCCACGCAGATCGCACCGGAGGAGTTTATGGCGGAGTTGTTTGCCAACAACCTGAAGGAGCACATCCCAGAGGCGGAGTTCCGGAAGGCGGTCCATCTGGACACGAAGCCCTGGACGGTTGCAGATGGAGCCACAGTAAATGTGACTCTAGAGTGCGAGCCCAAGGTGCTGGATCTGCTGGAAGGTGGGAGGATCTACGTGAAGTGGTTCTCCTATCGATGCAGGGCACAGGTGCGGACCTACGCGTGCCACAGGTGTGTTGGCTTCAACCACAAGGTGGCAGAGTGCAAACAGAAGGAGAACGTTTGCAGGCAATGCGGACAGACCGGCCACAGTGCACGTGGATGCACGAACCCGGTGGACTGCCGGAATTGCCGTTTTTACGGACACCCCTCGGGTCACAGCATGCTGTCCCCGAGCTGTCCGGTGTATGCGGCGGTGCTTGCGAGGGTGAACGCTAGACACTAATGTTTAGCTTCATCCAAGCAAACTGTGGTCGAGGCCGAGCCGCGACCATTGAGCTCGCGGTCCGGCTGAGAGAGTCCGGTTGCATGTTTGCACTGCTGCAGGAGCCATTCATTGGCAGCGGGACGAAGGATGTGCTGCCCGATGGAATGAGGATGTACACCGACCGGAGAGGAAAGGCAGCCATCCTCGTGGATCACCAGGATGTCATCTGTATGCCGATGGAGCCCCTCACCACCGATTATGGCGTATGCGTGAGCGTAAAAGGGAGATTTGGTTCCGTCTTCCTTTGCTCCGTGTACTGCCAGTACGAAGCCGAGCTAGAACCGTACCTCAGGTATATGGATGCGGTCCTGTTGCAGGCCAACAGAACCCCCGCAATCCTGGGACTCGACGCGAATGCAGTATCCCCCATGTGGTTTAGCAAACTCCCTCGGAACTCCGGGGGAAACGCTAACCTCAGACGGGGTGAGCTGCTGTCTGAGTGGATGCTGGAGAATGGGACTGTTGCTCTCAACCAGCCTAGCCCGGTGTTCACGTTCGATACCTATCACTCGCATAGTGATATCGACGTGACCATTGCCAACGATGCAGCATCGATGTGGGCCACATTCGAATGGAGAGTGGACGAGTGGGAATTGTGTGATCATAATATGATCACAGTTGTGGCAACACCAATTACCCCAAGTACAGTTGAGAGCTTAGCTCCTGTACCGTCCTGGAACATCTCCAATGCTCGCTGGCAATTGTTCGAACAGGAGATGGTGAGACGCGCAGCCGATATTCCGGAAGACTTCTCACAGTCGCCGTTGGACCAGCAAGTTTCGACCCTGCGCAGCATGGTGCACGATGTGTGCGACCTTGCGCTGGGAAGAAGGACGCCGAGATCGCCTAGGAGAAGGAAGCCAGGTTGGTGGACCGCCAGCCTGAACACGGTGAGACGCGAAGTCAGGAGACTTCGCCGCCGGCTTCAAAACGCTCGTCGTCGTGGTGACGATGATGCGGCTGAGCTGCTTGTGGTCGCGCTGAGGCAAGCCTCAGCCGAGTGCAAGAAGCTCATCCTAAGGGCGAAGGAGGAGAGCTGGAGACGCTTCGTGGGAGAAAACGCACACGATCCATGGGGGCGCGTCTACAAGATCTGCCGAGGACGCAGAAAGTGCACGGAGATTGGGTGCCTTCGCATTGATGGCGAGCTGGTCACCGATTGGGGTGACTGTGCGCGAGTGCTCCTCCGTAACTTTTTCCCAGTCGCGGAGTCTGATGCACCGAGTGCCGGAGCGGAGGATGTCCCACCGGCCCTCGAGGAAGTAGAGGTTGATGCTTGTGTCGCCAGGTTGAAGAGCAGACGCTCTCCCGGCATGGACGGCATCACAGGCACTATCTGCAAAGCAGTGTGGCGCGCCATACCTCAGCACCTGATGGCGCTATATTCCCGATGCATCCAGTCGGGTTACTTCCCCCGAGAGTGGAAGTGTCCACGTGTAGTGGCGCTGCTCAAGGGGCCCGATAAGGACAAGTGCGAACCCTCGTCGTACCGTGGGATATGCCTGTTGCCAGTATTTGGCAAGGTGCTTGAGGCCATCATGGTCGATCGTGTGAGAGAAGTTCTTCCGGAAGGATGCAGATGGCAGTTCGGATTCCGCCAAGGAAGATGCGTCGATGATGCCTGGAGGCATGTTATGAGCAGTGTCGCCGCCAGCCCGGCGAGATACGTGCTCGGAATCTTCGTCGACTTCAAAGGAGCGTTCGACCATGTCGAATGGAGTGCTGCGCTGCGCCGACTCGCCGACTTGGGATGCCGAGAGTTGAGCTTGTGGCAGAGCTTCTTCTCAGACAGGAGCGCAGAGATCCGAAGCAGTTCTGGAGCCGTGTCGGTTCCAGTAACTAGAGGTTGCCCGCAGGGATCCATTAGTGGCCCATTTATATGGGATCTGCTGATGGACGTCCTGCTGCGGCGCCTCCAGCCATACTGCGCTTTTAGCGCGTATGCGGATGACCTGCTGCTCCTCGTCGAGGGCAAATCTCGAGCCGTGCTGGAGGACAAAGGAGCGCAACTGATGTCCATCGTTGAAGCGTGGGGTACGGAAATCGGTGTTACCATTTCCACCAGCAAGACGGTGATAATGCTGCTGAAGGGGGGCCTCGCGCGTACCCCGAGTGTGAGAGCCGCAGGAGCGTTTCTCCCATACGTACGCAGCTGCCGGTACCTTGGCATCACGGTCAGCGAGCGTATGTTCTTCACTGCGCATATCGCATCGCTGCGTCAGCGAATGGCCGGAGTCGTGGGAGCATTGGCGCGTGTGCTGCGAGTCGACTGGGGATTCAGTCCTCGGGCCAGGCGGACCATTTATGCCGGACTCATGGTGCCCTGTGCACTATTTGGTGCCTCGGTGTGGTATGTCTGTACGACGCGGCGAGTTGTAGCCAGGAGGCTACTCCTCTCCTGCCAGAGGCTTATCCTTTTAGGATGCCTTCCGGTATGCCGAACAGTGTCAACCCTGGCACTGCAGGTGCTTGCTGGAGCCCCGCCTCTTGACTTGGTTGCTATGAAAATAGGAATCAAGTACAAGTTGAAGCGTGGATACCCGTTGGAGGGGAACGACTGGCTCTACGGCGAAGACATTTCAGGTCAGAGCTGGGCGCAAAAAGTCGCGCGCATCGAAGGATGCCTCCTGTCGGACTGGCAGAGCAGGTGGGATGACGCTGGTTCGCCCGGTCGGGTGACCAACAAATTCATCCCGGACGTTTCGTCCGTATATGAGAATCCAGATTTTGGATTCTCGATGCGCGCTGGCTTTTTGCTGACAGGGCATGGGTCGTTCAATGCATTTCTGCATAGACGAGCTCTTAGCGATACTGCCGCATGCTCATGTGGCGATCCTAATGAGGACTGGGAGCACATTTTATGTGTCTGCCCCCTCTATGCAGACTTGCGAGACCTCGATGGACTCGGTCTGCAGCACGTTGGCGGAACCTGGACGTTTGGAAGGATTCTGGACAGCGACGACAGGATGAGGAAACTGGAGCAGTTTGCTGAGGACGCGTTCCGGAGAAGGAGGAGGTTCCTTTAGAACCGCTTTTTCGTGCCGTGTGGCTAGCGGCGAAGAATACAGTTCGCCATAGCTTGTCGTAGGAGGCGACTAACATGGCAGGGCCCCCCATCCGAGCTTGTCGGAGCTAAAGGGGTGGGTCACCGAGCCCACAAACTTCGGTGCCACGGGTTGGATAGTATGTCCAAGACACTACCATTGAGGTAGGCCCCCTTGTGGGAGTATCGTGGTGGCTGTGGTTGATACCCATATCGCGGGTAGAGTCCTCGGACTCGACGTGGAGTTGCGTTATACAACTCGGGTGCTGTGACCCATAGATCAGCAGAGGTGATAGATACACTTCGCCTCTTATCCAGAGGGAGTATGCTGCCCGGCAAGCACATACTTGAAAGGTACCAGGCTGGTCGCTATGTATTTGCTATAGCTTCCATTCTGGGGCGCTGGCAGGCGTACCATCCGTGCCCATGCACTATATACCTTTTGTGGGTATATTCGAGTGCCGTGGTCGTAATCCCTTCAGTGTGGAACACGCCACGTAAAACAAGTTCGGAGAGATCCGAGACACGCCTGTCTCCCATCCAGGTCCTGGCACTGCTGTCAGTGCGGCCGTGCTCTGACCCCCTACTCCCGCAGTCCTGGGGTCCGGGTGGCTTGAAGTCCGCTTGGTGGGCCCTTCTCGTGCCCGGATTTTCGGGGTCTTCGCCGAGGCCAATGGCGCGCCTCTTGGTATTGGAGTCGCGCTGTCCTGGCTAAGCCGTCGCCACGGGTCAGTCTGGGCTGCCGCTTCCTTGCGCCGCGTTTGGAGGGTTTGTGTTTTTTGGTCCGTCTTTGCAGTATCTGCCTGACCGCACCTCGAACAGGCGACCTCCGCCGCTGCCGCCGTCGTCCCTGCATCGCTGGGGTTGGAGAGGATCCCGCTAAGGCCTTCCTGCAGTTCCTTCATCCTGCAGAACATCCTCTTCATTTTGAGATTGATGCTCCTCACCTGTTTCTCATGAGTTTGCTGGATAATGTCCTCCAGTATCGCCTCTAACTCCGCCAGCATGCTGGAGCAAGGCTGCTCTGTTGTCGCTCTCGTCCTCTTGGCAAAACAAAATATGTATGTGTGTATGTGTGTGTATGGATGCTCATATGCCTCGACCGTTGGCAAGCGAATGTATAACGGAGAGGCCGAAAACGGCGAGGAATATGGGCAACACACAAACGGAGACGGATGGAAAAATCTGCAGAATTTGCAGACGAAGAGTAGAAAATCTCAAACTGTCGTTGTGTCGGAAAACTCGGACTTGGAGTTGACACGGAGGAAAAACAATCTTGCAGCAGTGTGAACGAAATTTAATGTTCGGATCACTGCTGAAAACCGGCAGAGAGACGGAGACGGAAAAATGTACTTATCTTTTGGCGGAACAATGCCGAGAACTGCTGGTAGAAGAAATCGAAATATCCAAAATATCCTTAATATCCGGCTCGAAGGACCAATGTTTGTAGGGGGGCGCTGCTGCCGCCAAAGATTCCAGAAAAGTTTAAATGTTGAATTGAAAAGTCGGGGGCGTCTTTCAGTAGATATAACGCGGTCAGCTTTATTAGGCTGCTTACATAGGATTACTTAAGTTAACTTAGAAAGAATAAATGCTAAACGTAAATATAAGCCAGAGCGGACGATCGACGACGGCCAACGAGAGAGAGAGAATGCATAGAGGGGCGAGCGCGGATGCACTCTTTAGCGCGGATGAGCTCTTCAGTGTGGGTGCCCTCTTCAGCGCGGATGCGCTCTTTAGTTCAGCGGCCCAACGGCCCCTCACATAGACAATAATATAGAAGATTATGCTAAGGAATCAAAATTTAGATTAAAACAGGCATTAAAGAGAGCTAGACTAATGTAAGAAGCTCATAAATTAAAACAAAAAATTATTTACGACAAAACTAGTTTAGATTTTGATTTAAAATTAGATCAGGTTTTATTGAAAAATGAATTACAGGTCCTTATAAGCTAGAACAAATAGGAAAAAGAGATAACATAACAATATCAAATAATAAACATAAAAAACGACTAGTACATAAAGATAGATTAAAACTTTATAATAATTGAATTGAAAACTCTAATATAAAGAAAATAATACAAACAATATAAAGAAAAATGGGATTTAAGAAAAAAAAATTCAAAATACAAAAAAAATTCTTCTCTTTCATAAAATTAAAAAAAAGAAACAACGTTTAAAATAAAATACAGATATATTTTTAAATACATATAGTGTTAAACATATACATTTAGACATACATACATATTAGCAAAATAATATAAACAAAACATTAATTATACACAAAAAAAAAAAAACAAACTTAAAATACTTAAATACTTTAAATAATAATAATACTTTAAATACTTAAAATAACTACATAAATTACGGTATTTTTTAAAAGGAGGGAGATGTAGCATGCGTACATATGTATATACATACATATAAATAAGGCTGCAACATTTTGTTATTATGGCAACATACATCATTCATAACCAGCGACTTCGTCGCAGCGCTAAGTGCCCTCTGCACATACTCAAGTGCAGACGAAATATGATTCGCACTTGGATAACAGCGACAGCCCAATAGCTACATATATTTGCGTTCCTACGCTTGACCGTCGCTGTGTATGTACCATATGTGCGCGCATAACTCCCTCAGCTAGCCAGCAACGTTCCTGTTGCTGTACATAATAAGCAAAAACAAAATATGTTTTTAACAAAATACTATGGCTAAGATATGCCTGCTGCCCCATGGCATTTCAATCCAACTTTCAAGAGGGGAAGTATGTTGGGACTAGCAAAATAAAATATTAGCAGCTGCACTAAAGGTGGTGCTGAACTTCTTGAACTGCCGAGTTATTATTTATTAATTTGGGCCAGTCAAAAACGCTTTTGACTTTTTTTTGGCCCTTGATAACGAAATAAAATTCCTTTTCGTCTCGGGGACATGCAGAACGTTTTTAAGTCATAAATTGTCCGATCCTGTTTGAAACATCACGTCACCCTTGCCGACATCCTTTAAAACGTTATGGTCTGCTCATTTCACATCCCTCGAACGACGTGTGTAAAGTGTGAACATCTTACAGGGACATCACCTATGCGCTTACGTTCAGGAGTCTAACCACCAGGTGGTACTTCGAATCTCGTTCGCCTCTGCTATTGCAAAAACTGTGATCTCTTTTCTCCTTACAGTTTTTATCCTTGATTCGGTTCCTACATTTCTTTTTAAAATGTCCTCGCTGTAAGCAGCTATAACATTTTACTCTTTTGTTCCTGTTTATCTGTGAGATTCAGCTTTCTGCGGAGCATGTGCTTGATATGCTAACTGTGCATCTTGAATCGGCTTCCATTAAATTGCTCTACGCTCTTTCACTAAAAGCTTGATCTTTGACTGCTTGAGATATGGTAATTTATCGCTTGTTTCCATTGTTATAACGAGGTAGTCGAAACTCTTTGGCAAGCTTTGGCAGAATTATGTCAGCCGATTCATTCCCAAGTCTATCCTTTAGCCGCTGTCTTGCACCTGCAGCTGTAAGGCAACTCTCCAGGTTACACAATTGTGTCGGCTCCACAATCAAAGTTTTTAAAGCCTGCGCTAGCTTTTCGATGACTCTTTAACTGGATACACACATCATCATACACAGCGCGCTCGAAGTGACAGCGTCAGACGGGAAGACATCCGAGCGGGCGAGCTGGTCCTGATTGCAGACGATGCCACAATGCTGACCACACGCCACACAGTGGCCGATTTGACTATTCTAGCGTTAGATTAAGCAAGTTTTCAACTGTTAAGATTTATTAAAATTTTGTTTCCTACCGATAGTCATCGGTTTTTTCAACTTTTTGATAAACTTATCAAAATTTAACATTCCTAATATAAGGACTAATAATAATAGATAGTCCTTTATTCCTTAGCCATTGTAGTTCGACATATGCACTGCATGACCCTTTTAGAGTATTATGTTCGAACATCTTTTTCCTGTCCCTCCAATTTAAAATACAGAATTTGAAATTTTCTTAGTAACTTCTCCTAGCTTAACATATTACAAATAGCTTAATTTATATTAACAAATCGTTTCTGAGCGCCCCTTGGTCGTCTGGGCCTCTAAGCTTTATGATGAATACAGGAATGGTAGCTGATGCTCTTATTGATGCACAAGCCATTTCCAAATTCTGAAAGACCGGTAAACAAGCCACTGGTAACAAGTATTTAGCAGCCACCTTATTATACCCTTGCGGAGGGTTTTATAATTTTGTCCAAAAGTGTGCAACGCAGTGAAGGAGACATCTCCGACCCTATAATGTATATATGTTCTTGATTAGGATCACCCCCTCAGTTGATATGAGCATGTCCGTCTGTCCGTCTGTCAGTAGGTCCGTCCGTCTGTCTGTCTTTTTTTACGCAAAATTGTCTCTCAGTTTTAAAGCTATCGTCTTGACACTTTGCACACACCCTTCTTTCCTTTGCACGCAGTATATAAGTCGGAACGGTCGGGATCGGCCGACTAAATCCTATAGCTGCCATATAACTGATTGATCGGAAATGCTATAACTTTTGTGTTTTTAGAGTTCAGGTTTCGTACAAATACTATATTTTACAAAATAATACGACATTTTAAATTCTATTAGGATCGGCCGACTGTATCCTATAGCTGCCATATAACTGAACGATCGAAAATCACCAAACTTTGGAGTTTTTGAAGATAGAATGGTGGAACTTAGTACAGATTCCATTTTTGGTCAGTTGATCCAACCTATCAAATTTCATAACAATCGGCCGACTATATCTTATAGCTTCCATAAAACTAAACGATCGGAAATGGTATTTGGTAGAAATACCAACATTGGTATTTTTGAAGATAGAAGCTTGGTACTATGTTTTATTGTATTTAATTGGATTTATTATGGTATTCTCATAAGGATCGTCCAAAAATATCCGATGTTTGCGATATAAGTATATCCGGTTTTAACTGCAAGGGTATATAAACTTCGCTTCCTTTCAAAGTGTTTTTTCCGATAACATTCATCTGATCTCGCTATTCACGAAGTCGGTGACAGATAGAGCATACGGATATTACATTCCGTATATTGGCCTATCGTAAATAAGATTTATTTCCCCCTTTATGTCTGTTCTAAATGAAATTTGCATATTTATCTTTGAATGCTCCTTTTTAATATTTTTTTTCTTTTTTATACCCTTGTAGAGGGTATTATAATTTTGTCCAAAAGTGTGCAACGCAGTGAAGGAGACATCTCCGACCCTATAAAGTATATATATTCTTGATCAGGATCACCTCCTGAGTTGATATGAGCATGTCCGTCTGTCCGTCTGTCCGTCTGTCCGTCTGTCCGTCCGTCCGTCTGTCCGTCTGTCTGTTTCTACGCGAACTAGTCTCTCAGTTTTAAAGCTATCGTCTTGAAACTTTGCACACACCCTTCTTTCCTTTGCACGCAGTAAATAAGTCGGAACGGCCGGGATCGGCCGACTATATCTTATAGCTGCCATATAACTGATTGATCGGAAATGCTATAACTTCGGTGTTTTTCGAAAGTTGGGATTTTCTATGAATTCTATTTTTGGAAAAATAATACGACTTATCAAGTTTCATATGGATTGGCCGACTATATCTTATAGCTGCCATATAACTGAACGATCGGAAATGGTATTTGCTAAAAATACCAACTTCGGGGTTCTTCAAGATAGAAGTTTGGGATTTTTTTTTAGATTTTGTCTTGTAATTTATTGGTTATATCATGTTATTCCCATAAGAATCGGTCAACTATATCCGATTTTAGCGATATATATCCTGTTTTAGCTGCAAGGGTATATCAACTTCGGCTCCGCCCGAAGTTAGCTTTCCTTTCTTGTTTTTTTAAACGTTGCTTTTATTTATTGAATCTTCTCTTTGCGAGACTTACAAGAGGTGTATCAAATCTTATATTTTAAACTTAACTAACAGTCATATTGACTGATACAGAGTTAGACGGGAGGTCGTTGCATATCAGGCGATATACACTGGAAACCCGAAACAATCCCCGAGCGAGAAAATTTGGGTGCGAAGAGAGTTTTTCTTTGTATGACTCTTTTTGCTTCTTGATTTCATCTTTCACTGCGAGGATGCCCAGATCCCGGTGAATGTTTTCGTTGGGAACATACTAAGGTGCCCCAGTGATAGTTTTCAAGACTTTTGATTGTGCGCGCTGTATGATGTCTATGTTGCTGCTGCTCGCGTTCCCCCACAGCTGGGAGCCATACGTCCAGATTGGCTTTAGGACTGCATTGTACAGTAGTAACTTGTAGTCCAGGCACAGTGGCGATCGTGGGTGTATGATCCAGTGGAGGCTGCTGGTTTTCAGTTATGGTGCATCTTCTTACATTCGATGTGCTTACGCCAGGTAAGTCGTCTATCAAAATGGACGCCAAGGTATGATTCCAGTAGCTTGTGGGTGTATGATGGCGAATATGTTTTAATTTTGTGCATGAGTCTAACGAGCCAAAATCGGTTAAAAGCTTGAGATACGTTGAGGAAAATAGCGCTGCAGTATTCTCGCTGTTCGAAGGCTAAGCCTATTTTGGATGTTAATCTGTTCACTTGCTCGATAGTTTCGTGGTTTCTTTGGAAGCCAAATTAGTCTGCCGGGATAATATTGCAAGCTTCCAGATGTGGTATTATGCGAATTAAAAAGCATTTTTCAAACAATTTAGACAAACAAGATAGAAGGCTTATTGGTCTGTATGATTGTTAAAACAGAATTGTGTGGTTTTTTCAGGCTTTGGTATCATTATAATGATGGACTTCTTTCATCTTCCAGAAAGATTATGGATTATGGATTATGGCTGCGCATTTTCTTCCTGTGAAGAGTCTGGTCGAGTGATCGGGTGGATTCCTTAAGGCGTTGTTTTGAAGCTGGTGGCCTGATGTTTTGCCAATCATAACTCGCACTACTTCTTTCACATGAGGAGTAAAGATTTTAGCTGCCGCAACGAGTACTTCGACCCAGGGCGCTCGTAGTGTAGTCGATGTCCGATACCATGTTTAACTCCAGGGCGAGTTCTATGTGGGCAGACACGTACTTTTTGTATTTAAGCCAGTTCGTTTTTGGCGACGTCAGGCTGAAAGGGTGTTCGGTTATTTCTGGGCTTTAAAGAATAGTTAAAAGCACAGGCGAGTGGTCTGATGATAAGTCCTAAACTGCTTTGGCACTTATTAGATTGCGAGGCATGTTTTTTGTCACCGCAAAATCAATGAGGTTTGGGAGCTTGCTTGAGTCTGTTGGCCAGTATGTGGGACTTCCAGGGTAAACATAGTCCAGTTTATTTTTCACATTTATAATTGTATTGTACACTTTCCTTCCTTTAGGAGTCACTTGACGTGATCTGCGGTGCGTATGTTTGGCGTTATAGACTTCTGCGGCTAAAATACAATCCTCAATGGAATTTTAGAAGTTATTCCGGGTTAAAAAATGAGGATGGCAGTAAACGGCAACGATTGAAAGGCTTCCGTTACTTCATTGAATTTGTATCAAAGTTCTTGGCTTTACCTAAATTTCCTAGTATAATGGGGATATTTGGTATAAAATAACGATCGGGTATTGTCCTCTCATTCAATATGCGAAAGTCTAACACTAGTCGCATTTTGCTGTTTCCCGTTTCGTCAGTGTCCTTTTTATCTACCACCCATCTATTATCTATTGGGTTTGTGTAGGGGGACTTCGATTTATGCCATTTTTTAGCAGATCTTGGATTTCGCCATTGACATTGATGATTGAAGTCTAGCATAAATGGGCTCCTCATCAACTGTCTTGATGTGGCTTACACCGACGTGTTGTAAGGTAATGCCTCATTTGGGTTGTCGAAGACATTTTTCTGACTGAAGATGGTGCATTTGAGCATTATTGGGGGATGATTGGAATTCTAGCCTTTCTACTTCGGAGCCCCATTTAAGGTGGCCGGACGCCAGGCAAAGCGATGCCCCTGCCAGTTTTAATAAGCAAAGAACAATGATGACATTAAAGGAAGACAAATCTGGTAAGATGAAGAACGTGGCCTTCAAGTTGAATAGGGATATGAAGCCTTTTTGTTGTGATGGTGGTGTTGCCATGGATAGATTGTATCGAAAAAAAAATTCTACCGGGCGAATCTACCGGGCGGACGCTTTTCAATCCTTCATATGAATGGATGAAATTTTTTGACTCGCCCATGTCTATCAAAAGCTTCATTTCTACCCCCGCTACCCTTCGTCTGATGACAGGTAGCAGGGATTCTCCCCTAAAATGTTGTTTATCATTTGTTAATGACGCCCGAATCATATTCTTGAATGGCGTCGTCATCAATTTCCTGAGCCGTGCTTGAAGTTGCGGCGTTATATTGCTCCCCGGATTCGCCTGTGCTCTACGCGATGTGGTTAACCCTCTGCCTTTTGAATAGGCCCGATCGATCGGAGTCGGCCGGCTTCCTGTTTTGATATGAGATGGGGTCTTGAGATGGCTTAAGCATGTGGATGGAGCTTCTGCTTGGGCGGGAGCGATTTGTGCTGCGTTGACCTGTTTGTGCTGGTGTATAGCCTACGTTGGCTTTCGATATTGGCTTCTTGAACGGCATGTTGAACGGCTGCCTGTATAGTGGCTGTCATTTGTTTCATGCTCAAATCCATGTTCGCGTATGTGAGTGCGCTAGCGTTTGCGCTTTTGGTGTGGAAAATCTGGTCGGCCCTTCGGTCTCGGACTCAGAATCGCTGAAGAATTCCCTTGTGTTCCTATACTGTTGGAAGGGATTGCTCATGTGGAGCTTTAAAATCGCCCAAAATAATTAATTTATGCTCTAGTTGCATGCTCGCAGAGGCAATTGGGCTGGTGAGGGGGCCACGGGGGCTGAGTTGCCGCTTAAGTTATGTGTGCCAGCTCGTCGAACTGCGCTTTAGCCTTGCCAAGTAGTAATAAGGTGAGGGGTGCGCAGGGACTGAGCATCCGCTATGACAAAAAAAAAAATAAAAACAGCAAAGTGCCACACACTGCATGCACGGCCGTGAAAAATTCCGAAAAATGGAGTGGGGAGACAAAACAGAAAAGAAAAATAAATAACCAAGACTGCGCAGCTAATACCAAGAATTCTAGTATAACAAAAGACATATATAAAAGCTGAAATAAATGCAAACAATTATATGAATTTTTTGGGATTGGAAATTACATTTTCAGCTAACGATTCTTTTGCCCTGGTTAAAAATTTTTTAATTCCGCAACTTTTGTGTTGTTGTATATAGATATGTATTTATTTATTCACACAAAAAAAAGAAATGCAAATAATATTGGGAAGTAAATATCCAAATACCCTTAAGGTACTGTAACCAATTTAGTAAATGAATTAAGTTTAACGGTACAGTAACGGAACAGTAACTGAACAGTATTCCTATTGAACAGTTATTTGAACAGTTATGTTAACACGCACCACCTTTTCGATATCTGTATCCAGACCAGGCCACCAGACGTCACTGCGGGCTAAAGCCTTTATTCTAACTATTCCCAGATGGTGCGCGTGTAACGCAGAGAGAATTTCCTGCCTGTCCATCGAGGGAATAGCTGCTCGATTACCCCAAAACAATATTCCTTGATTACTGGTCAATTCGTTTCGCCGAACCAAAATTGCTCGACGCATCATCGGGTTTGAAATGATTTGAGGGATTGGCTTTTCTGACGAAAAGATTCCCAGCAGTGGGCGATGATCCGTAATAAGCGTGGACTTCCTTCCATATAAATAGTTAAGAAATTTTTGACGGTAGTTATGACGTCTGCGACTAATGCTACCGCTTCTCTGTCGATCTGCGCGTAGTTCCTCTCTGCCTGAAAGTAAAACGGAATCGGTTTCTCTGTCCCCTCCTCTTTCATTTCGTGGCTTAATACTGCTCCTCACCCATTTGTTAACGCATCGCAAGTTAAGATCAGTCGGCGGTCCGGAGAGTAATGAATAAGGACCGCATCCGATGCGATCAAATTCTTTAGTTCTGCGAATGCTTTGAATGCTACGAATCCAAGAAATTCGAAAGAAAAGCCCCCAAACTGACATTTGTCCTGCTTGGTTCTCACGGGCTGAAACTTCGTTAGGTCTACTCGCAAGTTTTTCTTCTGAATTCCAAATCGTAGTCTTGATATCTTAAATGATTCTTTGTGAGTAGCTATTGTTTGCATCAAAGCTGACTTTTCGTCTACTACCAATTGTTGATACGCCTGGGCCAAATATATTTTTGCAAAAATGGAGCCTCCTTTTATCGAAGCTAATAGCATGTTGATTGCAGGAATTTGATGGCAATGCGGCTGTATCGCTTTGTTAAGCGTAGATTTATAATCTCCACAAATGCAAATAGAATACTCTTTCTTGACTATGGGAACCGTCAGAGTATAGTATTCCTTGAGCACAGAGACGGTCCAACGGCAACTTTTTGATTTTTGGGACTTATAGGAATTTTTAAGGAATTTGACGGGGTAGCAGTTTGACCGTCGGAACTCCCTGGTCCACTTTGAGGGCCACTGGTGGTCCCGTATACCGACCCAGTTCTTATGAAAACAAATGGTCGAATTTCCTTAGAATTTCAGCGATACCAATGCCGCACTGCATGCCATGAATGCCTTCTATGCGGAGTTCGAAGGGTTAAAACCAGTTGCATCCTAGAAGGTTTGACCCGGTGCCGGACGTGACGACCAATGGGAGATTACTGATACGGTGATTGTTGTAGCGGATTGACGTCCCCTGACGTCTCCCTTGACCGGTATAGGGTTACGTTAATAGTCGCTTAGCTTTTGATAGTTGCACACTTTTGACCAAAATTATAATACCCTCTGCAAGGGTATAATAAGAGGCTATACAATCTACCGCAAAGATCATCCAGATGAGATAGCCCACGGCCAAACTGGAGTTCTAATCAGAGAACGCATTAAATACCATTTTTACAAATGGTTTGCAACAAACTTCTTGCAGGCCACATCGATACAAATTCAGTAAAGTAACGAAATCCTTTCAATCGCTGTCGTTTACTGCCCTCCGCATTTCTCAACCTCGGAATAACTTCTAAAATTCCATTGAGGATTGTATTTTAGCCGCAGGAGACTATAATGCCAAACATACGCACTGGGAATCAAGTCTAGTGACTCCCAAAGGAAGGCAATTGTACAATGCAATTATAAATGTGAAAAATAAACTGGACTATGTTTCCCCTGGAAGTCCCACATACTGGCTAACAGACCTCAATGATTTTGCGGTGAAAAAAAACATACCTCGTAATCGGATAAGTGCCAAAGCAGTCTCGGACTTATCATCAGACCACTCGCCTGTGCTTTTAACGCTTCTTTAGACCCCAGAAATAACCGAACACCCTTTCAGCCTGACGTCGCCAAAAACGAACTGGCTTAAATACAAAAAGTACGTGTCTGCCCACATAGAACTCGCCCTGGAGTTAAACATGGTATCGGACATCGACTACACTACGAGCGCCCTGGGTCGAAGTACTCGTTGCGGCAGCTAAAATCTTTACTCCTCGTGTGAAAGAAGTAGTGCGAGTCATGATTGGCAAAACATCAGGTCACCAGCTTCAAAACGACGCCTTAAGGAAGCCACCCGATCACTCTAGCCGGCTCTTCACAGGAAGAAAATGCCCAGCTGAGGTACATCCAAAATCTTTCTGGAAGATGAAAGAAGTCCATCATTATAATGATACCGAAGCCTGGAAAAGACCATACAATTTTTCATCATACAGACCAATAAGCCTTCTATCTTGTTTGTCTAAATTGTTTGAAAAATGCTTGTTAATTCGCATAATACCACATCTGGAAGCTTGCAATATTATCCCGGAAGACCAATTTGGCTTCCAAAGAAACCACGAAACCATCGAGCAAGTGAACAGATTGACATCCGAAATACGCTCAGCATTCGAACAGCGATAATACTGCAGCGTTATTTTCCTCAAAGTAAGTCAAGCTTTTAACCGATTTTGGCTCATTGGACTCATGCACAAAATTAAAACGCATTTGCCAACATACACCCACAACCTTCTCGAATCATAACTCTACAATAGGATATTCTCAATGAGATCTCTACTTCACCGAAGCTGGAGTTCCAAAAGGTAGCGCACTCGGCCCCTTTCGACAACAACCAAAATGGGTAATTATCTTATAATAGTGGAAAGGCGGCTGTACGACTGGGGCATTTTGGTATGTTCCCAACGAAAACATTCACCGGGATCTGGGCATCCTCGCAGTGAAAGATGAAATCAAGAAGCAAAAAGAGTCATACAAAGAAAAACTCTCTTCGCACCCAAATTTTCTCGCTCGGGGATTGTTTCGGGTTTCCAGTGTATATCGCCTGATATGTAACGACTTCCCGTTTAACTCTGTATCAGTCAATATGACTGTTAGTTAAGTTAAAAATATAAGATTTGATACACCTCTTGTTAGTCTCGCAAAGAGAAGATTCAATAAATAAAAGCATCGTTTAAAAAAAAAAAGAAAAAAATATTAAAAAGGAGCATTTAAAGATAAATATGCAAATTTCATTTAGAACAGACATAAAGGGGGAAATAAATCTTATTTACGATAGGCCAATATACGGAATGTAATATCCGTATGCTCTATCTGTCACCGACTTCGTGAATAGCGAGATCAGATGAATGTTATCAGAAAAAACACTTTGAAAGGAAGCGAAGTTTATATACCCTTGCAGTTAAAACCGGATATACTTATATCGCAAACAATAAAACATAGTACCAAGCTTCTATCTTCAAAAATACCAATGTTGGTATTTCTACCAAATACCATTTCCGATCGTTTAGTTTTATGGCAGCTATAAGATATAGTCGGCCGATTGTTATGAAATTTGGTAGGTTGGATCAACTGACCAAAAATGGAATCTGTACTAAGTTCCACCATTCTATCTTCAAAAACTCCAAAGTTTGGTGATTTCCGATCGTTCAGTTATATGGCAGCTATAGGATATAGTCGGCTAATCCTTATTAATGCATTCGTACTAAATCCGAATTCTCTAACTCTAAAAACACCAGAGTTATAGCATTTCCGGTAAATCAGTTATAGTGCAGCTAAAGGATACAGTCGGCCGATCCTAACAGAATTTAAAATGTCGTATTATTTTGTAAAATATAGTATTTGTACGAAATCTGAACTCTAAAAACACTAAAGTTATGGCATTTCCGATCAATCAGTTATATGGCAGCTATAGGATTTAGTCGGCCGATCCCGACCGTTCCGACTTATATACTGCGTGCAAAGGAAAGAAGGGTGTGTGCAAAGTGTCAGGACGATAGCTTTAAAACTGAGAGACAATTTTGCGTAAAAAAAGACAGACAGACGGACGGACCTACTGACAGACGGACAGACGGACATGCTCATATCAACTGAGGGGGTGATCCTAATCAAGAACATATATACATTATAGGGTCGGAGATGTCTCCTTCACTGCGTTGCACACTTTTGGACAAAATTATAAAACCCTCCGCAAGGGTATAATAAGGTGGCTGCTAAATACTTGTTACCAGTGGCTTGTTTACCGGTCTTTCAGAATTTGGAAATGGCTTGTGCATCAATAAGAGCATCAGCTAGCATTCCTGTATTCATCATAAAGCTAACTTATAACTTATAAATTAAGTTATTTGTAATATGTTAAACTAGGAGAAGTTACTAAGAAAATTTAAAATTCTGTATTTTAAATTAGAGGGACAGGAAAAAGATGTTCGAACATAATACTCTAAAAGGGTCATGCAGTGCATATGTCGAACTACAATGGCTAAGGAATAAAGGACTATCTATTATTATTAGTCCTTATATTATTTTATTATATGGCCATGACAACCCTTTTATCGGGTCTCGGCCTGAAGCGCAATATGCCTCCACGCGACTCTGTCCTGAGCGCGCCTTCGCCAGTTGGTAACACCAAGTGTGGACAAGGTTTCCATCACCTGGTCTTGCCAACGCGTTCGGGGTCGTCCTCTCCTTCGTGTCCCAACAATCACCGCATCAAACACCTTACGAGCCGGAGCGTCTTCATCCATATGGGCAACATGGCCCAGCCAGCGAAGTCTTTGAGATTTCACTCGACTGGCTACGTCAACATCACCGTACAGCTCATACAGCTCGTGGTTGTATCTGATGCGATACACATCGTCCACGCAGATTGGGCCAAAGATTTTACGAAGAATTTTCCTCTCGAACACTCTAAGAGCAGCTGCATCTGACTGCGTCACTGTCCAGCACTCCGCACCATATAGAAGTACTGGAAGAATGAGCGTCTTGTAGAGTGTGATTTTTGTGCGTCGAAAGAGAGCTCTACTATTAAACTGCCTACTGAGCCCAAAGTAACACCTGTTGGCAAGTGTTATTCTCCGCTTAATCTCCAGACTGACATCATTTGTGCTTGTTATAGCAGTGCCTAGGTAGATAAACTCCTTGACGGACCCAAAGCTATAATTTTCTGCAGTCAGCTGAGAATCAAGACGCCGCGATTCTCTGCTAGAGCACACCATAAACTTTGTTTTCTCCATATTCGCTGCTAGTCCTACTTTTGCTGATTCCTTTTCAATAGCCCCGAAGGCTCCTGTGACATCACGCTTGGTGCAGCCAATGATATCAATATCATCAGCGTATCCAAGGAGCTGGACACATCTGTTGGTTAATATCGTGCCCGACCGATGTACACCAGCCTTTCTTATAATACTCTCCATTAAAATATTGAAGAGTATACAAGACAGCGAGTCACCTTGTCTGAGGCCACACTTGGTAATAAAGGTTTCGGATTGGCCACTTCCTACCTTGACAGAGCTGATGGTGTTGCTCAATGTCATTCTGCAAAGTCCAGTCAGCTTTGCTGGTATACCAAGCTCAGATATGGCGGCATATACCATAGGCGATCTCGCCGGGGGCTATCAAATGCGGCTTTGTAGTCGACGAAGAGATGGTATGTGTCGATCTGGTTTTCGTAAGACTTCTCCAGGATTTGGCGCAAGGTGAAAATCTGGTCAACAGTGAACTTGCGAGGCCTGAACCCTCACTGATAAGGTCCAATCAGTGCTTCAGCATGGGGTTTCAGTCTTTCACACAATACGCTCGTTAGGACCTTGTATGCAACTGGAAGAAGACTAATTCCGCGGTAGTTGGTGCGCACCGTAGCATCACCCTTCTTCAGGATGGAACAGATCATGCTGAAGTTCCAATCTTCGGGCATGCTCTCCATAAGCCATATCTTACTGATTAGTTGGTGCATGCACCCTACCAGCATATCACCAGCTGCCTTAAACAATTCTGCCGGCAGGCCGTCAGCACCTGCAGACTTGTTGTTTTGAAGCCGTTGGATTGCATCCTTGACTTCGATATGACTTGGGCTTGGCACTTCAATATCAGTGCCATAGATTGGGGTTCGTGGATCATAGTCTTCAGGAGAATTTTATGGAGAATCCCCGAGGAGAATTTTAATGTCATGGGAAGGACAGCGGCCATAAGCTCGGTCGAGCTCCGCATAGAAAGTGTCCTTGGTGGCATCATCCTTTTCCTCCGTTGGGGCATGTGCGCATATCAGGCTGATGTTAAAGAATTTGGCAGTAATTCGGATCGTTGCAATTCTCTCGTTTGTTGGCCGAAAGTGAGAGACTCGGCGTCGCAGCCTGGCACCTACAACGAAACCACAACCAAATTCATGCCGTTCTGGATGGCAGCTGTAGTAAATGTCACAGTTCTTCTTCTTTATGCAGCCTTGTCCTATCCATCGCATTTCCTGGATAGCAGTGATGTCAGCCCAACATTTGGTGAGGGTGTCTGCTAGTTGTTGAGGAGCACCAGGTCTGTACAATGTTCGTACGTTCCAGATGCATACTCTCAAATCATTGTCCTTTTTACGCTTGCTATGGTCGTCAACGTTAGATCGGTTCCTTTCCGAGGCTTCTCTTGCTTCCTTCACTGAAATTGTGTTTTACATGGGTGGATTTCAAGTCCTACGCCACAACCTAGTTTGTAGAGTTCGGACTCTCGTCGCGCGCTTCAGTTTGCCACATAACGGCTGTCGAGCGACAATCCAGGGAGAACCACGTGGAGGTAGTGCGTCGGCTTGAAGAAAGCAGTGACAGGAATCATGCTGGCATTCACCAAGTTGAATGCAATCAGACACTTTGACCTGTATGCTTTCCCCCAATCTCCCCAGTCCTTATATTAGGAATGTTAAATTTTGATAAGTTTATCAAAACGTTGATAAAACCGATGACTATCGGTAGGAAACAAAATTTTAATAAATCTTAACAGTTGAAAACTTGCTTAATCTAACGCTAGAATAGTCAAATCGGCCACTGTGTGGCGTGTGGTCAGTATTGTGGCATCGTCTGCAATCAGGACCAGCTCACCCGCTCGGATGTCTTCCCGTCTGACGCTGTCACTTCGAGCGCGCTGTGTATGATGATATGTGTATCCAGTTAAAGAGTCATCGAAAAGCTAGCGCAGGCTTTAAAAACTTTGATTGTGGAGCCGACACAATTGTGTAACCTGGAGAGTTGCCTTACAGCTGCAGGTGCAAGACAGCGGCTGAAGGATAGACTTGGGAATGAATCGGCTGACATAATTCTGCTATTCAGCTTGCCAAAGAGTTTCGACTACCTCGTTATAACAATGGAAACAAGCGATAAATTACCATATCTCAAGCAATCAAAGATCAAGCTTTTAGTGAAAGAGCGTAAAGGAATTAAATGGAAGCCGATTCAAGATGCACAGTTAGCATATCAAGCACATGCTCCGCAGAAAGCTGAATCTCACAGATAAACAGGAACAAAAGAGTATAATGTTATAGCTGCTTACAGCGAGGACATTTTAAAAACAAATGTAGGAACCGAATCAAGGGTAAAAACTGTAAGGAGAAAAGAGATCACAGTTTTTGCAATGGCAGAGGCGAACAAGATACGAAGTACCACCTGGTGGTTAGACTCCTGAACGTAAGCGCATAGGTGATATCCCTGTAAGATGTTCACACTTTACACACGTCGTTCGAGGGATGTGAAATGAGCAGACCATAACGTTTTAAAGGATGTCGGCAAGGGTGACGTGATGTTTCAAACAGGATCGGACAATTTATGACTTAAAAACGTTCTGCATGTCCCCGAGACGAAAAGGAATTTTATTTCGTTATCAAGGGCCAAAAAAAAAAGTCAAAAGCGTTTTTGACTGGCCCAAATTAATAAATAATAACTCGGCAGTTCAAGAAGTTCAGCACCACCTTTAGTGCAGCTGCTAATATTTTATTTTGCTAGTCCCAACATACTTCCCCTCTTGAAAGTTGGATTGAAATGCCATGGGGCAGCAGGCATATCTTAGCCATAGTATTTTGTTAAAAACATATTTTGTTTTTGCTTATTATGTACAGCAACAGGAACGTTGCTGGCTAGCTGAGGGAGTTATGCGCGCACATATGGTACATACACAGCGACGGTCAAGCGTAGGAACGCAGATATATGTAGCTATTGGGCTGTCGCTGTTATCCAAGTGCGAATCATATTTCGTCTGCACTTGAGTATGTGCAGAGGGCACTTAGCGCTGCGACGAAGTCGCTGGTTATGAATGATGTATGTTGCCATAATAACAAAATGTTGCAGCCTTATTTATATGTATGTATATACATATGTACGCATGCTACATCGCCCTCCTTTTAAAAAATACCGTAATTTATGTAGTTATTTGAAGTATTTAAAGTATTATTATTATTTAAAGTATTTAAGTATTTTAAGTTTTTTTTTTTTTTTTGTGTATAATTAATGTTTTGTTTATATTATTTTGCTAATATGTATGTATGTCTAAATGTATATGTTTAACACTATATGTATTTAAAAATATATCTGTATTTTATTTTAAACGTTGTTTCTTTTTTTTAATTTTATGAAAGAGAAGAATTTTTTTTTGTATTTTGAATTTTTTTTTCTTAAATCCCATTTTTCTTTATATTGTTTGTATTATTTTCTTTATATTAGAGTTTTCAATTCAATTATTATAAAGTTTTAATCTATCTTTATGTACTAGTCGTTTTTTATGTTTATTATTTGATATTGTTATGTTATCTCTTTTTCCTATTTGTTCTACCTTATAAGGACCTGTAATTCATTTTTCAATAAAACCTGATCTAATTTTAAATCAAAATCTAAACTAGTTTTGTCGTAAATAATTTTTTGTTTTAATTTATGAGCTTCTTACATTAGTCTAGCTCTCTTTAATGCCTGTTCTAATCTAAATTTTGATTCCTTAGCATAATCGGCCGTTGGGCCGCTGAACTAAAGAGCGCACCCACACCCACACTGAGGAGCTCATCCGCGCTAAAGAGTGCATCCGCGCTCGCCCCTCTATGCATTCTCCCTCTCTCGTCGGCCGTCGTCGATCGTCCGCTCTGGCTTATATTTACGTTTAGCGTTTATTCTTTCTAAGTTAAATTAAGTAATCCTATGAAAGCAGCCCAATAAAGCTGACCGCGTTATATCTACTGAAAGACGCCCCCGACTTTTCAATTCAACATTTAAACTTTTCTGGAATCTTTGGCGGCCGCAGCGCCCCCCTACAAACAATTATAAAGGGGTTTTATTTTGTCTATGCTATTAAAATGTTTTGGTAGATTTGACGTTTTACCAAAAACTAGCTCATATGATCATTAGTCATGTGCCATAGTCATGGGTCGTATTAAAACAATAGACGAAGTATTGTAGCCATACAACCCAATCCGTTTTGTCAACTGAGATGTATGAACGGATAAACTCATTGAGTGTTCTGTGGCTTCGCTCCACGGTACCCACAGTCTGGTGATGATGTGCAGTCGAAGTTATGTTTTCAATATTTAAATTTTTACATAAATTCCCAAAATTTGAATTTTTATATTCCGTTCCCATGTCCGTACTGAACGTCTTCATTGGACCGTACTTTAGAATAAAACTTTCAAATATAGCTTTTGCTACTGTATGTGCAATTTTATTTGGTATCGGTATAGCTACCAAGTATTTAGTTAAATCACAGATGAGTGTTTCTGCGTGCGTACTCGTTTCCATTATCAGATTTTGGTAGTGGACCAATCGTATCCACAATTACTCTATCGAAAGCTCTTTGCGGAGTTTCGGTTATGGTTAATGGCGTCTAAGAGTGTTTAGTCGTTTTAGACTTTTGGTATTTAGAACATTTCTCTATGTACTCATTTATGTCTTTGGACATATTTTTCCAGTAACAGTGTCTTTGGACCTTGGCCAAGGTTTTTGTAATGCCTGTGTGACCTCCTTGTACTGGGTCATCATGCAATGTAGACAATAAAGCTTCTTTTTCTTTTATTGTTTTTATTTGGGTCACCGGGTTGAGTAGCGCTACTCTCAATGAAATTAATATTTTCTTACCCATATTTTTTAAAATATCAATTGAAACATGTTCAAAGATATTTTCCCACGGTGCCACTTTGAGTTGGCTGATTTTATTTTTACCGGCTTGCGTTTCAAGCCTTTGGAAAAATTGTCCTAAGTCAAGAGTTCCATTGGTATATAAATCGCTAACATCATATATTGCAGTAATTTTCTTACCATGTTTAAAGAAACATAGCATATTATTACATGCAAGGTCACTACTTTTTGTACTACGTCATTGTTTATGTATTCATATACGTTGAGCTTCGAAGCTCTTTCTATACATTGCCTTGGCAAGTCTATTTTTTCTTTTCCTGCGCAGGAATTTTGTCTACTTTGATATCTTGTAGTGACTTTCTTTACAGATCCATTTATTTGTTTTAGCTGTTGTATGGTTATTTTTGATAACCCATCCGCTACAAAATTGTCTTTACGCTTCAGATATTCGACTGTAAAATTATACTCCTCTAATTCAAGTATCACACGCGTTAGCTTTGAGCTGGAATTTACCATTGAGAACAAGTATGTTAATGGTCTTTGATCTGTTTTGACAGTGAAGTGTCTACCATAAATGTATGGTCTGAAATAAGTTATGGCCCAATGAATTGCTGCTAACTCTTGTTCTGTTGTACTTTTATTACTTTCACCTTTAGTAAACGATCTTGATGCATAAGCAACTGGAAGTTGGAGTCCATTTTTGTTTTGAGTTAAAACTGCTCCGCATGCTTGTTTACTTGCATCAGTTATTATGAAAAATTCTTTGCTGAAACCTGGGTATTGTAATAAATTCGAATTTATTTATTTAAGCCAATCTTCGTTTGGTTTGAAATCTAACTGGCAATTGAATTTTTTAATGAATTCAATGCTTATTATTCCATCACAAGGTGTTGCGAAGTGCAAATCTACTAAGTGAAAATCGTGTGGAATTATGTATTTACCTGTCTGCATCTCTGTTGAAATCAGTCCTTTGGACTGTATTATGTCTTGACCTATGCCTTGAATATTGATTTTCTTATTTATTTGGAAATCATAAAAGATATCGGAATTTTCCTTTAACAGAGATATGTCTGCACCGGTATCTATTAAAAATACAAGTTTTTTATTTTTCTTTACATTGAAAAAATCTACAAATATATTTAAACTAAGATTGATGGTATGAACCTCATAGTTTTCTACTGCTGAGGGTTGTTGAGAGTTTCCCTGATCGCTCTGGGGTATTCTCACATTATTATTTGTGTTACTGATATTGTGGCCTCGATTCTAGTTGCCATGGCCTCTTGAGTTTCCTCTATATTGGCCTCGTCCATTATTGTTATAATTGGAACTGTTGTAGTTATTTTAATTATTAAATTAAACCATGAAAGTTTCCTCTAAAATTTCTACGTCCACGGTTTCCACCACGCTGTGAATACTTTTTAAAATAAAGGACAGTATTAGGTTGTCCAGTTTCTTCCGTGCAACTGTTTACGAATTTGGATAGGGCATCATTTATGGTGTTGAAGGTGCCAGCCTGCATGATAAGTTTTACCTTATCAATAACTTTACCTTATCAATTATTTTTCATTGCCTTAACTGCAGACATTGTAGAATAACTTTTGGCTAACTTAAGGGCTAAGCCGTCCGCTGTGTACGCACTTTCAAGAGCTTTTGTCATCTGCTCAACCTCTGATGTATATAGGTTAGCAGTTTTGTTGAGTTGCTGTAGATTCATTAGTTTAGCTGAAATTACTTCTAGAGTTTCGCATTTGACATTGCTTTTTAGTCTGGAAATTACTTCTGATATAGTTATTTTATTTCCGACTAGGTTTGTGGCGACACCTTTTAGCTTTGTTTTTATTATTGAAATAGCTAATTGTTCGTGTTCGCCTTTTATTGATTCTATAATTTCTAATGCATCGAGAAAACTTGTTAAGTTTTCTGCTTTACCATTAAATACTGGTATAAGCTTTGATGCAGTGTTGATGAAATCAATATATGACTGTGCCATTATAATAAATTTTTCTTCAACTATGCTCGAGCTAGCTTATGAATCCGAAGAACTGTCCCAATCAGATATTAATTTAGCTGGGATAGTGAGATTAATTATTTCTTCCTCTTCCAAATCCTCTTGGTCAATATTATTAATTATAAAGAAATTATAATTTCTTTTGATTCTTTATTTTATTTTAAATATCTGATTTACTTTATTTTTATACCCTTTTAGAGGGTATTATAATTTTTTCCAAAAGTGTGCAACGCTGTGAAGGAGATATCTCCGACCCAATAAAGTATATATATTCTTGATCAGGATCACCTCCTGAGTTGATATGAGCATGCCCGTCTGTCCGTCTGTCTGTTTCTACGCAAACTTGTCTCTCAGTTTTAAAGCTATCGACTTTGCACACACCCTTCTTTACTTTGCACGCAGTATATAAGTCGGAAACGCCGGGATCGGCCGACTATATACTATAGCTGCCCTATAACTGATTGATCGGAAATGGTACAACTTTGATGTTTTTAAAATTTTAGAGTTCTGATTTAGCATGAGTGTTATTTTTGGCAAAGTTATGCGACCTACCAAATTTCATAAGGATCAACTGACTATATCCTATAGCTGCCATATAACTGAGCAATCGTAAATTACCGAATTTTTGGTTTTTGAAGATAGAAAGTTTAAACTTCGTACAGATTCTATTTTTGGTCAGTTGATCCAACCTACCAAATTTCATAATGATCGGCAGACTATATAGCTGCCATATAACTGAACGATCGGTAATGGTACAACTTTGATGGTTTTAAAATTATAAAGTTCAGATTTAACATGAGTGTTATTTTTGGCAAAATAATGCGACCTACCAAATTTCATAAGGATCGGCTGACTATATCCTATAGCTGCCATATAACTGAGCAATCGTAAATTACCCAATTTTTGTGTTTTTGAAGAAAGATGGAACTTCTATTCTATTCTAGATTCTATTTTTGGTCAGTTGATCCATCCTACCAAATTTCATAACGATCGGCCGACTATATAGCTGCCATATAAGTGAACGATCGGAAATGGAATTTGGTAAAAATATCAACATTGGTATTTTTGAAGATGGAAGCTTGGTACTTTGTTTTAGATTTTTTATTGTAATAAATTGGTTATATTATGATATTCTCATAAGGATTGGCCAATTTAATCCGATGTGTGCGATATATATCCGGTTTTAACTGCAAGGGTATATCAACTTCGGCTCCGCCCGAAGTTAGCTTTCCTTTCTTGTGTTGTTTAAATTTGCTGCCGGGTTAATTAAAAAAAAATTTGTTTAACAAACAACCTGCCTAAAAATATTCTGCACAATCTATATATATAAAAGAAAGTCTTTTATATATATATGTTCGTTCGCGAACGTCAGCGAGTGCAGACGTGCTTTCTTTTTGTCTTCTGATCGTGCAACGAAAATTAAACAAAAACTAAGCATAGTGCAGTGCAAGCTCTAAACAAAAATACACAGTGGGCGAAAAGACGCTTAGTGCGATGAACTTCGTACTTTTTTGTGTAAATAAAAAAAAAAAAAAAAAAATAAGAAAATCAAAAACAATAAGCTATGAGTGAATTCGACACTCATACGGTGCTCCAACGTCAGCAAGACGAGCGTCGACTCTCCTTGCTACGTATCAACGCATACCACTCATTTGTGTCAACGCAAGACAACGTGACCGCAAACCCAACAAAAAAAAAAAACCAACCGCGATCAATAACCCCAACCCCGAGTAATGAACTCTATCCAACACCGCAAGGCAGGGCACGTTCTTGCTCTCCTGCGCTCTCGCTGGATAAAACCCCATACCCTTCCCTCATGCCTGCCTGCATTGCCACGGTCACCAGTACAGTGACGTCATTAGCAACTGCAACGGCAACTATTACAACAACTACAATGGTATCGACTGCACGCGCAATACCATCTACCGTAATATCGGAAACTGCAGTGCAAGCAAATAATGCAGAACCTTACACCAGCGTGCCCCCTTCAAAACAACGTTCGGCCGTACAGACTGGTATGGATCGCTACATACAAATAAAACGAAAGCTTAGCCCGCAGAACTCTAGACTTGGTAACTCCGCTAAAATAACTCGAGGCACCTCAAAACAATCTACAATAGAGAAGCCCATAGAAGCAAACAGATTTGCTATTTTGGCAGATAAATCCGATGATACACCTCCTGAAGTCATCGTAGGGGACAACAAAAAGCCTGAGCCGCCGCCGATTTACATCCGAGAGAAAAGTTCGAATACCCTCGTAAACTCGATACTGAATCTAATAGGACCAGACAATTTCCACATAATTCCATTAACAAAGGGAAATATTCATGAAACTAAAGTTCAGACTAATACGGAAGCAAACTACAGAATTCTGTCGAAGTATTTAAACGACAACAATAAAAACTTCTACACGTACCAATTAAAAAGCAGTAAGGGCCAGCAAGTAGTACTAAGAGGTATCGAGCCGGAAGTAACACCAGATGAAGTTACAAGAGCACTGATGGAGAAAGGTTTTAATGTAAAAAATGTTAGTAACATTTTGAATAGAGAAAGAAAGCCTCAACCTCTTTTCAAGGTAGAACTTGAACCCGAAACCAAATCCAAGCCTCTGAAAAAAATGAAGTGCATCCAATCTTCACTCTCCAGTTCCTACTACACCGCAGAATTACGGTAGAGAAGCCGCATAAAAGAAATGGACCGGTGCAGTGTAATAATTGTCAGGAATATGGCCACACAAGGTCTTATTGCACGCTTCGTCCAGTATGCGTTGCTTGTGGAGACCTTCATGAATCTCACAAATGCCCAAAAAATAAAGAGGATCCCAGCAGCAAAAAGTGCGGAAACTGTGGAGGCAACCATACAGCTAACTACAGGGGCTGTCCAGTCTACAAGGAACTGAAAAGTCGTACACACCAAAGAGTGACCACTGCTCACTCACGTACACCACCTATGAAATCTACACGTAATGTCATCCCCCCTTCAGCTGTTAAATCTTTAGCCAATAATGAGGTCACCGACAAATCCGCAAGCTATGCAACTGCTCTAAAATCGGGTCTTAAAAGTACCGCTCCCACCAATCCAAGATCATCAGTTCCCCCTCATCAACCAGAAGAACCGTCTACGAACAAATTTGAAACAATGATATGTAATCTTCAACAAAGTATGCTCTGCTTCCACAATAGCTTCGCCACTAACTTCATGCAAGCTACATCAATAGATGTGCAAATGGATTCCCGATCTTTAAAGCTTGCCGCCGTATACTGTCCTCCTCGGTTCACAATATCAGAATCCCAATTCATGGAATATTTCAACTCTCTGAGCGAACAATTTATAGCAGCAGGAGACTTCAATGCCTTCAACGACTTGTGACTCCTAAGGGAAGGCAGTTGTACAATGCAATAATAAAAGCAAGCAACAAGCTAGACTGTGTGTCACCTGGGACACCTACATATTGGCCAACAGATCCTAGAAAACTGCCAGACTTGATAGATTTTGCAGTCACAAAAAACATTCCTCGCAACCTGATAAGTGCCAACTCCTTACCAGATCTATCGTCCGATCACTCGCCTGTACTTCTTCAACTAAATCTACATCCAGTTGCGGTAGATAAACCATTCAGACTAACCATTTCAGATCCGCAATGAGCTCCAAGTTCCCACTTTGGAGAGCACACTCATCTCTCTGCGCACCAATCGAATCTGCAATGCCAATAAGGACATCCACAGGCAACTGGGCTCGAAGCGACGAAGAAAGAGCCGTCAGATTCGCAGAGCATCTTCAAAATGTATTTCAGCCCAACACATCATCAAACGGGATCTCACTGCCAGCAACACCAGATATCGACACATCAACGTATGAACCTATAGTATTTAGGCCACATGAGTTACTCAAAATCATAAACGAACTCAACCCAAAAAAATCTCCAGGATGCGACCTAATATCACCAAAAATGATTATTGAACTTCCTTTCTGTGCTGTCCGAGCTATTTGCCAGCTCTTCAATGCAATAACGAGACATGGACACTTTCCAGAGAGATGGAAAAAGTCGATAATTATAATGATACCAAAACCTGGCAAAGACCGCACAATCGCTTCATCATATAGACCAATTAGTTTACTAACGTGTCTATCAAAACTCTTTGAAAAATGCTTCTTGGCACACATTACCCAATATCTCAGAACACACAGCAAAATCCCTATTCATCAATTCGGTTTTCGAGAAAAACACGGAACCATTGAGCAAGTCAACCGCATAACCTCAGAAATCCGAAATACATTCGAACAAAGCGAGTACTGCACTGCGATATTTCTGGACGTATCACAAGCTTTCGACAGAGTATGGTTAGAAGGTCTAATGTACAAAATTATAGAAATGCTCCCAACCAACACACACAAACTTCTAAAGTCATACCTATACAACAGGAAATTCTCAGTAAGATGTGGTTCCGATAGCAAATGTAGTAACATATCTTGGCGTACACCTCGATAGACGGCTTACCTGGCGCAGCCACATTGAAGCCAAAAGAACGCATTTAAAGCTCAAAGCCAACAGCCTTCACTGGCTTATCAATAGCCGTTCGCCCCTTAGCTTGGACTACAAGGTACTCCTATATAACACCGTCTTGAAACCAATCTGGATTTACGGCTCCCAGTTGTGGGGGAATGCCAGTAACAGCAGTGTGGATATAATGCAACGAACTCAATAAAAAATTCTCAGAACCATCACCGGGGCCCCGTGGTACGTTCGGAATGAAAACATTCACAGGGACCTTCACATACCACTCGTCAGAGAAGAGATAGCACAAATCAAAACAAAGTACTACAACAGGCTATCATTACATCCAAATCATCTCGCGAGAGCCCTCACGCGAGTTTCCAGCAGTTCTCGTCTTCGCCGCAACGACCTCCCAATCCAGCGCTAATTATTAGGACCACGTAGTCTCTATGCAGTTCAAAACAAACTGTTTGATATTGTATTATTTTAAGATTTGCAACCTTATTGTTAGACTCATAAAGAGTGATCCAATAAAAAACAAACTAAGCTTAAAAAAAAAAAAAAAAAAAAAAAACAATCAACCTGCCTAAAAATATTCTGCACAATCTATATATATAAAAGAAAGTCGTGTTATATGTTACAAAAAAAAAAAAAAAAAAAAACAATCAACCTGCCTAAAAATATTCTGCACAATCTATCTACTTATAAATTAAGAACGGAAGAACAGATTTGAGTGAAAATTGGTAGGGAGGTAGCTTAGAGCCAGGAGAAGGACATAGGATACTTTTTGTCCCGTTCGACAGCGTTCCTCCCGTGCCCATACTTAAAGATGTAGATGACCTGAACTACATAATTCAAAATAAGATCATTGGAACAATGGATTCATTCAAATCTATTGACTGCGTCACAAATGAAGATGAAGCCACCAACTATCCAATTGAATTTTTAAGCTCTTTGGCTTACCACCGCACAATTTACGCCTTAAGGTTGGCTCCGTAGTAATCATGCTTCGAAACATAAACCAACCAAAACTGTGCAACGGTACGCGTTTGGTGGTTAGTAAATTGATAAACAATGTAATTTACGCTACGATAATGATACGAAAATTCAAAGGTGAGGAAGTTCTCATTCCGAGGATCCCGATGATCCCAACCGATATGCCGTTTGAATTTAAAAGACTTCAATTTCCGATACGTCTTGCATTTGCCATGACAATCAACAAATCACAAGGCCAATCCTTAAAAGTTTGTGGTTTAAATCTAGAACATTCATGTTTTTCCCATGGTCAATTATACGTGGCATGTTCACGGGTCGGAAGACCATCTGCGTTGTTTGTTTTTGCGCCTGATAATAAAACAAAAAATGTCGTGTATCACAGGTGCCTAAGTGAAGAGCAAAATACAGAAATAATAATGAATGATTAAGGAGGAGAAACAAAGAATATTGTATACCCACAAGTATTACAGAATTTAATTAATTTGAAAATTATTCTTTTTTGTTTGACTTATTTCTTATGCGTGCAACCACAATATGCCACAGCGAAACGTGGCAGGGTACTGCTAGTTTCACATAAAGTCGTTTATAATTATAATGCAACGCAGTACATTAATAATGAAACGCAGTGCATGAAGTAAAATTATAAAAAAAAACGATCTTTTTAGCGCTGTCAGTTCTCTATATCCGTGGTCGAGCTTGATGCGCCCGATGGGGCCGGTGCTGGCTGCACAGGTCCCAAGATCTCAAGTCCTCGGAGCTGCTGATGTCCTGGGCCTTTTGCACTGCTGTGTTATTTTTGTGCACTTACACAAATTTGCACAATGGGGCATCTAGCGGTCCAGGGCAGTCGTTTGGGCACACTCCAGTATATTTTGGCAACGGCTTTGGGGATGGCAGCTTATTATTTTGATTTATAGTTCTTATTTTCGCTGAGTGAGTATGTGGTGTTGGATTTCTTTAATTTGTTTCAGCTGTTTCTGATAAAAGTCAAGCATGGCCTGTAGCCTTGCTGTTGCATTCCACGGTGTGTTGGCCTCGGGTGAATATAATTGCCACTTAATGTGAGCAAGTTCTTTATTCAATTTTTTAAGCCGGCCACCGCGAGCCATATCAGCCACTAAACTCTACTCACTCGGCTCTTTTTTTTTTAATTTTCTTTCCAGTCCGCCTTTGTCCTCTTCAAATGTTGTTGTTGATTTTGTTGTTATTAGGCTGCTCCTGCATATGCTGGTATTACTAAGTGGTGTTGGTGGCTGCATTACTATATTTAATATTTTCTTTCTGCTAGTAATTATTTTTTTTTTCCTCATAATTAAGGGGGGAAAACAAATTGAGGTGATTTGCTGTTACTAATAGTCCAAAGCAATTGTTGTCCTGTGGTGTCCTTTTGGTCCTGGTCCTGTCACGGTCGCCATGTAGTGGTAGATAGATAGATTTAGTCCAGTTGTTTTGTTGGTCCAGTTGGAGCAGGCGTCAGCCTTGCTGTGGGAGTTATGCGCGCACATACATATGTATACACAGTGACGGTCAAGCGTGAGAACGCTGACATAGCTATTGGGCTGTCGCTGAATCATATTTCGTCTGCACTTGAGTATGTGTGGAAGGCACTTAGCGCTGCGACGAAGTCGCTGGTTATGTATGATGTATGTTGGCATAATAACAAAGTGTTGCAGCCTTATTTATATGTATGTATGTATATACATATCTACGCATGCTACACTTCTTTTAACACGCATGCCTTAATTCTGTAGACGGGAAATTCTCTAATGTAGATAATTGTGCGCATTTAATCTAAAAATAACACGTTACGAAAGGTGAATCTAATCTCTGAAGGTTAACCTCTAGATAAAAATTATAATTGTTTCAGTTATTATTTTAGTAGAGGTTTAGTTTTAAAGATATTTAAACAAAACTAATAGTAGGCGCCCCATGATGCTAAATTGGGAGTGACTCGAGCGTCATAGAGACCGTCATGGATTGCAAAGCTTAGCTGATAGGAAGAAAAACCAAAAAAACGAAAGCTAACTTCAGGCTAAGCCGAAGTATATATATCCTTCTAGTTATAAAACCAATTTATTAGAAAAAAAATTTTTTAAAAACCCAAGCTTCTTGGGTATAAAAAACCAAAGATGGTATTTTGACAAAATACTATTTCCGATCGTTGTAAAACATTTATAAGAAATAGTCCGATTTTTTTTTTTTTATACGTTGCTTTTTTTTTCTTGAAGGCGGGAAACAATAAAACCCGAGTCAATCCGCGAGCGAGGACATTTGGGTGCAAAGACAGTTTTTTTTTGTATGACTATTTTTGCTTCTGGATTTCGTCTTTCAATGCCAGGATGCCCAGATCACGGTGGATGTTTTCGTTGCGAACATACTAAGGTGCCCCAGTGAAAGTTCTCAAGATTTTTGATTGTGCGCGCTGTATGAAGTCTATGTTGCTGCTGCTCGCGTTCCCCCTCCGTTGGGAGCCATACGTCCAGATTGTCTTTAGAACTGAATTGTAAACTAGTAACTTGTAGAGTTTATGATACAGTGGAGGCTGCAGGCTTTCAGTTTTAGGTGCATCTTCTTGCATTCAATGTCCTTACGCCAGGTTAGTCGTCGTCCAAGGTAAATTACTTCGTTAGCTTAAGAGATCTGCATACCGTTTAGTGAAAGCGTAGGGCATGTTTGTCTATTAAGAGTAAACGTTATATGCTTACACTTTTTTTCATTTATTTCAACGCGCCAGTTGGACAGCCACCTTTCCACTACTAAAAGATGATTAGCCAGTTGAGTTGCTGCTTGCATTGGGTATTTGGAGCGACTAAGGATAGCGGTATCGTCGGCGAACGTTGACGTTGGTAATTGTGCGTTCGTAGGAATATGAGTCCAATGAGGCAAACTCGGTCGAAAGCTCGATATACGTGGAGGAAATATCGCTACAGTATTCTCGATGTTCGAAAGCTGAGCGTATTTCGGATGTTAGTCTGTTCACTTGCACGATTGTTCCGTGGTTTCTTCGGAAGCCAAATTGGTGGGCCGGGATAATATTGCAAGCTTCCAGATGTGGTATTATGCGAGTTAACAAGCATTTTTCAAACAATTTAGACAAACAAGATAGGAGGCTTATTGGTTTGTTTGATGAGGGAATTGTGTATTCTTTTCCAGGCTTCGGTATCATTATAATGATGGATTTCTTCCACTTTTTTGGGAAATAGCCAAGATTAATGATCCCATTAAATTGTTTGCAGACGACCCCTATAGCGCATTTTGGAAGTTCGATCAGCATCTTTGACGTATATAGGTCACCACTGGGAGCATTTTTGATTTTAGCCCTCTTATGAATATTTCGATTTCGTTCGGCTGGAATGAAAGTGCAGCTGGCTGAGGGGAGGACTCTGGCTGAGTTACTGGCAGGAGGAATGAATATGAGGCTGAGTTTGGCTGGAAGACACTTTGGAAATGTGTGGCGAATGTTTCAGCTCGGTCTTCGTCGCTGCGAGCCCAGCATCTCGAAGAGTTTCTTATCGGGGTGGCCGTTTCAATTGCGGCACTAAGATTTGGGTGGGCCCTCTACAGGGGGTACTTTGTGCTTGTTGGCGAAAGATTCTGGATGTACCTTAGCTGTGCATTTTCTTCCTTTGAAGAGCCTGGTCAAGTGATCGAGTTGCTTCCATAAGGCGTTGTTTTAAAGCGGGTGATCTGCTGTTTTGCCAATCACGACGCGTGCGCCTCTTTTCTCGCACGAGCTATTCGATTTGCTTATTGGATTTCTAGTATTTGTTTCGGTCTACTTCCTTCCCTTGAGGAGTAGAGCTCGTGGTGTAATTGATGTCAGGCTTTGAAGAAGCGTTAAAAGCACAGATGAGTGGTCTGATGATAAGCCTGAGACGGCTTTGGCACTTATTAGATGGCGAAATATGTCTTTTGTCACGGAAAATTTCTAGTTTATGCCGTGAGACACCATTGGCGTTCCACATTGATATTCGCAGAGCCTGCATAGATTATTAAGACTGTTGTATCACTATGTTCTGGTTTCGAACAAGTGTTTGCATGGTCGTTTTCATGAATGACATAAGCTCCATCAAACTTTGTTGGAGGGTAAGCTTCATAGTTTCCGTTTTGCTGTGTGGCTGTTCTGGGGCCTGTTCAGCGCTTTGAGAGTTAGGCTAAATTCGATTTTCCATTCCAGATCGAAGAGCATCGGCATAGGAGAAGCCGTTGGTGGTGTTTAGGGGGCCGAATGAGGACCTCGCAGCTTTGGCGAAGAAGACGTCTGGCGTAGTTTTTGCCGCAATGTACGGATTGGGTGGACTTAGTTCTTCTTCAGCGACTTGCTTCCTGGCTCGAGCTTGACCTTGAAGAGGGGTTGTGGCTTTTTATCTTTATTTAGAATATTAATAACATTTTTGGCGGTGAAGCCCTTTTCTTTAATGGCGGTTTTTATTTCCGCGGTGGTAACGTCGCGTTCAATTCCCTTGACTACCACTTGTATGCCCTTACTGTTTTCTAGGTGGTACGTAAAATAATTTTGAGCACTGTCCACATATTTGGACACGATTTCGAACTGCTCCTCAGTCTTTGTTTCCACCTTTGTTTCAGGGATGTCCCCTTCGATAAGCGGGACAATATAAAAGTTCTTACATTTTTCCTTGCGCAGACGAAATCCTGCCTGGTCCATACGGGCTAGAACTTCGTTTAGTCTACTCGGAAGTTCTTCTTTTGAATTTCGAATTGTAGTCTTGAGACCTTAAATGCTCCTTTCTGAGTAGCTATTGTTTGCATCAAAGCTGACTTTTTGTCTACTACCAATTGTTGATAAGCCTGGGCCAAAAATATTTATGCAAAAATTGAGCCTCCTTTAATCGAAGCTAATAGCATGTTGATTCCAGGAATTTGATGGCAATGCGGCTGTACCGCTCTGTTAAGCGTAGATTTATAATCTCCACAAATGCGTATAGAACCATCTTTCTTGACTATGGGAACCGTCGGTACTCTACAGGCTCAAGTATTCCTTGAGCACAGAGCACGGTCCAATGGCAACTCTTTGTTTTTTGGACTTCAAGGAATTTTTAAGGAATTTGACGGGGTAGCAGTTTGACCGGCGGAACTTCCAGGTCCACTTTGAGAGCCACTGGCGGCCCCCTATACCGACCAAGTTCTGATGAAAACAAATAGTCGAGGTTCCTTAGAATTTCACTGATACCATTGCCGCACTGCATGCCATGAATGCCTTCTATGCGGAGTCTGAGCGGTTCAAACCAGTTGCATTTCTAGAAGGTTTTACCGTACCGGACGTGACGACCAATGGGAGATTACTGATACGGTGATTGTTGTAGCGGATTGACGTCCCCTGACGTCTCCCTTGACCGGTATAGGGTTACGTTAATAGTCGCTTAGCTTTTGATAGTTGCACACTTTTGACCAAAATTATAATACCCTCTGCAAGGGTATAATAAGAGGCTATACAATCTACCGCAAAGATCATCCAGATGAGAAAGCTCACGGCGGAACTGGAGTCAGAATAATCAGAGAACGCATTAAACACCATTTTTACAAAAGGTTTGCAACAAGCTTCTTGCAGGCCGCATTGATACAAATTCAATGAAGTACCGGAAGCCTTTCAATCGTTGCCGTTTACTGCCGTCCTCATTTTTTAACCCGGAATAACTTCAATTTAATTGGGGATCGTTTTTTAACCGCAGAAGTCTATAACGCCAAACATACGCACCGCAGATCCTAAAGGAAGGAAAGTGTACAATGCAATTATAAATGTGAAAAATAAACTGGACTATGTTTACCCTGGAAGTCCCACATACTGGCCAACAGACTCACGCAAGCTCCCAAACCTCATTGATTTTTCGGTGACAAAAAACATGCCTCGCAATCTAATAAGTGCCAAAGCAGTCTCGGACTTATCATCAGACCACTCGCCTGTGCTTTTAACTATTCTTTAAAGCCCATAAATAACCGAACACCCCTTCAGCCTGAAAAAAAAAAAACGAACTGGCTTAAATACAAAAAGTACGTGTCTGCCCACATAGAACTCGCCCTGGAGTTAAACATGGTATCGTACATCGACTACACTACGAGCGCCCTGGGTCGAAGTACTCGTTGCGGCAGCTAAAATCTTTACTCCTCATGTGAAAGAAGTAGTGCGAGTTATGATTGGCAAAACATCAGGCCACCAGCTTCAAAACAACGCCTTAAGGAATCCACCCGATCACTCGACCAGACTCTTCACAGGAAGAAAATGCCCAGCTGAGGTACATCCATAATCTTTCTGGAAGATGAAAGAAGTCCATCATTATAATGATACCGAAGCCTGAAAAAACCACACAATTCTGTTTGAACAATCATACAGACCAATAAGCCTTCTATCTTGTTTGTCTAAATTGTTTGAAAAATGCTTTTTAATTCGCATAATACCACATCTGGAAGCTTGCAATATTATCCCGGCAGACTAATTTGGCTTCCAAAGAAACCACGAAACCACCGAGCAAGTGAACAGATTAACATCCAAAATACGCTTAGCCTTCGAACAGCGAGAATACTGCAGCGCTATTTTCCTCAACGTATCTCAAGCTTTTAACCGATTTTGGCTCATTAGACTCATGCACAAAATTAAAACATATTCGCCATCATACACCCACAAGCTACTGGAATCATAACTTGGCGTCCACTTTGATAGACGACTTACCTGGCGTAAGCACATCGAATGTAAGAAGATGCACCATAACTGAAAACCAGCAGCCTCCTCTGGATCATACACCCACGATCGCAACTGTGCCTGGACTACAAGTTACTACTGTACAATGCAGTCCTAAAGCCAATCTGGACGTATGGCTCCCAGCTGTGGGGGAACGCAAGCAGCAGCAACATAGACATCATACAGCGCGCACAATCAAAAATCTTGAGAACTAACACTGGGGCACCTTAGTATGTTCGCAACGAAAAAAACCACCGGGATCAAGGCATCTAGAAGCAAAAAGAGTCATACAAAAAAAACTGTCTTCGTACCCAAATATTCTCGCTCTGGGACTGACACGGGTTTCTAGCATATCCCGCCTGATACGCAACGACCTCCCAACCCAGCAATCGAATTTAGGGCCGTCTTATCCGGATAAGTCAATATGACTGATAGTTAAGTTAAAAATATAAGATTTGATACACCTCTTGTTAGACTCGCAAAGAGAAAATTGATTATATAAAAGCAACGTTAACAAAAAAAAAAACTTGACGCTCTCGGCATTAGGCCATCTGCCGACAAAGTTAGGGCCATCTATGAGGCGCCACCGCCAAAAGAAAAAAAAATGGCAAGCGTTTCTGGGACTGACCAATTTTTATCAGTCATTCTTGCCCCAGAAGGCCACCAATGCGGAGCCGCTACATAGACTTCTACACAAGAACGTGCCATGGGTATGGCGTGCGGTGCACCAAAAAGCATTCGCAGAACTATAGAATTTGATCGCATCGGATGGGGTCCTATGTCATTGCTCTCCGGACCGCCGACTGATCTTAACTTGCGGTGCGTCAACATACGGGTTAGGAGCAGTATTTAGCCACGAAATGGAAGACGGGACAGAGAAACCGATTTCTTTTTACTCTCGCACGCTATCAAAGGCCAAGAGGAACTACGCGCAGATCGACAGAGAAGCGGTAGCGTTAGTCGCAGGCGTCATAACTACCGTCAAACATTTCTTAACTATTTATATGGAAGGAAGTCCAGGCTTATTGCGGATCATCACCCACTGCTGGGAATCTTTTCGACAGAAAAGCAAATCCTTCAAATCATTTCCAACCCGATGATGCGTCGAGCAATTTTTTTGAGAGCGTATAAATTCAAGTTAATTCATCAGCCTGGAACCAAAATAAGTAATGCAAATTTCCCAAGCCGCTACCCAACGTCAGGTATACACCATAAGCCTCGAACAGAAGAAGTTTTCATGATCGAATGGGCAACTGATCCCACTGTCACCTCGAACACCCTAGCTACTAACACGTATAAGGATTGCAGCCTCAGAAAGGTGCTCAACTGGGTGTTAAGGGGATGGAGTAGTGCTGAAGTTCCGCGTCATGAAGACCTGTACCCTTTCTTCGTTCGGCGAAAAGAACTGACCAGTAACCAAGGAATATTATTTTGGGGTAGTCGAACAGGGTTTCCCTTGATGGACAGGCAGGAAATTCTCTCTGCGTTACTCGCGCACCATTTTCGATTTTTTTAGTTATATGGCAGCTTTGGTAGCCGGCAGATATAGTCGGCTGATCCCGGTCTATAATTCGATAGCATTAAAACTGAGAGACTAGTTCGCGTTTCCGACGGACCGACGGACATGCTTACATCAACTCAGGAGGTGATCCTGATCAAGACTATATATAATTTATAACGTCGGAGGTGTCTCCTTTACTGCGTTGCACACTTTTAACCAATATTATAAAACCCTCCGCAAAGGTATAACAACTCCGCTGAAATTGATATAAACCAATGCAGTTAAGATCGGATATATATCACAAATATTGGATATAGTTGTATGAGAATTTCATAATAAAAACAAATTTTAGAAAACATCGCAGAGGTTTTCAAAATGCGGGGGAGTACTACGGCCTGGGTCCTAATATTCACGCGTTGATGCCTTCAACGAGATGAGCTTGAGAGCTACGGCTTACTGTGGCTGAGTGTGAATTTATTGCAGCCAAACATTTATTTATACACTGATATATGTACATATATAATACACATTTACGTGCATAGACAATTTGGCGTACATACAAAAATATGCAGCGGTAAGCTTCTTGTTTTCGCTTCGACCGTTATCCGCAGCTGTATTTATATATGTATATACGTTTGATTGCGCATTTGATTTTAACAAAACGCTTAAACGCTTAGGCGCTGTTTTTCGGTGTCATTCCCAACAAACTATTTTTTTTATACTCAGTGCCTCGACTATAAACGTTTCGGTTTTCGCCATATTTTAATAAATTATTTTCTCGTTCTTCGCTGATATTTATTTAATTCTTGTTTTTGTTTATTGCCATAATTATTTTAATGCAATAAAGAAAGGAAAGATTTAAAGGAAAGATTAAATTTCAAGCTGGGTCAGTTCCTCTAGTAAAGACCTCTTCAGGTTTTGAATGAGACTATTTTTAAGGTAAATGAGTTGCAAGACCAGATTAAGCAATTAGATGGGGAAGGGATTTTTCGTATAAGGTAAGTGTGTCATTATTAAATCACCTACAGCCTTCACTGTAGGTGAACATTCTCCTCCAGCTACTGCAATGTCAGCAGCTTCTACTCAATTTTAACAATTTTACGAGTCTCTTCGAGACATTAATAGACAAAGATGTAAACTTTCCTGTTATCGAGAAATTTAATCATTTAATTTCTTTGCTTCACCATAGAAGCCTTAGGATCTATTAATGCATTCCGAGTCACCGAGAGTAATTATGACAAAAATATAGCTAGTCTCAGAAGAGCTTATGATAATCAATATCTCATCATTAAGAACCAATTAAGCAAATTATTTCGCCTTCCAAAAATTTTATGCGACATCGTGGAGAGTTCACATCGACACAGAGCCAAAACAGCAACAAACTTGGTTCAGCATGCAACATAATACAAGCTCGTTGGCTTGTTCCGCTTGGAACAATAATTTCTGCAAGATCGCACTACAAACTTCTGCACCGATTTAGTGTGACTCAGAATAACTTAGCGTTACCACCACCGAATGAAAATCCTCCTCCATCAATAAGTCACATGGTTTGCATGTGTCATCCCTACAAAGGATTTTGTTAGCGACGTCCATTGTAAGCGGTCGAACTAAGAATGGCTAGCAAATATTGGCCTGAAAATTTCTTCCCCTGGTTTTCGAACGAACTTCATTACTGAAGATCTTGCTCGATGCTAACAGATTCGAAGGAAGGAATCGTGTATCAACTTGATTGGAATTGGTCAAGCTAATTTATAAGTTAAGAGAAAGATACTCACTGTAGTGAAGTCGACATTTAATGATAGCTTCATTCGTCTTTGGGATTTTAACAATAATTGTTGGTTATCATCATGACCAGTCAGTAAATGTAAAAAATTGGGACCTACCAAAGATCTTACCTTTGGATCTTTGGATCCGCAAGACGCGGATCTTGCCTTTTTTACCTTTTTTTAACCCGCAGTAGATAGTCCTATTAATTGAAACTGAGTCGTTTTCGAACTGTGGTCCGTTGACCAAATAAAACAAGGTCGAAACCATCCCGTTCTCTATGAAACTCTCATTGGATGAATACTAAATATACTAAATATACTAATACTAAATACTAAATAAGGCTAGTTCCTTAAATCTTCAACAGCCTGTCTATAGCCTGAATTCAAAAAATATAACTCGGATTTGAAGTCGGACTCCCATTTAAATCGGTTCCAAACCGATTTGGAATTTATGGATGAATACAAAACGACTTGAATACAAGTCATTGAAGTCATCAATTTGATAGACAACTTATAAAAAATGTATCGCCAAGTAATGGTAAATAAAGCCGAAAGGCGATACCAGTGGATATTGTGAAGGAAAAAACCATCAGAGTCCTTGAAACTGTGCAAGCTCAACACCGTTACTTATAACACTGCTCCAGTCGCATTCTGGCCATAAGGAGCTTGAAGAGGTTGAGTGAATCGGTGAAAAATACATTCCCTCGAGCTGCCGAAGTTATTGGGTCCGACTTTGACGTGGACGACATTTTAACGGGTTCTGGTTGCATTGAGAAGCTAAATATAATTAAGTCTGAAGTAACTCAGGTTCTTTAGTCAGCAGAACTGAGTAAAGCATTAAGAATCGCTTGGGTTCTTAATGATGATATATTTAAATTTGAAATTGATGGTTTAGTCATGGGTCAATGGGTAACTAAGTGGAATATTCTGTTGGTAACATTGAATCTATTTGACCCCTTTGACTTATTAAATCCTATTGCAAAAACTTTGGTTGAATAAGCTAGATTAGGATGAGTCGATACTCTGGAGCCTGAGTCTATAATCGTTGCGAATCTGCAGGAGGTATTAAAGTTTCGTTGTTGACTGCAAAGTCTTAAGTAGCGCTGCTTAAGACAACTAAACTTAACTACCAACTAAACAGCTCGGCAGATATAGTGTCCAGAGGTGCATATGTATAGGAGACTGTAGAATCGATCTGGCTTACAGGTCCATCGTTTTTTAAAGAACCGGAAGATAAGTGGTCAACGAGCCCCTGGTTTTATCTGCCACCAGAGCATCTAAGATGAAAGAAAAAAGAAATGCGGTTGGATAAACCGCAATGGTATCGCATTCGATCCGTGACATTCCCACTTCCGTGAAGAACATCTTCACTCAAATCCCAATCCGCCAACCTTGAACCGGAGCGCATTATCTATCAAGACCGATCTCCATCCATGATCCGCATGCTGGCTCGCCTGTTTTCTCCATCCACTCTAGCAAAGGCATCCTTCACGACGCCTTTCCGCTAGTCACGACGTGTTACAGCTGGGTCACAAACGAAGACTATGCCTCCTTGACGAATCGTCTCCTCTCTGCAGCCCCACATCTCCCTCCGTGTCATCGTGTGTAGGTACTCCAAGTACCTGCTTCACCTCCTCCAGAAACGGTTACTCAGCATCCTCGCGATGTGCCACTGTTTCCTTGTGGACCCTTTTTTTACAATGCTTCCATCCAGGCCGGGGTTATCCGGCAGACAAGCTGCTCAAGCCTTAAGCAGATCATCCGGTAAGAGGCTCTTCGTAGTCTGCACTCTTCGGCAGGTCGGTAAGTGAACGAGAATTAACCATATTCTATCACGAAACTTGAAGGCGTATCGGCGTCCTTCGGCGCCACTTCCTTCACTGTGCGACGCAGGACCCTCTTAACGACGGATCTGACGGATTCGATGGGCAATTAAAGATCCATTCAATACCCTTACATAACAACTTCGTCTAAATCTTCTCGGACTCGAATACTTCCGCAAACTTCTACGCCTCCGTGTCCGTGTCCGTGGGGTTAACTAGCTTATGCTCTGTTTAGAGATTAGTCTTGCATGAGATATTTGTCTTAGTCTTTAGAGATACTTGCACGAATCAAACTTTCATGTGGGTCCACGATCACTTGTTTGTCTTTTGCGACAGCGAATATTTATCGTTAATGCGCAGAAGGTCTGCAGTCAGATAGTACGGTCATGCATACGCTTTTTTAAATGCAGGCCTCGTCTGATGACTCAAATAATGGGAGATTTACCCTTAGATAGAATTCGTGCTCTCCACCCATTCTTCTTATGATTGATGTTGATTCTTATGGCTTTATTGATACGACATTGAAAATTCGGGGTAGGTCACCATATAAGTCCTAGATCGACTTATTTGCTTGTTGCGTCCATTGCAGTTCATTTAGCAGTAGTTTCCGGTCTTTCAACTGATTCCTTTATATTGGCTTTTCAAAGGTTCGTTGGGTGCCGAGGATGTCCGCAGACCGGAGCAAGTCATCACTTCGCGGAGGAGCTGCAGACGGTCCTCGTTGGAGTCAAGGCCATCCTTAACTCACGACTCAGCCTTTTGCTTATTTTTTTAATTTATTTGAATTGGATTTATATTGAATATATTAGTCATATCTAGTTATGTAGTTATCGCTAATTTAGTATAAGATAGCTAATTGAGGAGCGGGAGCGAAAGCTCATGTCGCGGATCGATTACACAGTGCGACAGTGATTTGGAACTTTTGAAGAGAGCTAGTAGGAATTGTTCATTAGGTCGAGCATAGTATAAAACCATGTTTGAAATTTTTCCTACAACCTCAAATCTTGATTTATTTCGAAAAAAAGGTTTTTCGAAAGTGTTTTGCTCTTAAAAATTCCTGAACGCGTAATTTTGGGCCGATTTTCCGATTTTCTGTTAACTTACATACTGGTACTTACATACTGTTACAGTGCGCTCGAATTTGAATTGACTTGTTTTGGGAAAAGCGTAATAACTTCAACAATTTTCATAATTTCGTAATGAAATTGGTCTTGTTTTATTCAGGATTAATGAGACAATATTAATATGTGTTAAGAATGATACCATTTCTTGGAAGTTGTACCGAAAATGGCGTCAAAGTTTAAAAAACGTGCGAAAAATTCAAAAATGTGAGTTTCTTTTGTAAAATTTGTATCCTTTCTGTTTAAATAAATTGAAGATGTATTTTTTTTTCAAAAGCTACAACATTTAACTATTGAAAAACATAAACAAATTGAAAATCGGCCTAAAATTAAGCGTTCAGGAATTTTTAAGAGCAAAACACTTTCGAAAAACCTTTTTTTCGAAATAAATCAAGATTTGAGGGTGTAGGAAAAATTTCAAACATGGTTTTATACTATACTCGACCTAATGAACAATTCCTACTAGGTCTCTTCAAAAGTTCCTCCAACTTTTCTTTTTTTGTCGCACTGTGTTATCGATAGTTTAGTATTAAGTATTATTATTGCAATTTGGTATTGTGCCCTCATGAAGAGATTGGGCACACTAGGTAGATAATTGGTGAATTTTGTGGTGAATTTGTCGTCGAAAGCCATGGAGTGTGGGAGGTTATACTGTGGTAAGGTTTATTATTATTAGTAGCAGCTTTTCTATAACTTGTACTTCCACTAGAATAAAACATACATATATACACGGATATACATTAGCTTGTGTACTAAGGCGGGTTGCCCCATCGCCGCCGTATGTTTAAGGCAACTCCTACCCGAGCGACGACAGCTCATATTCGTTCTTGTTCGAATTCGCCCCGTTTTGCCGCAATGAATAAGTTACGCTTAAGATTAGAGAAAAATGCAGGAACCGAAGGTAAAGAGGCAGTATCGCTTTATTTTCTCGTGAACTATTTTTTTTTAATTGTGTGAAAGACAAAATAGTCTCGTTAAAAAATTATTGTGATGTAGAATTTTATCCCCCGTTAAGGACTGCGCAGCGACAACTTTATTGGAGGGGACTGGGAGGCGAAGACATTTACGAAAGTGTTCGAACCCGACAGGATTTAGACGTAGCTGATATGTAAGGATGTCGTCATACTTCGAATAATCTGCTCAAGGCAGTAGCTTGTCCGCCGGACTGGATGGAAGCAATGTAAAGAATATTTTTTTCTTTTGCTATAACTTTTTCCTAATCGAACGGTTTTTTCCACAAATTCAAAAAACTAGTATCGTCACTAACACTTACCTATCAGAATATTAGCGGACTACGTAGCAACCTCCCCAACTATATTCGGATGTTTCTCTGCATCCCATATTATAGCCTTTACAGAGCCTTGGTTGAAATTGGAGATCTTTAGCTCCGAAGTTTTTCCAAGTAAGACATGATCTTTTAACGTGATCGACTTTTGCGAAGGAGGGTGAAGTCCTCATTTTGGTAGACTCCCAATGAGTTGGAAACTCCACATGAGTTTGGTAACATAGAAGTTATTTGCATTAAAATCATTTTGTCCGCTAAATCTTTATACATTTCATGTTCATATATAGCGAATTCGTATGAACCGCCCACACATTGGCATAATTTGTCTGCTATTCAATCCGTTTTAAGTTTTATGAACGATTGTGACCAGCTTGTTGCTCTGGGTGACTTTAATATCCCTTAATTAAAGTGGTCTAATGTCGATTGTATACCTGTCGATTATCCCACCTTAAAATGTAGAGTGTCTATTCCAACGAGGGAGGAATGGACCAACCAAATCCCGGAACCAGCCGGTTCCCTTCATTCAAAGTTCAAAGTTCAAAGTTGAATGGCCAAGTGGAAGGCGGTTTCCACTGCCAGCGGCTGTGTCTAAAAGAGTCCTTCAGACTACCCGACCACTGTAGTGTGCTCCAAACAGAAGTAATAACTATCGGAGAAGCACTTAGATCTTCAGCACTTACTGGCAATCAAAGCCCTTGATGGATTCTCATCCAACTCCAGGACAGTGAGTGACTATCGCAGATCTCTAAACCAAATGGGTGAGCAGCATGACCCCCACCTCATATAGGTGTCCGGACCTAGGGACCACGAGGGAAACTGCGCCGCAAATAAACTAGCAAGGGCAAATACTACCAATCCTCCACTCCCGGAGAAAGAAGGTGTAGGCTAAAATGCAGGGATCACTTCAACCTGGTAGCATTGAGGAAATGGAGGAATCTTTAAAACTGCAGGAACTCACGCAAAATATGGGCTATCCGCTCTAGATGCTAAAAAGATGCTTATCACCCTGAATAGGCAGGACTGCAGTCTGGAGGTCAAGGCCATCACGGGACACTGGCTAATAGGAACACACACGGCAAGACTACGGGGATTTAGAAGAGGAAGTGACAGCAACCGACTCAAATTCCTGGGTGCAGCTCCTCCACGCATAGATGGGACCGTGAGCAGCCGCATTAAGGATATTATTCCTCTGGGCACATTAGTAGATAGAAGGAGGAGGTCCCTTTGAAGGACCTCTTGCCTGTGCGGTATCACAAGGATATCCCCAGCGGCTCAAGGGGATGCGGATACAATTTAATCAGGATCCAAAGCAGTTTTATAACTTTGTAAACACTGAGCGTAAGCATGTATCTTTTCCACCTCTGCTTACGTTTGAAAATTTATCTGCGACCTCTGATGAGGCCATTGCCAATATATTTGTAAAATTTTGTTAAACAACTGGTCAAGCGCTGGGACTTTTTTAACTTTTTCTATTTCTTTGCGCCAGGAGAAAGCAGAGACGACGTGGAACACAACGGTTCTCGGGAGGGCCGCGCAGCCGTGGTTAGAAAGTGCGGCGAGCTTGGCATCAACGGAGGAGCAAGGAGTGAAAGGGGCGACGCAGAGTGTCCGCTTAGCAACAGCAGAGGTCCGTGGCCATGAAGGATGCGGGGACACGGACGGTGACACGCCAACGGGAAAGTGGCGTGATTTTGAAGCAGGATTAACGGCAGGAGCTGAATCCAGGAGGATTAATGAGCTCCAATCAGTATATAAGGAGGCCCATTGGAGCAGATCGGGACGAGTCTTTTTAGGAAGCTTGAAGCGTTGAGTTGAAGGACCGTCTCTGGAGAGTCCAACAGCCCAAGGAGAGGAGAACGTAAAGTGCGAGAGAGAAAAGATCCGTTGTAGGACGGTTCCGAGGAACCATACCCTACTCAGGGTAGAGGAGTCGAATTGGGCCTTTCCCAAGTGAGGAAATGGCAAGTCTGGCATACGCCTTACCGACTCCTGAATCGCAACCAACAGGCGTGGTCCTGCGAGAAAAGGACAGGCCGACTCGTGAACTCATGCCCATTTTTAAACCAATCAAGGACACCCCGGTCACCAGCCAAGCACCTCTTACACCAGACTCTCTAGCGCGTATGCCCAGAGTGTCTCCGGCGTGGTGGAAACGCGACGCACGGTCAGTTACGGCAATTTCCAGCTCTGGCTCACTAGCGCATGCGCGCGGTGTGTCCAGGTGTAGTGGGGGGCGCAACAACCCCAGGCAACATCCAAGCACGGCTCGCTAGTGCATGTGCACTGCGGGTCCAAGTGTAGCGGGGGCTGCAGTCGTCAGATAAACTTCGAAACCAGACTCACCGGCGCGTGTGCACGGTGATTTTCCTGGCGTAGTGGAGGCGACAGTCCGCAGCCTACTCCGGAGCGGAAGAGCGCTGCCCAGTCTTTGACCAGTCGCAGACGACCTAAGGGGGTGTTTTGAGAAGTAGGAAGGCCTGCGTTTGGCCACAAAAATTGCTGAGATCAAGGAATAACTAACATTGTGTTTAAGAAAAATCTCTGAATAAAGAGTTCGTAAAGTTTAATTCAATTTGTATTATTTCTGGGCTCGGCAATCACGTCGAACTATAAATTCGGTGGAACTAACCCACAACCTCTGTGAGCTAGCCGCGGCCAATTGTTCCACGCGGGAAGCAAAAAAACCGTTCTTTGCCAGTTTCGTTTCATTCACCGTTTATTCGCCAGGCCCCGATGGAGTACCAGGCTGTGTGCTAACATACAGTGACAGGTCTCTCTTGTGCCAGGTTTGTGTAAACCTCTTCATAGACTTTTCAACTTATCTTTGAAAACCTCGATTTACCCCCTAAAATGAAAGGAATCTTTCATAATTCCCCTACATAAAAAAGGGAAAAAGTGCGATGCTGCCAACTACAGACGCATTTCTAAATTGTCGGCAATTTCAAAATTATTTGAAAAATGAATTACTCCTCATTGGCAACAGCTTTGCTCTTAGATCATTTCTCCCTGCCAGCTTGTCTTCATTAAGCGTCACCACGAATTTTCGCGGAAAAAAACACGCCACTGTGGATTTGTTCGTTGCAGTACAGTAGGATTTATTATACATATACATATGTATGTAGCTTGTATTTAAAGAAAAAAATGTATGTGTGATGTGCAAATATATTTCATTTTGTAGTTTTTGGTATTTCAATATATATATTTACAGATATTTTCTAAGTTGTATGAAATTTCAACGTGCCTTATCTTTGTGAAAGTAAATTATACAGGCATGCTCCGGTTTTCACTTTTGGTTTTCGTTTTCGTTTTGGGACCAAAACAGAAATTTTCGTTTTTATGTGCTCCGGTTTTCACAAGTTTTTAGTTATCGTTTTGCTATCGAAACGTTTCATTTCTTATCATTTCTTGCTGCCGAAACAGCTGATTTAAGGTTTGGTCAGCAGCATACAACGCGAAAAAATGCCTTTTTTATTTTCAATAAATTTTAATTTTTTAATATTTTTTCTTTCGAAGCCAAAAGAAAGCAAAAGTTATTTCAAAAACTTTAAAACTCAAATTTTTTAAAAACAGTTAAAAGGCAATCAGCTGTTTCCCACAAATTAAGGGGATGCCACATTTTCAATGGATTTCATTTTCATTTCATTCTGGTGTTTTCAACAATTTTTTTTATACACTTTTAGCACATAACTAATTAAATTAAATTAATTAATTAAAAAAAAAAACATATTTTACCCAACTTCAACAAATTTATCGTTTTCAAAACGAAAACGAAAACCGAACGTGAAAACCGGATCATGCCTGATAGTTTCAATTTTAATTGACTTTAATACACCCTTAAAGAGGGTTTTATAATTTTGGTAAATAGTGTGAAACGCTGTGAAGCAGTCATCTTCAACCCTATGAAATATATCTCGAGTCTTGCACTCACAAGACTTCGCGAAATGAAAAGCAGTGTCATTTTATAACATCACAGTGAATTTCTGCACTTTCTACTTGAACTTCTACACCCTCCCTCGCCTTTTCAGTCAATCGGCTCTCTGCATCTGCCGTCTTATTCGAGACCGTCTCTCGCTTTGTAACTCTCTCGATTTGGTCTCGGTCGCTTCGGTAGAAGTATAAAGCGTTGAGCAGAGCTCCATTATTGTTATTCTCTGGCCGTTCTTCTATATGCAATCGTTCGATCTATTATTATAAGTTAATTAAATATGTAAATAATCACAAAATATATAAAGTTGCGTACTTTTTATTATATTTATTATATAATTATACAAAAAGTAAGGTAAATTTTCAATTTAAAATTCGCGGACTAGTTCTGTGCATTTGTCGATTTTAACAATGTCTGATGTGTAGGTGTACCACACTACACACGATTTTTAAACTAAGTCATCAACACGTTCCCGACCCTCTTTGAAGTCTTTGTACCACTTGTAAACATTTTTCTGGCCTCTCACCAAAGGCTTTCCGCAACATCCTCAACGTTTCCGCACCCGAAATTTCATTCCGCAAACAAAATTTGATGGCACGGAATTCTCCGTAGTTTCGTTTTGGTTTTTTTCTTAATGAGGGCTGGCCACCATACCAGAACACCATGTAGCATAATGGGTCTAATTATCGCGGTGAAGATCCATCTCACTATGTAAGGGGAGATTGCCCATTTGGGTCCTATTGATTTTTCGCAGATGTAGAGAGCAGTCGCCGTTTTATTCGATCTTTTATTTTTTTTATTTTCCGTATATTTTCGTTTAAGTTCTAGTTTAGTTTCATGTCTAGTAAAACTAGGCTCTCTATGTCTATGTCTAGGCTCTCTAGGAGAGCCTCTGGCTGGGGTGTGAAATATTGCGCTCATAAGGTCCAGAGTATTTGAGGATATTTTCCTGAGAACATAATTGGCAGGTTGTCTGCGTTCGTCCCTACCTGGGTTACCAGGGCGTATTATTTGTGATACAGTGATTTTTTAATGTAAGAGACAAGCGCATGAAGGGCAGTTTCAGTGGATTTGCCTATCTTTATGCGTGTTATGCTTTGTGGTTCTTAAGTAGAGGCCTATGACTGTCTCTAAAGTCTTAAGAAAAAGAGGATGATTAATTGGTCTAAAATCGTTTGGGGTCATATGGTGTGGCTTACCCGCATTTTCTCCCTTCTGGGAAGTTTTCCCAGAGAAAGTGCTTTCAAAAATGTTCGAGAACCAGACCATCGCGATATAGCCCGAATGTTGGATTTGCGCGGGTATGATTTCGCCAGGACGTGCCGATTTGTAAGGCTTGAAGCTGTGTATTTCCCAATGTAGAGTTTTTTCGTCAAAGTTTAAGTTAAACTTTGTATAGCAACGTATTCGTTTGGTGAGGTGCCTGATTCTGGAGAGCATCCGGGGAAGTAAGTCTGCAGCAGTACAGCTGATAGGATTTGGAAAGGATAGGAGGAAGAAAAAATAATCTTATTTTCTTTATATTCTTCATAAATTTGCGAAAAAAAGAACTGGGTGGGTAAACGGCAACGATTCCGTTACTTTATTGAATTTGTATCAATGTGGCCTGCAAGAAGCTTGTTGCAAAACTTTTGTAAAAATGGTGTTTAATGCGTTCTCTGATTAGAACTCCAGTTCCGCCGTGAGCTTTCTCATCTGGATGATTTTTGCGGTAGATTGTATAGCCTCTTATTATACCCTTGCAGAGGGTATTATAATTTTGGTCAAAAGTGTGCAACTATCAAAAGCTAAGCGACTATTAACGTAACCCTATACCGGTCAAGGGAGACGTCAGGGGACGTTAATCCGCTACAACAATCACCGTATCAGTAATCTCCCATTGGTCGTCACGTCCGGTACGGTCAAACCTTCTAGGAATGCAACTGGTTTGAACCGCTCGGACTCCGCATAGAAGGCATTCATGGCATGCAGTGCGGCAATGGTATCAGTGAAATTCTAAGGAAATTCGACTATTTGTTTTCATCAGAACTTGGTCGGTATAGGGGGCCGCCAGTGGCTCTCAAAGTGGACCTGGAAGTTCCGCCGGTCAAACTGCTACCGCGTCAAATTCCTTAAAAATTCCTTGATGTCCAAAAATCAAAGAGTTGCCGTTGGACCGTTCTCTGTGCTCAAGGAATACTTGAGCCTGTAGAGTACTCTGAGTGGGCCACTCCGACGGTTCCCATAGTCAAGAAAGATGGTTCTATTCGCATTTGTGGAGATTATAAATCTACGCTTAACAGAGCGGTACAGCCGCATTGCCATCAAATTCCTGGAATCAACATGCTATTAGCTTCGATTAAAGGAGGCTCAATTTTTGCATAAATATTTTTGGCCCAGGCTTATCAACAATTGGTAGTAGACAAAAAGTCAGCTTTGATGCAAACAATAGCTACTCAGAAAGGAGCATTTAAGGTCTCAAGACTACAATTCGGAATTCAAAATAAGAACTTCCGAGTAGACTAAACGAAGTTCTAGCCCATATGGACCAGGCAGGATTACGTCTGCGCAAGGAAAAATGTCAGTTTGGGGGATCTTCCATTGAATTTCTTGGATTTTAAAATGACGCCAAAGTTGAATAACCATCGAACTACCGAACTGAGCGGACGTGCTTTGTCCGAGCTCCGGGAAAACTGTAACATAAAACAGCAATTAAAAACAAAAAAAAACAAAAAAACTGGGGCAACCCAATATAAGCAAGAAGACGCTGAACCACAATTTATTAAAAGCAGTAGACAAACTTTTTATAACAGTTGTGATGTTCTTAACGAAAACTAGTGCATTGTTTTAAATAAATAAGTGCCACGCAATGAGCTCATTGAGCAACGATGAAAAGAAGTTCAGTGAACCAAAGGGACGGCTTCTACTCTTACTTTTCAACCCGCGATACGGAAGTGGAAAAATCGGCGATTAAGAGCAACCCGGCTCTACTGACCACTAAACCCAAAGGGCTCTGCTCACTCCGGCTCCCGCGTCATGGAGTTCGCAGTGTAAAACCTTCTCCCCCTCCAATATCGGAAACAAATTTCGCACCAACAACTCGCAGTGCTGCAATTTTTGCAATCATAGCGACAACCACAGACTACAGCGAGTACAAAAACAACAACTTCGGAAAGTGGGAAAGCGGCCCCGGCCACACAAACTGGAATGGATCGCTTCATACATATTAACGGCAAGCTTAGCCCGCAGAATAATCCGGCAGGCAATAAAACAAACATGAACCGTGTTTTGAAGATCGACGAAGAATCAGACAGATCGACTAGTAACAGATTTGCCCTACTGGCGGAGGTTAAGGAAAACCAACCAGCCCAAGACCCCGCAAAAAAATCGAAGCCCCCTCCAATTTATATTAGGGAGAAAAGCTCGAGTGCCCTGGTCAACCGAATTGCGGCGTTGATCGGGAACAGTGACAACTTTCACGTTGTCCCGCTTATCAAAGGGGACATCTATGAAACAAAGATGCAAACCAAGACTGAAGAGCACTTCCGAATCGTGTCCAAATATCTGGACAGTGCTCAAAATTATTTCACGTACCACCTGGCAGTCAAGGGAATTTAACGCGACGTTGCCACCGCGGAAATAAAAACCGCCATTAAAGAAAAGGGCTTCACCGCCAAAAATGTTATTAATATTCTAAATAAAGATAAAAAGCCACAACCCCTCTTCAAGGTCGAGCTCGAGCCAGGAAGGAGGTCGCTGAAGAAGAACTAAGTCCACCCAATCCGTACATTGCGTCAAAAACTAGGGCAGACGTCTTCTTCGCCAAAGCTGCCCTTAGCCGACTATATCCTATAGCTGCCATATAACTGAACAATCGGAAATTACCCAACTTTCGTGTTTTTGAAGACAGAAAGTTGGAACTTCGTACAGATTCTATTTTTGGTCAGTTAATAAAACCTACCAAATTGCATAACGATCGGCCGACTATATCTTATAGCTGCCATGTAACTGAACGATCGGAAATGGTATTGGTAAAAATACCAGCTTTGGTATTTTTGAAGATGGAAGCTTGGTACTTTATTGTAATAAATTGGTTATATTATGATATTCTCATAAAGATCGGCCAATTTAATCCGATGTTTTCGATATATATCCGGTTTTAACTGCTCCGCCCGAAGTTAGCTTTCCTTTCTTGTTTTTATATAAAAATTGATACTTAATAATTTTTACTAATTTTTTATTTTTAAAATTAATTTTAATTATTAAAAATCAATTTTTTTCGTAAAAATTAAGAAACAACTTTTTTTGTAATTTTTTGCTTTTTTAATTATAACCGTTACAGTCCCTGATCTGCACGGATATCATACGAGTCAAAGTTCAAATCGGATACTTGAACTAACCCCTTTTTTATGGGCAATTGTATACATATGGGTATATCTTCTCTAAAAATCTATCTTCTTTATTTATTTATTTATTTCCGCCAACGAATAAATCCTTACATGGAAACAAAATAAAAATTTACAAACTAATGCATTATAATACAATACTAATTCAAACGTAATAGGTGCCGGATTATTAAGCGTTTGAAAACACCCTAATCAGAGCCCCACTCAATTCGGAGGCTAGGCGGCAAAGAGTTAAAATATGAAAGAGCCCGCTCAATCGGCTCATTTAAAAGATAATTGGTCTTGTGACACTTGATCGGAAAGGGGAAACGGTACGAAGATCCCTTTGAGGAACATTCGAATTAATAAGTGCCAGTAAAAAAGGGCAATCAATGTTATCAGCGACTACATTGTTCACAAAAGTTAAAGCTGCCAGTGTACGCCGATTTTCCAACATGCACACTTTAAGAAGAAGGCAGCGGCTCTGGTATGAAGGTAGAGGATCTTGAAACCTTAGCGGCAGAACAGCAAATTTTAAAAATTTCTTTTGAAGTCGCTCTTTTCTGTTGGAACGAAATTCACAAGCCGGATTCCAAATCATTAAAGCATATTCCAGTCTCGACCGAACAAATGCAGCGTAGACGCTGAGGCTCGAGTGTGGACTTTTGAATTGGTTCACGTGCCTCTTCACAAAGCCCAGCATAGCATACGCCTTAGGCAGAATATAGTCGAAGTCACAAGAAAATTAAAATTGTTGTCGAATAAGACACCAAGATCTAGCACCTCCTTTTTAGCTGCCAAAATATATTTATTGATGGAATAACCCGGGCAGATGTCAAGAGACCGCTTACTGTAATAAGTTTGATAAGCATTTCCGATCAATCAGTTATATGGCTATAGGGTATAGTCATCCGATCCCAGCCGTTCCGACTTATATACTGCGTGCAAAGGAAAGAAGGATGTGTGTGAAAAGTTTCAAGTCGATAGCTTTAAAACTGAGAGACTAGTTCCCGTATAAGCAGGCAGGCAGACAGACAGACAGATGGACATGCTCATATTAACTCAGGAGGTCAAGAATATATATTTAATAGGGTCGGAGATGTATCTTTCACACTTTTTGACAAAATTTAACACGGCCTGCAAGGGTATAAAAAGATTTCCGAAGGAATATGAGTAAACTCTGAATATATCCTCCTGTAACAAGTAACTGTCACTTATGAAACTAATAGCTTTAAAGATTTTAAGGTCATCCGCATACATCAAGCAGTAGGAATGACGAAAGCATGAAGAGATGACATTAGAAGACCGCTAAATTAGTTGTAGTAGACTTCCTGGGCAAGAAACCATGCTGGTTGGGGGATATAAAATTACGAGTTAGAAATGTAAATTTTTTAGAAGCTATCCACTCCAGTATCTTAGCGACGTTGCAAATTTTGGCTATAGGTCGATAGTTGGTAACATCAGACCTACTGCCACCTTTGTGAATAGGCTTTACAGTAGTAAGCTTCCACCGATAGTGGAATCTACCAAATGAGAGCGACAAGGCGAAAAGTAGTTGAAGGGGAGTAGAAAGTGAAGCGATACTCATTTTAAGAAAGAATGGGGAGATATCACCTAAGTCTGGTGTGTGGGACACCGTAAAATGTCCTTTGGCTTCAACTAGGTCGCAGTCCAATATGTCCATTTTATTCACATTGAGAAAAGGCTCAATGTTAGGAAGAGTTTCATTATCACTCCAAGGAACCTTCGGCTCCAAATAAGAGGCAAAGTATTTTACAAAAAGTTCCAAAACGCCCTGATCTGAGTCGGCTACTTAATTACCATAACCTATGGATGAACATATGTCCGATTTTTACTTTTTGCTGTTAACAAACCGCCAAAGAGCTTTAGGATTGGATCGGAGGATATATACTGGTAGTATAGAAACTTATTTAGGAATTCAAATTCCCGCATAAATTGCAGGTATAGCTCTCATGATCTCCCTGTCTTTATAAATCGTTTGTATTCTTTAAGTTTTTTAAGCCTTTTGTATACCAGGGAAGCCTATAAAATCTTCGTACCCTCACAGGTGAAAAGGGTAACCCTCAGAAAAAAGGGTAACCTAATCAAAGACTGAAATAGAGGCATTAATAAGTGATAAGTTAGTATCATTCACATAATAATATGGAATGGGTGAAGAAGAAGGCAAAAACTAAAAAACTCAATATGAATTTCTAACGGCTTGTGGTGCATATCACATGGACTTAATGGTACATTGCATAATACTACTTTACTAATAACCACGTTATTTAAAAAAATAAGATCAAGAATTGTAGATAAATCATTAAAAATATGATTTACATGGGAAAGGCCCAGATTAAAAATATCATCGGAACCTACAATTTCATGACTTTGGTGAAAGTCATTGGTGCTAGGTAGCATGCACGGAGCCTTCGGGTCCCAAGACCAGACAATAGAGCTTAAATTGATATCGCCAGCTACCATCAAAGCAGTAGGGTCCGACGTTTTAGCACAGATACTAGTGATGCTTTCCATATGCGCATGATATATACTAAATGCGCTGTTTGGAGGGATAAACGACGCAATGATGACGAAAGGGCCATGGACGCCATGTGTTAAAACGGCCAACTGATCCAGTTGAGGGTCGGCCACCGGAAGGCGCAGTGGTGTAGCCTGAAGAGATCTATGGATAGCAAAGATCAAACCACCTCCTCGCACACACTAGGTACTAAATGCATCTCGATCTTTTTAAAATACATGATAAAAGTTAGGCTCGAAGAACTCAGGGGAGCTAAAGTTGTCATTGAGCCACGTTTCCACAAGGATGATTACATAAAAATCGGATGCAGAAGAATTCAGGAATATCATCCGGTTCTTGGTCCTCATTCCCGATACATTATGAAATAGGACTTTTAAGCTTTTATTGAAGTCCGAGGACGATTAGCTACAGTCCAAACTGGGGAATTGGACAGCTAGGCGGTAATGATGAAAGTACAATCCTGATACTGGTGCATGTGGAGGCATATCCAATACGCATAGCTTGTAAGATAGCCGACGAGGACCCATAGATCTTTCCATTAGACTCAACAGTAGACCTGCAAGTATCCAGTTGCAAGGCAAATCCAGTGCCTGGTGAAAACTTAGAGCATTCATAGTCAGGCGGATCCAAACGCAGCAAAGAAAAAACAAGAAAGGAAAGCTAACTTCGGGCGGAGCCGAAGTTGATATACCCTTGCAGTTAAAACTGGATATATATCGCAAACATTGGATTAAATTGGCCGATCCTTATGAGAATATCATAATATAACCAATTTATTACCATAAAAAATATAAAACAAAGTACCAAGCTTTCATCTTCAAAAATACCAAAGTTTGTATTTTTACCAAATACCATTTCCGATCGTTCAGTTATATGGCAGCTATAAGATATAGTCGGCCGATCGTTATGCAATTTTGTAGGTGGTATTAACTGACCAAAAATAGAATCTGTACTTAGTTCCAGCTTTTTATCTTCAAAAACACGAAAGTTGGGTAATTTCCGATTGTTCAGTTATATGGCAGCTATAGGTTATAGTCGGCTGATCCCTATGAAATTTAGCATGTTGTATTATTTTACGGCCAAAAATAGCATTCGTATTAAATCTGAACTTTGTATCTCTAAAAACACCAAAGTTATACCATTTCCGATCAATCAGTTATATGGCAGCTATTGGATATAGTCGGCCGATCCCGGCCGTTCCGACTTATATACTGCGTGCAAGGGAAAGAAGGGTGTGTGCAAAGTTTCAAGACGATAGCTTTAAAACTGAGAGACTAGTTTACGTAGAAACAGACAGACGGACAGACGGACATGCTCATATCAACTCAGGAGGTGATCCTGATCAAGAATATATATAATTTATAGGGTCGGAGATGTCTCCTTCACTGCGTTGCACACTTTTGGACAAAATTATAATACCCTCTGCAAGGGTATAAAAATAAATTGTAAAATAATTTGATTTTATGCCAAAAAATTTGACTTTTTTTCCCATAGTGCAATAGAGAAAAATATGGGGCGTTAAAAAAGTCAAGCTCTTCGTTCTTCAACTCAATATTATATTAATGTTCAAAATGCACAATATCAAAAGAGCTTTCATCCGCACCCGCAGTGGTGTCATCGGGATTTGATGAGCCCTCTAATAGGTCCAAAACCTCTAATGGACACATATTTCTCTGTCGCTGTATGTTCTATCCAAATTCACTGACGAAACGATCGAATTAGAAGTATCTGAAGCTCGCTGAAATACGTCTGCACTACAAGTCTGGAGGCACTGCAGCGTGCTTTCTGCGAGATATATTGCCCTTCGCATGAAAGGGTCGCAGGGTTGGCCTACTGGCTTTTTGGCTTTCGGAAAATTTATAACAGTTTTTGAATTTAGTCAAACTGCATAATTCCGGCGCTACTGACTTAAGATAAAAGAGCACCTCTTCCACATTTGCGTCAAGCGGTATCAAAATTTTTTACTCGCTAGGTTAACGATATCGCTGTACTCTTCAAAATTCACTCCTGAGATGAAATCTTTAATAATATGATAGACAGCATTCTCTTTTGCGACTTTTCCCTTTGCTTCGAAACACTGTAGTGGGTAAAGAACTATCAGGCTGGATATTGAACTCCCGCTAAAGCCCGCACGTTCGATGGTTTCGGCTCTGGCTCATCGGTGGCGTGGTGTTAGGGTGTTGGGCCAATCACGGGTGCCGTATCAGGACTTATTATTATTAAATTTAAATAAACGTGCGAAATAAAATGACGAAATAAGCTACCGGATTAGCTATGAACGACAACTGTGCAAATTAAAACAAGAAAGGATAGAAAATAAGAAGAAAAATTCGTGAGATCGGTCAATATACCACTCCTTGATGTTCTAGGAGCTAACGATGCCATCCCTTCCTTGATCACGGTTTTCCGTGTTAATTAAAAATTTCCCACGATTCCTTTGTTGGCGCTACTGAGGCTGGCTTAGGAAATCAGAAAATTCGGATTTTACGTAAACATTATAAAATAGTTTATTAATACTAAAATGGACATCATAAAATTTTCTGGTTTTTTTTTGTTTCTTTACATCTAAGATTTTAAGCAAAATTAAGTAATGAGGAAAAATTATATTAATATTTAAATATGTGGTATAAAAATGGGTTTTCACAAAACAAAACATAATATAATTTATCCTCAATTAAAGGGTATAGATGGTAAAAATGGTAAAAAGTGAAAACTTATCATAGAAATAAAAACTTATCAATTGGGATACTTCAATGTAGAATTATTGAGGTTTCAAGCAAAGAGAAAAATAATTATCGCACAAAGCAAGTAAAAATATACCAAAAAAATAATTCATTACATCAAATAATATTATTTTCCCAAAGAGGAAAATTTTCTCTTCTTTTAACTCTGTTTCGCTCACTTTTCACCCAAATTTACAATTATTCCCTAATTTTCAATTATTTTCTCTTCTTTTACAATAAAACTTAACTTAAAAATAAGCTTAATACAATTATTTCATGACTTCTTATGCTATCCCCCTCAGTTCTCTCACAAGAGTTCATTAAACCCTCTGGGGAACATTTGGGAGCTATGCTCCATGGCACCTTCACTACCGAGATGATCCACAGTGCAACCTACTATTTCGCTTCAGTGACAAAACTGTAACGGGGCTCCCGCACCGACTCTGTCCGTCTCGCTTACTCCTTCCTTCCAACGTGGAAGGAGGGCCTGAACTTGAAGCTTTTTTTCTCGTTTCTCTTCTGTCTCGTTCACCAATATCGCACTAATAACACATGATTATATAACAGCTGGTGCGGAGGGAAGGGATTTTTATGTTTTTAATTTGAAATCGGTCTTTAACCGCTTATAACTACTTAGTTATTAAATAGCCCCGGTATCACCAAGCTAACAAATTTTCTGAGCTAGGTGGGGGTGAGGTTAGGTTTTCTTAGGGGTCACATATTCACAACTAACCCTGTAGAAAAAATTCCTTTTTTATGCTGACTTAATTAAATTTTCTTAAAAAAAAACCCGACACTGGAGTCTCCTTGCGCCGAGGACCTCCCTGCAACCGCACCAGGGGTTTCGCCAAATTCCGTCGCGACTTCGATGGTTGTGGACTGCGGACTGATCTAGCCAAAATAAATTACGCGGACTTAGAAATCTCCTCTCTTATATTAACTATTGTTCCCCCAAACGCTTACCTCCAGAGTCAGTGCCAACTGACTAAATTTTTATAAATTTAAGTTCTACCACTTTAAACTGCACTGGTCTGAGTCTCGATGTGAAAAGAAAAAATCTCCAGCCGAGTGATACGAGGAACCCAGGGCCAGCTATTCGGGAGTTTTTTTTTTTTTTTTTTGCAGAGTGTACCCGGTTATAAATTTCTCCACCCATTTCTCTCGCTGAGTAGAGCGCTGCCACTAACAGTCCCTAAGCCTACTCGTTTTCTTCACAACCGTTTTAGAGCCAGTCGCTTTAAAACAGCATGAGCAATCCATCCGATACAAACCTATACAACACTTTACAAAAAAATCTGTGTTTGCCAAATTAAATGACAAAATTCTCGTAAAATCGGAAATGGTGGTTGGGCCGTCAGCCAACGGGTACAACAGGGGGACCTACACGCAAGCAATTGCGTGCCGTAACTGTGTACACCGCTGGTAGTGCGACTATACTCTCCACGTGAGGGCGGCTGGTAACAGGTCCCGGTAAGGTCATGTCTCTGCCGAGGATGCTGGCTAATGGTAGTCGGGCGGGGAGAAGAACACTCCCTTCCTTAAATCACCCCAATCCAAGGTGGAACAGCATATGCCGAAGGATGCGTGTCCGAGGGGGGGCTCGGACGTTAATGTGCGAACTCTGGCGGACCGACCGACCTCCCAGTTTTAACCAGGCTTAACGTGACAAGCGGGCTATGTCATGTTGGACGAACGCCTTCCCGCCTACTCGTGGGACCAAAACATGAACACTAAGTTACCTAAAAAAAACCTAAGTGGAGAACGGAACTCCCCGAAAAAGTCCGGAAATGGGGTCACTGACCCGTCAAACTCCAAGGCCCTCAAAAGCCAAGGAGTTGCTGAGATGAAGAAGCCCCCACAGAGGGGCAACATCTGGAGGCGGGACGCGCCGGTGCGGAGAAGGATGCCAAGGCTTCCTCTTCCAAAGCGGGGCTAACCATGGGACCACCGAGCGGCGTGGAGAGGAAGACTCCCGGGTCAACCTCTAAACCAACCGGCGGGGCCCCTAAGGCGAACCCTGGTCCCGGACCGTCTTACTCGACGCAGCGTAAAGGCTCCTACAAAGATAGGAGAAGAGCAGCCTTCATTCTGATGAGGGCGGACCCATCGGCCGAAGCCAACCCGGACCAAGCCGAGATCATAAAGTGGGCAAGGGAGATCCTGCCCAATTTTAATCCGGAAAAAGCGGGAGTGAGGCTGGATCCGAGTAAACGCAATGGGTTTATTCCCAAGGACCTTTGGCGACGAGTTGTAAACGAGTTGCATGGGCGCATCGTGGAGGAGATGCTGCGATGCGGAGGACCCCCACCTGAATGCGAAGACGCAGGATGGTATCAGGGTAGCGTCAAGGTAATTGCCTGCCAAGACGCGAAATCGGTAGAGACTTACAAGCGTATGGGTGCATCGCTTGGAGAGGTCTACCCTGGAGCTAAGCTGGTGGCGGTTGACTGGGACGAGATCCCCAGCAAACCGAGGGCGCGAGTGTGGCTCACTGAAAAGCCAGCCGACCCTAAAACCATACTAACGATGCTTAGGATGTGCAACCCGACGCTTCCCACGGCGGACTGGAGAGTCGCCAAGGTCGAGGAAGCGGAAGGACTACGGAGGCAGGTCGTCCTCACGCTCAATGAGGCGTGCCCTCATTACCGTTAAAGCCCTGGAAAGGACGGAGCACCGGCTGAAGTACGGATTCGAACACGTTTCTGTCCGTATCTACAAATCCGATGCGAAAGCCAAACCAGGAGGTATAGAGCTGGAGGCAGACACGCAAGAGCCAGACTTGGAGGAGCCGACCAAAGAAAAACACCCGGAAGGAATGTCGGATGAGGAGGAGGACATCCTGGAAGGGTACACCTCGGAGGAAAGCGACTTGGCAAGAGCACTTAGTGAAGTCGGAATGGAGGAGGACTCTCTGCTGAGCTCCGAAACGGAGGCAGAAATTACTGTGGTGGAGATTTGTAAGGATGTCCCTGACGATCTTGCAAATAAACCTCCATCACAGTAAAGCGGCGTCAGCTGACCTCCTACGCCCTCAGGGCTGATGAGGCCCTCATCCAGGAACCCTGGAGACAGGATTCTTTGGTTGGGGGCGTTGGAGTATAGGCTCTGCAAAGCCGATACAACAGGTAAAAGGCGAGCTTGCATCCCCGCAAAAAAGAACCTTAACCTCTTTTTGCTACCCAATTTCTGCAATGAAGACCACGTAGCCGCAGCCATAGAGAGCCCAAATGGCCCTCTAAGGATATGTTCGGCATATATGGGCCACGACCAGGAGGCCCTCCCCCGCACCCGCTACTCAAACAGCTGGTGGAAGACAGCAAGAAGCACAAGATCGACCTGATCATAGGTTGCGATGCTAACGCCCATCATCATCAGTGGGGAAGCACTGACACGAACGAGAGGGGTGAGTCAATCTTCGATTTTATCCTAGGCTCTAAACTTCTGGTGGGTAACAGGGGTATAGAACCCACTTTCATAGTCAAGAACAGAAGGGAAGTACTTGACGTCACTCTTTACTCTGAATCCCTAGCAGACAGGATTGTTAGTTGGGGAGTTCTAGAGAAACACTCCTTCTCGGACCACCGATACATAGAATTAGTGGTCAACTTTGAGAACTTTAATCGACTAACGGTACGCAATCCGAGGAAAGCGAAGTGGGAGTTATACAGGAAAAAACTAGAAAGTTCCTTGGGGAAACCTCCAACAGGGGACGCTGACAGTAGGGAAGCCCTGGATGCCATGGTGGATAAGCTTACGGCAGCGTGCGCCAGGGCATTCGACAAAGCTTGTCCCAAAAGCAGATCGGGCAATAGCAAGTCAAAGAAACCACCATGGTGGTCGAAAACACTCGCGCCCTTTAAAACGAAGGCCCGAAAGGCATTCAATTTTGCGAGCAAAACAAACTCGGAGATAGCCTGGGAGTCGTATAAAGCGGACCTTAGGCAATATAACAAAGAACTTCGCAAGGCAAAAAGGAATGCATGGGCCAAGTTCTGCACGAACATTCAGGAAACATCAGAGGCCTCCCGACTAAGGAAGGTCCTCGCAACTACTGCACCAAATGTAGGATATATTAAAACCTCAGAAGGTAACTGGACATCGTCCAGCAGAGAAACCCTAGAGGCTCTCACAGAGGCACATTTCCCGGGATGCTCTCGAGAAGACACAACCATGGAAATGCAGAGACAGGGGTATAGCCCCGCCCTCCCCAACCAACTGGAATACCTATTGAGTGACAGGTATCTTAACTGGGCGATAAATAGCTTCAAGACCTTCAAATCCCCAGGCCCAGATGGCATTGTCCCGGCTCAACTAATTAGAGCCGGTCCCAATCTGAGGTCTGGGTCAAGAAAGCTTTCTCAGCAATTTTCAGGATAGGCATCGTACCCGCAATGTGGTTGCGGACGAAAGTCCGGGAAAACCATCGCACTGCACCCCTAAGGACTTCAGACCAATAAACCTGTCGTCCTTCCATCTCAAGACAATGGAGAGACTAATCAGCCGATCGTTCAGTTATTTGGCAGCTATAAGATATAGTCGGCCGATCTTTATGAAATTAAGCATATTCTATTATTTTGCCAAAAATAGAATTCCTACTAAATCCGAACTCTTTAACTTTAACAAGAAAGGAAAGCTAACTTCGGGCGGAGCCGAAGTTGATATACCCTTGCAGCTAAAACAGGATATATATCGCTAAAATCGGATATAGTTGACCGATTCTTATGGGAATATCATAATATAACCAATAAATTACAAGACAAAATCTAAAAAAAAGCCCAAACTTCTATCTTGATGAACCCCAAAGTTGGTATTTTTACCAAATACCATTTCCGATCGTTCAGTTATATGGCAGCTATAAGATATAGTCGGCCGATCCATATGAAACTTGATAAGTCGTATTATTTTTCCAAAAATAGAATTCATAGAAAATCCCAACTTTCTAGCTCTAAAAACACTGAAGTTATGCCATTTCCGATCAGTCAGTTATATGGCAGACATAGGATATAGTCGGCCGATCCTTATGAAATTTAGTAGGTCGTATTATTTTGCCAAAAATAGCATTCGTACAAAATCTGAACTCTGTAACTCTAAAAACACCAAAGTTATACCATTTCCGATCAATCAGTTATATGGCAGCTATAAGATATAGTCGGTCGATCCCGGCCGTTCCGACTTATATACTGCGTGCAAAGGAAAGAAGGGTATGTGCAAAGTTTCAAGACGATAGCTTTAAAACTGAGAGACTAGTTTGCGTAGAAACAGACAGACGGACAGACGGACATTCTTATATAAACTCAGGAGGTGATCCTGATCAAGAATATATACACTTTATAGGGTCGGAGATGTCTCCTTCACTGCGTTGCACACTTTTGACCAAAATTATAATACCCTCTGCAAGGGTATAAAAACACCGAAGTTATAGCATTTCCGATCAATCAGTTATAGGGCAGCTATAAGATATAGTCGGCTGACCCTTATGAAATTTTGTAGGTCATATTGTTTTGCCAAAAATAGAACTCGGGCAAAATCCGAACTATTTACCCTTTAAAAATACCGAAGTTAAAGCATTTCCGATCAATCAGTTAATGGAAGCCGATCCCGTCCGTTCCGACTTATACACTGCGTGCAAAGAAAAGAAGGGTGTGTGCAAAGTTTCAAGACGACTGAGAGACTTGTTCGCGTAGAAACAGACAGACAGACGGACAGACGGACATGCTCATATCAACTCAGGAGGTGATCCGGATCAAGAATATATATACTTTATAGGGTCGGAGATGTCTCCTTCACTGCATTGCACACTTATGGACAAAATTATAATACTTTCTGCAAGGGTATAAATATGTTGTAATATTGTTTCGCTTTTTTATTCTGCCCGCTTAAACTTTGTAAAAAAAACTTAATATTTTAGTCGCCTGTTCTTTGCAATGGCAACAGCTGTGTTTGTCAGCTGATTCCTTTGTTGTGGCGCCCTTTATCAAAATTTCTGTTATGCACCACTGAAGATTGGTGAATTTGGAATGCGTTATACTGAAACTTATTTTAATTTTCCGACTTTCAGGAAATGTGTTTTTGTCACAAAAGTTGGTCGAATTTCCCGTAGTGCAGTGGGGGGCGAAGTTTTTTATTTCATTTTTCGTTAATTCAAAAGTTGGAATGGGCACTAAAATAGTGAATTTTATTTAAAAGAAAGCTTTTATAACAACAGTTCTTAAACAAATAAAAAACTATGCTTCCCTATCTATAATTTTGTATGGAGAAAACTTGTTGCAAATCAATATCTTAAAAAATATTTCTCAGTGGAAAAATGTGTTGCTTAAATTTGGCTCAAATGAAGCAAAATGGGAGCAAATGAGAAAACTTCTCAAAAAAATTGATGATCTCTTCAATTGGATTTAGTCGTTTTCTCGCCTTCGCAATCTCATGTTATATCTGGTGTCCTTTGAGGAAGCAATCTTAGACTCTTACTTCTTACTCTTTATTAACCCCTTTTTACCTCTTGCCTTATTTAACTCAATGGTAATTATGTAAGCTAATGACGTTAAGCATCGTATTCAAAGTAAATTCACTAGTGCTGAATTTCAAAAACGGTGTTTAGAAAATTACTTAAATCTTAATGAATCGAAATGCAAACTTTTGTCTTTTTATCGATCTAGTCCATACCAGGCTATGTACTTTTTCTGTGGGTGCGCTTCGGAAAGAACTTAACAATCTGGGTGTTGTATTAGATTTGAAACTTACATTTGAAACCATTTTTCTACCATTGTTATTAAAGCAAAGGTGTATTAATAAAGGTGTACTTTGTTTCATAAAAATGTCGTCTAACGAATTTATTGAATTTTATTAAAGAAGGACTATAAACGTTTATAACTGATGTACCAAAAGGAAAACTTATTGCTTTTTATCGTTCTATTCTTTTCCGTGTTACTTTATTTTTATAGGACTGCCTTAGAAAAAAAAATTAGGCTTAGGATCTTGGTGTCCCATTAAACTTTCCGGCCATATTTTCACATTGGTTAATAAACCCAAAGGCATTTTTATTATAAAAACAAGAAAGGAAAGCTAACTTCGGGCGGCGCCGAAGTTGATATAAGTTGATATATAAAATCGCAATATCTCGAAAACTATTAAAGTCTCCATAAATTTTTTTTCTATGGAAAGGTGAAATCCTAAGGAATATTTATATGCATACTAAAATTTTTTAAAAAGTGGCCAATTTAACGAAAAATCAGTTCAAAAAATTTTTTTATTTTTTTTTTGGTCAAAATTTGGAAAACTTTTTTTCAACATAATATTAAATTAAAGTACGTGTATTTAGCTGCATTGTCTGTAATTTTCATTAAAATCCATTTAATACTTTCAGAAATATAAATTTTCTAAAAAAACACTGCACTGATTTTCAACATGGCGTAGCGGGCGCCATTTTGAAAATTTTTCAAAATCCTTTTGGGGTTTAAACTATCTTACCTAAGACTATTATTTCCCACAGTTTCAAAAAAATCGGAAGACCACTTGCAAATCATTTTTTTTTTTGACGGAGTCTTACCCATATATTAAAAGTACTGGAATTATGAAAATGGTGCAGTTTTTTGTAAAACTCGGGGCACTATATGGTGCAAATGTTGATTTGGAGGACGACATTCCAGATCCAACAACCATATCAAGGAATGTGCAAAAAGCAGCAGAGGTGAAGAAAAAAAAACTGCGAGGAGAAATATCAGAAATTTTACGCAATGGCGGAGCCTCAGCCACAATTGACATGTGGACTGACAATTATGTCCAGCGAAATTTCTTAGGCGTTACATTGCTGTACACGGTGGACAACACAATAAATAATTATTTCAATAATGAAAATGAAGTCTATGAACTTCGAAAGGTCAACTAGTGACAATATTATGAAAAAACTTAATAGCATATTTTTGGAGTTTGGAGTAGACGATATAGAGCCAATTGAATTTGTCACTTATAGAGTTTCCAATACAATTGAGGCTCTGCAAAATAATATTCGCATCAACTGCAGTAGCCTTTAACAGTCAAATATGCTAGAAAAATCTATATCAGTTACGAAAGAATTATCGGAGACAATAGAGGCTTGCAAGAAGCTAACAAAATATTTTAAAAAGGCAAATTTGCAGCACTGTATGCCAGCGTCGTTAAAAAACCAATGCCCAACCCGATGGAATTCACATTATTGGATGCTGAAATCTATTAATGACAGTTGGGCGGATATACGTGGAGTTTTGGAATGTAATGACGAAAGCCTACGCCTATTTAGCATCCATATAAGCGTAGTGAAGTCATTAGTAGAAGTTTGCGAACATATTGAAATTATTTTTAGTTAACTTCAGACGACAAATTCACCATCGCTATGCTTTGTTATTTCGTCAATTAAAAATTAAGGAAAATTTGTTTCCTTAAAGTCCCAAGGATATTATAGCAATCATTAAATTGAAACAAAACATTTTAAGGTATGGATGGAAAACCTTTGTTTGTGGCATCAGGGTTCATTTTTTTGAACCCGCCTGCTATATAAATTCAAACAGCTGATTTGGACACAGTAAAAGAGTTTTGTGTTTCTTTAATTGCTGATAAACCAATAAAATATAGTACATCTCAACTTCAAAAGAAACATCAATATTTTCGTTTGATAGCCAAACCTGTAGTACCTACAGTTCCAATAGAGATTATTTGGATCAGCCTATAAATACCTCAAGCAATGCCTAACCTCCCCTTATAAGACTTATCTAAGTCATCCCTTCTGAGTATCTGAGTAACATTTTTAAAAAATCGAAAATTGTTTTTTTCGCTTAAATCATTCTTCTGGGTCTTAAAAATAACATACCATAAAAAAAAGTTCGGCAAAAGTGTCTACGTGTCGAAATTTTCTATTCTGCGAGGTATATCCCACAGTACTTAAAACTTTGAACGCGTTCTTCTCGAACCACTTTTTTCGAGACTGGCGGACACTGGCGAACTCGAACAACTCTTAACCGATCGATCTGAAATTTGGACAGTATATTCAAAATACCTATATCTATCGACACACGTCGAAACGACAAACGTTTTTTTAAACTTTTTTTTAAAGTATTTCTTACTTTTTTTTATCAACAACTAGCGACCCCGGCAAACGTTGTTTTGGCCTTTTTTGTTTTCTATAAGGGCTAGCTGTTTTTTCTTCATTTATTTTGGTTAATAAATGTTTTTCAGTATTTCAAGTACATCCAGTATTTTCACGTACAACAAAATTCCCCTCGCCAATATCTAACAGTTGTTTAGAGAAAGGATGGATCCTGAAGCATTTGATCGCGCATATTCTTGGTCAGTTCTTTTTCAAGATTACACCACAGTTGCGATGATTTTAAGCAAGCATTGAATTCATCAGCGTACGTTAACCGTGAACACCTGAAAGGAGTAACAAAGGGCCGTAAAATAGTTTATCATTGTTCCTTATATCCCTAAATAACCAATCCAATTCCCCAAGCAAATTTTTGCGTCCTATAGTGTATTCATCCAAAATATGGGCACTATGCCCATAGACGATTGTTTTTATGTTGCACACTGCATCTGGATTATTTTGAATGTTCAATGACAGCTTAAGTGCTGAATGAGCTGTTATGCCTCCATCTAATAAGGTTGCTGCAACGCCAGAAGATGCAATGGCCAATGCGTTGCCATTTGTTTTAATCGTAACTCGGCAGGAAGAAGCGAAATAAGGAATGTTCACTTTGGAACTTTCACTTTGAATGCTCACAATAATCACTTTGGAATAAGCAGAATTGTCAACATCAGGCTCTTACTGGAATGCTAGTCGAAGAAATTGCCCAGATGTGAATCCTCGATAAACTTGTTGCCGTTGTTAGTTAATTCTTCTTCTAACTATTAATCTGTGCGCTTCTTTTCTTTGAAAAGTGGTCTTTGTTGATTATGTTCATCTAGTGCATCTTTCGATTGTGATTCACGTAACTGCGCCATGCTTACAGGCGCCTTTTCATTACCTTTATAAATTTGTTCTCCTGATCTCGTATTCTTCTATCTCGCGCAGCTCTAGAATTGACTGTTTGATGACTAAAATTGGCCCAATTGCGTTTTCTTGGCATTGGTGACTGTAGATAAGTAATCGGCGGACCCCTATTTCAGGGGCATATGACACACACATAAATGTACAATACGTTACACTCACAGCCTACTTATTGTTATTCATTACTATAAAAGCAGCCATTTCGGAGGAGTATAATTCCCGTTGTCGGACGGGATAAAAAGTATCCTATGTCCGTCTCCTGGCTCTAAGCTACCTGCCTACCAATTTTCAGCCAAATCTGTTCTGTCGTTCTTGAGTTATACATAAGTGGTGTAACTAACTAGACTTTCTTTTATATATATAGATTTTGAGACGTTTTTTGTTTCGTGAAAATTGTAACTATTTTGTAATCACTCACCATTTTGCTAAAAATCAATTTATCCCGAAAATCCTACGTGTGTCGATCGATAGCTGTTGATGTATAAAACTAAAAAACTAGACTAACGTAATTTTTTGTTCTAGATCCAAAATTAAAAAAAGCTTTAAAAAAAAATGGCTAACAAAGAAATGCTGCAAAGCCGCCATTTTGTTTTCGATCTATTCGAAAAAAATGTAAAAGGTCAACTAGTGACAATATTATGAAAAAAATTAGTAGCATATTTTTGGAGTTTGGAGTAGACGATAAAGAGCCAATTGAATTTGTCACTTATAGAGTTTCCAATACAATTGAGGCTCTGCAAAATAATATTCGCATCAACTGCAGTAGCCTTTAACAGTCAAATATGCTAGAAAAATCTATATCAGTTACGAAAGAATTATCGGAGACAATAGAGGCTTGCAAGAAGCTAACAAAATATTTTAAAAAGGCAAATTTGCAGCACTGTATGCCAGCGTCGTTAAAAAACCAATGCCCAACCCGATGGAATTCTCATTATTGGATGCTGAAATCTATTAATGACAGTTGGGCGGATATACGTGGAGTTTTGGAATGTAATGACGAAAGCCTACGCCTATTTAGCATCCATATAAGCATAGTGAAGTCATTAGTAGAAGTTTGCGAACATATTGAAATTATTATACCCTTGCAGAGGGTATTATAATTTTGTCCAAAAGTGTGCAACGCAGTGAAGGAGACATCTCCGACCCTATAAAGTATATATATTCTTGATCAGGATCACCTCCTGAGTTGATATGAGCATGTCCGTCTGTCCGTCTGTCCGTCCGTCCGTCTGTCCGTCTGTCCGTCTGTCTGTTTCTACGCGAACTAGTCTCTCAGTTTTAAAGCTATCGTCTTGAAACTTTGCACACACCCGTTTTTCCTTTGCACGCAGTATATAAGTCAGAACGGCCGGGATCGGCCGACTATATCTTATAGCTGCCATATAACTGATTGATCGGAAATGGTATAACTTTGGTGTTTTTAGAGTTACAGAAATCAGATTTTGTACGAATGCTATTTTTGGCAAAATAATACGACCTACCAAATTTCATAAGGATCGGCCGACTATATCTTATAGCTGCCATATAACTGATTGATCGGAAATGCTATAACTTCGGTGTTTTTAAAGCTAGAGAATTCGGATTCGGCACGAATGCTATTTTTGGCAAAATAATAAAACATGCCGAATTTCATAAGGATCAGCCGACTGTATACTTTAGCTGCCATATAACTGAACAATCGGAAATTACCCAACTTTGGTGTTTTTGAAGATAAAAAGTTGGAACTTCGTACAGATTCTATTTTTGGTCAGTTAATACAACCTACCAAGTTTCATAACGATTGGCTGCCATATAACTGAACGATCAAAAATGGTATTGGTAAAAATACCAACTTTGATATTTTTGAAGATGGAAGCTCGGTACTTTGTTTTAGATTTTTTATTGTAATAAATTGGTTATATTATGATATTCTCATAAGGAAATTCTCATTAATCCGATGTTTGCGATATATATCCGGTTTTAACTGCAAGGGTATATCAACTTCGGCTCCGCCCAAAGTTAGCTTTCCTTTCTTTTTTTTAGTTAACTTCAGACGACAAATTCACCATCGCTATGCTTTGTTATTTCGTCAATTAAAAATTAAGGAAAATTTGTTTCCAAGTCCCAAGGATATTATAGCAATCATTTTAAGGTATGGATGGAAAACCTTTGTTTGTGGCATCAGGGTTCATTTTTTTGAACCCGCCTGCTATATAAATGCAAACAGCTGATTTGGACACAGTAAAAGAGTTTTGTGTTTCTTTAATTGCTGATAAACCAATAAAATATAGTACATCTCAACTTCAAAAGAAACATCAATATTTTCGTTTGATAGCCAAACCTGTAGTACCTACAGTTCCAATAGAGATTATTTGGATCAGCCTATAAATACCTCAAGCAATGCCTAACCTCCCCTTATAAGACTTATCTAAGTCATCCCTTCTGAGTATCTGAGTAACATTTTTAAAAAATCGAAAATTGTTTTTTTCGCTTAAAACATTCTTTTGGGTCTTAAAAATAACATACTATAAAAAAAAGTTCGGCAAAAGTGTCTACGTGTCGAAATTTTCTATTCTGCGAAAATTTCTATTTTCTATTCTATCCCACAGTACTTAAAACTTTGAACGCGTTCTTCTTGAACCACTTTTTTCGAGACTGGCGGACACTGGCGAACTCGAACAACTCTTAACCGATCGATCTGAAATTTGGACAGTATATTCAAAATACCTATATCTATCGACACACGTCGAAACGACAAACGTTTTTTTAAACTTTTTTTAAAGTATTTCTTACTTTTTTTTATCAACAACTAGCGACCCCGGCAAACGTTCTGTCGTTCTTGAGTTATAAGTGGTGTAACTAACTAGACTTTCTTTTATATATATAGATTTTGAGACGTTTTTTTTTCGTGAAAATTGTAACTATTTTTTAATCACTCACCATTTTGCTAAAAATCAATTTATCCCGAAAATCCTACGTGTGTCGATCTATAGCTGTTGATGTATAAAACTAAAAAACTAGACTAACGTGATTTTTTGTTCTAGATCCAAAATTAAAAAAAGCTTAAAAAAAAAAATGGCTAACAAAGAAATGCTGCAAAGCCGCCATTTTGTTTTGTACTATCTAGTGTACTATCTAGTACTCGAATCTAATATTCTAAAAGCTAATTTACAAATTTTCGATTGGCTTGATCATTTGGCCAAAAAAAAATTTCAGAAAACACCCTTTTTTCCCCTGTTACTCAGATGTCCCCCCTTAAGTTAAATAAATAAATAGATCTGACTTTCAGAATTAAGTTAAACAAGAAAAGAAAGCTAACTTCGGGCGGAGCCGAAGTTGATATACCCTTGCAGCTATAACAGGATATATATCGCTAAAATCGGATATAGTTGACCGATTCTTATGGATATATCATAATATAACCAATAAATTACAAGACAAAATCTAAAAAAAAAATCCCAAACTTCTATCTTGAAGAACCCCAAAGTTGGTATTTTTACCAAATACCATTTTCGATCGTTCAGTTATATGGCAGCTATAGTCGGCCGATCCATATGAAACTTGATATGTCGTATTATTTTTCCAAAAATAGAATTCATAGAAAATTCCAACTTTCTAGCTCGAAAAACACTGAAGATATGCCATTTCCGATCAATTAGTTATATGGCAGATATAGGATATAGTTGGCTGATCCTTATAACATTTGGCATGTATTATTTTGCCAAAAATAGCAATCGTACCAAATCCGAATTTTCTAGCTTAAAAAACACCGAAGTTATAGCATTTCCGATCAATCAGTTATATGGCAGCTATTAGATATAGTCGGCCGATCCTTATGAAATTTCCTTATGAAATAGCTTTCGTACAAAATCTGAACTCTGTAACTCTAAAAACATTAAAGTTATACCATTTCCGATCAATCAGTTATATGGCAGCTATAGGATTAGCTATAGCAGCTATAGCTTTAGGCCGATCCCGGCCTACGCGAACTTGTCTCTCAGTTTAAAAGCTATCGTAAAAGCAGTTAAAAATGCTATTTTTGCCAAAATAATACAACATGCTAAATTTCATAAGGATCAGCCGACTATAACCTATAGCTGCCATATAACTGAACAATCGGAAATTACCCAACTTTCGTGTTTTTGAAGATAGAAAGTTGGAACTTCGTACAGATTCTATTTTTGGTCAGTTAATAAAACCTACCAAATTGCATAACGATCGGCAGACTATATCTTATAGCTGCCATATAACTGAACGATCGGAAACGGTATTTGGTAAAAATACAAACTTTGGTATTTTTGAAGATGGAAGCTTGGTACTTTGTTTTATATTTTTTATGGTAATAAATTGGTTATATTATGATATTCTCATAAGGATCGGCCAATTTAATCCAATGTTTGCGATATATATCCAGTTTTAACTGCAAGGGTATATCAACTTCGGCTCCGCCCGAAGTTAGCTTTCCTTTCTTGTTTTTTAATAAAAACAAGCAAAATATTACGAAAAATAGATAAAAACATTACAATTTTTTTTTAAGGAAATATTACAAAATTAAAAATCCGCAGCAATTTTTATTATTAATTTTGACCCATGTCCACGGGAAACTACGCGTCGTCGGACGAAGAACTTTTAGAAGAGTATAGGAAATCTCGGGGGTCAAGGGCTCACCAAGAGGACTTTTATCCATCAACCAGTAGGACCGCAACTAACACCCTCGTTCGAGAGAGCGTCCTGGAAACTAGAACCTCTGAATTTTCCAGTCAAACAATAGAAATGTCTCATGAACAGCTTCTAGCCATCGAGAACGCCATGAAAGGCGCACTCGAAAGGCAACAACGAGAATTTGATGAGAAGGTAGCCACATTGATGGCAGAAATAAACTCATTAAAAATCAAAACCCCAGAAATCAAAACGTATCAGGAGATCAAAATTGAACCAGGAATATAATGTTCCGAACCGCTAGATATAGTAAAATCCGTCCCAGAATTTGAAGGGAAACAGGAGAATTACGTCTCCTGGAGGCAGGCTGCCACAGCAGCATACAGGGTATTCGAGCCTTACGAGGGCAGCAGTCGATTCTATCAAGCAGTCGCAATCCTCAGAAACAAAGTAAGAGGACCAGCGTGCGCTGCATTGTCTTCATATAATACAGTGTTAAATTTCCACGGATATGCGGATAAAACTCCGACACACGTAATTCAACAAGAATTAAGTTTACTAAGGCAAGGAGATTTACCCTTACTTAAATACTACGACAAAGTAGAACGAAAGCTAACGCTTTTAACAAATAAAATTATTATGACCCACGACGCTAACGCAGCAGCTGTTCTGAACCAAAAATTCAGGAACGACGCCCTGCATGCGTTCGTATCCGGCCTAAAAAAATCTTTAAGGATGGCCGTATTTCCCGCGCAACCACAAGATTTGCTATCGGCATTGGCTTTGGCCCAAGAAGCCGAATCCAGCAACGAAAGAAGTGTTTTTGCGTCTAGTTTTGCTCGACACAGCGAGGAAAAAGTGAGTAAACCAAACAACCAGCGACAAGCGGGTTGGAAAAATTGGGCCACAGACCAAGAACAAAGTCGAAATTTGGGGGCAATGCAAAAGACCCCTTACAATGCCAGACCTCAAAAAGGAGGCAATAATCAACCCGGTTCTTTTAAACAAAGACCATATAGTAATACGGGAAACGCCCAGAAACAAACAAGGGCGGAGCCAATGGATGTGGATACCTCATCCCGTTTTAGACAGCCTTCGGCATGGGTAACAGGGCAATCGACAAGGACCCAACCGAAAATCAACTTCATGCCCGAGAAGCAGTCCCGCGAAGAAGACTACGATTCCGTTGCGCAAACATGCGCCACAGAAATAGAGGATGACCTGGACGCAGAGGACTCTATTAATTTTTTAGGGTAAAGTCCCTACTCCCGTACATTACGCGTACGCTGGTAGGAAGGGAAATAAAGCTTTTAATCGATACAGGTACCTTAAAAAATTATATTACTCCACTCCCGGGGCTGAAAGGCGTCGTGGCTGTGGAAACCCCATTTAACGTAAAGTCAATCCACGGCTTTACAAAAATCGAGAAGAAATGTTTTGCTTCCATATTTAATGTTAAATCACCATTTTTCATTCTTAAGGTTCTGAAAGATTTTGACGGTATTATCGGTCTCGACTTGCTTAAACAAGTGAATGCGAAACTCGATTTTACTGAAAATATTTTCCACACTAATAATGCATCCGAAAAGATCCAGTTCGCTAAGGCAGAAAATGTAAACTTCATCAAAATAGATGACGAGGACGTTCCCCCCGCGGTAAAAGCTGCCTTTGACAAAATGATAAGCGAAAATTACAAAGCCTTCGCTGATCCAGACGAAGCACTTCCTTTTAATATAAATACTGTTGCTACAATCAAAACAGATGGGGAGCCGGTGTACTCTAAGTCGTACCCGCACCCCATGGGTGTAACTGAATTCGTCAACGCAGAGGTTAAACAACTTCTAGCGGACGGCGTAATAAGGCCATCCAAGTCTCCTTATAATAACCCAACGTGGGTTGTTGACAAAAAAGGAACCGACCAGAACAGGGTCAAGAAGAAGCGACTCGTTATCGACTTTAGAAAGCTAAACGAAAAAACCGTAGACGATAGATACCCTATACCTGCGATTACGACAATATTATCGAACCTGGGCGAGTCACAGTTTTTTACAACACTCGACCTTAAAGCCGGCTTCCACCAAATAGAGCTGGCAGAGAGAGACCGGCAGAAGACGGCTTCCTCAATAAGTAATGGTAAATACGAATTCTGTAGATTGCCATTTGGACTAAAAAATGCTCCGAGCATTTTCCAAAGAGCTATCGATGATGTCCTACGAGATGGAATTTCAAAGATATGCTATGTTTATGTCGACGATGTCATAATATACTCAAAAACGAAAGAGGACCATCTTAATGACATAAGATGGGTCCTAGGAAAACTTTCCGAAACAGGTATGAGAGTATCTCAAGAAAAATCAAAGTTCTTCAAAAAGAGCGTTGAATACTTGGGATTCATACTGACGCAAGGGGGCTTACGGACATCACCCGAAAAGGTCAGGGCCATAAAGCAATTTCCCCAGCCAAAGACCCTTTTCGAGCTAAGATCTTTCATAGGGTTGGCTAGCTACTATAGATGCTTTATTAAGAATTTTGCAGCAATCGCAAGGCCTCTTACTAGCATTCTTAAGGACGAAAACGGTAAGATAAGCAAATACCAATCAAGAAAAATATGCATTGAAATGAACAACGAACAGATGGAAACATTCTGCAGACTAAGAGAAATCCTAGCATCAGAAGATGTTTTACTTTCCTACCCAGACTATAAGAAACAGTTCGATCTAACAACGGACGCGTCAGGTTTTGGTCTAGGGGCGGTGCAACCAACGAGCGGGAACTCCTTGCCATAGTCTGGGCACTACAAAACCTCCGCAATTATTTGTACGGAGTAAAAAATCTACAGATCTTTACCGACCACCAGCCACTTACTTACGCCGTCTCTGATAAAAATCCTAACGCTAAATTAAAGCTTTGGAAGGAAATCATTGACGACCACGGTGCAAAGGTGATTTATACACCTGGCAAAGAAAACTTTGTCGCTGAACGTAAAAACTCCAATAATGCAAATAGCGAATTTTTTTCCAAAAGCGAAAACGATCTACTGCGATAACGAGAAATCCCTAAACTCCGAGACCATAAAATCTATTCTCCTGAACAACTATAACATTACCGTTTCTAACGCACCACCTCTACACAGCACCTCAAACGGCCAAGTAGAGAGATTTCATAGCACCCTGGCCGAAATAGCACGATGTTTAAAGCTAGAGAACAAATTAGTTGACACCACCGAAATAATTCTTCTTGCAACTAATAAATACAGTAAATCAATTCACTCGGTGACTAACGAAAAACCCATAGACATTTTACACTCAAAATCAGCAGAATTCGATACAGTAATTAGCCAAAAAATTCAACAGGCTCAGGAGAGAACCCTCGAACACGTAAACAAAGATAGGACTCATAAAACTTACCAAGTGGGCGATAAGGTTTTCCTGAAAGCAAACAAACGCCTGGGGAATAAGCTTACACCACTGTGCTCAGAGGAGGTTATTGATGCAGACCTGGGGACCACGGTCCTTATTAAAGGGAGGGTGGTCCACAAGGACAATCTACGTTAATCGTCCTCACAAGATTTTGACCTACCCCTTTGTTTCTTTCTTTATTCTTTCTAGGTTACAAAAATATTTTTTAATTTTCATACTAACGGCTATTAGGACGGACGCGACATTAAAACTAAACGATGACACGAACGCAGACCAGACAGAAGCAATGACAAAGACATTCACATACGACCACAGAACACCAGTTATTGAAACGGACCTTAGACATATTCGCAAGTTGGTGACCACCCTTATGTTCCACCACAGGGCTACTAGAAGTATTAATTTAATCGGTACGGCTCTCATGGTTATTGCAGGTACGCCTGACTTTAATGATTGGGAGCAGGTAAGATTTAATCAGAACCGGTTAATGAGGGCAGACGAGGGTCAAACAGAATTAAACATAAAATTTCAAGAACGTCTAAATGAGCTCGCTAACGCAATGAATCAGATTCAGAAATACGAATCGAATAAAGAAACACACTTGTTAGATATCATCTTAGCAAAGAATAGAATCATCATTACAGACCTAGAAAACATCCTTATGGGCCTAACCCTAGCAAAATTAAATATTGTAAGCCCAGCTATTCTAGATGGTGCCGACGTAAGCGAATTCAGAGACAAACAGCCTATTAATATTAATATTAGTTTGGTAGAATTATTAGAAGTATCTAGCATAGGTGTTTTTCAAAATTCTGACATTCTGCACTTTCTCATTAAATTTTCTAATCCTAAGCTCGTATGTAAGAGAATAACGGCCTACCCGGTTCAACGCCATAATAGAATCCTGAACTTTGAGAGCGGAAATTTAGTTGCCGAATGCCCATCACAGAACCTCAATATCGGTGACTGCAAGACAACGGTAGGTGCCGCATTCTGCAAGGAACTAAAAAACGGCACATGTGCTCAGCAGATAGTTTCTGGGGCCATCGCGCACTGCTCCACGCTCCCGGGTCATCTAGATCCAATCACCATTGTGGACCACGGAACCCTATTTATTAACGATGCCAATGTAACGGTGACTGACGACCAAGGCCGGGAACAAAAGGTATCCGGAACCTACCTGTTAGCGTACTCTGACAAGGTAACGCTCAACGGAACCTGGTTCATAAACCAGCTGGGGAGCTCACTGAAAAAATCTACAGTGGCGGCTATGACAGTAGTAAACGTCACTGCTCACCATAACCGGCTCAGCCTCCCGTTTCTCCATGAACTCAGCCTAAGTAACCTACACCATATCGGGGCCCTCAGAGAAAGACTGTCATCGGGATCCCGTCTCAACATTTGCCTTATTCTACTGGCTGCCCTTTCTCTATGCGCAATCCTGTGGATTGGCAAATACCACCTGAAGACCAATCGCCGCAAAAAATCGAGGGACCAATCGAGGGATGTAGAACGAGTAGGTCGCCGGGACGATGACCATTTAAAGGAGGGAGGAGTTAACACGCGCTGACAGAATTTAGGGAAAGTGCCAAATTGCACACCGGATCCGGTCCCGCACGCGTAACGAAAGAGGTGCTGACTACGCATTCCAAGGGCAACTGTCCGCGGACCGGCTCGGGCACTTGCGCAACATGTGATCGTTGCTGGCCGGATACGGAATGCTGACACTGCAATTGGGCAACTGCCCAACGAAGGCTTCGAAGTACAGCCCGGGTAGTATTTTAATTCAGTCTTAAGTAGCACTCCGCAGCCTTAGCTAGCGTTATATTTTATCCTTTGTCAGTAGCCAGACCCTAACGGGATTGAGTGAAACAAATGATTAATAAAGAATATCTGAAAAACTCACACACCAATAATCTATTATTAACTTGTACAGTTAGTAAAAGCAGTGGTCAATTGTCAAATGGGGCCTTTAAAACCCTGCGCTGTCCTTCCCTTCCACTTTACCACATTTATGAAGAAAGCCTGACTGCGAACTGTCTTACTGTCGGCGTTCACCCTGGGATCGACGGTAGTCTTTACCACAGTGTATAGGAAATTTCGGTGTAGTGCACTTCTTGGGTGGCTCGGTTCTAAGCTCGTCGGAACGGTGTGGGGTTCTTTCTTGTCTCCTAAATAAGACCACTATACTATAATAGTTATTTAAGTGCACTTCAATGTTCAATATTAATCGCGCAAATGGTTGAAATAGAACCTGTTGGAAACGGACTGACATCGGTTTGCATTTAGGGACAAGGAAACTATCGTGGCTAAGCTTTCGTTTGCTCCCTTTTCTTTACCCTCCCTACCTTGATACCTTTACATGGATCAGGGGTGCCCAGCCCCATGCTCTTGGTGCTCCTTTGTTGTTGGAATTGCTCTTTCATATGGGAAATGAAATTTAATGTACGTGTGTATCTTGCACGCAAGATAAGCGCTTATCTTGCAGAATTGCACGCTTATCTGTGTCGCTAAGGACACTACTTTGGCGACCTTTCATATTTTTTCCATAGTTTTGCTTGTTCTTTATAAAATTTTGTACGACTTTTCTGCTTCTTCCAATTTTTTCGCTATATTAGCCACAGAAAGGTCACAATCAATATAGCTTTGTATTTGGATCTGTTCCTTGTGACTTAGTGACATTCCACGACCCATAATTACACAAAATGATTAAACTATGTTTGAAATTCACAAATTAATCAAAAAACTTTTATGAATCATCTTCTTGGCTGCTAAAATGACACTAAATCTAAAATGTGCTAAAAAAAAAGCAGCAACAATCATTGCATTAGATCAAGCAATTGCTGAGAGATGAACAAGAAATTATAAAAAATTTTGTGTGCTATTCAAGTGAAACGCAGTGTATATGAAATTTCATTTCCCATTAAAAGAGCAATTCCAACAACAAAGGAGCACCAAGAGCAATGGGGCTGGGCACCCCTGGTATAGTGTCTCAGTTTTTCGTAAAAATACGAAGGCACTTCGTTTTTGTATTTCCGAAAACTTTTCACTGCAAAAAATTACTTTTGGTTGAGATCTCAAAAAGAATAGTTGACAACAGAGCTATGAATTTCTTTTATTTATAATTTTATTACAGTTTTTAATTTTTATTTCAAAAATATTTTTGTATTACTTTTTTACCAGTGAAAATGGTACTACAATTTTTTTCAGTATACCGACATGACTTGGAAAAAAATTGTTCGCTCCAATGTATTGGTGATTTATTACATTGGTATTGGAGTTTGCTCTGCCGTATGCTGAGCTTGGGACCCCTGGATGTGGATCTATTGGGTATCCCTTGAACAATGTTCTCTACAGATTCAAACGACTTCGGAGGTAACTGAAAACCGCATCACAATAAGCAACAGACCCAAAGAATAACCATTTGTTTCATTATATTTAATATTAAATTAGACATAAACTCCATACGCCTTTGCGTCATAGCAAAACATTATAAATTCAGAAATTATAAATCAAAATTCAAAACAAAAAAAAAATTTCAAAATTGTATCAACCTTATCTTACGTTATCTTAGCGTATCTGCCACACCGATAGTCACCGTATTCACTTATACATTTATAGAGCAAAACATTTACGTTTGTTTTTACGGACTTACGCTCGTTTCTGGCGATGCTGGTTCGTTGGGCCCACCGACGCTTCTAGTGCTTCTATTGTTGCAAGTGAAGAAAGGACGCTTCTTGCAAGTGAAGAACTGAGGTGGCTGTGAGGTGCATGTGCAGTTACACTTACATACTAAATAAAAATAGAAATTGACCTAAATTAATGTACCTTCCAAATTCTTTATTCTAAATTCCAATTAATCAAACATATTAATCTTCTCTCACCCTAGTGGTCATTCACTTGACCAGTGCACTATGGGAAAAAGTCAATTTTTCTGGCATAAAATCCAATTATTTTACAATTTATTTTTAAAAATAAAATATATTTTTTGAATTTACATACCCTAATTAGCCAAGAGCCGTTATCTAAAATTTTTTACTAACAACACTTTAGTTTTAATAAACGAATTAAGTCAGCTGTTCGATTGACTTTGTAGTTTGCTTAAATTAGTGAAAAATCTTTGCAAACTTTCACTGTTTATTTTGTGGTGCAACAAATTGATTTATTGTTTCTGATTATGGCAAATCGTAGCAAAGCTATTTATAAATGTATCTTAGATTACATGTTTTAATTATTATGACTTGTTGTCCAACTGTTAACTGTTTTATATGTGTATCTTTATACCCTTGCAGAGGGTATTATAATTTTGGTCAAAAGTGTGCAACGCAGTGAAGGAGACATCTCCGACCCTATAAAGTATATATATTCTTGATCCGGATCACCTCCTGAGTTGATATGAGCATGTCCGTCTGTCCGTCTGTCTGTCTGTTTCTACGCGAACAAGTCTCTCAGTCGTCTTGAAACTTTGCACACACCCTTCTTTTCTTTGCACGCAGTGTATAAGTCGGAACGGACGGGATCGGCTTCCATTAACTGATTGATCGGAAATGCTTTAACTTCGGTATTTTTAAAGGGTAAATAGTTCGGATTTTGCCTGAGTTCTATTTTTGGCAAAACAATATGACCTACAAAATTTCATAAGGATCAGCCGACTATATCTTATAGCTGCCCTATAACTGATTGATCGGAAATGCTATAACTTCGGTATTTTTAAAGCTAGAGAATTCGGATTTGGTACGATTGCTATTTTTGGCAAAATAATACAACATGCCAAATTTTATAAGGATCAGCCGACTATATCCTATATCTGCCATATAACTGACTGATCGGAAATGGCATAACTTCAGTGTGTTTCGAGCTAGAAAGTTGGGATTTTCTATGAATTCTATTTTTGGAATAATAATACGACTTATCAAGTTTCATATGGATCGGCCGACTTTATCTTATAGCTGCCATATAACTGAACGATCGGAAATGGTATATGGTAAAAATACCAACTTTGGGGTTCTTCAAGATAGAAGTTTGGAATTTTTTTTAGATTTTGTCTTGTAATTTATTGCTTATATTATGATATTGCCATAAGAATCGGTCAACTATATCCGATTTTAGCGATATATATCCTGTTTTAGGTGCAAGGGTATATCAACTTCGGCTCTGCCCAAAGTTAGCTTTCCTTTCTTGTTTTAGCTTAAAACTAACAAGTTTGTTTTTGTTCCGTGGTGTATAACTTGTAAATGGCACAACGTTGCAAAAAGGTAAAAACGCAAAGTTATTACCAAATGTATCCTTAATATCGTAAAACTAATCGATTTTGCAACTTTTTGCAAGTTCTCGGCTCGTTGCACGAGCCGGCAATATGAATTTATCCTTTTTTATGGAAAATAATTTAACTAAACAGCAATATCAAAAGGTTAAAAAACTAAATAAGCAACAGGGCTGCGATTTCTACCCACCATATTCGAAAATAGAGGAGGAGAAATTAAAATGTAGGCCTGATGGTATAGGTTGCCACGAAAATGTAGCTCAAGTCTCCTTACAAAACTTGTTGAACCACACCGCTTCCCGAATACTAATCATGCAAGAGGAAGTCTGTAACTTCCTATAAAATTTATATTTGGCTTGGAAAAATATTTGGAAAAATTATAATTGGCTTGCAGCAATTTTACAAATTTAATTTATTGGTGGTGGGTGGTGGTTGGGGGTGGGGGTTGGTGGTTGGGTGGATGAAGGCAATGGTCCGATTCAAAAAGCAACAATCCGAAATTACACATTAATCTTAATAGTATATATAACAAATTTCAAGTTTTTATCTTTAAAACTAGAGTTTATGCCAAAAAAATCTTTTTTCTCATAGTGCAGTGTTGGGATCAGTGCTGGATGTGAGCCATTGTGGAAAATGTGGAATGGTGGTACGAGGTCGGAGCAACAATGACACAGTGTGGTTTAGTGCGGCCAATGGTGATCACGATACAAAGATGTCTCATCGAACTGTTCACTATCTATCACCAATATTTACCCCCTATTTATCCCTTATATTTAGCTATATTAAGTTCTACTTCTGGTCTTGGTTCAATAACTATGGACCACTACGCCAACTATTTGGGCACGTGGCTACTGTTACTTTATAATTTTTCACACGAAACAAAATTTAACACTATCTTAGCGTCAATCGAAGCACCGGCTTTGGCCCGAAATGCGGACGCCATCGTCAATCAACCACGCACAGGCAAGTACGAAAATTTAAAATCGGGCATTCTGGAACGCATCTGCGAAAGCGATCAAAAGAAAATCCAGAAGTTAATATCGGAGATCAACCTTGGTGACAAGCGAGAATTGCCGATTTTTTATGTAAGGGAATTATGAAAGATTCCCTCCACCTTAGGGTAAAATCGAGGTTTCCAAAGATAAGTTAAATAGTCTTAGAAGAGGTTTGCACAGAGCCCTGACACAGTATTGTAGCACACAGCCTGGTACTCCATCAGGGCCTGGCGAATAAATGGGTTTGACCCTTAGAAGATCAGATAATAAGCTATTCTTGGAGAAAAACGGATAGAAAATAAGATTTGTTGATTGAATGTTGTATGCGTAAGGCTGATCTGTCAATTTAGGCAGAGAATAAGTTGTTTGAAAAAATTCTGCGAATAGATCGGCAATGGCCTGATCAGAGGTCGCAGATGAATTTTTATTCGTAAGCAGAGGTGGAAAGGCTACATGTTTACGCTTTGTGTTAACAAAATTATAAAACTGCTTCGGACCCTGAGTAAATTGTATCCGGCAGCGGCCAATATAATTCCTCTAACATTCAGTGTTATGCACGGTAAAATTTGACCGAGCTAGTAGATATCATGCGAAATCAATACTACTGCAGGTTTTTTCATATATCAGTAAGAACCTATTTTTAGTATTTTTTAGGTAAATGAGGCACCTTGAGGCAAACGTAAGGCAAAGGTAAGTGAGGCACCGTGAGGCAAACCAAGAAGGATTTGTTAAAGCGGACGGATATTTTCATGGCACGCAGGAGCCAAAAAAAGTATTTAAAGTACAGTAAAATTTTTCTAAGGTGACATTAAGATCAGTGCATGCCAGGAATATCGGACCAATCATATGTATCGATAAGACTATTAAATTTGTGAAAATCAACTTTATGGAAACAGCAAAACTTATTTGCGACGCATGGAAACTTCTGATCGATACCAGAAATGGTTTCAATTGAAACCTCATGCGTGGGGTGATATGAATCCTCTGGGTTCGAAAGCGGCCAAACTCTGGAAAAAGTGGTACCATCAGGATCAGATACAAAACGTAAGTCTAATAGCCAACCAAACGAATTTCTAATATAGTTCATTTGACCTAAGGACATGTCAAACATGCCAGCGGTGAACTTATTGTGCGTGAAAAGTGATAAAGATGGTGAGTTATCGACATTAGACCACTTTGATTCTGGGATATTAAAGTCACCCAGAACTACAAGCTAGTCACGATCGGTCATTAGATTGAAAACGGATTGAAAAGCAGACAAATGATGCCAGTATGAGGGCGGTTCAGAAGGTATATATGAACATGTAATGTGTAAAGATTAAGCAGACAAAATGATTTTAATGCAAATAACCCACAAACCACACTCAAAATATCTGATATCCCTATTTTCTACGCCAAACCACTACTAAAACTACTCATTAAAAGCTATGCTATTTTTATACCCTTGCAGAGGGTATTATAATTTTGTCCAAAAGTGTGCAACGCAGTGAAGGAAATATCTCCGACCCTATAAAGAATATATATTCTTGATTAGGATCACCTTCTGAGTTAATATGAGCATTTCCGTCTGTCTGTCGATTTGAAACTTTGTACACACCCTTCTTTGCTTTGCACGCAGAATATAAGTTAGAACGGCCGACTATATCCTCTAGCTTCCATATAACTGATTAATTGGAAATGCTATCTGTCTGTCGATTTGAAACTTTGTACACACCCTTCTTTGCTTTGCACGCAGAATATAAGTTAGAACGGCCGACTATATCCTCTAGCTTCCATATAACTTCAGCTATTTTTGGCAAAAGATAACAACATGACAAATTTCATAACGATCGGCCGACTATATCTTATAGCTGCCATATAACTGAACGATCGGAAATACCAACTTTGGTATTTTTTAAGATAGAAGCTTGGTACTTTGTTTTAGATGTTTTATTGCAATTCATTAGTTTTATTATGATATTCTCATACGGATAGGTCAACCATATCCGATGTTTGCAATAAATATCCGGTTTTAACTACAAAGGTATATCAACTTCGGCTCCGCTCGAAGTTAGCTATCTTTTCTTGTTTTAGATTTTTATTTTTAGAACGTGCTGAATCAGATTAGTTGCGCTACAGAACTTCGCAAATTGCTGGAGCGGGGCGGTCGTGGCAAAAATGTAAAACAAACTTGAGCTGCGTGTGTATTATTGGAGTCTTCATGCCAAATCCTATAGCTGAATATCTTATACACTCCTGCCCAAAATTATACGACACCTCTAAATTTTCTGTTTCGGTGCTCGTAGCAGAATGCGAGGACGAAAACGATCAAAACAAAGTATGAAGAATGAAAGCACAAAGTTTAATGCACAAAGAGAGATATTTTTTACTTTTTTTGCATCTTCCGTTATCAAGTAACGGTAAAAGAAGCTCACACGCTTTCATTTTGGCTACGCGGCACGTGCCAAATCTAAAACGAAGTACCAAGCTTCCATCTTCAAAAATACAAAAGTTGGTATTTTTCCCAAATACCATTTCCGATCGTTCAGTTATATGGCAGCTATAAGATATAGTTGGCTGATCGTTATGCAATTTTGTAGGTCGTATTATTTTGTCAAAAGTAGCATTCGTACAAAATCTGAACTCTGTAACTTTAAAAAAATTAAAGTTACACCATGAACTCCGAAGTGGCAACCACTTAGCATTTGTAGAAACATATTTATTTGATTTGATTTTGAAATAATTTTTTTAACATGTGGTACAGACGAGTTGTTAGAACTTATGATTCTACCCAAATAGTTGACACTATTTACATTATTTAAGGTGTGTTATTACACTGTACGTTCAGAGGTCTTCTCCTAAGGTTAAAGTGAATAGTGGCTGATTTATTTGCATTAAAAGAAAGATTGATTAATTGGAAATGCTATAACTTCAGCTATTTTTGGCAAAATATAACAACATGCCAAATTTCATAACGATCGGCCGACTATATCTTATAGCTGCCATATAACTGAACGATTAAATTGCACATTTCCATAAAAAGATTCACTTTCTGCTCTAATTTATATTCAGCCAACGAAAAAACCTTGTCATAGCAGACTAAAAAAAAATCGTTCATCCAAGTAAATCGCTTTTTTTTTATAAAGCTTTTATAAGATCTAGGTTTGAGTACGCCTGTTCCTCATTCGCTAACTTGTCTAAAGCAGCTCTTAATATTATTAATTCCCACGCTAATTTTCACCTGAGAAAAGCATTAGGTCTTATTAAGTCAACTCCTGTCAAAATTATTTATCATCTCGCTGCTGAACTCTCTCCCATTTACAGAATTGAATTCGCTACAGCTAAAGAGTTATCCAAATCCTTCGCGTTCAAACTGCCATCTGCTTCACTCTTACCTCTTTCATACTCATACACTAAAACCAGCTATAGTAGAATCTATTCTAAATATATAAACCTTTTTAATCATATTGCTCCCATCAACCCTATTTTTACTTTTCCTCGCAAATTATCCCTAGACACAAATTTTTTTTAAAGGTACCTGCGTTAACAAAAAGCAAGCTAATGAAGTCATTGTTTTTACTTTGTTGAACGAAAAATTGAATTCTTTTAATAACTTACACATGGAAATTTTTTACACGGACGGTTCAGTCTCGGAAAATTTTACAGGTTATGCATTTGTTCATTCAAAGTCAAATACTGTTGATAGTTTCTTTACTAACAAAAAGCTGTCGTCTATGACCGCTGAACTTTTAGCCTTGGAAAAAGCCATTGATTTTGCAATTTCCAACTGCTTTCCGAAGATAGCCATACTGACGGATAGCCTTGGCGCTATACAAACTCTACAAAAGAACGGCTCCAGTAATTATATTGCCCAGGAAATATTCTCCAAAATCGAAAATTGTCCCACGCTCTCAAAGGTTGTAGTTCACCACATACCCAGCCATGCAAATATTTGGGAAAACGAAATTGCTGATAGAGCAGCAAAAAACGCTTCTATACACGGCTCCTTCAAATATGTTAGATGGACATTGAGTGATGCGATCAACTGTATATTTCATTATATTCAAGATGATTGGGAAAGAGACTATAACGTTTTCTCTATGGAACGTAATAAAGGCTATTCAAACTTTAAGCCTTTCATCACCAAGAAACCCTGGTTCTATAAAACGGATATTTTCGACCGTTTAGACACAAAACGATTAAATAGAATCCTTAGCGGACATGCGTTCGATAAGTTCACTTTATCCAAAATGAATATTTTTGACAATGCTCTTTGCGACACATTCAAACTTTAAGCCTTTCATCACCAAGAAACCCTGGTTCTATAAAACGGATATTTTCGACCGTTTAGACACAAAACGATTAAATAGAATCCTTAGCGGACATGCGTTCGATAAGTTCACTTTATCCAAAATGAATATTTTTGACAATGCTCTTTGCGACACATGCAATGCAGTGGAAAATATTTCACATCTTATTTTAAATTGTACAAAATACTCAAGCATTCGCCGCCATTTTCCAACACTTTTAAAATGTAATGATATTTATCGCTTCTTTGCAAATGAACCAATCGACAACTACATATCGATAACGTCGTTCTTAAAGCAAGCCAAAATTAATTTATAAAAATTATTGTCTTTAATGCAAGCGCAATTTTTAGATCTCCTGAAATAAGATTTCATACATTGGCTGTGGCGTTAACCCGTCTAAACGGTGAGGCCAAATAGTCCTTCCACTACAGGAAGTAACTTAATATAAAAAAAAAAAAAATAAAGTTACACCATTTCCGATCAATCAGTTATATGGCAGCTATAGGATATAGTCAGCCGATCCCGGCCGTTCCGACTTATATACTGCGTGCAAAGAAAAGAGGGGTGTGTGCGAAGTTTCTCAACGATAGCTTTTAAACTGAGAGTTTTAAAGTTTTAGTTTATTTAAAACAATAACCACTTTATTTAAAACAAGAAAGGAAAGCTAACTTCGGGCGGAGCCGAAGTTGATATACCCTTGCAGTTAAAACCGGATATATATCGCAAACATGGGAGTAAATTGGCCGATCTTTATGAGAATATCATAATATAACCAATTTATTACAATAAAAAATCTAGAGCAAAGTAACAAGCTTCCATCTTCAAAAATACCAAAGTTGGTATTTTTACCAAATACCATTTCCGATCGTTCAGTTATATGGCAGCTATAAGATATAGTCGGCCGATCCTTATGGAATTTGGTAGATTAAATCAATTGACCAAAAATAGAATCTGAAGGAAGTTTCAACTTTCTATTTTCAAAAGATTTTAGCGGGCGGTAGCCGTTGTAATTGGCAACATTATACGCGAGGGGTTAATGGGCAATCTGAATGAATGCATTTGCGTTAACGTTTTATAAGTTATCTCAACCCCGGCCATCTTTAACATCTTGTTCCGGCCCGTTTTAAACATCTCATGCTTTCTTATTTAGCCGTATTTCAACCTGAAATAACTTTTTAGCTATCTGAGGTACAGCGAATATATACATATAAAGATACCAAAAGAAAGTAAAGAGGTTGGATCCGCTCAAAGTCCCGATACTATCTTTACAGTATACCACTCCACAATTTACGCACCCTGAGATTGTGCAGTGGACAGTAGACGGCCAGATTCTCGAAATTTCTAGGTATTTTCGAATAATATACTCGAATATAGTACTTCCAAAAATAAGAAACTGCATGCATAAAAATAGAAAAGACTAGGGTGACCAGGCGTCCGTATTAATACGGACATGTCCGTATTTTCAGCTCTGTGTCCGTTAGTCCGTATTTTTTGTAAAATGTCCGTATTTTTTGCGTTTTTGACGAAAAAACAGGTTGCACCTGCAATTTTTCCGAAATGAATTTCTAGACTTAAACATTCGAAAGCGCCCGCGCCCGCGCTCGCGTTGACGTGTCGCTAGTCGTGACACGTCACACGTATAGAGGACGCGCAATCAGTTTAGCACGCGTTATACCGTAAAATTCCCTAGAAATATGGGACGAAAACTTGAAAGTATAATCTTGGTTCAATTCAATTTCAAAAAATGTTTCTGTCAACAGTTTCATACATATTTAAAAAAGAACACTGCTTTGTTAAAACAAATCGGAAGTAATAATACGCATAAATGTTGTTTTACTCTAGGTGACAGTGCCATTTTACTTTTCAAAACTGATACTTTTAAGTTCTAGTGTAATCTACTCGACTCGGCGAATTTTAATAATATTGCTCAATCTGTTTTCTTGCAATAAAAAATCTTGAAGTTCTGCAAAGAATATATAAGTATAATTTCAATATAAAATCTATATATCATGCTATCTTCCCAACTTCATTAGCTTTTAAGGTACTTAAGGCGGGAAAAGTGTCCGTATTTTCCACTTCAGCTATCTGGTCACCCTAGAAAAGACCCTATCGGCAATAAAAAAATCAATTAAAATCTATAATTGCTAAATCACTATTTTCTAATTAATATTAATGATGTACGCATTTCTGGACGCATAACCGTCATAAAAAATATCAATGACCAAACATTGGTGACCCCGACGTGATAGTTTATATATTTAACAAATTACTTTAGTCAACTATACCCGCGAAAACATATGTAGTGAAAAACAAACATTCATAAACAGTATTTTGTGAATAATTTTTATTCGCAGCACTTCAGCACATCAGTGGCCAATAAGCAAACAGTTTGTTTATAATAATAAAAAACTTATAATATATATCATAGAATGGCTAGTTTGCCCATTGTACGTGTGCGTGCGGCTTTTGTATGGCGACGCATTGTCGCTAGTAGTTTTAAAACATTGGTGCTCATCCCATTGCTCTCGCTGCTCATTTTTTTTTGCAAATGCTCATGCATACCGAGTTGTGTGCGACTGCTCACGCCATAAGACTTGTTGCTCACGCCATAAGCATCGTTGGTCCCAGCATAAGCAAAGGGCAATTACAAAAACAATTTTTCGTGTTTTCCCTATTCTCCTCAATCGTACTAATCCGAATGAATTTTGTTGTTGGAGTTCCGATACATCTTATGTGTGTGCAAAAGAGATGGAGATATTGCCTTCTCACGAGGCAGGTCTCTGTCAAGGGTAGATGTTTTGACTGTAACTGATTACAAAGATATTTTAAATGCTTGATTTGATTTAGTCAAATCCGATAAAATGGCCTTAACAGATATTCTAAAGTGTTACTCTGATTGGTTTATCAGCGGTATTCCAAAAATTCGAGTCATGACAAGGCAGTTAGAAATTAATTTAATAGATCCCCTAAAAAGACAGTGCAACGACGTCCTTACAAATTAAGCGAGGAAGAGAAAAACCATGTGCGCTGTAAAATTGATGATTTACACAGTGCGAAAAAAAAAAGAAAATTGGAGGAACTTTTGAAGAGACCTAGTAGGAATTGTTTATTAGGTCAAATATATTACAAAACCGAAATAAGCGAAATGGAAGGGCACGCTCCGGAACGCTAGCAAAATTACTTGTTTCCATTTCGCTTATTTCTTTCTTTTTTTTCTTTTTTCTTTACACACTTTTACTCCCAAGCGCTAGTAAAATTGCACTGACTTGTTTTGGGAAAAGCGTTATAACTTCAAGAATTTTCATAATTTCATAATGAAATAGGTCTCGATTTATTCAGGATTAATGAGGATTAATCAGAATTAAAAAACATGACAAAAATTCAAAAATGTTAGTTTCTTTTGTACAATTTTTATCCTTTTTGTTTAAATAAATTAAAGTTGTATTTTTTCTAAAGCTACATTATTTAACTATTGAAAAACGTAAACCATTTTAAAATCGGCCTAAAATTACACGTTCAGGACTTTTTAAGAGCAAAATGCTCCCGAAAAAACGTTTTTTCTAAATAAATGAAGATTTTGAGGGTGTTAGAAATATTTCAAACACTGTTTTGAGCTAATATTTGACCTAATAAACAATTCCTAATAGGTCTCTTCAAAAGTTCCAAAACACTGTCGCACTGTGTTATTGAAAGCAAATATTATTCGTCCAAGTTGCTCACCTTTCGCCAGCCCTATGATGTTCTTTACCCATTCTTATGGGTAAAGAAGAAAAACGGCACTGATCGTCTTTGTGTGGACTATAGGATATTAAATGAGAATACCGATGCTGATAGGTATCCGTTGCCTCTTATCGCAGACCATATTGCCAGGCTTCGCGGTGCCAAATAATTCTCGTGCTTATATGTATATGGCCAGTGGTTTCTACCAAATTCCAGTACATGAAAATGCAATAGAGCGTACTGCGTTTGTAACGCCAGAAGGGCAGTACGAGTTTTTGACCATGCCTTTTGGTTTGAAAAATGCTCCTTTTGTGTTCCAGAGGGCCAAAATAAGAGCATTAGGAACTCTAGCACACACATATGCTATCGTTTATATTGATGATGTGTTTGTTATAGCCGAAACAAAAGAAGAGGCATTGGAACGGTTGCGTACTGTACTAGAAACGTTAAGTAATGCCGGATTTCCGTTTAATTTAACTAAGTGCTCCTTTCTTAAGACTCGTATAGAGTATCTGGGGTTCGAAATAAGCAACGGGGAAATTAGGCCAAACGCACGTAAGATTAAAGCATTGATTGATTTACCGCCTCCACAATGTGCGTCGCAGTTACGACAATTTATTGGATTGGCTTCATATTTCAGACAGCTCGTTTCAAAATTTTCGGAGACACTTAAGCCTTTGTATCACCTAACGTCAAAGAAAACTGCGACTTTCGCTTGGCAAGACCACGAGCAACAAAACTCGACATAACGCTGAGGGTACATAGGTCGTAGGCATTTTTGCAATCATTTGACTTCGACTTAGAGTACAGAAAGGGTCAACGAATGGCGCACGTTGATTGTCTATCTCGGAATTCAGTGTCTGAGAAAAATAATGATCAAAATAAAATACCTGAAGAAAATATTGGTCAGAATAAAATACCTGAGAAGCGAATAAATTTGACTGAGGTAACCGACAACTGGTTAAAAGACAACGGATTAATTTTAGAAATATTAACCAAATTAAGAAATAATGAATTACTAGATAATTAAGATAAAACCTATGAATTAAACAACATATGATGAAAAAGTTGATGACAAAATAGACAGCGAAAATCTAAGAAAACAAACCAATCAAATACCAATCAATCAAATAGACGGCGCACGATATGAAAAGCGCAGGTTTAAGGCGAAAATTATTAAACATAGTTTTGGCGATCACGTATTACTTAAGAATGAGGAGCGTCATCAAACTAAGCTTCACCCTGAATTTAAAGGGCCGTTTGAGATAATCAAATAACTAAATGGAGATAGATATCTGTTAAACTCCTTAACAAGTAAGCAAACTTACAAATATTCCCATGACTTCTTAAAAGCTTTGCCGAATAATAAGCAAAGATAGAGACGGCACGATAAAAGATGCGTCTGACGATCAAGAAACAGATTCATAAAAAAACAAGAAAGGAAAGCTAACTTCGGGCGGAGCCGAAGTTGATATACCCTTGCAGCTAAAACAGGATATATATCGCTAAAATCGGATATAGTTGACCGATTCTTATGGGAATATCATAATATAACCAATAAATTACAAGACAAAATCTAAAAAAAATTCCAAACTTCTATCTTGAAGAACCCCAAAGTTGGTATTTTTACCAAATACCATTTGCGATCGTTCAGTTATATGGCAGCTATAAGATATAGTCGGCCGATCCATATGAAACATGATACGTCGTTTTATTTTTCCAAAAATAGAATTCATAGAAAATCCCAACTTTCTAGCTCGAAAAACACTAAAGTTATGCCATTTCCGATCAATCAGTTTTATGGCAGATATAGGATATAGTCAGCTGATCCTTATAAAATTTGGCATGTTGCATTATTTTGCCAAAAATAGCAATCGTACCAAATCCGAAAAATACCAAAAAATTCTCTAGCTTTAAAAATACCGAAGTTATAGCATTTCCGATCAATCAGTTATATGGCAGCTATAAGATATAGTCGGCCGATCCTTATGAAATTTGGTAGGTCGTATTATTTTGCCAAATAGCATTCGTACAAAATCTGAACTCTGTAACTCTAAAAACACCAAAGTTATACTATTTCCGATCAATCAGTTATATGGCAGCTATAAGATATAGTCGGCCGATCCCGGCCCCCCCTGATCAACCGAGGAAGTTGATAAAAATCGATAAAAATGAATCAAAATATTTTTGAAAGTGGGAAATTTGAAAGGTTGAATTACTTTACGTCAACCAAGACAATGTTGACTCTTTTTATATATATTATTTTTTAATATAAAATAAAAATTTTTTCGCCCCCCCCTGTGAAAAATTCTGGCTACGCCCTGGCCCAGGGTATAACAAAACAAGAAAGGAAAGCTAACTTCGGGCGGAGCCGAAGTTGATATACCCTTGCAGTTAAAACCGGATATATATCGCAAACATCGGATTAAATTGGCTGATCCTTATGAGAATACCATAATATTACCAATTTATTGCAATAAAAAATCTAACACAATCTAAGCTTCCATCTTCAAAAATACCAAAGTTGGTTTTTTTACCAAATTCCATTTCCGATCGTTCAGTTATATGGCAGCTATAAGATATAGTCGGCCGATCGTTATGTTATTTCGTAGGTTGTATTATTTTGCCAAAAATAGCATCGGTACAAAATCTGAACTCTGTAAATCTAAAAATACCAAAGTTATACCATTTCCGATCAATCAGTTATATGGCAGCTATAGGATATAGTCGGCCGATCCCGGCCGTTCCGACTTATATACTGCGTGCAAAGGAAAGAAGGGTGTGTGCAAAGTTTCAATACGATAGCTTTAAAACTGAGAGACAAGTTCGCGTAGAAACGGACAGACAGACGGACAGACGGACATGCTCATATCAACTCAGGAGGTGATCCTGATCAAGAATATATATACTTTATAGGGTCGGAGATGTCTCCTTCACTGCGTTGCACACTTTTGGACAAAATTATAATACCCTCTGCAAGGGTATAAAAAAAAGCCCAAACTTCTATCTTGATGAACCCCAAAGTTGGTATTTTTTCCAAATACCATTTCCGATCGTTCAGTTATATGGCAGCTATAAGATATAGTCGGCCGATCCATATGAAACTTGATAAGTCGTATTATTTTCCCAAAAATAGAATTCATAGAAAATCCCAACTTTCTAGCTCGAAACACACTGAAGTTATGCCATTTCCGATCAGTCAGTTATATGGCAGATATAGGATATAGTCGGCTGATCCTTATAAAATTTGGCATGTTGTATTATTTTGCCAAAAATAGCAATCGTACCAAATCCGAATTCTCTAGCTTTAAAAATACCGAAGTTATAGCATTTCCGATCAATCAGTTATAGGGCAGCTATAAGATATAGTCGGCCGATCCTTATGAAATTTGGTAGATCGTATTATTTTGCCAAAAATAGCTTCTGTACAAAATCTGAACTCTGTAAATCTAAAAATACCAAAGTTATACCATTTCCGATCAATCAGTTATATGGCAGCTATAGGATATAGTCGGCCGATTCTTATGGGAATATCATAATATAAGCAATAAATTACAAGACAAAATCTAAAAAAAATTCCAAACTTCTATCTTGAAGAACCCCAAAGTTGGTATTTTTACCAAATACCATTTCCGATCGTTCAGTTATATGGCAGCTATAAGATATAGTCGGCCGATCCATATGAAACTTGATAAGTCGTATTATTATTCCAAAAATAGAATTCATAGAAAATCCCAACTTTCTAGCTCGAAACACACTGAAGTTATGCCATTTCCGATCAGTCAGTTATATGGCAGATATAGGATATAGTCGGCTGATCCTTATAAAATTTGGCATGTTGTATTATTTTGCCAAAAAAAAGCAATCGTACTAAATCCGAATTCTCTAGCTTTAAAAATACCGAAGTTATAGCATTTCCGATCAATCAGTTATAGGGCAGCTATAAGATATAGTCGGCCGATCCTTATGAAATTTGGTAGGTCGTATTATTTTGCCAAAAATAGCTTCTGTACAAAATCTGAACTCTGTAAATCTAAAAACACCAAAGTTATACCATTTCCGATCAATCAGTTATATGACAGCTATAAGATATAGTCGGCCGATCCTTATGAAATTTGGTAGATCGTATTATTTTGCCAAAAATAGCTTCTGTACAAAATCTTAACTCTGTAAATCTAAAAATACCAAAGTTATACCATTTCCGATCAATCAGTTATATGGCAGCGATAGGATATAGTCGGCCGATTCTTATGGGAATATCATAATATAAGCAATAAATTACAAGACAAAATCTAAAAAAAATTCCAAACTTCTATCTTGAAGAACCCCAAAGTTGGTATTTTTACCAAATACCATTTCCGATCGTTCAGTTATATGGCAGCTATAAGATAAAGTCGGCCGATCCATATGAAACTTGATAAGTCGTATTATTATTCCAAAAATAGAATTCATAGAAAATCCCAACTTTCTAGCTCGAAACACACTGAAGTTATGCCATTTCCGATCAGTCAGTTATATGGCAGATATAGGATATAGTCGGCTGATCCTTATAAAATTTGGCATGTTGTATTATTTTGCCAAAAATAGCAATCGTACCAAATCCGAATTCTCTAGCTTTAAAAATACCGAAGTTATAGCATTTCCGATCAATCAGTTATAGGGCAGCTATAAGATATAGTCGGCCGATCCTTATGAAATTTGGTAGGTCGTATTATTTTGCCAAAAATAGCTTCTGTACAAAATCTGAACTCTGTAAATCTAAAAATACCAAAGTTATACCATTTCCGATCAATCAGTTATATGGCAGCTATAGGATATAGTCGGCCGATCCCGGCCGTTCCGACTTATATACTGCGTGCAAAGAAAAGAAGGGTGTGTGCAAAGTTTCAATACAATAGCTTTAAAACTGAGAGACTAGTTCGCGTAGAAACGGACAGACAGACGGACAGACAGACGGACAGACGGACATGCTCATATCAACTCAGGAGGTGATCCTGATCAAGAATATATATACTTTATAGGGTCGGAGATGTCTCCTTCACTGCGTTGCACACTTTTGGACAAAATTATAATACCCTCTGCAAGGGTATAAAAAAAAGCCCAAACTTCTATCTTGATGAACCCCAAAGTTGGTATTTTTACCAAATACCATTTCCGATCGTTCAGTTATATTGCAGTTATAAGATATAGTCGGCCGATCGTTATGTTATTTCGTAGGTTGTATTATTTTGCCAAAAATAGCATCGGTACAAAATCGGAACTCTGTAACTCTAAAAACACCAAAGTTATACCATTTCCGATCAATCAGTTATATGACAGCTATAGGATATAGTCGGCCGATCCTTATGAAATTTGGTAGATCGTATTATTTTGCCAAAAATAGCTTCTGTACAAAATCTGAACTCTTTAAATCTAAAAATACCAAAGTTATACCATTTCCGATCAATCAGTTATATGGCAGCTATAGGATATAGTCGGCCGATTCTTATGGGAATATCATAATATAAGCAATAAATTACAAGACAAAATCTAAAAAAAATTCCAAACTTCTATCTTGAAGAACCCCAAAGTTGGTATTTTTACCAAATACCATTTCCGATCGTTCAGTTATATGGCAGCTATAAGATAAAGTCGGCCGATCCATATGAAACTTGATAAGTCGTATTATTATTCCAAAAATAGAATTCATAGAAAATCCCAACTTTCTAGCTCGAAACACACTGAAGTTATGCCATTTCCGATCAGTCAGTTATATGGCAGATATAGGATATAGTCGGCTGATCCTTATAAAATTTATTTTGCCAAAAATAGCAATCGTACCAAATCCGAATTCTCTAGCTTTAAAAATACCGAAGTTATAGCATTTCCGATCAATCAGTTATAGGGCAGCTATAAGATATAGTCGGCCGATCCTTATGAAATTTGGTAGGTCGTATTATTTTGCCAAAAATAGCTTCTGTACAAAATCTGAACTCTGTAAATCTAAAAATACCAAAGTTATACCATTTCCGATCAATCAGTTATATGGCAGCTATAGGATATAGTCGGCCGATCCCGGCCGTTCCGACTTATATACTGCGTGCAAAGAAAAGAAGGGTGTGTGCAAAGTTTCAATACAATAGCTTTAAAACTGAGAGACTAGTTCGCGTAGAAACGGACAGACAGACGGACAGACAGACGGACAGACAGACGGACAGACGGACATGCTCATATCAACTCAGGAGGTGATCCTGATCAAGAATATATATACTTTATAGGGTCGGAGATGTCTCCTTCACTGCGTTGCACACTTTTGGACAAAATTACAATACCCTCTGCAAGGGTATAAAAAAAAGCCCAAACTTCTATCTTGATGAACCCCAAAGTTGGTATTTTTACCAAATACCATTTCCGATCGTTCAGTTATATTGCAGTTATAAGATATAGTCGGCCGATCGTTATGTTATTTCGTAGGTTGTATTATTTTGCCAAAAATAGCATCGGTACAAAATCGGAACTCTGTAACTCTAAAAACACCAAAGTTATACCATTTCCGATCAATCAGTTATATGACAGCTATAGGATATAGTCGGCCGATCCTTATGAAATTTGGTAGATCGTATTATTTTGCCAAAAATAGCTTCTGTACAAAATCTGAACTCTGTAAATCTAAAAACACCAAAGTTATACCATTTCCGATCAATCAGTTATATGACAGCTATAAGATATAGTCGGCCGATCCTTATGAAATTTGGTAGATCGTATTATTTTGCCAAAAATAGCTTCTGTACAAAATCTGAACTCTGTAAATCTAAAAATACCAAAGTTATACCATTTCCGATCAATCAGTTATATGGCAGCTATAGGATATAGTCGGCCGATTCTTATGGGAATATCATAATATAAGCAATAAATTACAAGACAAAATCTAAAAAAAATTCCAAACTTCTATCTTGAAGAACCCCAAAGTTGGTATTTTTACCAAATACCATTTCCGATCGTTCAGTTATATGGCAGCTATAAGATAAAGTCGGCCGATCCATATGAAACTTGATAAGTCGTATTATTATTCCAAAAATAGAATTCATAGAAAATCCCAACTTTCTAGCTCGAAACACACTGAAGTTATGCCATTTCCGATCAGTCAGTTATATGGCAGATATAGGATATAGTCGGCTGATCCTTATAAAATTTGGCATTTTGCCAAAAATAGCAATCGTACCAAATCCGAATTCTCTAGCTTTAAAAATACCGAAGTTATAGCATTTCCGATCAATCAGTTATAGGGCAGCTATAAGATATAGTCGGCCGATCCTTATGAAATTTGGTAGATCGTATTATTTTGCCAAAAATAGCTTCTGTACAAAATCTGAACTCTGTAAATCTAAAAATACCAAAGTTATACCATTTCCGATCAATCAGTTATATGGCAGCTATAGGATATAGTCGGCCGATCCCGGCCGTTCCGACTTATATACTGCGTGCAAAGGAAAGAAGGGTGTGTGCAAAGTTTCAATACGATAGCTTTAAAACTGAGAGACTAGTTCGCGTAGAAACGGACAGACAGACGGACAGACGGACATGCTCATATCAACTCAGGAGGTGATCCTGATCAAGAATATATATACTTTATAGGGTCGGAGATGTCTCCTTCACTGCGTTGCACACTTTTGGACAAAATTATAATACCCTCTGCAAGGGTATAAAAAAAAGCCCAAACTTCTATCTTGATGAACCCCAAAGTTGGTATTTTTACCAAATACCATTTCCGATCGTTCAGTTATATTGCAGCTATAAGATATAGTCGGCCGATCGTTATGTTATTTCGTAGGTTGTATTATTTTGCCAAAAATAGCATCGGTACAAAATCTGAACTCTGTAACTCTAAAAATACCAAAGTTATACCATTTCCGATCAATCAGTTATATGACAGCTATAGGATATAGTCGGCCGATCCTTATGAAATTTGGTAGATCGTATTATTTTGCCAAAAATAGCTTCTGTACAAAATCTGAACTCTGTAAACCTTGAAAGTCTCCAACGAGAATTATGATGTGGCGCAGAATTTATTGGAGAAACGATTTGATAACCGTCTCTTGATATTTTAGGTTCATGTTAACGAGTTTCAGGCTTAATTCAAATCGAACTTCCAAGCTAAGCAAGCGTGCTTTGCCCAAGCTCCAGTAAAACTGCAAAATAATCGCAGTTAACCAAACAAAAAATCTGGGGTAACTATTCTGGCTTCTACTCTTACTTTTCAACCCGCGATACCGAAATGTCGGCGGAAAAATCGGCGATTAAGAGCAACCCGGCTACTGACCACTGAAAGCCAGAAAGCACGGTCTTATTTACTCCGACTTCGCGTCGGTGGAAACTTATTTCGCACCAAAAACAAGCAGTGCCACAATTTCCGCGAGTACAAAAACAACTTCGGAACGTGCCAAAGCGGCCCTAGCCACACAGACTGAAATTGATCGCTTCATCCAAATTAAGCGCAAGCTTAGCCCGCAGAGTAATCTGGTAGGCAATAAAACAAATATAACCGTGCTCTGAAGATCGACGAAGAACCAGACAGATCCACAAGTAACAGATTTGCCCAACCAACCAAGGAAAACCAACCAGCCCAAGACACCGCTAGAAAATCCAAGCCCCCTCCAATTTATATTAGGGAGAAAAGCTCGAGTGCCTTGGTCAACCGAATTGCGGCGTTGATCGGGAAGCGTAAGAACTTTTATATTGTCCCGCTTATCAAAGGGGACATCCATGAATCAAAGGTGGAAACAAAGACTGAGGAGCAGTTCGAAATCGTGTCCAAATATGTGGACAATGCTAAGAAAAACTACTACACGTACTGCCTCAAAAGCGGTAAAGGTCTACAAGTCGTAGTAAAAGGAATCGGACGAGGCGTTACCACCGTGGAAATAATAACCGCCTTTAAAGAACAGGGCTTCGGCGCCAAGATATTATTAACATTTTAAATAAGAACAAAAAGCCACAATTCCTCTTCAAGGTCGAGCTTGACAGAAAGCAGGTCGCTGAAGAAGAACGAAGTCCACCCAATCTACAAGCTGCAATACCTTTTCATCGGAGAATTACAGTTAAAGAGCCACATAAACGCAACGGTCCAGTGCAATACACTAATTTCCAAGAGTATGGACACACTGCATACTTTGGACTGTCTGTGTAGTTTTCTGGGACGCCCACAACTCCGTGAACTCATTCGATCCACTATTCACCACCAACGGCTTCATCGAGTACACTACGAGCGCCCTGGAAGAAGTAATCATTGCGGCAGCTAAAATCTCTACTCCTCATGGGAAAGAATTAGATCGAAACAAATACTACAAATCTAATCAGCAAATCGAACAGCTCGTGCGAGAATAGAGGCGCACGCGTCGTGATTGGCAAAACAGCAGATCACCAGTTTCTAAACAACGCCTTAAGGAAGCAACCCGATCACTCGTTAGATCAAATGCCTTTTTATAATCGAAGTACCTGAGGATGACATCCTCAAAGGCCAGGATGTTACGCAGCTTTTCGAAAGCTAGCCGTTGCGGCTCAGTAAACTGTACATGGATGTTTCTGGCTCTGTATCTGTTAACATTTCCATGTTCCCCTTTTAAAATGCTCGAAATGGGCTAATAATGTAAAAATTTTAACCCTCTCAAAGCACCTAAAATAGCCAGCCAAGCCCATGAATGACCTTACTTCAAACACGTTTTTAGGTTCCGGGAATTCTTCTGAGAAAACGATAACACCATCGACATAGACATAGCAAAATTTGCTAATCTGCTCTCGCAGTATGTCGTCGATGTTTCTTCGGAAGATGCTGGCAGCATTCCTCATCCCGAATGGCAGTCGGTGAAACTCGTATTTTTCTCCGTTTACGGAAAAGGAAGTTTTCTCACGGTCACGCTATGCCAGTATAATTTGGGGGTAGCCAGACTTCAAATCGAGCGTTGTGAAGTATTTGGGCTTGCCTAAATTCCCTAGTATCATAGAGATAATTGGCATAGGGTAGCGATCCTGTACTCTCGTTTAATTTTCAAAAGTCTAACACCAGGCGCATTTTGCGGTTGCCAGATTCGTCGGTCCCCTTTTTGTCTACTACCCATACTTCTGGATTATACTGCTTTTTAGTAGGTCTTGAATTTCGTCATTGACAAAATCGGCTGCTCCCATCGGTTACGGGTAGGGTCTGGCATAAATGGGCTCCTCATCAACTGTAATGGTTGTCCACCACCGACGTGTTGTAAGGTAATGCCTCGTTTGGGTTTGCGAAGACATTTTTCCTGTCGCTTAGCAATTTGAATACACTTTTCTGACTGAAGGTGGTGCATTTGAGCAGTCCACTTTAGTAAAATTAACGTTGGGGAATGATAGGAATTCTAGCCTTTCTACTTCGGAGCCCCATTTAAGGTGGCCGGAAGCCAGGCAAAGCGATGCCCCTGCCAGTTTTAACAAGCAAAGAACAATGATGACATCAAAGGAAGACAAATCTGGTAAGATGAAGAACGTGGCCTTCAAGTTGAATAGGAATATGAAGCCTTTTTGTTGTGATGGTGGTGTTGCCATGGATAGATTGTATCGAAAATGGCGAATCTACCGGACGGACGCTTTTCAATCCTTCATAGGAATGGATGGAATTTTTTGACTCGCCCATGTCTATCAAAAGCTTCATTTCTACCCCCGCTACCCTTCGTCTGATGACAGGTAGCAGGGATTCTCCCTAAAATGTTGTTTATCATTTGTTAATGACGCCCGAATCATATTCTTGAATGGCGTCGTCATCAATTTCCTGAGCCGTGCTTGAAGTTGCGGCGTTATATTGCTCCCCGGATTCGCCTGTGCTCTACGCGATGTGGTTAACCCTCTGCCTTTTGAATAGGCCCGATCGATCGGAGTCGGCCGGCTTCCTGTTTTGATATGAGATGGGGTCTTGAGATGGCTTAAGCATGTGGATGGAGCTTCTGCTTGGGCGGGAGCGATTTGTGCTGCGTTGACCTGTTTGTGCTGGTGTATAGCCTACGTTGGCTTTCGATATTGGCTTCTTGAACGGCATGTTGAACGGCTGCCTGTATAGTGGCTGTCATTTGTTTCATGCTCAAATCCATGTTCGCGTATGTGAGTGCGCTAGCGTTTGCGCTTTTGGTGTGGAAAATCTGGTCGGCCCTTCGGTCTCGGACTCAGAATCGCTGAAGAATTCCCTTGTGTTCCTATACTGTTGGAAGGGATTGCTCATGTGCAGCTTTAAAATCGCCCAAAATAATTAATTTATGCTCGAGTTGCATGCTCGCAGAGGCAATTGGGCTGGTGAGGGGGCCACGGGGGCTGAGTTGCCGCTTAAGTTATGTGTGCCAGCTCGTCGAACTGCGCTATAGCCTTGCATCCGCTATGACAAAAAAAAAATAAAAACAACAAAGTGCCACACACAGCATGCGCGGCCGTGTCAAATTCCGAAAAATGGAGTGGGAAGACAAAACAGAAAGAAAAAATAAATAACCAATACTGCGCAGCTAATACCAAGAATTCTAGTATAACAAAAGACATATATAAAAGCTGAAATAAATGCACACAATTATATGAATTTTTTGGGATTGGAAATTACATTTTGAGCTAACGATTATTTTGCCCTGGTTAAGAATTTTTTAATTCCGCAACTTTTGTGTTGTTGTATAAAGATATTTATTTATTTATTCACACAAAAAAAAGAAATGCAAACAATGTTGGGAAGTAAATATTCTTATACCCTTAAGGTACTGTAACCAATTTAGTAAATGAATTAAGTTTAACGGTACAGTAACGGAATAGTAACTGAACAGTATTCCTATTGAACAGTAACACTGGCGAAGGTTTTTGGCGAAATGTGGCGTATTATGTTGGTCAAACAAGAGACGAGCTAAAGCTAAGTTGACATCAGTGTGACGATCTAGTTTTTTCAGGTGACTCTTCGTGATTTCACGATGTTAACACGCACAACCTTTTCGATATCTGTATCCAGACCAGGCCACCAGACGTCACTGCGGGCTAAAGCCTTTATTCTAACTATTCCCGGATGGTGCGCGAGTAACGCAGAGAGAATTTCCTGCCTGTCCATCGAGGGAATAGCTGCTCGATTACCCCAAAATAATATTTCTTGATTACTGGTCAATTCGTTTCGCCGAACCTAAATTGCTTGACGCATCATCGGGTTGGAAATGATTTGAGGGATTGGCTTTTCTGTCGAAAAGATTCCCAGCAGTGGGCGATGATCCGTAATAAGCGTGGACTTCCTTCCATATAAACAGTTAAGAAATGTTTGACGGTAGTTATGACGCCTGCGACTAATGCTACCGCTTCTCTGTCGATCTGCGCGTAGTTCCTCTCTGCCTGAAAGTAAAACGGAATCGGTTTCTCTGTCCCATCCTCTTTCATTTCGTGGCCTAATACTGCTCCTAACCCATTTGTTAACGCATCGCAAGTTAATATCAGTCGGCGGTCCGGAGAGTAATGAATAAGGACCGCATCCGATGCGATCAAATTCTTTAGTTCTGCGAATGCTTTGAATGCTACGAATCCAAGAAATTCGAAAGAAAAGCCCCCAAACTGACATTTGTCCTGCTTGGTTCTCACGGGCTGAAACTTCGTTAGGTCTACTCGCAAGTTTTTCTTCTGAATTCCAAATCGTAGTCTTGATATCTTAAATGATTCTTTGTGAGTAGCTATTGTTTGCATCAAAGCTGACTTTTCGTCTACTACCAATTGTTGATACGCCTGGGCCAAATATATTTTTGCAAAAATGGAGCCTCCTTTTATCGAAGTTAATAGCATGTTCATTGCAGGAATTTGATGGCAATGCGGCTGTATCGCTTTGTTAAGCGTAGATTTATAATCTCCACAAATGCAAATAGAATACTCTTTCTTGACTATGGGAACCGTCAGAGTATAGTATTCCTTGAGCACAGAGACGGTCCAACGGCAACTCTTTGATTTTGGGACTTCAAGGAATTTTCAAGGAATTTGACGCGGTAGAAGTTTGACCGTCGGAACTCCCTGGTCCACTTTGAGGGCCACTGTCGGTCCCGTATACCGACCAAGTTCTTATGAAAACAAATGGTCGAATTTCCTTAGAATTTCAGCGATACCAATGCCGCACTGCATGCCATGAATGCCTTCTATGCGGAGTCCGAGCGGTTCAAGCCAGTTGCATTCCTAGAAGGTTTGACCCGGTGCCGGACGTGACGACCAATGGGAGATTACTGATACGGTGATTGTTGTAGCGGATTGACGTCCCCTGTCGTCTCCCTTGACCGGTATAGGGCTACGTTAATAGTCGCTTAGCTTTTGATAGTTGCACACCTTTGACCAAAATTATAATACCCTCTGCAAGGGTATAATAAGAGGCTATACAATCTACCGCAAAGATCATCCAGATGAGAAAGCCCACGGCGGAACTGGAGTTCTAATCAGAGAACGCATTAAACACCATTTTTACAAAAGGTTTGCAACAAGCTTCTTGCAGGCCACATTGATACAAATTCAATGAAGTAACGGAAGCCTTTCAATCGTTGCCGTTTATTGTCGTCCTCATTTTTTAACCTCGGAATAACTTCAAAAATTTAATTGGGGATCGTTTTTTATCCGCAGAAGTCTATTACGCCAAACATACGCACCGGAGATCACGTCTAGTGACTCCTAAAGGAAGGAAAGTGTACAATGCAATTATAAATGTGAAAAATAAACTGGACTATGTTTACCCTGGAAGTCCCACATACTGGCCAACAGACTCACGCAAGCTCCCAAACCTTATTGATTTTTCGGTGACAAAAAACATGCCTCGCAATCTAATAAGTGCCAAAGCAGTCTCGGACTTATCATCAGACTACTCGCCTGCTTTTTCGCTTTTAACTATTCTTTAAAGCCCAGAAATAACCGAACAACCCTTCAGCCTGACGTCGCCAAAAACGAACTGGCTTAAATACAAAAAATACGTGAGTGCCCACATAGAACTCGCCTCTGAGTTTAACATGGAATCGGACATCGACTACACTACGAGCGCCCTGGGTCGAAGTACTCGTTGCGGCAGCTAAAATCTTTACTCCTCATGTGAAAGAAATAGTGCGAGTTATGATTGGCAAAACATCAGGCCACCAGCTTCAAAACAACGCCTTAAGGAATCCACCCGATCACTCGACCAGACTTTTCACAGGAAGAAAATGCCCAGCTGAGGTACATCCATAATCTTTCTGGAAGATGTAAGAAGTCCATCATTATAATGATACCGAAGCCTGAAAAAAACCACACAATTCTGTTTGAACAAATCATACAGACCAATAAGCCTTCTATCTTGTTTGTCTAAATTGTTTGAAAAATGCTTTTTAATTCGCATAATACCACATCTGGAAGCTTGCAATATTATCCCGGCAGACTAATTTGGCTTCCAAAGAAACCACGAAACCATCGAGCAAGTGAACAGATTTACATCCAAAAAACGCTTAGCCTTCGAACAGCGAGAATACTGCAGCGCTATTTTCCTCAACGTATCTCAAGCTTTTAACCGATTCTGGCTCATTAGACTCATGCACAAAATTAAAACATATTCGCCATCATACACCCACAAGCTACTGGAATCATACCTTGGCGTCCATTTTGATAGACGACTTACCTGGCGTAAGCACATCGAATGTAAGAAGATGCACCATAACTGAAAACCAGCAGCCTCCACTAGATCATACACCCACGATCGCCACTGTGCCTGGACTACAAGTTACTACTGTACAATGCAGTCCTAAAGCCAATCTGGACGTATGGCTCCCAGCTGTGGTGGAACGCGAGCAGCAGCAACATAGACATCATACAGCGCGCACAATCAAAAATCTTGAGAACTATCACTGGGGCACTTTAGTATGTTCGCAACGAAAAAAACCACCGAGATCAAGGCATCTATAAGCAAAAAGAGTCATACAAAGAAAAACTGTCTTCGTACCCAAATATTCTCGCTCTGGGACTGACACGGGTTTCTAGCATATCCCGCCTGATACGCAACGACCTCCCAACCCAGCAATCGAATTTAGGTCCGTCTTATCCGGATAAGTCAATATGACTGATAGTTAAGTTAAAAATATAAGATTTGATACACCTCTTGTTAGACTCGCAAAGAGAAAATTGATTATATAAAAGCAACGTTAAAAAAAAAAAAAAATTGACGCTCTCGGCATTAGGCCATCTGCCCACAAAGTTAGGGCCATCTATGAGGCGCCACTGCCAAAAGAAAAAAAAATGGCAAGCGTTTCTGGGACTGACCAATTTTTATCAGTCATTCTTGCCCCAGAAGGCCACCAATGCGGAGCCGCTACATAGACTTCTACACAAGAACGTGCCATGGGTATGGCGTGCGGTGCACCAAAAAAGCATTCGCAGAACTATAGAATTTGATCGCATCGGATGGGGTCCTATGTCATTGCTCTCCGGACCGCCGACTGATCTTAACTTGCGGTGCGTCAACATACGGGTTAGGAGCAGTATTTAGCCACGAAATGGAAGACGGGACAGAGAAACCGATTTCTTTTTACTCTCGCACGCTATCAAAGGCCAAGAGGAACTACGCGCAGATCGACAGAGAAGCGGTAGCGTTAGTCGCAGGCGTCATAACTACCGTCAAACATTTCTTAACTATTTATATGGAAGGAAGTCCAGGCTTATTGCGGATCATCACCCACTGCTGGGAATCTTTTCGACAGAAAAGCAAATCCTTCAAATCATTTCCAACCCGATGATGCGTCGAGCAATTTTTTTGAGAGCGTATAAATTCAAGTTAATTCATCAGCCTGGAACCAAAATAAGTAATGCAAATTTCCCAAGCCGCTGCCCAACGTCAGGTATACACCATAAGCCTCGAACAGAAAAAGTTTTCATGATCGAATGGGCAACTGATCCCACTGTCACCTCGAACACCCTAGCTACTAACACGTATAAGGATTGCAGCCTCAGGTGCTCAACTGGGTGTTTAGGGGATGGAGTAGTGCTGAAGTTCCGCGTCATGAAGACCTGTACCCTTTCTTCGTTCGGCGAAAAGAACTGACCAGTAACCAAGGAATATTGTTTTGGGGTAGTCGAACAGGTTTTCCCTTGATGGACAGGCAGGAAATTCTCTCTGCGTTACTCGCGCACCATTTTCAATTTTTTAGTTATATGGCAGCTTTGGATATAGTCGGCTGATCCCGGTCTATAATTCGATAGCATTAAAACTGAGAGACTAGTTCGCGTTTCCGACGGACCGACGGACATGCTTACATCAACTCAGGAGGTGATCCTGATCAAGAATATATATAATTTATAACGTCGGAGGTGTCTCCTTTACTGCGTTGCACACTTTTAACCAATATTATAAAACCCTCCGCAAAGGTATAACAAGTCCGCTGAAATTGATATAAACCAATGCAGTTAAGATCGGATATATATCACAAATATTGGATATAGTTGTATGAGAATTTCATAATAAAAACAAATTTTAGAAAACATCGCAGAGGTTTTCAAAATGCGGGGGAGTACTACGGCCTGGGTCCTAATATTCACGCGTTGATGCCTTCAACGAGATGAGCTTGAGAGCTACGGCTTACTGTGGCTGAGTGTGAATTTATTGCAGCCAAACATTTATTTATACACTGATATATGTACATATATAATACACATTTACGTGCATAGACAATTTGGCGTACATACAAAAATATGCAGCGGTAAGCTTCTTGTTTTCGCTTCGACCCTTTATCCGCAGCTGTATTTATATATGTATATACGTTTGATTGCGCATTTGATTTTAACAAAACGCTTAAACGCTTAGGCGCTGTTTTTCGGTGTCATTCCCAACAAACTATTTTTTTTTATACTCAGTGCCTCGACTATAAACGTTTCGGTTTTTCGCCATATTTTAATAAATTATTTTCTCGTTCTTCGCTGATATTTATTTAATTCTTGTTTTTGTTTATTGCCATAATTATTTTAATGCAATAAAGAAAGGAAAGATTTAAAGGAAAGATTAAATTTCAAGCTGGGTCAGTTCCTCTAGTAAAGACCTCTTCAGGTTTTGAATGAGACTATTTTTAAGGTAAATGAGTTGCAAGACCAGATTAAGCAATTAGATGGGGAAGGGATTTTTCGTATAAGGTAAGTGTGTCATTATTAAATCACCTACAGCCTTCACTGTAGGTGAACATTCTCCTCCAGCTACTGCAATGTCAGCAGCTTCTACTCAATTTTAACAATTTTACGAGTCTCTTCGAGACATTAATAGACAAAGATGTAAACTTTCCTGTTATCGAGAAATTTAATCATTTAATTTCTTTGCTTCACCATAGAAGCCTTAGGATCTATTAATGCATTCCGAGTCACCGAAAGAAATTATGACAAAAATATAGCTAGTCTCAGAAGAGCTTATGATAATCAATATCTCATCATTAAGAACCAATTAAGCAAATTATTTCGCCTTCCAAAAATTTTATGCGACATCGTGGAGAGTTCACATCGACACAGACTGGCAAGCCAAAACAGCAACAAACTTGGTTCAGCATGCAACATAATACAAGCTCGTTGGCTTGTTCCGCTTGGAACAATAATTTCTGCAAGATCGCACTACAAACTTCTGCACCGATTTAGTGTGACTGAGAATAACTTAGCGTTACCACCACCGAATGAAAATCCTCCTCCATCAATAAGTCTTGCTGGTCCTTCTACGTCACATGGTTTGCATGTGTCATCCCTAGAAAGGATTTTTTTAGCGACGTCCATTGTAAGCGGTCGAACTAAGAATGGCTAGCAAATATTGGCCTGAGAATTTCTTCCCCTGGTTTTCGAACGAACTTCATTACTGAAGATCTTGCTCGATGCTAACAGATTCGAAGGAAGGAATCGTGTATCAACTTGATTGGAATTGGTCAAGCTAATTTATAAGTTAAGAGAAAGATACTCACTGTAGTGAAGTCGACATTTAATGATAGCTTCATTCGTCTTTGGGATTTTAACAATAATTGTTGGTTATCATCATGACCAGTCAGTAAATGTAAAAAATTGGGACCTACCAAAGATCTTACCTTTGGATCTTTGGATCCGCAAGACGCGGATCTTGCCTTTTTTACCTTTTTTTGTAACCCGCAGTAGATAGTCCTATTAATTGAAACTGAGTCGTTTTCGAACTGTGGTCCGTTGACCAAATAAAACAAGGTCGAAACCATCCCGTTCTCCATGAAACTCTCATTGGATGAATACTATCGGGTAAAAATAAGGCTAGTTCCTTAAATCTTCAACAGCCTGTCCATAGCAATTCGAAAAAACTCTGGTCATTGGGAGAAGTACCAACTTCTAGAAAGCTTTTGTCATTTGAATAAAAGTTATGTGAGCAACATTATCAGAAGAATACTGTTGTACTGCCTTCATGTCGATTTGAAGTCGGACTCCCATTTAAATCGGTTCCAAACCGATTTGGAATTTATGGATGAATACAAAACGACTTGAATACAAGTCGTTTTTGACGCGTCTAAACGATTTATTGATGGTTGGTTCTAAAATCCAGGTCCTAAAATATTTAACTCTTTTTCGGTTTCGACTAAACAGATATTCTTTGATAGACAACATATAAAAAATGTATCGCCAAGTAATGGTAAATAAAGCCGAAAAGCGATACCAGTGGATATTGTGAAGGAAAAAACCATCAGAGTCCTTGAAACTGTGCAAGCTCAACACCGTTACTTATGACACTGCTCCAGTCGCATTCTGGCCATAAGGAGCTTGAAGAGGTTGAGTGAATCGGTGAAAAATACATTCCCTCGAGCTGCCGAAGTTATTGGGTCCGACTTTGACGTGGACGACATTTTAACGGGTTCTGGTTGCATTGAGAAGCTAAATATAATTAAGTCTGAAGTAACTCAGGTTCTTTAGTCAGCAGAACTGACTAAAGCATTAAGAATCGCTTGGGTTCTTAATGATGATATATTTTAATTTTAAATTGATGGTTTAGACGGTGATTTTTGTAGCGGATTGACGTGTCGGTGATTCCTATGACCGGTATAGAGTTACATTGATAGTCGCTTACCTTTAGGTGGCACTTGACGAGATCGGGACTACCGTTTGGCCAGATGTACCGATACGAAGATTCCTTCAAGATAGTGTCGGGCGACCCAGAACTGCCATGAGCGACCGTTGATGACCAAGGCCACGGATTTCTTGGGGCTGACCATCGCAACTATTTGATAAACGCGTCCGTGCGATGCTCTGTTTTTGCGCATGTTACTCGGCGTAGGAGATGAAGATTTTGTTGACCCAGCTTGACTGTTACTGCGGCATACCCGACGTATGTGGCCAGTTCGACCACAGGAATGACAAGTGGCGTTGCGGAACGGACACTTCTTGCGGACGTGCCGACCCCCACAACCCGCGCAACTCGAACTTATTCCGTGGATGGACTCGGTGCTCGAAGACTCGAGACGTCGGACATTGTCGCCTCGAATCGACAAACGCACCCGGAGTGCACCCGCTGCCCGCTGCACCGTCAATTTGGCGTCGGCTAGCAGGCTTCGCTGGAGACCTTCGTCGCGCATGCCACACACAAATCGGCCCCGCAACATGCGATCGTCCTCGTTCACGACGCTATTTGCTAAAAGGTACAGCTCGAAACGATCTCGGTAAACCTTCCATTTCCCAGGGGTTAGCAAGTCGAAAAGTTCCAGAGTTCCAACTCCAGCCATGGCGACTCCGCAAGTTTGGAAAACCGCTTTTCACTTATCATTACTGGTCGTAGTATTTGGCTCAACTGTAGCCGCTCTCAGCGAGACTCCCACGTGGAGTTGATTGATTATCACTTATCTCTTGTTTTACCTCTTCGCCGGCGCTTTTCTCAGCTTGACCGCTTGCTTCAAGAATAATAAGACTACCGCAATTGAACGTACGGTAAATACTCGTCAATTCCGTCTCTCCGTCTGTACGACAATTGCGGAATTTAATAAGCTTACGCTCAGGGAATAGATCCCATCCTCGTCGCCAATTTTATGTATGCAAAAGCATATATTACATTTATTTAAATAATACAGTAATGATGAATAGGAGTAGCAATTAGTACAGGGGGTTATTAATATGACGGGCTGCAGCTCAATCTGCTGCACGAGAGAATGCAGTCGAATACATAACAATAATCTATGCAGGGTCTACGAATATCAATGACCCAAAGGGACTCCAATGGTGTGTCACGGAATAAACTAGAATTGTCACAATTCTTAACCGAAAATCATATTGAAGTTATACTACTGGTGAAAACGCATCTTACAAGTAAATAAAACTTTCGAATAAGAGGCTATAGAATCTACCGCACAAATCATCCACATGGGAAAGCCCACGGTGGAACTGGAGTTCTAATCAGAGAACGCATTAAACACCATTTTGACAAAAGGTTTGACATATACTTCTTGCAATCCACATCGATACAAATTCAGTGAAGTAATGGAAGCCTTTCAATCGCTGTGGGGGAACGCGAGCAGCAGCAACATAGACATCATACAGCGCGCACAATCAATTATCTTGAGAACTATCACTGGGGCATCTTGGTATGTTCGCAACGAAAACATCCACCGAGATCTGGGCATCTTTACATTGAAAGACGAAATCTAGAAGCAAAAAGAGTCCTATAAAGAAAAACTGTCTTCGTACCCAAATATTCTCGCTGTGGGACTGACACGGGTTTCTAGCATATCCCGCCTGATACGCAACGACCTCCCAAACCAGCAATCGAATTTACGGCCGTCTAACTTTGTATCAGTCAATATGACTGTTAGTTAAGTTAAAAATATAAGATTAAATACACCTCTTGTTAGTCTCGCAAAGAAAGGATTCATTAAATAAAAGTAACGTTAATAAAAAAAAAATGTGAACGGGATTCTGGGCCTCAGCCTGTTGGAAAGTAGCTATATAGCAGCTTTATGAGATCTTTCGGACAAATTCAATGCCCATATGCGAGCCTTGAAGAATTTGGGTATGTCAAATAGATCGCCAACTGCGACAATTATTGTCCAGGTGCTTCATTAAAGGTTGGACGCAGCTACCCAGACTGGGTGGTAGGGGAGTCAAAATTCCTCATCCTACGCCATCCCTACTTGGAAGTTAATGACCGAATTTTAGACCGAAAGTTAATGACTTGGGCATACGCCCCAGGCGCTCGGGTGGGAAGGCGCCAAGATGCAAATAACAGTAGATAACCATTTATTGTTACTAATTCGCTACCCTCTGTCTGTACCTAATGCGCCTCACTAGTTACACTAGTTGGTCAAGGTCAAAGCGGTGATATATCTTTGCTTGCTACAGCGAGCATTGTTGTTCGTAGTCATGCTGGAGCCCTTGTTCCATGCCGAAATCTGTTGAATCTTCTGGATCGCAGGTGCATGTGATCAGGCTGACTAGTCAGCTGTAGCTCCAGAGGTGCAAATCATTCATTACGGTGTCTGATATTGGCGATACCGGTTTTGCGACAGACGGATTCTCTGTTGATGTTCTTCAGCGGTCCCTCTGCTTCAAATACTCTGCTCTGGGTAACGCTGTTATTGGCTCCAATATCACGGACCTACAGCCTAGCTTCAGTTTGGATGTCTCCAGTTGGAATACTCCGGGCAATCTGTCTTTGGCTAATCCAGAATTTTTCCCTCCACAGCATATCGATCTTCTTATTGGATCCTTTCTTTTTTATGAGCGGCTGTGTGTTGGGAAAATTCACCTCTCAGCCGGCCTGCCGTTACTGCGGAAAACCCATGGATGGGTCTTGTGTGGGGGCGGTTCACATGTCCAGAGATGGTCACTCGTTTCCAACTATGCTGGATGATCGGTTAAATGGTCTGCTCCGCCGGTTTTGGAAAATCGAAGAGTGCTCCGAGCCTATTGTGAATCGGACGAAGGAGGAGTTAGATTGCGATTCCGGCGCTTACGCTGTGAGAATTCTGTTAAAATGCAGTTCTAAAATGCTTGGAGAATCTTACTCCCAAGCCGTTTGAAAATTTCTCTCCTTCGAAGGGACCTTCGTCGCCAATTTAAGGAGCAATATGCTTCCTTCATAAGGCATATGCAATATGCCTTCATAAAAGACTTTTTGGACTTAGGTCATATGTCTCCAGTCCCTGCTGATTCGAGCGTCACTGGCCAGTACACAATTATGTTTTAAAGGAGTACAGTTCAACAACCAAGCTCAAGGTTGTTTTTGATGGATCTGATGTCACCACTTTTGGATTTTCATTGAATGAAGCTCTTAACATAGTGCAGCAAACATCCGGGATCCTCGCCAAAAGCCAATTCGGGCTAAGGAAGTAGTGCTCCAATTTTGCTGACATGCTGGAGAAGGTGCCTGAATAATATCGGGAGTCTCTCCTAAGGCTCAATGATGGCAACAATTTTATAAAGGTTTTGGGTCTCGCTTGATCCCAAGCGATGTATGAGCCATTAGGGCTTGTCGGTCTTTTTGATATAAAGGGAAAGACCTTTGTCCAGAAGATGTGCCGTGAGAAGTTGTCCTGGGATATAAGTCCGACTGGGATATTATTTGTAGCAGCTTTTCCAGGGCGCAGCGCGCCAAATTCCCTAGATAGGCGATTATGTCGTGTCCAAGGGCACAGGATCTGCGACTTATTTACTCTGCTCGAAGTACCGAGTTGCGCCTTTGAAGACTGTTACGGTGTCGAAGCTTAAGTTATCGGGAGCCGAGTAGTTGGCTCAACTTATGTCGGAAGTACCGTAGTTAAAAGTCTACGTTGGGAAACCTCTCGGTTTCATTTTTTCGTCACCAAACGAGTTTTGGCTATTCAGGAGCTAACTAGAACGATGGAGTGTTGGTGTGTTTCCACTTCCTTGAACCCGGCAGACATCCTGTCGCGTGATGCTTTTCCCAATGAATTCATTGAGAATAATCTGCGGTCTCGCGGTCGTTCGTGCTCCTATGGAGCCCAAAAGGAATGGCCAACCGCGGTCCTATCTGAGAGATCGAACCTGAAGTTTCGTGCAAGTTGGATTTTGATAGTCAGCACTTCCTAGACTTCCTAGACTTCCTTAAACTTCCTAGAGGCCATCCAATTCGCTGGCTACAGTTGTAGATTTCCATGAGCGGATTCTGAATACAAAAACTCGCGCACTGATGGCAATCATTCGGTCCCAATATTGGCCCAGTGGGGGGATAAAACCAGTGACGAAAGCACTACAAAAATGTATCCGATGCTTGCGGACTAAGCCTCGGTTACTGGAGCACATTATAGCTGATATCCCGGAGCAAAGAGTAAGCGGCTGCCAGGTTTTTGGAGTCAGTCTTGTTGGTTTTTAGGGCATTTTTAATATAAGCCGAAAGTTTGTAATAAGGCTCCAGTATAATTTTACGTCAGCATTTGCATTTGTTATGCCACCAAAGCCTCCTATCTCCGCCTTTCAGTGGACTGTGGGAAGCGGATGTTAAAACCACCAAGCACCATTTTCAGCGGGCTCTTGGATCTACAGTGCTTGGAATCGATGAGCTGCGAACGCTGCTGTGCCATATTGGGGATGTCATGTTGGGGATTGTCTTTCTTAGAGATTCCTGCAGACCTTGATGTTCTAACTCCAGCTCATTTTTTAACTGGTGAGACTGACGGATCACCGAGCTTTATCGAGCCCGATGTCACAAAGCTGACAGTGCGTGTCTTTTCTACAGCAGTCTTTCTGGTCCCACTGGAAGGAGGAGTACCTAAACATTCTTCAGCAGCGCTTCAAATGGCGTGCCTCCGGTCCTGCCTTGCCCCTGAACGATGTGGTCCTAGTCAAGGACGAGAACCTACCTCCGATGAAATGGCCGCTTGCGGAATAATGTAGTTAATCCTTGATCGAGATGGCGTCTTTCGAGTTTCGGTTATTAAAACCGCATCTGGAGTTACCAAGTTACACAGAGCACCCTACCCTGCCTCTGTTCCCCGTCGCTACCTGCAACTGGACAAATATAAGAAGTGTACAAGGCTCATTCATCAATCGCGGACATGTTCTCGGATTCGCACTGTGTCTCTCTCAGCAACGGGATCCTAAGAACAATATGAAAGCTTTCTATCCTTCAGTAACGGGACCAAAAGCGCAGCTCTTAGTTTTAGTCAAGCATATTTAATCATTGGAAATAAAGATTTTTCACTTTTTTTTATACCACCAAATTGGAGAAACGCATTTTTGCTATTGCTGAAAACGCTGCGAAATAGAAAAAACTTGAAGGAACTGAGGATTCGTTACTCCCACTCCTCCCACACTCCCACTCCCACGTAACTGGCGCAGCCGGGAAACTATGACAATAGTCATACTATCCTTAACTTACCCGCAAGTAGAAAAGTGTAAAAAAAGAGATGAATAAGTGAGTATAAAATGGAATCTCGGGTTGTAATAATTAATGTGAATATGATACAAAACTTATATATGTATGAGCAGTGCGGTCACGGGACGCACACAAATTACTTCACAAAAAGCACATACTTATGTATATAAAACCATACTACATCAAAGACCAACGTATGTACATGTGAATGTGTATATAAGTGCTTGTGCTAAATGAAATGCGATAATCACTGATGAATTACAAATGGCCAAGCAACGTACGTACATTCAAATACATACATATGTACATACATACAAAAGCGACATGGAAACAAATGCTCTTAACCACTGCCGCAATACAAAATAATAGAGCACGCCGCAATAGAGCAAACATATCTCACTCTCACACATACACTCAAAAGCGACTTAAAAAAAAATACTGTTTCACCATTCCTGCATAAAAATTTTTAACTAATTTAAGTAATTCTGAAATATTCTTGTATTGTGGTGCTATCAAATCAAACGTTAATAGCCTTAGCAGCCAGAACAGAAACGAAACGCACATACAGACAGTGGATGTATATACACACACATATGTGTATAACGCCGTGAAACAAAAATTAAATACTGATAGTGTCTGCCGCTGTGTCACAAAACAAAAAACAAAAAGAACACACTGTAACTTTCCATTTTACATTTGAACTTTCCACTTATGTCACACTGCTTATACTAATTACGTACTTACATCTATAATTCATTTCTTTATTACAATTTTGAAAATTTCATATAATAATTGAAAAAAACAAAAAACAACACGATCATACGCACAAACACTATCAACACAAATATTTATTTCTACTTAACATATGGAATAACTTACCAGCTAACATATAAACACGGCATATTTACAACTTTTTCACTTTGTAAGATAAAAGTAAAGTCACTTAATGTCAAAAAACTAGCGGAAAATATGAAAAAGACATCGCGTTCTGTTTTGTTGGTTCCAACAACAACTTCTAGAGTAACTCGCTCAGATAAACACTCAAATACCCTTCCAGTAATAAGAGACAACCCGAATCATTTTCCGAACAAAAACTCTGTTTCATTGACCCCGACTGTTAGCACCTCTAAAAAATCCTTGCCAGCCACATATAAACCCAAAGATATTATGATCTTCGTAGGACAATTTCCCACCTTCGACGGCATCCCTTGGCCATTAGATAGGTTCATTACACGTGTCGAAGAAATCATTTCGTTCATTCGATATGCTGACCAGACACCATATGGCTTGCTCACCCTATGAGCCATAAGGAACAAGATAATATCTACGGCTGACGAAGCTTTGGAGTTATCTAATACTCCATTGAATTGGAAATATATCAAGGGTAACCTCATTCGGCTTTATTCAAGCAAGAAGAGTGAAGCTAGTCTCCTGAGCGAACTCACAGCATTCTCGGACAATCAATCCCTAGGACAGCTTTTCTTTGTCATATCGAAGATTAAGAGCAAACTCTATTCAGTTTTAAGAAATAGCGAACAAGAGAACTCTGTTGTAGATGCCAAGAAAGTTGTATATAATGAGGTCTGCTTGAACGCTTTTATAACTGGATTGAGGGAGCCACTGAAAACACTCATTAGGCAAAAGGTCCCAACCACTATTGAACAAGCGTATGAACAGTGTCAAATTGAAGAGTCACTGTACTATTCCAACAAACCCTACTATAACACGGACAATAAAGCAAATCGAGGACCCAACGAACCGAGAGACTACCGTAATGACCGCAACTATCGAAATGATCGGAGCAACCGCAACAACCACAACGACCAAAACTATCGCAATCATAACAAACGAAATAACCGTCTATATCCCTACTCAAATCCATCCAGATCCTCAAATTCTTACTATAGCATAGCTAACTCGGAACAATTCTAATTATAATCGCGATAACGAAAGAAATAGCAATAGGAATAACCCTTTTAACTCTGCCCAACCACAATCCAATAACTTTCACAACATAGAAGAAGAACGACAAACATCAAACGAAAATTTTCGAATGACTGCCTCGGAAACTCAACAGGGTACATAAGTCCTGCTACACATAGTTTTTCTCTCCCATTCATAGAAATCGAATCCCTTCACACCACCACATTCAAATTCTTAATCGACACTGGCTCCACAAATTCTTTCATCGACCCTAAATTTATCAATAAAACAAATTGCGTTAGCATGGAAAGTCCCTGTTTAGTCGTAACTTGTTTAAAAAAAAATAATAGGTGAGGGACATACGCAGAACTCGCAACTTGGGCTACTTAGCTATGAGACGGGGCATAGCAAGCTACGAGCAAATAAAATAACACCCAACGAGCCCGAGCTGCAAGATCTCTACGTGTGTTCCCTACTCCCATACTTATGACAAATATTTGAATTGTACCGCCTAAAAATGTTATCACTCTGTTAAGTACTCGCTCTGTTACTCGCTGCGTCGCAGTTTCGAAGGAACGAATAAATAGAAGCTAGTAATAAAGAAACTTCGATTGAATTCGGTTGATGCGTTTCTACTGGGACCGAAAGTTGCTGGCCTGAAACAGGCAATTTTGCAGTTTGCCATTTGGAGCAAACATTTTTTGGCGTCCCCGGGTGGACTCAGAAGGACGTATCATCATATACATAGCAGATCCGATATACGTCCATCCGCAATTTCAGTTCGGGCTTGTACTCGACACGCCGCTGAAATTCATCGTTCATATAGCAGATCAGCTTTACACCTATACATTCACCGTGGAATCTCAGTTTGGGCTTGTACTGGACACGCCGCTGGATTTCCTTAATCGCTAAGTAACAAATTGATAGAATTTCGGTAAATGACCTACATACATACATAAGCCTGCAAATATCAGCCAAGGCGTAAATTTTGAGGCAAAAACGTATCAAGATTACAGGTTGGTTCTCTAGTTGCTTGGTGCCGTTCTTTCTCTCTTCACATGCACATACCATCGCACACATAACACACACATACATACAGCAGAAATACAGTTCATCGATCAGAGGGAGCTTTGAAAATCGTTGCAGCACCTTAATTGCGCTTAGCCCGAGTTTAGTGAATTCGAGCTGTTCAATTTGTCTCTCTGCTGTAGAGTAACGGCTCACGCTTGCACTTCAGCTCACATACAATTCGGGTACAGTCATAACAAAGTTCCAAAGTTAAAATAAGTTCAATCAATAACCTATCGCAACACTAGATAACTGTGCTTTCTACTTGAGAATTTAATTTAAATTAAGTCAGTGGCTGGCAAAGATTCACTTATATTGACATTTTAGCGTAAAATTACATCATGGCTCCGAAGCGACGTTTAAGTCGTCAGCAAAGTTCAAGTGTACATGATATCAATGATGGCAACGATCGTGCTAATTCATTACTCTCGCGTCTTGAAAGTGTTAAGGGTGACATAGACCGCATGGGAGAGTTTATGCAACAACAAATCGTATCCATTCGAGGCAGCGAATTAGAGTGCAGATTAGACATTTTAAACAATTACATAAATCGTGCGTTTAATCTTCAAGAGGAAATTGAGTCCATTAATCCGGTATTGTCCTCGCGAGCTGAGCTTGAGGATAAGTGTGTAGCCACAAAATCTCTTTATATGGCAGCTAGTGTACAGAATCAAAGACCACCATTACTTAACTCGATCCTTAATACCACAAGCTCCCACAATAAAAATTTACCTCGAATGAATTTACCCAAGTTTTCCGGATGCTACTCAGAGTATAAGAACTTTATTGGTTTATTCACTAGTCTCATAGATAGCGATCCAACTCTTAGCGACGTCGAAAAATTTAATCACCTGTTGTCATGTCTGGAGAAAGAAGCGTTGGGGACCGTGAAAGCATATCAAATAACTGAGGCAAATTACCCAAAGGCACTAGCCGCCTTAAATCGGGTGTACGACAATCAGTGTTTAATTTTTTTTGATTGTATTTCACGCCTCTTCGGCATTCCCTCAATGCAGGGTCCGTCCGACTTGTCACTGCGTCACATGATAGATACTGTCACAGCTATCTACGAATCCTTGCTTTCACTAGGCAGTGACAAAGTAATAGCAAATGCAATGCTCATACACATCGTCATGAACAAAGTGGACGCAAAAACTAAGTCTAAATGGGAAGAAAGTTTAGACTTTCAAAACATCCCCCTTTGGCAGGACTGCCAAGATGCACTCAATAAACGCTACCAACATTTAGCAGCAGATGAAGCTACGTCAAGCACGCAAAGGTCTCGTAAGCCTGGGCGGCCAAATTCTTTAAAGAACTTTAGTAAAACTTCCGTGTCCGTTGCCAATACTACTCGAACCCAGGATCCAAAATGCTATTATTGCAAAGCTGTGGATCACTACATTCACGCGTGCAGTTCGTTTGTGGCCGCAACAGTCGCTACACGATTCAAATTCGCTAAGACATTCCCATTGTGCATAAACTGCCTAAGGAAAGGGCATTCCGTTCTTTCGTGTCAATCCTCTAAGTGCCGGGTGTGTTCGAAACCACATCATTCACTGCTTCATAGATACAGCTCCGTTTCTTCACCTTCCGAGCTAGCTTCCACTCAAGAGCCGATTGTGACACAACCATTCACCACTCCTGCCGTCCACCACGCGATGACAGCCGACTCAAATCAAACTGTATTAGCTACAGCCCTTGTTAACATTACAGGTAGCAATGGTCAAATGCACATTGCTCGTGTGCTTTTAGAATCCGGGTCACAGGTGAACTTTATAACAGAGGAGTTATCCAAAATTCTAAAACTTAAGCGCGATCGAAAAGACACAAACCTTCTTGGGATAGGTCAATCAGCTGTATCAGCTCGCCATGTAGTTCAAGCAACTATACACTCCAGAACACAGGCATTTCAATTGGAAGCTGAACTTATTGTTCTGAAGTCAATATCATCGTCCCAACCAGAGAGGGCAGTTCAAGTGTTAGACTGGAACCTCCCTGACAACATAAAGTTAGCTGATCCACTGTTCCACAAACCTCAGAGAATTGACATATTGCTTGGTGCGGACGCATTTTTCGAGTTGTTAAAGGAAAGGAAATTCAAGCAGGAAACATATGGTCCAGTCCTACAAAATTCCGTTTTTGGATGGATCGTATCAGGTCGGTGCAAGTCATCAAAAACAAATTTCAAACAGGCTACCTCAATGTTAAGCGCGGTTCAAGATCATTGCAGTGTAGACATGTTGATTCGAAAAATCTGGGAAATAGAAAGTCTCCCGAGCATTGCACAGAATAAACTTTACACTCCGGAGCAAATTATGTGCGAAAAGGCATTCATCGAGAGTATTGTTCGGTTACCCTCCGGTCGACTTCAAGTTTCATTGCCATTTAAGTCCAGCCCTACTTGTCTCGGCTCGTCGTTTGAAATCGCAAAAAGGCGGTTCTTAGCACTAGAAAGGAGGATGTCCAATAACCCAGAAATAAATTCCATGTACGTTGCCTTTATGAAGGAGTACATTTCCTTAGGGCACATAACGTTGGTCAATGATGAAATTCCTCCTGAGCCTCATTTCTTCATTCCTTATCTATGTGTGCTCAGACCGCAAAGTTCAAGCACTAAACTTAGAGTGGTTTTCGATGCATCAAGTAAGACAAGCTCTCAAGTGTCCTTGAACGAATTACTGATGATCGGACCAACTATACAGCCGTGTCTATACGCTACATTGCTAAGGTTTCGTCTTCGCAAATACGCTATTACAGCAGATATCGTCAAAATGTATAGACAAGTCGAAATAACTGAATCCCATCGTAAGTTTCAACTAATAGTATGGAGACAGTGTAAGGATGAAAAATTACAAGTCTATCGCTTAAATACCATTACATACGGCACGGCCTGCGCACCGTTCTTAGCTATCCGCTGCCTCAAGTACCTAAGTGAGATATATTCAGCTTCCCATCCTCTAGGATCTTTAGTCTTATCGAATAGCTTCTATGTTGACGATCTTTTGTCAGGTGCGGATACAATCGAAGAACTTACGTCGATGCGAAACGAAGTAGTTGAAATCTTAGGCTCGGCCGGGCTTTTTCTTTCGAAGTGGGCAACCAACTGTGAGCAGCTAATAGACCTTAATCAATCTACAGATGTATCTGTCGGGGAGCACGAAGATACAAATGCGTTAGGCCTCGTTTGGAACCCAAAACATGACATCTTTAAGTTTTCTTCGCGAGAGATGTGTACAAGCCATGCGCCAACAAAAAGATCTATGTTGTCCCTTACTGCTCGCCTATATGATCCTCTCGGGCTTATCTGTCCTGTTGTCACAAACGCCAAAATTCTTATACAACAGATTTGGCTACTTAAGATAGAGTGGGATGATCCAATTCCTGAAAGCCTTCAGCAGAAATGGCAATCGATCACAATTGGTTTGGAAGAGTTGGATATATTGACAATTCCAAGGCATGTAGGTACGACAAAAAATACCGTATGTCAAATACATGGCTTTGCGGATGCCTCAACTAAGGCATACGGATGTTGCCTGTACATCCGTGTCGAACATCCACATGGTGTGGAAGTTAAATTGCTTACTGCAAAATCAAGAGTGGCCCCTCTGAAAACAAAGTCGGTACCACGACTGGAGCTTTGCGCGGCGCACTTGCTAGCCAACTTGTGGGAAGAAGTTCGCCCATTGATCGACTCTCCAGTTGAACGAGTTGTAATGTGGTCCGATTCAGAAATCGTCTTGTATTGGCTGCAAACACATCCTTCAAAACTAAAAACCTTTGTTGCCAACCGCGTCAGTGAAATTCAAGAGATGACCTCATCGGCTAGTTGGCGCCATGTACCCACTGACAGCAATCCAGCAGACTTTCCATCTCGGGGTTGTACAGTTAATGAATTAAAAAATTCATTTTGGTTTGATGGTCCCCACTTCTTGACTCAAGATCAAAGGCGTTGGCCTCAAAATACAAAAATTCAGCAAATTAACACTAACGAAGAGTTAGAGATTCGGAATATAACTACTAGCCACGTTACAACACAACTCGAGCCGAATCCGATAGAAAAAATTGTCGAAAATTCATCTTCATTTTTTAAAGTAATGCGCATTGTTGCGTACTTCCTACGATTCGTTAACGCAACAAAATCTCGCTCGTGGTCTTCGCTAAATCCTACCTCGGTTGAGCTCGGCTCGGCCTTCTTACTTGTTGTAAGCGTCATCCAGCAAAATGCATATAAAAGTGAACTCATAAAATTAGAAAAATCAGTTAAATTGCCAGACTCACTTCAAAAACTAAGTCCATTTGTTGTGACTGAATCAATCGGAAAGCTTCAGGTGTCTTTGTTGCGAGTAGGAGGTCGATTGTTCAATGCACAGTTAAGCTACAGCGTAAAGTTTCCGCTCCTCATGCCAAAGGGCAACAGATTCGTAAGTTTATACATTCAACATCTGCATAGAACAAATTGTCATGCAGGACCCAGAGCATTGGTTGGTCTTATTCGCCAAACAATATGGCTCATAAATGCTAGGCGCGAATGTAGCGCGGTCGTACGACAATGTGTACATTGCTTTCGATACAAGCCAAAATTAGCTTCGCAAATAATGGGTAATTTACCAGCCGACCGTTTGATAGGAACAAGGCCGTTCGCAATTAGTGGAGTTGACTTATTTGGGCCGATTCGAGTATCGCTAGGAATTCGTGGCAAGCCTCCAATAAAGATGTATGTATCGATATTCATTTGCTTCCTGTCAAAAGCCGTTCATCTAGAACTTGTAAAAGATCTCACCGCTAATACATTCATTATGTGCTTATCTAGATTTGCCGGAAGACGTGGACCCATCGAGAAATTGTATTGCGATAACGCCACGAATTTCTCGGGCTCGTCTCGCATCATACATGACCTAATGAGCAAATTGGAAACCCATAAGGACGCAATGACAGCATTTGGAGCACCTCGTCGATTCGAATTTATCTTCATCCCTCCCAGAGCGCCACATTTTGGAGGGCTTTGGGAGGCGGCCGTTAAATCGGCTAAACACTTGTTTCTCCGAGCTGTGGGTAACGCGTTATTAAAGGAAGACGAGCTCCAGACGGTGATCGTAGAAGTTGAAGCAGTGCTGAATTCGCGGCCGATTATCGCTGACGGCTCAAGCCCAAACGATGGTGAAGCTATAACCCCTGGGCACCTCCTCGTCGGGACCAGTTTGGCGACCTTGCCTCCAGCATCCGCTCAGGCAAATGTGGAACCGAATTTATCGTTTCTTCAGCGCTGGCATTTGGTGTCTGCGATAAAACAACGCTTTTGGCAGGATTGGTCCCGAGACTACTTGTTAAGCTTACAACAACGTGTGAAATGGAATAAGGAGTCGCCAAATGTAATTGCTGGAACCGTTGTCGCAATTCAGGAGGACAACCTGCCACCTCAGACATTGGGCTTTTGGGCATCATCACTGAAACGATTGCAGGTGCTGATGGAAGGGTCCGAGTGGCCATCGTAAAAACTAAAAATGGAATCTACAAACGTGCTATCCATCGACTAGCACCATTACCTATCAATTGAAGCCCTTCGGCCATTCAACGCGGCCGATGTTTAGTCGTAACTTGTTTAAAAAAAAATAATAGGTGAGGGACATACGCAGAACTCGCAACTTGGGCTACTTAGCTATGAGACGGGGCATAGCAAGCTACGAGCAAATAAAATAACCCCCAACGAGCCCGAGCTTATGAGAAATATTTGAATTGTACCGCCTAAAAATGTTATCACTCTGTTAAGTACTCGCTCTGTTACTCGCTGCGTCGCAGTTTCGAAGGAACGAATAGATAGAAGCTAGTAATAAAGAAACTTCGATTGAATTCGGTTGATGCGTTTCTACTGGGACCGAAAGTTGCTGGCCTGAAACAGGCAATTTTGCAGTTTGCCATTTGGAGCAAACAGTCCCATAACCCTTAAAACAGCACTAAACAAATTTATAATCAAACAAAACATAAGCCTCCCGTTCCCACCAATATTCAAAAACCATGGTACCTTGCATGACCTTGCTACCATTTAAATTTCGCTCCTTTTTCGATGGGTTACTGGGCATGGACTTGCTTTAACAATTTAAAGCTAAAATAGATCTACCTAATTTACAATTAAAATTATCTAACACTACCCTACACATTTCATATTAAATCAACCAAACCTCAATAGAATACAATATCTCAGCACATTCAAAAACTATAGTACCGTTCCCAGTACAGAACAAACAGGGAATGTACCTATTCAATTCAATTCACATTAATAGCGAACTAATCATATCAGGTGGCCTTTACATTACAATAGATAATGTAACAAATTTTGAAGTAACAAACTTTAGCGATTCAGATCAACTCCTTTATCTTGAAGACCCTATCAAAGGTACACCCTTTTCTGAAACCAATTCTATAGAGCTTTTCAACATTTCTTCCGACTTTTCTTAGTCACATGAAGAACCTAGAACACTTAAATACCGAAGAAAAACAGGGATTAACCTCACTATGTAAAAAATACATCGACATATTCTATAACAAAGCCAAACCTTTCAGTTTCACGAACAGAATAACACATTTTATTCCAACTATTGAGAACGTTCCTCTACTCGTTAAATCATATAGATTCCCATTTATTCAGAAGGAGGAAGTCACGAAACAAATAGACTCAATGCTAAAACAAAACATCATAAAATCTAGCTATTCACCATGGAGCGCACCTGTGTGGGTCGTACTTAAGAAAAGCACCCCCACCGAAGAACAGAAATGGCGACTTGTAATAGACTACAGGAAACTTAACGACAAAACTGTCTCTGACAAATACCCCATACCAAACATTAATGACATCCTAGACCGCTTAGGCAAAGCTATATACTTTTCAACATCTTTTCAAGATCTTGCAAGTGGCTTCCACCAGATTGAGATGAACCATGTTGACACCGCCAAAACTGCATTCACAGTAGAAGGTGGCCACTATGAATTTATTAGATTGCCTTTTGGGCTAAAAAATGCTTCTGCTACCTTTCAAAGAGTAATGGACAGCATTTTAGGTGATCTGGTGGGAAGTATTTGTCTCGTATATTTAGATGACATAATAGTTTTCTCTACCTCTCTCCAAGAACACCTCACACACCTAAAGAGTGTCTTTGAACGTCTTAGAACTGCCAATTTTAATATCCAACTTACAAAATCTAACTTTCTAAGAAAAGAAACCGAATTTTTAGGTCATATAACGACCCAATAGGGCATAAAGCCCAACCCAAACAAAATAGCCGCCATAAAAAACTTCCCTTGCCCCACAAACAAAAAAACAATCAAGTCTTTTCTCGGTCTGCTTGGCTACTATAGGAAATTCATCAGAGATTTTGCCCGAATCACCCAACCTATGACTAGGCAACTAAAGGGCAACAAAGTAATCATAGTCGATGATGAATTTCGAAAGACCTTTGAACTCTGCAAAACTCTTCTCTCAAACGACCCAATCCTTCAATATCCATATTTTTCAAAGCCCTTCACACTTACCACCGACGCAAGTAATTTCGCCTTAGGTGCTGTATTGTCGCAGGGGTCTGCTACAAACGACAGACCGGTCTGTTTTGCCAGCAGAACTTTATCTGATACGGAAATTAACTACTCTACTATTGAAAAAGAGATGTTGGCCATAGTATGGGCAATCCAATATTTCAGACCATATCTCTTCGGTAATAAATTTTCAATAATTACAGATAATAAACCATTGACCTGGCTTATGAACTTCAAACAACCCAATTAAAAAATCATCCGTTGGAGGCTGTAATTGTTAGAATATGATTTTGAGGCCGTTCATAAAAAAGGTTCACAGAATGTAATTGCTGACGCCCTAAGTCGAATAGATACTACACTTAACCACAACGAAGTACTCATTACAACTAAAACAAATGTTCCACAGTCAACTAAACCCCTCAATGAATTTAACAATCAACTCGTTTTCAAAATTGACCCCCACTCTGGCTGCACTAGATTAACCCCATTTAAAAATAAGGTGAGGAAAGAATACCGTAGGCCTTTGTTCGTAGGCCAATGATGTTGCAAAAATACTCAAGCAGTCATTAGAAAAAGTTTATAAAACTTACTTTTTAAATAACAACACATTCCATTTAGTGAGATGCTTGTTTTTCATCCCTAAAATTACTGACAAATTAAAAATAGAAAAAGTCATAACCGACTGTCACATTAATAATAATCACAGACGCATCGACGAAACACTTTTGCATATTAAACGCCAACATTTCTCTTCATATATAAAGGAAAAAATTTCCCAAATAATCAAGAACTGCGAAACGTGTCTTAAATTAAAATACGACAGACAACCACAACAATTGCATTCCAAATTCCAGAAATACCCACAAAACCTTTAGATATAATTCATATTGACATCTATACTATCAATGGTAATTATAATCTAACTATCATTGACAAGTTTTCAAAATTTGCTGCGGCTTATCCAATTACCAATAGGAACTCTATTAATTTCATCAAATCTCTAAAACACTTCTTCAGTATATTTGGTACACCTAAAAAATTAGTCTACGATCAGGGGGCAGAATTTCTAAGCGATATGTTCAACCAATTTTGTCTACAGTTCAACATCCAATTACACACAACCTCATTCCAGCAATCTTCGAGCAATTCTCCTGTAGAAAGACTTCACTCCACTTTAACGGAAATCTACAGAATAATACTTGACAATCGAAAACAACATAAGTTGAATAGTGAACATGACGAACTAATGACGGAGACACTAATTACTTACAATAACGCAATATGTTACACTCCGCAACAAAACTAACTCCTTTCGAATTATTCCACCAAACTGTTAAATTTAATAACGAACACGATTATTTAACCCAGCTAAACCAATTTCGGGAAACATTACATCCTAAAGTAAAAGATCAATTAGAAAACGACATTACTAAAAGGACTGTAAAGGTAAATGAGACAAGAACAGACCCGATCATGCTAGAGTCTAACGGTTCAATCCTTAGAAAAGAAAATAGACGAAATAAATTAGCACCCAGATTTTCCGTACACATAGTTTTAAGCTATAGAGGTACAACACTCATTACTTTTTTGCTTTTAAAAATTCCTTAACGCGTAATTTTAAACCGATTTAAAATTTAAACCTGACGTTTTTCAATAGTTAAATGTTGTAGCTTTTGAAAAAAAAATTTTTTACAATTTATTTAAACAAAAAGGATATAATTTGTACACAAGAAACTGACATTTTCAGACTTTGACGCCATTTTTGCGGTACAACTTTCAATCATTTTTGATACATATCAATATTGTCTCATTATTTCTGAATTAAACGAGACCAATTTCATTACGATATTGATGAAGTTATGACGCTTTTCCCAAAACAAGTCAGTGCAATTTTACTAGCACTTGGGAGCAAAAGTGTGTAAAAGAATGAAATAAGCGAAATGGAAGGGTACACTATTGCTCCGAAACACTAGCAAAATCGGTTAAAAATTACGCGTAAAGAAATTTTCAAGAGCAAAAAAGTCGCGTATTAAAAACTATCAATTACCAAACAAATAGTAATATCAAAATACTTGATACTTAGTAAATACGCGTATAAAAACAAAGCTTAACTTAGTAAAAATCTTTTAAGGAATGGCATAGTTCTACGAACTAAAAACTTAAAATTACTAATCAGTGGTGAGATCTTAGAAAAAAAAGATGAGAAAAACAAATATGAAAAATGTCAAAATTTTGTTTTTGCGAATTTCGTTTGCGTTAAGACGTGAGCTGATAAGGGTGTAATTGCCGACCTTTTTTTCTTTTTCAATTGAACATTTTTTTGAACAATTTTTACAGCAACACCATATGGAAGAACACATATGGAAGAAGAAATGTATACATATAATTTTTAAACCTTAGTCAAAATTCATAACGTCTTAAAAATTTATATTTTTTAAAGAAAATGTTTTACCCTATAATTGTAATCTATTCATGTTTTTAAGAAAAACAATACTTATGAAGATGATATATTTTCTGTTTACATTTATTCAGTAATCTATTATTGTAATGCCAGAGCAAAAACCTTATTTTATTTATATGCTGACCAAATGTTTTACGCTACAATTGTAATCTATTCATGTTTTTAAGAAAAACAATACTTATGAAGATAATATATTTTCTGTTTACATTTATTCAGTAATCTATTATTGTAATGCCAGAGCAAAAACCTTATTTTATTTATATGCTGACCAAATTTTTTACGCTACAATTGTAATCTATTCATGTTTTTAGGAAAAACAATACTTATGAAGATAAGTGAAGACATGAATGTTTCTGTTTACATTTATTCAGTAATCCATTATTCTAAGGCTAAAGTAAAAACCTTATTTTATATACATGCTGACCCAAGAGCCGTCGTAGGTTTAAACATCTCAAAAGGGGCCTAACGGAAGACTTTATTAAAAGAGAATTGTCCATTTTGACTCGTGATCTACTTGCTACATTTTAATTATTAAAAATATATAAGACCACCCGTAAACTGTATCTTTTCATTGCGTACAGGGTTAATATTTTGCAAGAACATCAGCTCAACATTGTTCATTAACAATATGCTAGGATGAAATATTTTAATAATTTTGAAAAACCTACTTTAGCACTATAAAACAAGAATGGAAAGCTTACTTCGGGCGGAGCCGAAGTTCATATATCCTTTCAGTTCAAACCGGATATATATCACAAACATCGAATATAGTTGGCCGATCGTTATGACAATATCATAATATAACCAGTTTATTACAATATAAAATCTAAACAAGAAAGGAAAGCTAACTTCGGGCGGAGCCGAAGTTGATATACCCTTGCAGCTAAAACAGGATATATATCGCTCAAATCGGATATAGTTCACCGATTCTTATGGGAATATCATAATATAAACAATAAATTACAAGACAAAATCTAAAAAAAAGCCCAAACTTCTATCTTGATGAACCCCAAAGTTGGTATTTTTACCAAATACCATTTTCGATCGTTCAGTTGTATGGCAGCTATAAGATATAGTCGGCCGATCGTTATGCAATTTGGTAGGTTGTATTAACTGACCCAAAATAGAATCTGTACGAAGTTCCAGCTTTTTATCTTCAAAAACACCAAAGTTTGTTAATTTCCGATTGTTCAGTTATATGGCAGCTATAAGATATAGTCGGCCGATCCTTATGAAATTTGGCATGTTGTTTTATTGTGCCAAAAATAGCATTCGTGCCGAATCCGAATTCTCTAGCTTTAAAAACACCGAAGCTATAGCATTTCCGATCAATTAGTTATATGGCAGCTATAAGATATAGTCGGCCGATCCTTATGAAATTTGGTTTGTCATATTATTTTGCCAAAAATAGCATTCGTACAAAATCTGTAACTCTGAAAACACCAAAGTTATACCATTTCCGATCAATCAGTTATATGGCAGCTATATGATATAGTCGGCCGATCCCGGCCGTTCCGACCTACATACTGCGTGCAAAGGAAAGAAGGGTGTGTGCAAAGTTTCAAGACGATAGCTTTAAAACTGAGAGACTAGTTTGCGTAGAAATAGACAGACGGACAGACAGACGGACAGACAGACGGACAGACGGACATGCTTATATCAACTCAGGAGGTGATCCTGATCAAGAATATATATACTTTATAGGGTCGGAGATGTCTCCTTCACTGCGTTGCACACTTTTGACCAAAATTATAATACCCTCTGGCAGGGTATAAAAAAAGTCCCAAGCTTATATCTTCAAAAATACCAAAATTGGTAATTTATACGAAATACTACTTCCGATCGTTCAGTTATATGGCAGCTATAACATAGTCAGCCGATCCTTATGAAATTTGGTAGCTCGCATCAACTGACAAAAATAGAAACTGCACAATGTTTCAACTTTCTGTTTTCAAAAACACGAAAGTTGTGTCATTTCCGATTGTTCAGTTATATGACAGCTATAGGTTATATTTGGCCGATGAAATTTGGTTTATGAAATTTGGTATGTTTTTTTGTTTTGGTAAAAACAGCATTTGCACGAAATCTGAACTCTTTTACTTTAAAAACACCAAAGTTGTAGCATTTCCGATATGACAGTTATAGGATATAGTCGGCCCATCCCGGCCGTTTCGACTTATATACTGTGTGCAAAGGAAAGCTGAGAGACTAGTTCGCGTGGAAACAGACAGACAGACGGACAGACGGACAGACGGACATGCTCATATCAACTCAGGAGGTGATCCTGATCAAGAATATATATACTTTATAGGGTCGGAGATGTCTTCTTCACTGCGTTGCACACTTTTGACCAAAATTAAAATACCCTCTGCAAGGGATTAAAAATACATTTACCCACATCTTAAAATTGCTTCAGCCACTGAATTAGCCCCCGTCAAACAATCCTCTACATTGTTTTTGAGTTCTGTAGATCCTAGTGGGTCTAGTGCCGGGGCCCTAGACTCTCCCGGGGCCAATGGTTGTTTGGAAAAAGGCAGCTTTAAATAAAATTTCGGTCAGGTCTTATGTAAAGGTTTTCTTTGCATATGTAATGTATTTCTGACGGAGATCGATGTTTCGTTTGATTGTCCAGGTTTTCCAATTTTCAAAACCTTTCAATCAATACGCCAATTTCTTCCCTAACGCTGCCTTCACAGGATACTCCCGATCGGGTTCTGGACTCGACTTTTTCCTGTGGTAATCCATTAAAGTTTCGTTTTTTGAAGTATGGTACCATCTCTTCCCATTTTTTGTTGATTTGGAAGGAGTAACGAATAAAAGTATTCGGTTCCTAGTAGCAGATCAATCCTTCCAGGTTTGTCGAACTTGGGATCTACTAATGCACATTCGTTGACTATTTCAAACTAGCAATAGTTTGAAAACTAGCCTGATTTAGTTGGTTAGTCATCTATAAACCCGAAGCGAACCTTTTGTCCTACCGACCAATAAGTTTGTTACCAATGCTCTCCAAAATACTGGAACGAGTGTTTTTAAGCAGAGCACTGCCAGTATTTGACGAGGCTGGACTTATCCCTGACCACCAGTTTGGCTTCAGGCGACGACACGGTACCCCAGAGCAGTGCCATCGGGTGGTGCAGTGCATCCTGGACGCATTTGAAACCAAGAAGTACTGCATGGCCGTCATGCTGGAAGTGAAGCAGGCGTTCGACCGAGTCTGGCATCCCGGACTTCTATATAAATTAAAGACTGGCCTACCCCGACCATACTTCCAGTTCCTAAAGTCGTTCTTGGAAGACCGTAAATTTGCGGTAAGATGCGGCGAGGCCATCTCCGGTCTAAGAGAAGCTCACGCTGGTGTACCCCAAGGCAGCGTTCTTGGCCCGTTGATGTACAACGCTTACACGGCCGACCTCCCTGTTCTTCAGAGGTCTGACCTCCTCGCAGCAACCTATGCAGACGACACCGCCTTCCTTAGCACTGCCAACAGCGCCATGGGGGCAGCCGAGACGATGCAATTGCAGCTTGGCTTGCTCAGCGACTGGCAAAAGCGTTGGAACATTTCCGTCAATAATGAGAAGTCCACTGCCACCACATTTTCTCTCTGGAAAGGCAACTGCCCTCCAGTTAACCTCAACGGCTCCCCAATCCCACAGGAAGACAATCCCAAGTACCTTGGATTCACCCTAGACAGGAGGCTCACCTGGAGGCCCCATCTGATTAAGAAGAGGAAGCAGGCTGATCAAAGACTTCGATCCTTCTACTGGCTCATGGGTAGGAGATCGAAGCTGAGAACTTCCACGAAACTTCTCATCTACAAGGCCATAATACGCCCAATCTGGACGTACAGCATACAGCTCTGGGGCACTGCGAGCAAGACGAATGTCCGAACTATACAAACGTTCGAAAATAGAGCCCTTCGAATCGCCACTGGGGCCCACGTCTATCATGACAATCGCACCATCCACGAGGTTCTCAATTTTCCTTGGGTCAAGGACGAGATCCAAAAAAGCAGTGCACGTTACATGCAGAGGCTTCATAATCACCCGACCTTGTTGGCCAGCTCCCTGCTGGATAACAGCGAGCAGCCCAGAAGACTAAAAAGGACACACCCGCTGGACCTCCCCTTACTACTCTAATTTATTTATACCATATTAATATGTAAAATTATTTATAAGTGAAGTTTATGTGATAACATTTAATGGTTGTCCCTAAAGGACAGTTTTAAATAAACGTTATCCTGCTATTAATAAAAAAAAAAAAAAAAAAATCTATAATGTTCGAAAGGACAAAGGATGCGCTGGGTTAGTCTCTTCCATGAAGAGTCACTTTTGCTGAGTTCACCCAATGCCTTCGACTAAAAGTTGTTTGTTTGTGCACCCAATTTAGTATTTCAGATATTTTTTTAGCACAAAACTCATCACATTTATATAACGAATGAGTTGTCACTATGCAAACTCGCGAACGCGCAAGAATACGCTTTTATTGCGTTATATGAGATGAAGGTGTTGCCTTTCCTAAGCTTTATACTCGGATTCTTCGCTGCAGAAATTCAAGCATTGTCTGCAAGGGCTGGACTTCTACTGAGTTTCCAATTGTTTGTTTAAATGACCCCTGTTGGTTATATCGAGCTTGTTAATAAGCAAGAAACCCAGGAACGCATATCATGTGGACACGTTGATGCCTTCAATGATGTATGGGTTTTCTGGTTGGTTATATACAACTGGGGTATCCGGGGCAATTGAACATCAACGTTTGACGATGGGCTAACCTTGGCCATAAAGGCCTTCTGCACCTCTGCTTGTAGCTAAAGGTATGCCTGCTTGTTGTATGCAATGTCTATTGGATCTTCATATTCCTGGGCTTAACTTCATAATGATTTTAGCAAGTCGCTAGGGCACCCTTGGGTGCCTTGGGTGCCTTGAACTCCCGTAGACCGACTCTACTTGTTCTCCTTGTCTATGACATTACATTGTTATTCTGGCACTGACCTTCAATATGATCTTCAGCATCTTCCTCACGACTCGTGCTTTGCATTAGCTTGTCACGGCCGTCTTTGAAAATGTCGCAATATTTATCGAAGGTGTTTCGGAAGTCCTCAACATATTCAAGATAGCATTAGGTTCTGGCCGTAGAACTTGGCTTAAAGTTGTTTAAGAACTTTTAGCTTTGTTTAAAAGTATGTTGGCCTTTGTGTTCGGCTTGGTCCATCCTTCTTATAATTTCTATTGCATCTAGAAATCTCGTGCCCAATTTCTTGCTGGGCATCTAAGAGGTCTTGAATGTTAGCCTCCTTTTGGGCTGGTTTTATTATTATCTTTGGAGTAAAACTAGAACCTGGATGCGCCCCGATTCGCCAGCAAACTTGCAAAATTTCCCAAAAACATTAACGAACTGGCGCTAACACCAGATTTATGTTTTATGAGCGTGAAAAAATCTTGACACAAATTTGATCTGCGCGGATACCATACGAGTTTAAGTTCCAAATTGGATAGGTCTATCTCTTATAGTCTTCGAGATCTACGCGTTCAAAATTTTAGCCCGTTTAAAAATAAGTAAAAATCAGCTGATTTGGTGAAATTTTTTTTTCATCTATGTTGTTATATATTGCCAATAGAAATGGTCTACAATAAACCCTTGTACTCTACGAGTACCGGGCATAAAAATTTTTAATAATACAAAATTTAACAAAAGATCGTCTGAACATTCAGTTATATGACCCCTATAGGACACAGTCGGTCAATCCATATGCAATTATATGAGTCAGATCAATTCGCAAAAATGAAAGTCTGTAGAAGTCCAACCTTCTAAACCCCGAGAGTTGCGGCATTTTTGATCAATCAGTTATATGGGAGCTATAGGATGAAATCAGCCGATCCCAGCCGATCCCAGCCGTTCCAACTTATGCACTGCGTGCAAAATCAAGAAGGATAAGTGCTAAGTTTGAAGTATTTAGCTTTTAAACTGCTTATCGTGATAAAGAATATACATATATACTTTATAGGGTCAGAGATGACTTCTGTCAATGTGCTAGATAAAACTCAGTTTTATCTAAATTTCTTTATAAAACGGTTCTTACCAACATTATATTTTAGTTAAAGAAACTTTTTACCCCATACAACACAAACCGTATCGCTTCGCGTGGGCTTTAACATTTGAAGGCGAATTTAACTTTAATCCGAGCATAGCTCGACTCTGCTTTTTCCCATTTTTATGTTACGACTCTTTTTTTTTGTGCAATAGATGTTCTTATATATATTTCTACTTTTCCATGGATACAATTTGGTATAGTGGTTCAAGGTAACTTTGATACTCATATTTTTGTTACAATTGAGATTTATATCCAATTTAAATTGGCCAATTATGTCTTGTAATAAGCCAATCTCTTCATGTCAGTACACCATCTGTGGAGCTGGCTATATGAAGACGTTGTACACATTAACATAAGTGTACCCAGTTGAATACATCAGTGAACTATTGTTGCGATAATTAACGTGCTGTCCAGGACGAAATGAGACAGACTAAGATCGGATTTAAAGAGTTAATTGTCAGCTTAGCGGCCTTCAGCTGTTAAATGAGTCATTAAAGAAATCCGCTGTTAGCGATGCGCTTCATCCTGCTCAGCCGACAATAGCGCAGCCTCTCATATTAGGGTGCCGCAAGGGTTGAAACTGAGAATAATTCGACTTTCAAATATCTAAGCATATATGAGCACTTGTCCGATATGTCATCTGTGGCATCACTTCAAGAGATCTGCCTGTTGGAACGATTGGAAAAGACCCACCTTTGGTATTTTTTAAGATATAAGCTTGGGACTTTTTCTCAATTTGGAATTCCAAGAACATGGTTTTATAATAAAATTCTCATAAGGATCGGCCGATTTTTGCGATGATTATCCCATATAAGCTGTTAGGGTATTTCAACTTCATCTTAACCTGTAGTTAGGTACCTTTTCTTGTATTTATTTGGATTTAATTATATATAAAAATACATTTTTTAATCTTAAAATTTATTGTCCAGATAAATTATTATCTAATATACATTTTTTTTATATTTATTCTGACAGAATTTTTGCTCATAAGCTATGCTGTTTTGGGAAGAGTCTATCTGATGAGACAATATCAAATAATTTGGAAACTAATATATCAAAGGACTTTCATGCAAATAGAATATATGAATCCTTTCAAATATTTCCAGCACGGTTGATCAGTAGACGTCTTAGTAACGATTTTTTCCATCATAAAAAACGATTACCAATGGTATCTGTGGATATGCTAGGACGAAATATTTCAATAATTTTGGAAAACCTTCTTCAGCACTATGAAAAAACACAATTACCCACACATGGAAGAAATTTTCCGACGGTGGTTCGGACCAATATACTCATACGTAGTATGGGCCCTGTTTCTGAGTTGAACATGGACTACAGAATGGATTGTTATTTTAGACAATATTGGCATGACAACCGCCTCAGTTTTAATGGTCCTATCAAGAGCTTATCACTTAGTATTAAAATTCTGGACAAGATTTGGCGCCCTGATACTTATTTATATAATGGAAAGCATTCACATATACATACAATTACTGTTCCAAACAAGTTGCTCAGACTTTATCAAAATGGTGGAATTCTTTATTCAATGCGGTATGGTTTATTCAAATATAGCGTAAAATAAGGATATCTTTGTGAACGGCAGTTCATGCAGATGTCAAACTGCATTCCTTAGCATGGAAATTTAATTTGTTGTTAACCGATGAATTAAAAATATACAAAATTTATTTTTTATTATATAACTTTTATTATAACTTTAATATAAAATAATAGTGTTTATTAATAAACTTTTTTGTGAACCGTTCGCGGTCTCGATTAAAATAGGATTCCCCGACTTTAGTTAAATAACACAGTGAGACAAAAATAGAAAAATTGAAGGAACTTTTAAACGCGTTAAGGAATTTTTAAGAGCAAAAAAGTCCCAAAAAACCGTTTTTTCTTAATAAATCAAGATTTTGAGGGTGTTAGAAATATTTCAAATACGGTTTTGTACTATATTCGACCTAATAAAAAATTCCTACTAGGTCTCTTCAAAAGTTCCAAATCGCTGTCGCACTGTGTAATTAATAGTCAAACCTCGGCTAAATCACAAAAAACTGATTAAGAGAGTGACTCAAGAGAGTCGAAAAATAGGATGATGCAATTTGTCAATTAAACTTGAAATCTGTAATTGGGCGGAAATTGATGTTACGTTGGCGACTTATACTTTGGCGGCGTACTTGACAACAATACCTGACCATGGACTTATCTCGTGTTTATCCGAGCTGTCTTAAAATAAGCTCTCAAAGATGTTTATAAATTGTTAAAGATCCCTTGAGGAAGGCGTCATATAACTCCCTCCATTCTAAATTCGCCTCCATTCTAATATTCCCTAAAGTAGGGAATATTATTTGTTTCATTATATTTTTTGGCCGAATTTGTATCTGATTATGACGTGGTTTAAATATTAGGATTTTTCTGTACCTTATAAAGAAAATCCGAGTTATTTGATAATATTTTATCATAATTTGTAAAGTGGTTCGTAGTTATGTAGTCAAGAATTTTATTTTCTGAATCGGTATATGAGATATTACTATTTTTAGGTGTACCTTTAAATGTTATTAAAAATGTACCGTTTAAATGGGAGCTAACAATATTCTTACCATTTCTAAGAATGGCTCCATCTTGTGATGTCTTTTTTTACTCTTATTTTTTTTACAAGGTAATATTTCACCGCCTAACAATTGGGTGAAACTAGTTTTTTTCTTTTCGTTCTTATAGTTCGTTCTTATAATTAGATATTTGAAAAAACATATTTGCGCATTTTTCGATTTCATTGCTTAATACTAGTTTCCCATTGATTTGGGAAATCGCTCTAGCATCTGCACTAGCATCTATATATTTTGAATCTGTTTTTTTTGGGTATTTTATATAAATTACTAGCGGACCCGGCAAACGTTGTTTTGCCAACAGATGACTTTTTAATTTCTGTACAAAATTTACTCAGTTTTAGACTTATCTTATATATACAATTTTTGTGTCACAGTTTTTGTTACTCTACTCCTCCGAAACAGATTGAGCATATGTGATTAGAATATTTTTACCAATTCATGGTGCTCGTTCAATAGAGCATCTAGCTCGCTGACGATATGTCTGGCATAAAATAAATCAAGGTTATTATAATCACAACATGCATTCACGCGATTGGCAAGTGCGCTTCCGGAATCCTCGCCGCTCATAAAATAGATTTGAAAGAATTTATGAGGTTCGTTTGGCATTGGCAGCAGTGAGCCCATTTTATGATAAGCTTGGCCTCTGATTTTGAATGTAGAATTGTAATGTTGACCATTTGCATTAGTATTTCGAACTATTTCTGTTGCTCCGAACGATGTCATTTGAAAGCATGAATTGAATTTTCGAATTGACTTCAGGAACACGTTAAAATCTGGGCATGGATATGGTAAGTAAGCCATTCAGTGGTTCAGGTGGTGTTTTAATTTCTGGTAGTTGCACTTTTCCTGACGCGCAACACATCCCAGTTGGCTAATTTTTGAATTTCAGAGCATAACAATGCGGACATTCTTTGTCCATAGCACCAATTACCACTTTTGAGTGAGCATAATACTCAATTTCAGGCTCATACTGGAATGCTAGACGCAGAAATGAATGTATCCTCAGAAATATATTAACTTAATGATGAAGGATTTTTGCCCCAGTTCAAATTGAGTTTAAATGCTATGGTAGCGCGATTTTGTCAGTGTGATGAGGTAGTAACTCACTTTATATGCGATTTTTGGTATGTCGAACAGGATTTAAGAGGATGAAAAATAGATGCTGGTGGATCTTTAGACCTAATCAATATGCCTAAAAAAATTTGATGAGAATCGGTATAGCCGCTTCGGAGGAGTATAATAACAAAAACTGTGACATTTATATGCGATTTTTGGTATGTCGAGATTTAAGAGTCAGGATTTTAGAGGATGAAAAATAGATGTTGGCGGATCCTCAGACGTACTCAATAAGCTTAAAAAATCGAATGAAAATCGGTATAGCCGTTTCTAAAACAAAGATTTCCATTAAGTAAGCGTTAATTAATGGTTTTTATACCCCTGTAGAGGGTATTATAATTTTGTCTAAGAGTGTGAAACGCCTCCTGAGTTGATATGAGCATGTCCGTCTCTCTGTTTCTAAGCAAACTAGTCTCTCAGTTTTAAAGCTATCGACTTAACTTTGCACACACCCTTCTTTCCTTTGCACGCAGTATATAAGTCGGAACGGCCGGGATCGGCCGACTATATCCTATAGCTGCCATATAACTGATTGATCGACACTGCTATAACTTCGGTGTTTTTAAAGGTAGAGAGTTCGGATTTTGCCTGAGTGCTATTTTTGACAAAATAATACGGCCTACGACAAAATAATACGATTTAGTAAGAATGCCATTTTTGGCAAAATAATAGAATATGCTTAATTTCATAAGGATCGGCCGACTATATCTTATAGCTGCCATATAACTTAATAATCGGAAATTACCAAACTTTTGTGTTTTTGAAGACAGAAAGTTGGAACTTCGTAAAGATTCTATTCGGTCCGTCTGTCTATTTCTACGCAAACTTGTCTCTCAGTTTTAAAGCTATCATCCTGAAACTTTGCACAGGAAGTCAGGAAGCAGCACAGCAGTGTACGAGTAATATCTATACTATATCCTATAACTGCCATATAACTGATTGATCGGAAATGGTATAACTTTGGTGTTTTTAGTGTTAGAGAGTTCAGAGTGAATTTTACACGAGAGCTATTTTTGGCAAACTAATACGACATGCCAAACTTCATAAGGATCGGCCGACTATATCCTATAGCTGCCATATAACTGAACGATCAAAAGTGAAAAAAGAAAGCTGGAACTTAGTACAGATTCTATTTTTGGTCAGTTGATCCAACCTACTCAATTTCATAAGGATCGGCCGAATATATTCTATAGCTGCCATATAACTGAACGATCGTAAATGGTATTTGGTGAAAATACCATCTTTGGTATTTTTGAAGATAGTAGCTTGGTACATTTTTTTAGATTTTGTATTGTAATTAAATATAGGTATGTATGTAACTTTATTTTTTGAGTATTAGAATATAACTCCGAGTGTGGCGATTGAGATTGCAAAGCGTGGAGAATTTGTGTATGCTACTGCGAAAGGACTAGTTAGTATTAACAGTTCCGGGAAAAACATTGCATTAAAAAATGTGCTGTATTGCAAGGAAATCCCGCACAATTTTCTATCCGTGAAGAAGATGCTAGACGCTGGAATGTCCGTCCAACTTAATCCGGATGGTATAAAAGTAATCAAAGATGGTAACTTGACATTTGAAGGGTGTAATGTGCGGGTCTTGTATAAGTTCCAAACAGAACCAAGATGCAAGGTGTTCTGCAAGGTCCAAAGGATATACCTTAGGGACGTATGGATGGGAGTGAAGGGCGTGCACTTCTTGTGGTCTTAGACTTAGCTCGACGGATGGGGGAGGTTCTTTTCACGTATCCATACTACACATCATCAAAATAAATTAAGTGCACTTGCTCGAAAATTACTAAAGAAACCCGGATGATTTTACTATATAATCAAATCCGAGAACAAAGGAACAACTCCCCTAAAATACAAATAGCTTCAGAAGAGAGAGAGTGATTTTGATCACTTGTAGGGTAATTAGATGTTCATTATACCAAAGTCTTAACCCACCCAACCTTGGCGAGATCTACGACGTTTGATTCACCCCATATCACAATCCTATATGATACTTATTGTGGTTCCAGCATGGCTATTTAGGGGTTCGGCGGCGGTACAGTTAGAGCCTTAATCTTTCATAAAATTCAAAATGACCAAAGAAATATTCATATAAAATTGATTCATTTTACCAATTAGGGATTTCTATTTAAACGAAGTAATATGCTCTTAAAATCTATTACAAATAAGATCATTACAATTCATGTTTTATAATTTAGATATATATATATATACATATATATACAGAGGAATTAATATTATTAGGATAAATTCAAGAATTAAATTTTAACTTCATTCTAGATTAAATATTAAGAATTAATATTTTGCGAGGATATATATTCGAATGATTCAAGATTCATGACTTATAAAGTTAACTGTATAAATCAAAAGACTGAGTAATTTCTTTCAGTGGTATCCACTTACCGAAGTTCACCGCCGTTGAGCTCAAGGACAGGAATGCTATAGGTGTTTATAATAATAATTAATAAAAAAAATAACACAATAAGTTTGCTAGGCCATGCTCGAATATTATCGCAAAGTTCGTACTTCAATTAAATCCCAAATATTTCTCTTTTAAATTCAACGTATAAATATATATGCATATTTATCTATATATATAAAAATCAATTGCTGTTCGTTAGTCTCGCTAAAACTCGAGAATGGCTGAACGGATTTATCTTATCTTGGTCTTGAATTATTCGTGGAGGTCTAGGGAAGGTTTAAAAGGTGAGAAAAATTCGAATAATTGCCGGGAAAATCCTCAAAACAGTATTTTTCTATTTCCCATACAAACGTTTTCTAAATAAAATGAAGAGTCAATTTGTAATTTATTACCGCTGTATAAAGTTCAAATTCGCATGCGCGTTGGAGGATCTAATATCGCGTTCCGAAACTCAACAAAAGTGAAAGTGAATCGCGAACGCGACAAAATTGCATAGTCTCACAGCTTCATATAGCTTCGAGAAAATTAATTTTAGCTAACTTCAGTTGTTAATCTGTCCGATAAGCGTTGATTGGGCTTCGGAGGGAAGCTGATGTTTACTTTTGATTTTGATTTGTTTATGGGGAACCGAGGTCGGACCTCAGAGGCAAAGAGAAAGCCGTAGGCAAATGCAGAGTTTGAAAAGCCATAAGTGGCCTGGATTTATGGGTTGGATAACTTACATATATTAATCTATCTATCTTCTTCTTCTTCTATATATATAAAAGAAAGTCGTGTTATATGTTACACCACTTATAAATCAAGAACGGAAGAACAGATTTGAGTGAAAATTGGTAGGGAGGTAGCTTAGAGAAATCGACAGCGCGAATTATACTCCACCGAACTATACTCCACTTATAGTAATGAATAAAAGTAAGTAGGCTGTGAGCGTGACGTATCATATTTTTATGTACGATATTATGTATTTATACATTTATCTAGATGTATAAAGGTAATGAAAAGGCGCGTGTAAGCATGGCGCAGTTACGTGAATCACAATCGAAAGATGCACGAGATGAACATAATCAACAAAGGCCACTTTTCAAAGAAGAGAAGCGCACAGATTAATAGTTAGAAGAAGAATTAACTAACAACGGCAACAAGTTTATCGAGGATTCACATCTGGGCAATTTCTTCGACTAGCATTCCAGTAAGAGCCTGATGTTGAAAATTCTGCTTATTCCAAAGTGATTATTGTGAACATTCAAAGTGAAAGTTCCAAAGTGAACATTCCTTATTACGCTTCTTCCTGTCGAGTTACGATTAAAAAAAAATGGCAACGCATTGGCCATTGCATCTTCTGGCGTTGCAGCAACCTTATTAGATGGAGGCATAACAGCTCATTCAGCACTTAAGCTGTCATTGAACATTCAAAATAATCCAGATGCAGTGTGCAACATTAAAACAATCGTCTATGGGCATAGCGCCCATATTTTGGATGAATGCACTATAGGACGTAAAAATTCGCTTGGGGAATTGGATTGGTCAATTAGGGATAAAAGGAACAATGATAAACTATTTTACGGCCCTTTGTTACTCCTTTCAGGTGTTCACGGTTAAAGTACGCTGATGAATTCAATGCGTGCTTAAAATCATCACAACTGTGGCGTAATGTTAAAAAAGAACTGACCAAGAATATGCGCGATCAAATGCTTCAGGATTCATCCTTTCTCTAAACAACTGTTAGATATTGGCGAGGGGAATTTTGCTGTACGTGAAATTACTGGATGTACTTGAAATACTGAAAAACATTTATTAACCAAAATAAATGAAGAAAAAACAGCTAGCCCTTATAGAAAACAAAAAAGGGCAAAACAACGTGTGCCGGGGTCGCTAGTTTATACTAAAATTAATCAAGAAAATGTAACTAATTAGGAATAATGAAAATAATAAGGAATTTATACATTTAATTATTTGTAAAATTATAATCAACAAGAAAGGAAAGCTAACTTCGGGCGGAGCCGAAGCTGATATACCCTTGCAGCTAAAACAGGATATATATCGCTAAAATCGGATATAGTTGACCGATTATTATGGGAATATCATAATATAACCAATAAATTACAAGACAAAATCTAAAAAAAATCCCAAACTTCTATCTTGAAGAACCCCAAAGTTGGTATTTTTACCAAATACCATTTCCGATTGTTCAGTAATATGGCAGCTATAAAATATAGTCGGCCAATCCATATAAAACTTGATAAGTCGTATTATTTTTCCAAAAAAAGAATTCATAGAAAATCCCAACTTTCTAGCTCGAAAAACACTGAAGTTATGCTATTTCCGATCAATCAGTTATATGGCAGATATAGGATATAGTCGGCTGATCTTTATGAAATTTGGCATGTTGTTTTATTTTGCCAAAAATAGCATTCGTGCCGAATCAGAATTCTCTAGCTTTAAAAACACCGAAGTTATAGCATTTCCGATCAATTAGTTATATGGCAGCTATAAGATATAGTCGGCCGATCCTTATGAAATTTGGTTGGTCGTACTATTTTAGCATTTTTTGGTCGCCAAAAGTAGCATTCGTATTAAATCTGAACTCTGTAACTCTAAAAAGACCAAAGTTATACCATTTCAGATCAATCAGTTATATGGCAGCTATAAGATATAGTCGGCCGATCCCGAGCCGTTCCGACTTATATACTGCGTGCAAAGGAAATAAGGGTGTGTGCAAAGTTTCAAGACGATAGCTTTAAAACTGAGAGACCGACGGACAGACGGACATGCTCATATCAACTCAGGAGGTGATCCTGATCAAGAATATATATACTTTATAGGGAAAAATAATTCCATCCGATTTTATCGGATTTATTCCGGTCGAATATCGCTGAATTCCTTAGATCCTTAAACTAGACGATTACATAACTCGGTACTAGCCGATTACGTCATCTCGTACTAGCCGATTGCATAACTCGGTACTAGCCGATTGCATAACTCGGTACTAGCCGCGCTGGAACGTGGCACTGGGGAAAATAATTCTTTGAAGAAAACTGCACTGCACTAACTCAAAAACATACCTGGCATTAAAATTAACTAAATTCACTAATTCACTGATTTCCACAGCTAGTTCGGCTGGGTTGAATAAATTTTTCCATATATTTAATTATAATAAAAACGAGTTTACTTTTCTTAATTTAGGCTAAATATTGCAGTCTTATCTCTTAAGGGTATGCAAGTTAGTGTCTAAGCTTATCTATGCAAATCTAGCCCTAGCTATGCTAGCATTAAAAGCTCTAATAAAAGGTTTCACATAACGGATGCTGCACTATTATCTCTATATGTAAAAAACCCAATAGATAAGACGCGTGATAATTTTCGTTCACTTATCCAAGGTGACCGGAGAATAATAGATACAACACTTTAAGCTTTTAAAAATATCTTAATTTCTATGTTTTCTGTGATATGGATGCCCTATTGGAAATCCACATACTACAAGGGTTTTGTAAATATTATGTAACGATTGAGAAATTTTATTTAAATAGTAAAGAATATACATCCAAAAGTTAAAATGATGCAGAATATCGCTTGTGGCAAAGGTTAGGACATGTTAGTGTAGGAAAATTCTTAGAAATTAATCGAAATACCTTGTTTGAAGATGTTGAACTTATAAAAAACGTACTGTTTGTAGGGGGGCGCTGCTGCCGCCAAAGATTCCAGAAAAGTTGAAAATGAATTGAAAATCGGGGGCGTCTTTCAGTAGGTATAACGCGGTCAGCTTTATTGGGCTGCTTACATGAGATTAACTTAAAAACTAGTATAAAAAAAGGTCGACGACAACCAACGAGCGAGAAGAGAGGGCACAGAGGGGCGAGTGTGGATGCGCTCTTCAGCGCGGGTGCGCTCTTTAGCGCGGGTGAGCTCTTCAGCGCGGATGCGCTCTTCAGGTGAGCGGCACAACGGCCCCTCACCTAAGCTGTTTTAACAATAACTTATTTAGTCAATAGGTCCCCAAGTAGAGCTTTGGAAAATATAAGAAAAACACCATATAAGATGTGGCATAAAAAGAAGCCATTATTAAAATATTTGAAAGTATTTGGATTGACTGTATACGCACTAAATAAAGTGCGTTAGCGAAAATTTGATGAGAAATCTATTAAGACTATTAAGAAATCTAAGAAATCGAACTCTTCGGGTATGAGCCAAATGGCTATAAATTGTGGAATGAGGTATCAAGGAAATTTATGATAGCTACATAGATATGTAGTGGTGGACGAAAAAGGCCTTAAAAATATGACTTTAAATAAAAATGACTTTGTGGCAAAACATAATGATGTTAGCAGAAGCCATGATTCTCCAATTGAAGAGAATGAAAAGTTAGATTTTCCATCACAGGAAATGAATGAATCAATGGATTCAAAGTCTGGTGAAAACTCGAATAAAAATTCCACTTGTCTTTAGAATACCGATCCAGAAGTTGAAACTGTACATTAATGTACATTATGTTGTGTACATGCCCGGACTTGAGTACATCGGTAAGCCGTTATACTAATAATAATAACAAAGAATTATGGCAATATCTTAAACGAGTTTTAAGATACCTAAAAGGAACTGGTGACTTAAAATTATCGTTCAAAAGGAATCCTGAAGTGGATTCCTAAAAGTAGCTTATAGGATATGTCGATTCTGATTGGGCTGGAAATGAGACTGATAGGAGAAGTACTACAGGATATATATTTAAAATATTTGGAAATTGCTCAATTTCCTGGAATTCTATAAAACAACAATCAGTTGCTGCTTCATCTATCAAAGCCGAGTATATGGCCTTATTTGAAGGTGTTAGAGAAGCGGCTAAAGTCATTAATAAATGAAATTAAATTAAAATTAAATGGCCCAATAGATATTTTTGAAGACAACCAAGTATTAGTATAGCCAATAACCCTACTTGCCACAAGAGAACTAAGCACATAGATATTAAATATCATTTTACAAGGGAACAAATTGAAAACAAACTAATCTGCGTCAAGTATATTTCCACAGATTTCCAATTGGCTGATATATTAACGAAGCCACTACCAACAGCTAGATTCACTGCACTGCGAGACCTACTGAGGCTAACTGGACCTTCACCCTGAACCTTTATATGGAGTTTTTATACCCTTGCAGAGGGTATTATAATTTTGTCCAAAAGTGTGCAACGCAGTGAAGGAGACATCTCCGACCCTATAAAGTATATATATTCTTGATCAGGATCACCTCCTGAGTTGATATAAGCATGTCCGTCTGTCCGTCTGTCTGTCCGTCTGTCTGTCCGTCTGTCTGTTTCTACGCAAACTAGTCTCTCAGTTTTAAAGCTATCGTCTTGAAACTTTGCACACACCCTTCTTTCCTTTGCACGCAGTATATAAGTCGGAACGGCCGGGATCGGCCGACTATATCTTATAGCTGCCATATAACTGATTGATCGGAAATGGTATAACTTTGGTGTTTTTAGAGTTACAGAGTTCAGATTTTGTACGAATGCTATTTTTGGCAAAATAATACGACCTACCAAATTTCATAAGGATCGGCCGACTATATCTTATAGCTGCCATATAACTGATTGATCGGAAATGCTATAACTTCGGTATTTTTAAAGCTAGAGAATTCGGATTTGATACGATTGCTATTTTTGGCAAAATAATTCAACATGCCAAATTTTATAAGGATCAGCCGACTATATCCTATATCTGCCATATAACTGATTGATCGGAAATGGCATAACTTCAGTGTTTTTCGAGCTAGAAAGTTGGGATTTTCTATGAATTCTATTTTTGGGAAAATAATACGACTTATCAAGTTTCATATGGATCGGCCGACTATATCTTATAGCTGCCATATAACTGAACGATCGGAAATGGTATTTTTACCAACTTTGGGGTTCTTCAAGATAGAAGTTTGGGCTTTTTTTTAGATTTTGTCTTGTAATTTATTGGTTATATTATGATATTCCCATAATTATCGGTCAACTATATCCGATTTTAGCGATATATATCCTGTTTTAGCTGCAAGGGTATATCAACTTCGGCTCCGCCCGAAGTTAGCTTTCCTTTCTTGTTTAAAAGAGTTTTTAGTGGACTAAAAAAATTTAAAACTTACGAAGGTTTTTGGAAAATTAAGGAACACCAATTTGAAATTACAATTGGATAAATGTGAGTTCATGAAAAAGGAAACTGAATTTTTAGGTCATATCGTAACTACAAGTGGATGTAGTCACATGTGTGAGGTTGAAAAAATCGATATTTTTTCACATATTTTGTAAGTACTTTTTATTAAGAATGTACTGTTAAAGTTTCAAATAAAAATATCAAACAATGACATAGATACAGCCCATAATCGAGAGCGCGCCTACACCGAAAAGTAAGAGTTTCTCGGTAGCGTCTAAACTTTAAACGCGTTTTTCTCGGAACGACATTTTTGTGTGTGGCGCAGGTGATTCACAAAATACAATGGCACCGATCTAGCTGAAATTTGGATATGTTGTTCATATGTGAAATATGATATGTTGTTGGACCTTACGTGCAGGATTAAAGACGCTACAATGAACCAATCGTCACCAAATTTTTTTAAAAATGTTCCTTAGGGTTTTTTCTAACAAATGACCCGTGACCAGCCAAAAATATTGGAAATTGTTTATTTAAAAAAATAATCAGTACAGAAAAAAATGCGAAAATTGACATTTTTTTTTCAAAACCTCATAACTTTTGGAATTTTGATTTTTTTTTCATGATAGAGGGTCATTTGATAGATGATACGATACTAATTAAGAATGTGTTCGGTTTTTTTGTTTCAGATCACGGGTTCTCAGCCAATCCTGCACGGGAGCAAAATGCATGCCGCCCCCAATGGGCGCCCCCCCCCCCCTTTTTGGATTTTTTCAAGTTCAAAATTTGTATTCTTTGAATAAATATATGTTTATATTCTGACGAAAATTTCAGCGCTGTATCTTTAACCGTTTTCTCAAAAAAAATTCCTAAAAAAAGAGCACTTTTTGACCCCACAAGGTGATAAGGTGCCTTAAAAATAACACCTCTGTCCCGTACTAGAATCATTTATTTTTAATGATTAGTTTTTTTTTAATAATTAATTAAATTAATTTTTTTTTGTGAGTTCGCCATTTTGTTGTTTATTGATGAAAATATTTTATTTTAGTACGGGACAGAGCCATAAGCTTACAAAACAATAATCTATTCTAATTTTTTGTTTCGGATGACTCTAGCAGTCGAAATCACCTGCGCCATGGACCTACTTTTTTTTTATATGCATACTTTGGCATGCTATAAAGTGTATTAAACTACACAAGAATAAATTAAACAAAGTATTTTCAAATAGTTTATGATGCCTATAAAAACATATTTGAAAATTGAAACGATCGGATTATTTTTTATTACAGAAAATTTTTTTTGAAATAACCTCTAAAAAGTCGAACCAAAGGGGTTTGTACTAAGTATTTGTGGGTGTCAATTGAAGGAATTGATCGTGTTATTTTTGTAATGTGTGTATTTGAGTACCCCCTGAAAAGGTAAAAGCTAAATTGAAGTACATTTTTCGAATGAAGTAACAAAAATATTTTTATCTAGTTTCACTTTAATATTTGTACTGTGTTGTAGCGTCTTTAGTCCTCTTATAAATGAATGTAGTCTTAAAGAGCGCGCTTTTGCATTTTTTTTATATTTGGATTTTTAGGTCAGAGCCTGAGCAACGATAAATTGTTCGATATATGGAAATCAGCTGCAAAAAGTCTGCTATTTTGGATTGTGTATTACCCGATAACCCTACCAATAATGGAAACAATTGTTAATTATATTCATATGTATATTTATGCGCGGTGGTTTGTTCACTCCGGCTCAAAGAATAAGATTAGAATACAAGAATAGAAAAGAGTCAAGTATGGCCTTATTGAGAGTCATAATGGGTCGCTATCTTGCTCTCAGAGATCACCGGAGGTACAGACTCCCACATCCCTCCCTTATTGATGAGCTTCAGCTTCAATTCTTCTCGTCGTCGAGAAAAAAAGTCGTCGATTCCATCTGCTTTGATTCATCCAGTGTCCTGAAATAGAAAGGCTGCAGAGCGTCACCTGTGCTTCGGGAGTGTAAAGAGTGATCTTCGGTCTCAGCTGGAGGCTGTGTTTGTGGAATCTTTTTAACATGGCTCACATTCCTTGTCAAAGTTTTTCCTCCGCCTGTTATTCTTATAATGTCTCCCTCTCTTCCTTTTTTCGACATATTCGGTGGTGTCAAAATTTGGTGTAAGCTTGTGGGGAAAAATTACGTTTTTAAGAAAAACCTTGTCTCCCACATCAACATTAATTTCTTTGGCTCCTCACCTCTTGTCGGCATATTCTTTGCCTTTGTGTTTGTTTACCAAATCACAGTCTCTTTCTACTGAGTCACTGTATTCTCCCATTAAATCCTGCACCCCCGGAATCTTGTCCCTTATTACTCGATTAAAAATTAATTCCGTTGGTGCAGACCCTGTCGTTCCATGGGGAGTCACATTATACATCATAACAAATGATTCTTCTTGTTGGTGTATGCAATTTTTAGCCTTTTTACTAACGATCGATTCATATTCTCAACGTCCCGATTGGCTTAAGGCCAATAAGGTGGCGATGTTACTTGCTCTATTCCGCATTGCTTACAATATTCCTTAAATTCTGCACTCACATATTGTCTTTCGTTGTCAGTTTTCAGCTTTTTAGGATAGCCTAATCTGGTGAAAATTTCTTTCATGGTACTGATTAATGACATTGATGAGATCGATTTTAGAAACTTATATTTCATATATCTTGAATAATAGTCGATGAAAACTAGGATGTTCTCATTGTTAGGTAACGGTCCCAAAAGGTCTGTAGCCACAAAAATCCACGGTCCTTCTGGAAATGTGGTTCGTTTCATAGCAGTGGGGTTAAATGCTTGCGATACCATTATACAATCTCTGCATGATTTGACAAATTTCTCCGCGTCTCGATCTATTTGGGGCCACCATACCTTGGACCTTAATCGTCGCTTCATAGCCGACTCTCCCGGATGACCTTCGTGTGCCAACGTTAGAATCGCCTGTCTTAACGCTATTGGAATAACTATGCGGGTTACTCGCATCATAATAGATCCAATAAGTGAGAGCTAATGTCTGAACGGAAACAGACTGTTTGACGATAAAGCGTTCCACGATTCGTCCTGCATGTTCGCCTTTCATGTCGTAGCAATATCCTGGGTTTAATTTGCATAGACGAGAAAAGGTATCCGCAATGTTCTCCTTTCCGGTTTTATATTTAACTATAAATTTGAAAGCTTTGAGGCGGAGGAGCCATCTTATCCTAACGGAAATTAGGAAATAATCCTAACGGAGTTATAAACGTTGTTATTGCTCGGCTTTGTTCATGTAGCTCGAGTTGGTGGTATGCATCCTTGAGATCTAACCTGGAGAAGTATCTAGCATCCCTGAGTTGAGTCATGAACAATTCAAACGTCGGTAAAGGATGGTTTTCCCTTAAAATGGCTTGATTTGCTCGCCGCATATCCAGGCATAATCGAATGTCTCCATTTTCTTTGAAAACAAAAACCATTGATGAGATCCAGGCACTTGGGCCATTTACAGGTTCAATAATATCACGCTTTAAAGCATCCTGAGTCTTTTCGCGCACCTTTTCTTCTAATGCAATTGGTATCCTTTGCATGAGCTGTTGTACTGGTTTTATGTCCTGATTTATTGCCAACTTGTTCTTTGGAGGTCGAAATGATGTGATGGTGTTAATTTTTTCCGGATCGGCCTCGACGCCATGATTTGATAAAATGTGACCCAAAAAATGTAATTTAGAGGCTTTGTAGACACATTTCTTTGCATTTAATACTGCGTTGTTTTCTTTGAGAATGCCCCGAACTCTTTTTAATGCTTCATCGTGCTCGTCCTCAGTTTTTCCAAAAACAATGATGTCATCTATGTACTCCAAACATCAATCGCTTGTAACGAAATAATCCTAACGGAGTTATAAACGTTGTTATTGCTCGGCTTTGTTCATGTAGCTCGAGTTGGTGGTATGCATCCTTGAGATCTAACCTGGAGAAGTATCTAACATCCCTGAGTTGAGTCATGAACAATTCAAACGTCGGTAAAGGATGGTTTTCCCTTAAAATGGCTTGATTTGCTCGCCGCATATCCAGGCATAATCGAATGTCTCCATTTTCTTTGAAAACAAAAACCATTGATGAGATCCAGGCACTTGGGCCATTTACAGGTTCAATAATATCACGCTTTAAAGCATCCTGAGTCTTTTCGCGCACCTTTCCTTCTTATGCAATTGGTATCCTTTGCATGAGCTGTTGTACTGGTTTTATGTCCTGATTTATTGCCAACTTGACACTGTCGCCCTTCCACTTCGAAAAAACCGATACCTCCTCAATATGATTTACCTGCACACCCAGCCGTAGCACATCCAACTTAATTGCAGTTTCTCGTCCCAGCAATGACCGTTTTCCTTTTTCAACGAAGAAAAAGGAGGCAATCATTTCAGCCTGTTTACCAACATAAATTGGTGCCTTAAATACGCAAATTGACTCACAGAACTGGTTCTGTGAGTTAGGACGAACATTGAACACTGTGGCTTTATTCCTTTTTAGAGTGGACCAGTCGTCTTGACAGATGAGATTATAGCAAGACCCCGAATCAATGATCAGAGATATGTCTGCCCCCACGACTTTGCATTTAATGCATTCTTCTTGCTCATCACAATTTATTTTGAAACAATCCTTCGTTTTCGGCTTTTTAGAGTAGAAGCCCGTTTCAACTGGGTAAGTAGATCTCCATTGGGAGTGTTGCCTTTTAAATTCGTCCTGCACTTCGGTCCAAAATGGCCCAGGCGTCCGCACCGATTATATTTCGACTGTCGAGCTGGATAAGTAGGACAGTCATCTTTGTGGCCAGTACGTCCACATCTCTCGTATTCGAAATTCCGTCTATTTCCTTTCGGTTTACTTGTCACAACTCTGTTAACCTCTGAACCCTTTGTCATCATCGCTGATTCTTTTCTTATTTCTTCGTCAACTTGGCAAGCCTCGAGTATTTCATCCAGTGAATGTTCCTTTTCTAATAATTTCCTTTTTAAATCTCCTGATGCCCAAGCGTCGATTACCTTATCTTTAAGACAAATCTCTTCGATGTCAGCTTTCGTGGATCCAAAATCGCACCTCTTAATTTGTTGTCTTAGGCGCAAAACAAATTTGGCAAATCTTTCGTCGCCAGATGGAATCAAACTCCTGAACATGTGTCTTTCAAACGTCGATTTTTGTTTGGGTGAGAAAAACGCTGTCAATTTGTCCACCAATATCTTGAATACATCATTTTGTTCAGCTTCGTCGAAATCGATTACAGCATCGGGTAACGAATACGCTACTGATTGCAACTGTATTCCACCTAAATGGAGTAATTTTGTCCTCTTTTGCTTGCACGCAGTGATATCCTCTGATTCAGCATAGATCTTAAATGCTCTCAGCCATTTCTCCCATTCCAAACGAAGCAGTGCTTTGTCAATGCTTTCGCACAAGAAAGCACTTTCGCACTGTCCCTGACCTTTGTCTGCCTCTGAAAACTTATTTTCAGATAACTCCTTTTCTTTTTTTTCATTATTATTATTACTGTCTCTGACCTTTGTCAGCTTAGTTCGGGGCTAACTGCCTCTGATCTTTGTCAGTTAATCTCTCACTACCGCACATTTTCTTGTTCTAGTTATTTCAATTTGCATGCACATGTACATACATGTATCGTGTGCAACATGCATACACGTATATGTATGCCGGTGTGTCAACGCCAGTTCTATGTCTACATGACGAACGGCGTATTAAAAAGAATTTATCTGCGTTTATTTTTTTTCCTATTTATATATATTTTATTTCCTTTTACTTTCATTATTAAGTATTATTTACCTCGTCGCCAATGTACATATTACCCGATAGCCGTACCAATAATAGAAACAATTGTTTATTATATTCATATGTATATTTATGCGCGGTGGTCTGTTCACTCCGACTCAAAGAATAAGATTAGAATACAAGAATAGAAAAGAGTCAAAGTATGGCCTTATTGAGAGTCATAATGGGTCGCTCTCTCGCTCTCAGAGATCACCGGAGGTACATACTCCCACAGATTGCTTTATAAAAAGTGTAGATGGGGGTCTGAAGATCAAGATACAAAATTAGTAGTCCAAAGCGAGTAATTTTCCTACCGTTGATCGCGAAAGTGGAACAGTTGCAAAATAAATTTAGCCACGACCATTTTCATAAAACATATTCATTTTTATACCCTTGCAGAGGGTATAATAATTTTGTCCAAAAGTGTGCAACGCAGTGAAGGAGACATCTCGGACACTATAAAGTATATATATTCTTGACTCCTGTGATCCTGACTCCTGAGTTGATATGAACATGTCCGTCTGTCCGTCTGTCCTTTTCAACGCAAACTAGTCTCTCAGTTTTAATGCTATCGACTTGAAACTTTGCACACACCCTTCTTTTCTTTGCACGCAGTATATAAGTCGGAACGGCCGGGATGGGTCGTCTATATCCTATAGCTGCCATATAACTGAACGATCGGAAGTGACCCAACTTTCGTGTTTTTGAAGATAGAAAGCTGGAACTTAGTATAGATTCTATTTTTGGTCAGTTGATCCAACCTACCAAATTTTATATCGATCGGTCGACTAAATCTTATAGCTGCCATATAACTGAACGATCGGAAATGGTTTTATTATGATATTTGGTTTTATTATGATATTCTCATAAGGATCGCCGAACTATATCCGATGTTTGCGATATATATCCAGTTTTGACTGCAAGGGTATATCAACTTTGGCTCCGCCCGAAGTTAGCTTTCCTTTCTTGTTCTATTATAAACTTAAATCCGAAAACCAAACCAAAATATCTTGTTTCGTTTTCGATATATTAATTTCGGCCACAAAAAATGGTCGTTGGCCCCATAGTGTGGCGTGTTGAAAATACCAAAAGTCACATCTATACACATACACATTGTGTGTGTGTGTGCAAAGGGGATGAACAATGAAGATCTCAGAGAGAGCCAAAGCTCTCTCTCTCTCTCTTTGTTCCCTCCCTCTGTGCCTAAGAACGTTTTTGACTACCTCTTGTATGCTCATGCGTACCCTTACTTACTTGCTTGAAGACAACGAAAGCATGCGGTTGTGAAATAAAAATTAACTAAAACGACAATAAAAGTGTTTGTATTATTTGGCAAATCTGGCTGGTGTGTTCTTGGAGTTTATATATGGTAAACTCTGTTTATATAAATCTCATAGATTGATTATTACTATTTTGAATAAAATCATTGATTTTATTCTGAACTTGAATAAAATCATCATGATCCAGAGTTCCAGCTAACCATTTCGTCACAGTGCCTATCTCATTTATCCCTATTTTTGATCTTGTTGATATAAATTATGATAAAATTAACTCAATTACTTCTACGTCACATTTAATCTCCCATTGTGATATAAAGGTGATATATAAATATTTGTGAATAAGTATATTTCTATTGTTGATTAATATTTTGTTAATTTCTTTTCCCGTGTTTCTTTTCATAAACTACCTTTCCTACATGATACTCTCTCTCATACTCTCTCTCTGTTTTCATATGTGTTTCCAACATTTTCTCTTGCGTATTTTTTAAAATTTGAAGAATTTTATCGTGCTTTATTCGTACTATCGCCAAAAAATGTTTTTGGTTCGTTGTATAATTAATGCTCTTGTTATATTCTTGAGTGTTTCTTACTACTATTTCGGAATAGCCGGTTAAATTAAATTCTTCTTTAATGCATCGAGATAATTCTGTTATAGAAGTACAATGTTCCCTTTCAACTTTGCCGTTTGAGGTACTGTGCCTCGGGTCTGCGTAATGTAAAGTTAAGCCGCACCTTTATGCAAAAAGATTTAAATTGGGCCGAGGTAAAACTCGGTTCATTATCGGTCATTATTATTTTAGCTTGTGGAAATTGTTAAAATGTTAAAATTAAATAAATATTGAATTTATTTTTGGTTACTTTTCTGCTCTTACTTCACTACTAGAAGTTTTTAGTAAGCGTCTATCGGGAACCGGCACAGCAGTGTACGAATAATATTAATGTTAATGTAATGTTTAGTGTAATGATTATTTATTAGGCTTAAGTATGTACAAATCGCTTGGTTGGTCGCAAGCCGACTCTCTCTCGACCGCTCGACTCAACGATCCTTTCTTTATAGAGTTTTAGCTCCGCTATGTCTAGCTCAGGCCGCCCTCTCCTTAATCAAGAGCTTGAGCTTCGCAATTACTAGTCGAGACGCCCTCTCTGTACATAACATGGAGTCCCTGCATGCACCATAAGCTGGTCCATCTGTTGATCCGGCTTCATCTGCATGCAGAAATGCAATTAATAACGTTCAAAAATTAAATACAATTTGCCTTTTTATTTAATGGCATTAATAGCATTTCGATTTATCGCTCCATCTTCAGCGAGCTTATAATCTACCCAGATTTCTCCCTGTAATCTTCGAAAAGCTTTACTTGTTTTTCTCTCCCCTAGTAAAGTTGTTGTTCAAGAAGAGTCGTAGAGCAAGCAAGGCAATCGAAGTGGTGGAGAAGGTCAGGGATAAACCACGAGGGATTAAAGCTGACCCATTCAGAAGTAATTGTAACCTTAATAACAGAAACAAATTTAAGTAATTAACAAGTAAAATAAATAAAGTTCAATGCATAACTGTGGCTAGTAATTTGGATTTATAAATACCCCAACAGAACTATGCTCAACTATGACATTCCGTGCATGAAAGGCATTGAATAGCTACTACTATATTAGTAGGAATATATTCCCTTCAGATTGATATGAAATTTTTGGGATTGTAAAATTCTTTTATATGTCTGGTATTTTCGAATATATTAACCGACTCATGTGTTGACACCCCCGTTTCTTGGGAGGTTGAAAGTGCGGGTCGAAGAAAGCGGACGTGCCGCGCGGGCACTCCCCAGTGACGCGCCCAAGCTGCGCAGAATCTGGAAAAGGAGTGGGTAATGGGTGACCGGACAGCTGGGGACGGACTCACCTGCCGAGCGAACCAAAACACTCCCTGGATAGGTCACTAGATGGCCTCCGTGAAGACTCGGATAGCCGCCAACCGCCGAGGTAAGAGGCGCGAAGAGAGCTTTCTCTTATAGGATCTCTCTTTGCGACACCTTTCTCCGAGTCGTAGCAAACGTGGCTGCCCCCACCAGAATTGCGCAGGTCATGGCAGCTGATCGCAACCAGCTGGCGGGCAGTGTTGGGTAACGCCCTAACAGTGTCTGCCGGTAGAGGGCGCTAGACCCGAATCAAGGGCACCAGGGCTGCCGAACGTCGCAATGACGCGACTACAGGAGCCGCTAGAGGGCGCCAGCGACCCAAAGCAAAGGAAAAGGGTAGCATACCTTTCAGGGCTGCTGCCTCAGGTCCTTTGACCAACATAAAGCGGAAGGGGCTAGAAAACTCTGGCCTGCCATGAGGTGACAAAGGTAATGGAGCCGACCAACTGCCAACCCCTCCGCTACGGCGGTTCACCCACAAAAGGGGCTCTGGCGACCGAGCAGGAGCGGTATAACTCCCATCGGTCCCGCCAGGAGGAAATTCCAGGCGCACCGATGGAAGGCAGTGCTGAAACCCCCAAACCACAGCATGCATTAGCCATGCTCTATCCACTTTCCCCACCCCCCCCAACCTCCTATCGAAGAAGGCTAGCGCTCAGCTGAGCCGGAGAATAAAACCCTCGCAGCGTCTGTCCCACATTGGGCGGCTGCGAGGGATGCGTCTGTACCAAAGTGGTCGGCAGCTTAGACACCTGGCAGTAGGTATAAAATGCGCAACCCCCCCCAATTTGGAATGTCGTCGAAAAACGAAATTACTCCAGGTGGCAGCCACAGAAGTGGATATCCACCCGTGGGAGAGATCACGGCTAGGGCAAGGATTCTGGAGGCCCTAAACAACATCTCAATCCTACCTGACAAGGCGGTGCCTCACTTGGCCGCCCTGGAAAGGAACACTACAAGTGCAGAAGAGCTAAAGAGTACCAAAACGGGTGACCCGTTCAAAAGAGCAACAAAATGCGGCGCTCGCCGCTATTCGCGCCACAGGCTGGCAGCTCAGCCGGCACTGGCAGCCCAGCAGCGGTAGAGAAGGAAACGCCAAAGAGGCCACGTGAGATGCTTAGCCCGGACAAGGACCAGAGGGCGGCTCCCCCGAAGAAAATAAGGCTGGCAGCCCACCGGCAAAAAGCGAAGAATGCCTGACGGAGCTGGGCACGATAGTGAACGAGCTGCTATCGTGAGTCACCGAAAAAAATAAGAGGCATATTTCCGCAATGCAAAGGAGCCTGATAACCAGATTGAAGGACATCCACTCCATTCTGGTCGGAAGTGTTCCAGAGGAGCATGCGCGACCGGCCATCATGCCCAAGCCAGTGTGCCCCAGATGCGAGAGTGCCGGCATCGATACCGCGGAGAAGGAGCAGCAGACCCTTCCGACGAAGGTCTGGAACCAGGACCAGGCTGTGCAGACCGGCAGCATCCCGAACAGCACGGGCCCCTGGAGTGCACACCGGGACCCGGGCGCCAAAGAAGCAACGGTTGAGTGACTTGATCTGAGACCGACTCGCTACTGTCAGTTCAGTTGTTAATCTGAATCCTTTAAACGGGTTTAAGGGTTTTGTAACGCTTGTATCTTTTAACAGAATGGTAGTGGGGAAAGGTGCGCCATCTAGGAGAGGAGTTTCGGACGAGAAAGGGGCACAGAGAGATTAGAAGGAGTGCAACCGGGTAAGATGGCAGAATTTTCCGTTGGGGCAGTGTCTCTCCGGGCAAAGGCCATGGAGGGATCTGCGCCAAGTTTTGGCGTCAGGGCACTTATTCCCTCAGTGCGTCTCCTCTGGGCTGGTCTAGTGGATTCCTCTCATCGGTTAGAGTTTTTTTTATGAAGTGAAAAAGAAAAAAAAAACGACAACGACCGAAGCCGCTGGTGTCCAAGGGCAAGCAAAGCAAAAAGGAGTCCACCGGTTTGTGGCCAAGAGCGAATCCGTCGAGGTAAGAAAGAGCGACGGGTCTGTTAGGAGTTCGTGGTAATTTTTTTCTCTTGCGTTAGGGTCGGCAACAAGGCAAACAGCTACCGGAGGGAAATTCGGAAGCCCACGGAAGCCACGGAATTTCGGAAGAGTTCCAGTGGGTTCCAGAACATCCCCAAGAACGTCCCCCAAGACCGAAAATCGGAGGGAGAAGAAAAGACTAAGAAAAAGACTCGGTCAGCGGGCTTGAGTTCTAATCGGTAGGCCCACCATCGAACCTTTGGCTCGAGCTGGCAGTTGAGTTCCAACCGCGCTTGGCAGAGCGTATTTCCTCGCCGCGATCTTAGAAAAACGAGCAAAAGTACAAATTTTCCGGCGGGAAAGCGACCCGAGTGCGACCCGGGGTACATCGGAGGCGTCCAGCGACCCCGGCGCGGTGGACCGGAGCAGTTTGAACCAGGGAAAACCAGTGCCACCGAATCCACGTGGGATTTCGGCATGTAGTTAGGTGTTAGTCTAAGTAGTTTTCATTTTATTAGTAATATGTTAAAAGTTTTGTGGTGGCTTATGGCCAAACAGATGCAGAGCTGGAAAAGGCACATGGCTTAAAAAGTGGAAAATTGGCCAAGGAAGGTGTTAGTGGAATCACACCTAACCTTTAAAAAAAAAAAAAGGAAAAAGAGAGAAAAGAAAAAAAAGAAGAAAATTTTTTAATAATGATTTCCAATGCCCCAATGATTTGTGTGTCCCAGTAGTGAATTTTCCTTGTTTTTTTTTGTAAGTGATAATTAAAAATTTCAGCCACTCTAGTCCGAGAAAGCGCTTTCGACGATGGATGCACCAATGCAGGGGTGAGTGAGAAGATACCTATATCATATTCAATTTTAATGGTTAAAAGTAAAGGAAGGAGATATAACCATTATACGATAAAGCGAGGAATATTTGCTAAGCCTAATGGCCAATTTAAATTTTTAAAATAAAACAAAAAAAAAAGAAAATCTTAGAATAAATGGTTACTTCGTCAGCCAACCCAATCGAACCATTTCGCTAAAAAGGAAGTCTTAATTCTCGTTTAGTCTTAATTCTTTTAATTTTCTTTTCGCCACTCATGAAGGTTTCGTTTATTATATGTATTTATTATTTAGATTTTACACCATAGAATAATAATAAAGAGGGAATGTACGTTTTAGGATCCAAGAGAATTTTTATATATTATTTCTTAGTGTTTAAATAAATATTATAATGTACTAAAAACCCATATTTTGACCCGACTTAACAGTCCCTCTTGAGACCGTCGAAGCAGGGGCTATCACGGACATAATGTGGTTTGACCCAGGATTTAGATAGCCAAAGGTAGGGTGGGCAAACTAAGTCTTGCAACATCGGAGGCTTAGGTGCTCGGCGGAAGGATGGATGCGAAGGAACCCCTTCTCTTTTTATATGTAGATTCCCGGAAGCAATTTACTCGATGGCCGAGATGGGTAGCCGATCTCTTAGCAGAGAAGCTTGCCCCATGCACGCATATTCTTTATGGGATAATGACTAAAAGGCACCTCGGGGGGCGTGGCAAGAACACCACTCCAATAGCTGGCGAGCCAGAGCCGGAAGAAATTTGATTATTGCGTGCGGCACCTCTCCCGAAAATGACACCTCGCCTGGAGCTGGGTATCGCCTTTCGTATCTTATACGATTTTCCAGTAGCCCAATCATTATTGTTATAAATGGCGGCCAATTTCAGGGCCACGTTATGCAAGGTAGCTCACCATCACAACTACTCATTTTGGCCAGAGTTTGCAAAACAAATCTCACATTAGGAAAATCAATTAATTTTATTGGTTGATATAGCCGCAAATGGAGTTTGATCTCGTTTTGTAGCTCATACTATTTTCAACCTCGTTCGAATTTTGATCAGCCTCATAGGAAACGGATAGACCAAGTACTGAGAGGTAGGGTCGTTCGGCCACGGTTTGACCTAAACTCGAGCGAGTGCGAAAAGAAAAACCCTTTTAGAACACACTCTATCCACATCAGGTCCTTAAGTTTTGTCATCATACGCATAGGAATTGCAGGCATTGATGGGCTACTTATAACCGCATTGCCTGACCACGGATGATAATAGAACGCACAGAAACTACTCAAATTAAAAATAGAAAAGTAACAGCATTAGTTTTCTCAAGTAAAAAGTCGCTTTGGAATTGCAGCAATTATTTTCATAATGAAGTATTAGCTGACCACAAAATAATGGGAAACTAAGTTGTTAGCGCAGTGTTCGAAGCTTGGATTATAGGCAAAAGCGATCGCTCGCAATCGCCTAACCGCTGTCGGAAAGCAGCATTTGTTGTTGATGTAAGCGCACAAGCAACAGGTGTTAAGCGCCACTCACGTTTTTTTTATTCTTCTTTTCTTTTCCTTCGCATGCAGGTCTTATCTCAAGGGGTATAGTTATGCTCAGGGTCAATCATTTTATGATATATTTGTCGTTTGCGATTTTAGTTATTTCTTGGTCTTTGCCGTAATTTGAAAAAAAGAAAAGCACTGATATTTTATTATTATTATTAGAAAAAAACATTATTAAAACATTAAAACATTATTATTGTTATTATATTTATTTTGGATAAAAAAAAAAAAACAAAAAAAAAAAATAAAAATTTTTTTGAAATCAGGCGATTACAGTTGGTTTGTTCCAACGGTTAGAATAAACCGAAGTTAAGATAGGTCAGTTCTGTATTGGTTCGAGTAAACTAGAGTGGGAAGCAAAGGAATCGGCTGATCCAACGGAAAGTTCATTGACCTTTTCGTTCGGTGAAATCCCATATTACATCTGCTTGAATTTCTTGTTTTCATTTTTATTTATATTTTTTAGATTTATTCGTAAGTTAGTTTTAATTTTAGATAAATTGCCATTAATAGATAAATTGCCATTAAATAGTCGTGCCAGTATTTTTTGTTAAATATTTATATTATTTGTTCTGTCCTTGCGAAAATCAGAAATTAACTAGTCATGCCAAATCCCGAAGAAAGTATGGCACAAAAGTGTCCTTTTTGTGATTCCACCTTAGATGGGGGAAAAACGTACAAAACCAAATGTGGGCATGTTTTCCATCAGTCCTGCATTGCAGGCTATGCCAAAAGTAAAACAACGTGTCCTATTTGTAACACAGTATGCTTCGAGAAATTTGATACTCCATCTCAAAACACTAAGTCGACTAGAGGGCAGATGTTAGATTCTACGCCCAGTGGCTCGTCAGGTGCAGCAGCGTTGGAATTGGCTCAGAAAGAGTTAATTCAAAGCACAATTGTAGACGCTGTAAAGTCCATGCAGAATGAGTTGTTGACAGAATTATCTGAATGAATGGCTAGGTTAATTGAAGCAAATCTTTCGGCATCAGTTCCAGCTGTAGAAGTTTCCAACCCGGATGTAGCACTGGGAAGAAATTCCTTAGGCCAAACTCCACTAGGCAGTATGGATTAACGAATAGGCTCCAATCGCGAAACACCCAGGAGTAATCACTCAGACCTAAGTCAGAGGCCCGACAAAGTATGCCATATTTTAAATAGTTGGAAATTGTGGCTTAGTGGTAATCCGGAAGGTCTTAGTGTCGATAATTTTATTTACCGAGTAGAAGCTCTCACTAGAAAAACGCTGGAAGGTAATTTTGCAATTCTAAGCAGCAATGCTAGCCTTCTATTTGAAGGAAAAGCTAGAGAGTTGTACTGGAGGTACCACAAAAATACCCAGGAATTGCGTTGAGACTTTCTTTGTACGGCATTAAGGAGGCAATTCAGAGATGCGAGGACGGACTTAGATATCCGAGAAGCCATTCGTGATAGGAAGCAGCGGGAAAGGGAAGGTTTCGATTCATTCTATGATGCAATAGAGGAGTTAATGGACCACCTAGACATGCCACTAACCGAAATGGAAGTGGTGGAAATTTTAAAAAGAAATTTAAGGCCAGAGATAAGGCATGAAATTCTCAATATTCCAGTCGGGTCGATAGAAAATTTAAGAGCAATATGCCGGCGCAGGGAAAGTTTCCTAGAAGACGTCCGAAAATCCCAGGGATTTCAGAAGGCGGTGCCGTTCCGCAAGCAAGTTTCTGAGTTGGTTGAGGAGATGATGGATGCTGAGGAATTCGCAGAAGGCGAAGCGAATGGTGAAGTCTGTGCAATGACTCTAACATGCTGGAACTGTCACAAAGAAGGCCATCGACACAAGCAATGTCGAATGAAGCGCAAAGTGTTTTGTTTCCGTTGTGGCGCCCCACCAGCTACCACCATAGCTACCACCATACCTGTCCGAATTGTTCAAAAAACGGGAAAGCGAACACTTTCAGCGGTCGACAGCAGGCGAGTGTTCCGAAGGACAAGTCGACAAATGGGGACCTGAACCAGTAAGTCCAGTACAGACGTTAGAAGACCCTGCGAGATCACCTACATCTGATCCGATCAAGGAGTTTTTGCCAAATCTGGTGGTTCCGCAAGTCGCAGGTTTAAAACCGAACGTGAAGGAAAAAAGGGTGTCCAGAAATACTAAAAGAATAAGTTCCTATTGGAATAATGTCAAAACTATAAATACAATTAGGTTCAAAAACAATGATAATCGTCCGTATGCCAAAGTTAGGCTCCTAGATAGGTTGGTGGTTGGTCTGTTAGACACGAGGGCGGCTATTAAAGTGATTGGTGGGAAATTGGCAGAACAGTTAATACGAGGGAAAGTTCCGTTCAAAAGAGTTACAACAGTGGCTACCACGGCAGATGGTCAAAAACAGGTTGTAGTAGGGAAGCTTCAAACAGCCGTAAAGTACAAGGAAGAAACTAAGGATCTCGAGTTCCATATCATACCATCCCTGAATCAGGATTTGTACTTGGGTATTACGTTCTGGACTCCCTTTAGTTTGCTGCCATCTTCCATGCAGATATCAGAAATAGCGTCAAATTCACATAATCTGACGGAGGGTCAAAGATGTGAAATTCCCCTCGTTTGCCTCGTTGGGATTAGGAAAAAAAACTTTTATATCTCACGAAATCGACATTGGGGATGCTAAGCCAATCAAACAACGTCATTTTCCGGTGTCACCGGCGGTCGAAAAGCTTCTTTACAAAGAAATCGACCGAATGTTGGAAATGGGGGTTATTGAGGAGTCTCAGAGTGCGTCCAGAGTCCTAGTACAAAAACTCGGAAAAGTACGGCTGTGTTTGGACAGTCGTAAAGTCAATGCTGCTATCAAAAAGGATGCTTATCCTTTACCCCAGATCGATGGAATTTTATCACGACTTCCAAAGGCAATGTATATCTCCACCCTCGCTTTGAAAGATGCCTATTGGCAGATCCCGTTGGACCCAAAATCTCGGGACAAGACAGCGTTTACAATTCCGGGAAAGCCGTTGTATCAATTTAAAGTGATGCCATTCGGTTTGACTAACGCCTCTCAAACGATGACTCGGTTAATGGACAAGGTTATCCCGCTTGAGCTTAGGAACGAACTTTTTGTCTATTTAGACGACCTCCTGGTCGTCTCGGACACCTTTGAAACCCACATGAAGGTTCTGAGTGTGGTGGCCGAGAAGATGAAAATAGCTGGACTCACACTCAACGTAGAGAAAAGCAAGTTCTGCGTGAGAACGGTAAAATATCTGGGGCATATCGTGGGAGAAGGGACTATACGAACTGAACCCGAGAAAATATCGGCTATGACAGACTTTCCACTTCCCCAAAATTTGAAATCTTTGCGGCGTTTTCTTGGCATGGTGTGGTGGAATCGCAAATTCGTCAACAACTTCGCATCAGTAGTTGCGAACTCCACTTACAGATTTGTTAAAGCCAAGGAAAAAAATTCGAGATGACTCTTGAGGGCAAGAAGGCGTTTGCCTGCTTAAGGACATGCTTTGCACCGCTCCAGTGTTACGCAGCGCGGATTTTACTAGACCTTTTTTCGTGCAATGCGATGCAAGTAAGTCTGGAGTGGGTGGCGTTCTGGTGCAAAAGACAGATCAGAGTGACGAGTATCCCATCGCCTTTGTATCAAAAAAATTAAACAAGGCCCAAAGGAATTATTCGGTCACTGAACAGGAGTGTCTCGCGGCCATAATTTGCATCAAGCGTTTCCGGCCGTATATAGAAGGCCATGAGTTTACGGTAATTACCGATCATGCTTCACTCAAATGGCTCATGAGTCAGACGGATCTCCACTCGCGCCTAGCTCGATGGGCGTTAAAGTGACAAGGTTTCACATTCAAAATTGAACACAGAAGTGGAAAAATGAATGTGGTACCAGATGCTTTATCTAGGGTCAATGAGCTGAATTAGCTGCTATAGAGGCGAGACACGGGCTTTTAATAGATCTGCAAGCACCGGAGTTCAAGTCGGCCAAATATTTAGAGATGGTTGAGAAGGTCAAGGCCAAGCAGAATCAATTGCCTGATTTGAAGGTGGTAGATGGTCTCGTTTATCGGAGAACAGAACATGCAACAGGAGACCAGATGCATGATATTTTCAATTGGAAATTATGGATTCCCGAGGGGCTAGTTGCCGATGCTCTAAAAAAAATCATGACGAGCCTCTTGCTTCTCATGGAGGTATTCATAAAACGTTGGTAAGAATTAGGCGGTATTACTATTGGCCAGGTCAACGATGTGAGGTCGTATACGCAAGCTTGTGAAGTTTGTAAATCTGCCAAGGCCTCAAATAAAATTCAAAGACCTCCAATGGGTGTGGCTCCTGTGTCAGAGCGATTTTTCCAGCGGCTTTATATAAACTTTCTCTGTCCGTACCCCCGTTCTCTGAGTGGAAACATAGGAATATTCATAGTTGTTGAGAAATAGTTCGTCTTTATTTTGCATTTAAATAGTATTACATTTGCTTCTTTACTTGTTAATTAAATTCTTATTAACGTACCTATTTTTGCGCAAATCATTGTCTTGTTTACCATTTGGGAGCTTTAAGCTCACACGCATAGCCGAAATTGCAGTGCAATGCATTAGTATTAGAGTATTAGAACATCACGCGATCGTTTTTCAGTTCTTTTTCTGCACGTTTCGCAAGCCGGCCGCATTCTCTTGTTGACATTAACCGCAACCGCTCGCTGATAGCAACCCCGCTTAAAAACATTGTAAACCCGCTAAAAAGTGAAAATAAATGCATAAAACTATAATAAAAACCATAATACAGTCCACTATTCATAAACATAAGAAATTTTGGTCCTTTGAGCCGGATCCCCGCGTTTATTTGTGCATTTACTTTTGTGAACATTAGAGACAAATTTACCGCTTTTTATACCCTTGCAGAGGGTATTATAATTTTGTCCAAAAGTGTGCAACGCAGTGAAGGAGACATCTCCGACCCTATAAAGTGTATATATTCTTGATCAGGATCACCTCCTGAGTTGATATGAGCATGTCCGTCTGTCCGTCTGTCTGTCCGTCTGTCTGTCCGTCTGTCTGTCCGTTTCTACGCGAACTAGTCTCTCAGTTTTAAAGCTATTGTATTGAAACTTTGCACACACCCTTCTTTCCTTTGCACGCAGTATATAAGTCGGAACGGCCGGGATCGGCCGACTATATCCTATAGCTGCCATATAACTGATTGATCGGAAATGGTATAACTTTGGTATTTTTAGATTTACAGAGTTCAGATTTTGTACAGAAGCTATTTTTGGCAAAATAATACGACCTACCAAATTTCATAAGGATCGGCCGACTATATCTTATAGCTGCCCTATAACTGATTGATCGGAAATGCTATAACTTCGGTATTTTTAAAGCTAGAGAATTCGGATTTGGTACGATTGCTATTTTTGGCAAAATGCCAAATTTTATAAGGATCAGCCGACTATATCCTATATCTGCCATATAACTGACTGATCGGAAATGGCATAACTTCAGTGTGTTTCGAGCTAGAAAGTTGGGATTTTCTATGAATTCTATTTTTGGAATAATAATACGACTTATCAAGTTTCATATGGATCGGCCGACTTTATCTTATAGCTGCCATATAACTGAACGATCGGAAATGGTATTTGGTAAAAATACCAACTTTGGGGTTCTTCAAGATAGAAGTTTGGAATTTTTTTTAGATTTTGTCTTGTAATTTATTGCTTATATTATGATATTCCCATAAGAATCGGCCGACTATATCCTATAGCTGCCATATAACTGATTGATCGGAAATGGTATAACTTTGGTATTTTTAGATTTACAGAGTTCAGATTTTGTACAGAAGCTATTTTTGGCAAAATAATACGATCTACCAAATTTCATAAGGATCGGCCGACTATATCTTATAGCTGCCCTATAACTGATTGATCGGAAATGCTATAACTTCGGTATTTTTAAAGCTAGAGAATTCGGATTTGGTACGATTGCTATTTTTGGCAAAATAATACAACATGCCAAATTTTATAAGGATCAGCCGACTATATCCTATATCTGCCATATAACTGACTGATCGGAAATGGCATAACTTCAATGTTTTTAGAGCTAGAAAGTTGGGATTTTCTATGAATTCTATTTTTGGGAAAATAATACGACTTATCAAGTTTCATATGGATCGGCCGACTATATCTTATAGCTGCCATATAACTGAACGATCGGAAATGGTATTTGGTAAAAATACCAACTTTGGGGTTCATCAAGATAGAAGTTTGGGCTTTTTTTTATACCCTTGCAGAGGGTATTATAATTTTGTCCAAAAGTGTGCAACGCAGTGAAGGAGACATCTCCGACCCTATAAAGTATATATATTCTTGATCAGGATCACCTCCTGAGTTGATATGAGCATGTCCGTCTGTCTGTCCGTCTGTCTGTCCGTTTCTACGCGAACTAGTCTCTCAGTTTTAAAGCTATCGTATTGAAACTTTGCACACACCCTTCTTTCCTTTGCACGCAGTATATAAGTCGGAACGGCCGGGATCGGCCGACTATATCCTATAGCTGCCATATAACTGATTGATCGGAAATGGTATAACTTTGGTATTTTTAGATTTACAGAGTTCAGATTTTGTACCGATGCTATTTTTGGCAAAATAATACAACCTACGAAATAACATAACGATCGGCCGACTATATCTTATAGCTGCCATATAACTGAACGATCGGAAATGGAATTTGGTAAAAAAACCAACTTTGGTATTTTTGAAGATGGAAGCTTAGATTGTGTTAGATTTTTTATTGCAATAAATTGGTAATATTATGGTATTCTCATAAGGATCAGCCAATTTAATCCGATGTTTGCGATATATATCCGGTTTTAACTGCAAGGGTATATCAACTTCGGCTCCGCCCGAAGTTAGCTTTCCTTTCTTGTTCGTTATGAACGCGATAATGCATAGAACGATTCAACAACGTGATGCCTGCAAGGGGAAAATAACGCGCACCCTCAACAGTGCTGTGGAGTTTTCACAAAGATGTGAAAATGTGGAAACATTGCAATTCAAGCTGGAGCGACCAAACGCCACTTTCAACCACTTTATGGAGCTCCCAGATTGAGTTAGTGGAATTTCACTTGGAGGAGGGATATGAAGACCCTGGATTGGACATACCCGAATACGAAGACAAGTTCTACGCCGCGCATGCTATTTTTAGTAACGCCATCAAGGACATGGGAGGTCAAGATCATGGACAGGACCAGTCGAACATTCTACTTTCAAGTACAGTGGAACGCCTATTTGAGGGACAAAACAACCTTTTGGAGAAAATTCATACTTCATCGGGAACTGCTGATTTAAGGTTTGAGAAAATTCGGATTCCCACATTTTCTGGTAAATATGAGGATTGGAGCCAGTTTAGTGATCTGTTCTTAAGCTCAGTAAATAGTAACGAAAAGCTCTCCAAGTGCCAAAAGTTTCATTATCTCAAATCATATCTGGAGGGAGAAGCACTGTCCCTAATTAAACATAGTGCCGTCGCTCATCGCTCGATCGTTTGTTCAGAATTTTTTATCGTTGCCAACCGCTAACAATTCGAATATTGCAGAATTACGCAAGGTAATTGACTCGGCCGACGAATGCATTCGAGGCTTACATGCGCTGAACTGTGACAGCCGCGATGTATGGCTCATTCATATTTTGCTGTCAAAGTTAGGTTCAGAAATTAAACAAGCTTGGGCCAACTGCAGTCTATCGGCCACTGAAGACGTCACCATAGATGAGCTGTTCGCCTTTCTTTTCGCTCATTGTAATACTTTGGAGTCTTGTCAGGATTTACCCGCAATGCAACCCTCAAGACCAGCCCAGAGTAGACGCCGCCAAGCCGCCTTTCATGCCAGTGGATCAACTCAGTCGTCTCGCGAATGTATATATTGCCAAGGACAGCATTCTATATATTCATGCAATGAATTCAAGGCACTGGATGTAGTCAGCCGCCGGATACAAAATTATGCTTCAACTGCTTGAGTCGATCGCATTAAGTCAGGGATTGTAATTCATCGAACACTTTCCGTCAGTGCAACGCTAAGCATCACACGTTAGTACACCCGATTGAAGCAAGATCGGTTCCTGTGGCAGCTGCGCACTCGACTGCCGCTGATACGAATACTGCCGCTGTTAGCCATCATATTTTGGAGAGGGCCAACAATCCAGCCCTACTGCCAACTTTTGTCGCCAATGTAATTGACACATGGGGAAACGAGACCTCATGTAGGTTATTGCTCGATACTGAATCAACAATAACCATGGTATCTGAGTCCTTTATCCAAAGGATCGGAATTCCTCGCACGCATGCCCGCATTTCGGTAGTTGGTTTAGGTGCTAACCCGGCTGGTGTTAGCCGAGGTCGCGCTAGCTTTACCTTACTCTCAAGAACCACGACTGCATCATTGGAAGTCTCTTGTCTAATTATGAGTTCTCTAACTTCTACGATTCTAGCTCAGCAGGTCAAATCAAATGCAACTATTTGGACCAAGATTCGCAGCCTACCGCTAGCTGACCCGACGTTTGGATCTCCGGGCAAAATCGACGTTGTCTTAGGCGCTGATCAGCTGTGGAACTTATATACTGGACATCGCCGAGAGTTTGGTATCGAATACCCCATCGCACTGCATACTAATTTTGGTTAGGTTATTACAGGCAGCTATACTGATTGATCGAAGCATCTACGCACGCACAAGTTCATCACGCTTATGAAGATTTGGATTCCTTAGTTCGATCATTTATGGACATGGAACAAGTGCATCCGAGTAAAACAACGATAGACGCCAGTGATCCCGCCGAACAACATTTTCTGAAAACACATGCTCGTAGAGAAGATGGTGTTTATATTGTTCAATACCCATTCAAGGAGCCCCGCACGCCAATTGGCTCCACTTTGCCACAGGCTTTAAACCGCTTCGCCGCTTTGGAAAGGAAATTTAGAACAACAAACAACAAATATGTGGATTTCATGGATGATTATTTAAATCGAGGACATATGGAATTGATTCCGGCTGCTGCAGGCGGTGAGGATCCCGCACGCTACAACTATTTGGCACACCATGCAGTTTTTAAGCCAGATAGTACTACCACACGTTGCCGAGTGGTATTTGACGGCTCTGGAAAGGATTCCACGGGTCATTCTCTTAATTCGCGACTGCATATAGGACCGCCTATTCAAAGGGACTTAATTGGAGTATGCCTTCGATTTCGTCAGCATCGTTATGTATTTTGTGCAGACATCGAGAAGATGTTTAGAGGAATTTTGGTGTCGGACGAACATACACAGTACCAACGCATAGTTTGGAGGAAAGATAAAAACGCTACGCTGGATCATTATCGACTGTTGACAGTAACATATGGATTAGCTTCATCGCCGTTTATTGCAGTTCGAGTTCTTAAACAACTCTCGAATAACTATGCCGAATTGTATCCCACCGCTGCTGTCGTGCTCAACAGAGACGCGTACGTTGATGATGCGACAACATCAAGGATCTCATTGCACTCAAAGATGAATTGATTCTGCTTCATAGCGAAGCTCAGTTCAAATTGCGAAAGTGGAGCTCAAACTGTTACGCCCTTTTAAAGTCGTTGCCAAAGGAGATTTGTGAGTATCCACCAGAGGATTTAGAGGAAGACCGCTCATTTCGATTTGTTAAAGTCCTGGGATTGTGTTGGGAAAACCAAAACCGGACTATATTTTCTTCAAATTAGAAACCCCCGCATTCAAAACTGCTCTTACTAAACGCATATTGCTTTCAGAACTAGCCAAGATCTACGACCCGCTGGGTTTGCTTTCGCCAACTGTTGTTTTTTGAAGATCCTATTTCAAGATAGTTGGCTAAGTTCTGTCGATTGGAATGAAGTACTACCGCAGCAATTATGTACACGATGGCAACAGTTTGTAGCGAAAATGCCTTTATTGGAAACTTGTCGAGTTCCTCGCTACATATCTGCACCACATTAAGAAATGGAACTGCACGGATTTGCTGATGCATCATCTCAAGCGTATGCTGCCGTCATCTATAGCCGCGTCGAAGTCAACAATGGATATGCTGTCAAACTGATTATGGCTAAAACTCGCGTAGCCCCTATTAAGCCTATCTCTATTCCGCGACTAGAGTTAAACGCAGCTCATTTACTCTCTAAACTGATTTATTTGGTCAAGCAATCATTAACTGTTCCTATTGCCAGAATTATTTGTTGGTCAGACTCTGAAATAGTCCTGCATTGGCTATCTTCTCCGCCCAGGACTTGGAACACCTATGTTTGCAACCGCACTGCTGAAATTCTAGAGGTTTGCTCACGCAGCTGCTGGCAACATATTCGGAGTGGTGATAATCCCGCAGACTGCGCATCGCGAGGAGTACTGCCAAAGGACCTCGTGGATCATCAAATATGGTGGAATGGACCACCTTGGCTATCTCAGTCACGTTCAGCTTGGCCACCTGTTAAAGCTAAGTTTGTTCTGTCGACAGAAGAAGAGGCCTGCCTAGAGATGGAGGCTGAAACGAAAGTTAATCTACACATTTCCGACGATAGAAATTCGCTATCTTGTATGATCAACAAATCCTTCTCATGGTCCCGTTTATTAAGGATAGTCAGCTACTGCCTTCGCTTCGTTCATTCGTATTCAATTACAGAACTTGCTTTCTGCAGCGAAGACACACGAGTTCTCAACTTATGGCTGATTTACCGGAGTTTCGAGTTCAACCCGCCCGTTGTTTCCTGCACACTGGATTGAATTATGCTGGACCTGTGTCAATCAAAACATCGACAGGCCGGACACCAAGATTTGGCAAAGCTTGGTTTGCGATCTTTGTCTGCCTATCTACAAAAGCGATTCACATAGAATTGGTCAGCGATTTGACGACATCCGCCTTTATAGCCGCTTTCAAACGCTTTTGGTCTCGACGTGGACCTATATCGGATTTATACTCGGACAATGGAACGACTTTCCATGGAGCCAAAAGAGATTTAGCTGAAATGCAACGAATGGCAATAGCTCAAAGTCAAGATGAAGAAATTTCAAGCTTCATGGCCAGCCACGAGATTAATTGGCATTTCATTCCGCCATCTGCTCCCCATTTCGGAGGCATTTGGGAGACGAAATGGCATCAAGATGCTCCAAATGTTGCCGTGGACACACTGGTTGTGCTGAAGGAGCCCAATCAACCGCCAAGCAAGTGGATGCTAGGACGAGTCACCGAAGTTCATCCTGGCCAGGATCAGAGGGTCCGGGTGGTCACCGTTAAAACCGCCAAGGGAATCTACAAGCGCCCTATTACGAAAATTGCTATGCTTCCTTTGAACTGAACCGTCGTTCAGGGGGGCCGGTATGTTGAGAAATAGTTCGTCTTTATTTTGAATTTAAATAGTATTACATTTGCTTCTTTACTTGTTAATTAAATTCTTATTATCGTACCTATTTTTGCGCACATCATTGTCTTGTTTACCATTTGGGAGCTTTAAGCTCACACGCATAGCCGAAATTGCAGTGCAATGCGTTAGTATTAGAACATCACGCGATCGTTTTTCAGTTCTTTTTCTGCACGTTTCGCAAGCCGGCCGCATTCTCTTGTTGACATTAACCGCAACCGCTCGCTGATAGCAACCCCGCTTAAAAACATTGTAAGCCCGCTAAATAGTGAAAATAAATGCATAAAACTATAATAAAAACCATAATACAGTCCACTATTCATAAACAATAGTGTTGGACCATTACTCCAAGTTTGTATTTTTAAAGGCGGTAAAAAAAATTCACAGCAGACGTAGTAATTAAATATCTCCAGCAAGACCTTTTCCACACTTTTGGCGTACTGGAACTATTGTATCTGATAATGGAACGCAGTTCAGGGCTGAGACTTTTCAGAAATTGTTAAGGGAGTATTCTGTTTCCCATACTTTGACCGCTGCTTATTCGCCCCAGTCGAATGCATCGGATAGGGTTAACCGGTCAGTTATTGCAGCGATAAGATCGTATGTTAGACCTGATCAGAAAGATTGGGACGAGCAACTCAGCAGTATTTGCTGCGCTCTCCATACAGCGGTTCATTCGACGTTAGATACCAGCCCTTATTATATGGCATTCGGCCAGAATTTCGTCTCCTCGGGGTCATCATACAAACTGTAAGATCTTTACTATAAGAGAACTGTAAGAGCTTTAGGGCTGTTGGAGGACAGGTATTTGGCGCTTTCAATAGAGGACTCTTTGGAAATAGTCCGGAAAAAGGCTTGCAAGGTTCTGAGGAAGCAGAATGAGAAAAATGAGCGTCAGTATAACCTGCGGGCTACTCTCGTCTGTCTGTCCGTCTGTCTGTTTCTACGCAAACTAGTCTCTCAGTTTTAAAGCTATCGTCTTGAAACTTTGCACACATCCTTCTTTCCTTTGCACGCAGTATATAAGTCGGAACGGCCGGGATCGGCCGACTATATCTTATAGCTGCCATATAACTGATTGATCGGAAATAGTATAACTTAAGTGTTTTTAAAGCTAGAAAATTCGGATTTGGTACGATTGCTATTTTTGGCAAAATAATGCAACATGCCAAATTTTATAAGGATCAGCCGACAATATTCTATATATACCATATAACTGATTGATCGGAAATGGCATAACTTTAGTGTTTTTCGAGCTAGAAAGTTGGGATTTTCTATGAATTCTTTTTTTGGAAAAATAATATGACTTATCAAGTTTCATATGGATTGGCCGACTATATCTTATAGCTGCCATATAACTGAACGATCGGAAATGGTATTTGGTAAAAATACCAACTTTGGGGTTCTTCAAGATAGAAGTTTGGAATTTTTTTTAGATTTTTTCTTGTAATTTATGGGTTATATTATGATATTCCCATAAGAATCGGTCAACTATATCCGATTTTAGCGATATATATCCTGTTTTAGCTGCAAGGGTATATCAACTTCGGCTCCGCCCGAAGTTAGCTTTCCATTCTTGTTTTTGTAAGTGATAATCAAAAATTTCAACCACTCCAGTCCAAGAAAGCGCTTTCGACGATGGATGAACCAATGCAGGGGTGAGAGAGAAGATACCTATATCATATTCAATTTTAATGGTTAAAAGTAAAGGAAGGAGATATAACCATTATACGATAAAGCCAATAACCAAATATACGAGGAATATTTGCTAAGCCTAATGGCCAATTTAAATTTTTAAAATAAAAAAAAAAAAATAAAATCTTAGAATAAATGGTTACTCCGTCAGCCAACCCAATCGAACCATTTCGCTAGCAAATTTCCACTCATGTTCGAGCGCAGGTTCGTTTACATGTTTACGAAGGAACCCCTTTTCTTTTTATATATAGATTCCCGGAAGCAATTTACTCGATAGCCGAGATGGGTAGCCGATCTCTTAGCAGAGAAGCTTGCCCCATGCACGCATATTCTTTATGGGATAATGAGTAAAAGGCACCTCGGGGGGCCAGGCAAGAACACCACTCTAATAGCTGACGAGCCAGAGCCGGTAGAAATTTGATTATTGCGTGCGGCACTCCTCCCGAAAATGACACCTCGCCTGGAGCTGGGATTTCGTATCTTATACAATTTTCCAGTAGCCCAATCATTATTGTTATAGTTTTCGGGTTTCTTTTATAACATTCTCAAAACTGAATGCTGAGTAATTTGATCTGAGACAGACTCGTTACTGTCAGTTTAGTTGTTAATCTGTAAAATTGTAATTTTACACACGCCAACACATACTAATGGGAACGACTAGGTCAACATGTCAATATGCGGAGACGATCTTACCGTAGATCACATCCTGGACACCTGCAGCCGATTACAAACCATCAGATCTTTAATATTTAGTACACATTTCCCCTCAGATTGTTTAAAAAACCTGTCTCAAGTAAATATCCAAAATATCAACAAATTTTTGAACCAGGCTAAACTTATTATATTATGTACATACACACATGTTTCAAGTCGAAAGCCCTGGTAGCTAGTACTCATTAAATTCATTAGGTTTAGTATTTTATACTAGTTCTAATTCTAATTCTAATAAATAAATAAATAAAATAAAATGTTATGTCTATATGAACGACATTATAATATTCTCAAAATCGATTTAACAATATTACGAAGACTCAAACAAAATTAATAATATATTATTAAGATCAAACATGAAAATCTCTTTAAAAAAATCGAAGTTTTTTAAACGCGAAACCATTTTTTTAGGACACATCGTATACAACGTCATCAAGACAGACCCAAAAAAATGTACACCATCATTAAATATCCGCTTCCAAAAAGTATTCGTAAAAATAAAAATAAAAAACTTTCATAAAAAGTTTTCTTGGCCTTCCGCGTAATATAAAAAATGTTTCTCAAATTACGCCGTTATAGCCAAACCTCTAACAAAATATCTATGAGGTCATAAAAATTTCTAAAACAATGTCAACAAAAATGTTAATTCAGCTGGATCACCCCGCTATTAAAGCTTTTAACGGGCTAAACAAAAACTGCTCACTGCTCAAGTAGAACTAGTTCAACCGGACTATAATAAAAATTTTACCCTAACCACCGAAACTTTAATGTCGCATTGGTGCCGTATTATCTCAAGAAAACTTTATTCCTATATATATCCTACTAATATAGTAGTAGGTATTCAGTGCACTTTAGAGGACTCTTATAGAATTCAAAAACCACTTAAACATTTTTTTGAATATATTTTTGTATTCATACTCTTTTAATAATTAATATTAATACTAATATTAATACTCTAATTGTTATATATTGTCAATTTCACATCTGTTTTGTACTCCTCCATTCTATACACATATACACCTATGCAGTAGTTTAAGAATCTGGCAACTCTGTAAGCTACGCATAAAATAAAGCAGTCTGAAATAGAACTCAACAAGAACACAACATATTGGCGACGAGAAAAAAGTAAAGTTTTTAGTCGAAAGATAAAAACAGTAAAAATTGCGTAAATCGTGTCGAGTAGTCGTTGATTTTCATCAAGATGCCGGCAAATGAGGATTTGATCCAATCGATACTTGCTCAACAGCAAGCATTTACAAGAGACATTATGGAACAGCAACAAAAATGGATGCAAGCAATGATGGATAGAAACGCTTCTCCAGGGCAGGGTGATTCATGCCACACGGGTGAATTATCTGCGTGTCCCCCATTCCACAAATTCGACAAAGACAATCAAAACTGGGAGTCTTACCTTGAACAGTTAACCCAGCATTTTAACGCGTATTCAGTCAGTGCAGAAATAAAGCAAAAGGCTTATTTTCTTTCGTGGTGCGGCATAAACATATTCGAACTATTGAAAAATCTGTTCGGGAGCAACAATTTGAGCACGTATTCATACAAGGAGCTCACAGACGAGTTAACGGAACATTTCACAACAAAACGACACGTTGTTGCTGCTCGCTATGAGTTTTTTAAAAGGGAGATGAAACATTCACAAACACACAGAGAGTGGGTAGCCGACTTGCGCGGGATCGCTCGGGAATGCCAATTCGTCTGTAATGCCAACGTTGTGCTTCTAACTATGTAAATGAAATGATTCGAGATCAGATCATAGTACATACACCATACGATGCCGTCCGTGCATCTGCTTTTCAGAAGTCCCAGCCAACTCTTGAAGATGTGCTTATAGTTGCAGAAACCTATGAGACAACAACAAAAACCGTGGCAGCCCTCAAAGAAACAGAATCAAAGCAAGACCCAATAAACGCAGTTCACACCTATACAAAGGAAACGGTTCTTGGTGGTGGTCAAAGTGATGCCAAAACAAACAAAAGTTCGCTAAAATCATGCTCTGGTTGTGGACACAATCATGCCAGAGAGAAATGCAAGTTTCGCGATGCCGTATGTCACAAGTGCGGTAGAAAAGGACATATAGCTGTTGTATGCATGTCGAAGCAAGACAAAAGTAAATGGCAATTGCAAAAAAGTCGCAAATCCGAAGCAAACGAAATCGAATCGATTGAAGCTGTAAACAGTGTTACAGGTCAAGTCAAGTGTCAGCAGAACAAGATTCTTATAGATCTTGAAATACACGGCAAAGTTATATCATTTCAAATGGATTCCGGAGCCACAGCATCAGTGATCAACGCCACTACATACGCGCTGTTGAATAAGCCAAAATTACGCAATTGTTCCCGAGTTTTACATGCGTTTGGTCATACACCAATACCATTGCTTGGGGAGTTGCACACAATTGCAAAGTGCGGTGAAAAAGAGAAGAAAGTAGTCATTATTGTTGCGAACATTGAGACATCACACAATCTATTTGGTATGGATTTATTCAAAATTTTCGGCTTTGATATCATGCAAGTATCAAACATTCAAGAGGTGCACGAAGACGAGTTACGTGACCTTTGCAGCAAGTACAACGAAGTGTTCGAACCAAAGTTCGAACTTCAAAGTAAGTGTCTTTTTGAAGCCGTCAGCAACACCAAAGTTTTTCAAGAGCCGTCAAATTCCATTCGCACAGATGGACAAATTCAGAGCTGAAGCAGACAGACTTACACAAGCTGGAATTTGGAAGCCAATCAAATTTAGTAATTGGGCATCACCAATTGTACTAGCACCAAAACCAGGTGGCGCTATTCGCATATGTGGCGATTTTAAGCAAGCAGTCAACGCGCAGATCGATGTCGAACAGTACCCGTTACCGACAAAAGAGTCTCTGTTTCACATAATACGTCACGGCAAGCAATTCAGCAAAATAGATTTAAAGGACGCCTATCTTCAAATTGAACTGGATGAGGATTCAAAAACTATCATGGTCGTCAACACACCCCTTGGCCTATTTCAATACCAGCGCCTTCCCTACGGAATTGCCAGTGCTCCAGCGATCTTCCAAAGGTATTTGGAACAGCTTCTAAAAGGAGTAGAAGGATGTGGAAACTACTTAGATGACATCATTATCTCAGCACCTACAAGCGAGCAACATCTAAAGCAAATCGACCAAGTTCTCAGTATTCTTCGTGAGAATGGTATTAGATGCAAAAAGGAGAAATGCTTCTTTTTCAAGGAAGAAATTGAGTACCTAGGACGAAGAATCAACGCTCAAGGGATTCTTCCAGACAGCTCAGGCTTGGAGGCTGTTAAACTGTTGCGTCCGCCTTCTAATCTGCAGCAACTAGAAGCATTCATGGGTAAAGTTAATTACTATTGCAACTTTATTCCGAACTATTCTCAGTTGGCCGCACCATTAAACCAACTTCGTAGAAAAAATGTAGCATACATTTTCGGGCCGCAACAACAACAAGCTTTTACAGCCCTGAAGTCCCATATTATCAACGCGACGCAGCTAGCTCATTTCGACGAAAATCTACCACTAGTCCTAGCGACGGATGCATCATCTTTTGGTATTGGTGTAGTCCTTTCACATATCCAACATGATGGCAAGGAGAGACCTATTGTTTTCGCATCCAAAACGCTTGACAAGCATCAGGTTAAGTACAGCCAAATCAAAAAAGAGGGACTTTCTATAATATTCGGAGTTAAACGTTTTCACCAATATTTGTACGGCCGAAAGTTTACCCTTATAACGGATCACAAGCCACTAGTAACGATCTTCAATCCAGGCAAGCATCTGCCTTTAATGACGTCAAACAGGCTACAGCGCTGGGCCATCATTCTCATGGCCTATATTTTTGAGATACAGTATCGTTCTACATCTGCTCATGGCAACGCAGATGCCCTATCGCGCCTTCCCGTGGGCATGGATCCTGATTTCGACAGAGAGGAAGAAGCCTGCCACATCGAAATGGAACTGTCACCACCGATCAATTCTGAGATCATTCGCAGCCACATCGAAAAGGACAAACTTCTCAAACAAGTCTTACGGTATGTTACTGTAGGATGGCCAGAAAAACTTCAGCAAGGCGAGGAAGCATTATCACCATACTTTAATCGAAAATTTGCCCTCACAATCAACAAAAAATTGCTTTGCCTACACACAGATGCCAGTCGTGTAGTAATTCCAGTAACTCTTCAAGCGCGTGTCCTGAATCTGTTACACGAAGGAAATTGGGGAATTGTTCGAATAAAGCAGATAGCGAGACAACATGTTTGGTGGCCTACAATTGACGCAGACATTAAAAGTCTTACACAGTCATGCAGCATCTGCAAGTGCAACAATCCTGCTCCTCCAAAAGAGTACCAAAGTTGGCCTGCAGCTACAACAGCGTGGGAGCGAATCCATATCGACTTCGCCGGCCCAATATTCGACTCCATGTGGCTAATCTGTGTAGACGCTTACTCGCAGTTCCCATTTGTAGTTCAAATGTCGTCCACTACAACATCCAACACGATCGCTGCACTATCATCGATATTCGCCATCGAAGGATACCCAAAAACCATGGTGAGCGACAACGGTCCGCAGCTTACGGCTGACGCCTTTGAGGAATTCTGCAAACTTCATGGAATAAAACACATTACCACAGCACCGTTCCATCCAGCATCCAATGGATTAGCAGAGCGTTTCGTTCAGACGTTTAAATTCTCTGTCAAGAAAAACCTCAAAGACGGTATACCACTACGAGCAGCAGTTACTAAATACCTTGCTTCTTACAGGTTCACTCCAAATTCCTACGGAAAATCTCCCGCCGAGTTAATCCATGGTCGTCCAGTCCGAACCGTACTAAGCCAACTTTTCGAGCAGCCTGTCGAAGCCAAGCTATCAGTTACCAAGTACGTCCCAAATCAAATGGTCTACGCTCGTAATTATGCAAGGGGAGAAAAGTGGATTGAAGGCTCTATTGACCGTCCAATTGGAAAAATGGTTTTCTTGGTTCGCACCACAAATGGTTATATCAAGCGCCATTTCAACCAGCTAAAACCGAAGTTCTCAGCAAGCAGCTCCATTGAAAAACCTCCAGAGTTCTTTTGGATCCCGGATATTCCGCCCTCTTCAAATCATCCCCTACAACAACAAGAAGATGAACCAGTAACTCCGTCAACCGTTCAGCAAAGTCATTCTGAACCTGAGCCACCCGAGAGCTCCACGTCATCAAACCAACAACAAAATCAAAAACAACCAGCACGACTTTCATCCGGCATACCAGTTCGCCAAAGTAGTCGTGTTCGCCATGAAGTAGATCGTTTTAAGCCCAAGGATTTCCGAAAACCTAAAAATCCTATTCGTTCCTAATTAAGGGAGGAGATGTGTTATATATTGTCAATTTCACATCTGTTTTGTACTCCTCCATTCTATACACATATACACCTATGCAGTAGTTTAAGAATCTGGCAACTCTGTAGCTACGCATAAAATAAAGCAGTCTGAAATAGAACTCAACAAGAACACAACACTAATATTTGTCCAAGATGTGGAAAATTTTGACGACAAAGCACTTACACTGACGAGCAAAACTGTAACACGAGTGTAATGTTTCAACTTCAAGGGTCTGTAACTTTGTTTCTAATGCACGCAATTTAAAGATCTTAGTCTTGTTTTGTAGGTTATATAATTTACTACTATTATGTAAAACTAGAAGCCATTTGATATCAGTTAAAGAAAACTACACGCCAAACTGTAAAAAAGTCAAATGTTACAGTTTTGCACTCTGGTTAATTTTTTAACAAATATTTTTTTGTACGTTTTTTTAATAATGAGTCCACATCCCTTTGGACTTTTCCAGCTCTTCTATGTGACTGGGCATACTTTGGGTATATCGTTGTACCATTTCCGATGGAATAGCATTCCATATGTCCTTTGTTTGTTCCCACAACTCCTTTATTCCACTTGGAGGAACTGCATATTTCGCCAGCTCTGATTTCACAGGACTCCACATGTTTTTCTTAGGAGTCATGTCGGGAGATTGTGGTGGCCACTTCATAGATTGAAATTTCTGTTTTGAAATCCAATTTTTCACCATTATGGACGTGTGATTCGGGTCGTGTGATTCAGATGGACGCTCTGGGGGTGAATTCATTTAAATGGAGTTAGTCTTTAAGTGTTAATCGATGGGATAATGCGAAAGGAGTAATATCTAGCCATTTTGCAAAAAAATCTTCCGAGGGTTATTGGAAATATGGATCTTTATGCCGAAAAATGCATTTTCCAGCTAGGCAACGACCCGAATCACACGTCCATAATGGTGAAAAATTGGATTTCAAAACAGAAATTTCAATCTATGAAGTGGCCACCACAATCTCCCGACATGACTCCTATAAAAAACATGTGGAGTCCTGTGAAATCAGAGCTGGCGAAATATGCAGTTCCTCCAAGTGGAATAAAGGAGTTGTGGGAACGGACAAAGGACATATGGAATGCTATTCCATCGGAAATGGTACAACGGTATACCCAAAGTATGCCCAGTCACATAGAAGAGCTGGAAAAGTCCAAAGGGATGTGGACTCATTATTAAAAAAACGTACAAAAAAATATTTGTTAAAAAATTAACCAGAGTGCAAAACTGTAACATTTGACTTTTTTTACAGTTTGGCGTGTAGTTTTCTTTAACTGATATCAAATGGCTTCTAGTTTTACATAATAGTAGTAAATTATATAACCTACAAAACAAGACTAAGATCTTTAAATTGCTTGCATTAGAAACAAAGTTACAGACCCTTGAAGTTGAAACATTACACTCGTGTTACAGTTTTGCTCGTCAGTGTATGTACATACAATCGAAGAAATGGGACTTGGCGAAAATTATAAACTTATCAATAGATTGTATTATTGGCAAAATTACATAAAAAATAATAAGAATACATTAAAAAATTCTAAATTTGCAAAGAAAACAAATATAACAGACACATAATTTAAATTCCAATCTGAGAAGCCCTATCCCAAGTAAAGAAGGGTTTTTTCTTTACTTAAAGTTTTACTTTCATATTTTGTTTTGCCGCTGTGTTGTGACAAATGCCTTTCATCATAGTTTAGCATAGTTCTGTTGGGGTATTTTAAGATCCAAATGACTAGCCACAGTTATGCATTGAACTTCATTTATTTTACTTGTTAATTACTTAATTTTGTTTCTGTTGGTTAGGTTACAATTACTTCTGAATGGGTCAGCTTTAATCGCTCGTGGTTTATCACTGACCTTCTCCACCATTTCGATCGCCTTGCTTGCTCTACGACTCTTCTTAAACAACAACTTTACTAGGGAAGAGAAAAACAAGTGAAGCTTTGCGAAGATTACAGGGAAAAATATGGGTGGATTCTAAGCTCGCTGACGGTGGAGCGATAAATCAAAAAGATTAATAACGCCGTACAAAGAGCAGTGATTTTAGATGCATCAAAGCTTATAAAGTACATAGATGGAACATCTCATATAAAGAAATTTTCTATGGCGGGTTCCAGCGCTGGAACCCGCTGGAACGAATGGGTTCCACAGCGCCACAAGTGAGAAATTTTTCACGCGACACCGAATGAAGGATAGCCTAGTGGTAGAGTGCTTGGCTGATGTGCAGAGTAAATTAAGTTCAAATCAGGCTCGGAACGTCCAATTTTTATACCCTTGCAGAGGGTATTATAATTTTGGTCAAAAGTGTGCAACGCAGTGAAGAAGCCATCTCCGACCCTAAAGAGTATATAAATTCTTGATCAGGATCACCTCCTGAAATGAGATTTTTTTTTAATCGTTTATAAACAAAGAAAGACTTAAAACTAAGCTCTAACAAAAGAAAAGTGTCTACTAAATCCCTGTCCCCTGTGGTAATGCCGCTAGGCTTTGCTTCGCAGTAAATTGATAGTTGATATGTTATGAGTTGATATGAGCATCTGTCTGTCTGTTTCTATTTTTGGCAAAATAATAGATTATGCTTAATTTCATAAGGATCGGCCGACGAAATCCTATAGCTGCATTATAATTGAATAATCGTAAATTACCCAATTTTTGTGTTTTTGAAGATAGAAAGTTGAAACTTCGTAAAGATTTTTAGTCAGTTGATCCAACCTACAAAATTTCATAACGATCGGCCGACTATATAGCTGCCAAATAACTGAACGATCGGACGATCTGCCGTATAACTGAACGGAAATACCAACTTTGGAATGCTATAACTTCGGTGTTTTTAAAGCTAAAGAATTTGGTACGAATGCTATTTTTGGCAAAATAATACAACCTACCAAATTGCATAACGATCAGCCGACTATATCTTATAGCTGCCATATAACTAAACGATGGGAGATGGTATTTGGTAAAAATACCATCTTTGGTATATTTGAAGATGGAAGCTTGGTACTTTGTTTTAGATTTTTTATTGTAATAAATTGGTTATATTATGATATTCTCATAAGGATCGGCCAATTCAATCCAATTTTTGCGATATATATCCGGATTTAACTGCAAGGGTATATCAACTTCGCTCCGACCGATGTTAGCTTTCCTTTCTTGTTATATGTATTTACCTTACTATATTTACTATATTTACTTTACTATTATTTTTTTTAATTTCATTTTATTACTGTAGTTTTAAAAATAATTATGTTTAAAATTATAAGTAATTAGCGGAATTGGGAAAATACTGACTGACGTGTTGTCTGACGTGTCGGACAAAATGACTGACGTACTCCCTTGGAATTTTATTTACCGGTCAAAATAAAAAATTTTTTTCACAGTCACACATACATACATTAGCGCACACATTATTTTACGCATAAATGCAAAGAGTTCTAAACCAACAAGCTTGACGAAAAAATTTACCGTTTTGGGTCCTGATGTTCCATCTATGTTCTTTAGAATCTTTGCGAGCTTTAGTCATAATGATGAAAGATTTTATAAATGAAGCTGTACTTTATAATCTTTGATGGCATGTAGACTCAGAATGTGCCTGATTTCCTGCATTGGGGGATCGTTTTGATTCCAGAGTCGCAGGGCGGAAATAGATGACAGACTGTCTGTACAGATAATACATTTTCGAGCGCTTTTGGATACAAAGTGGCAGGCTTTAAATATGACAAATTTTACGGCTGTAAATATGGAATTTTACGGTGTAAGCCTTCCTCCTGCTATTATTATACCCTTGCAGAGGGTTATAATTATAATTATATTATAATTATTATTATAAAATTATCATTTTGGTCAAAAGTGTGCAACGCAATGATAGGATCTCCGATCCTATTAAGTACATATAATCTTGACCAGGATCACCTCCTGAGTTGATATAAGCATGTCCGTCCGTCTGTCTGTTTTTACGCAAACCAGTCTCTCAGTTTTAAAGCTATCGACTTGAAACTTTGCACACACCCTTCCTTTGCACGCATTATATAAGTCGGAACGGTCGGGATTGGCCGACTATATCCTATAGCTGCCATATAACTGATTGATCGGAAATGCTATAACTTCGGTGTATTTAGAGGTAGAGAGATTGGATTGTGCTATTATTTGACTAAGTGCTATTTTGGACAAAATAATAGGACCTACCAAATTTTAGTAAGATCGGCCGACTATATCTTATAGCTACCATATAAATGAACAATCAGAAATGGTATTTGGTAAAAATACCAACTTTGGTATTTTTGAAGATAGAAGCTTGGTAGTTGGTTTTAGATTTGTTATTGTAATAAATTGGTTTAGTCCAGTTTATTTTTATAAGGTTCGGCCAACCATAACCGATGTTTGCGATATATATCCGGTTTTAACTGCAAGGGTATATAAACTTTGTCTCCGCCCGAAGTTAGCTTTCTTTTCTTGGTTTGACATTAGATTCTTTCAATAAGAACTGATGAAAACCTGACTCTGAAGCTATTGATGAACAATTTTTTGCTTTTCCAAAATTTGATAAACTTACTGATGGTTCTTGCATGATGGGTACCTGTCGGCTATAGCACTTTCATTTAATTTTTTATAGTCAATAGTCACCACTGTATATCTTATTCCTCTTATGTTATACACTAAAGTAACGAATTATCTTTCTTCTTTAAGTTCTGTTTCTGTCTGCGTGCAGCATTTTTTCAGTCTCTAATAAATCGTCAAACCGAATAGGTTATGGGCCCAGGCCAGCAAGAAAACTACTGCGTGATAGTCGAAAAGATTAAACAATAATTAGAGATTCGGTGGTGTTTGATGAACAAGATGAGTTCGCAATACTCAATAGAAAAACTTGATAGTGACAATTATAGTTCGTGGGCAGTGCAAATGAAAAGTCTGCTGGTACACTCAGAACTTTGGTCAATTGTGTGCGGTCGTGAAATTAAAAACGAAAGTGGAATGGTTGCAGAGCAGGCAAACTTTGATAACAAGGATGAAAAGGCCCTCGCGAGTATTTTGTTGTGTATAAAGCCGTCCCAGATTAATTATGTTAAACACTGCAAATCATCGATGGAAGCTTGGAAAAAGATGGCTAGTGTTCACATGCCTAGTGGACCAGCGCGTAAAATACAGTAGTTTAAACAGTTGCTGTATATGAAGATGTCAGAGTCAGACAGTGTCACAGTGCATTTGAGTAATTTCAATGACGTCATCGAGAAATTACAAGAGATCGAACCAGTCCCAGAAGAAATGCTTGTAATAATTTTGTTGTCCAGCCTATCTGATTCGTACGAAAATTTCGTAGTTGCTATGGAGACGCGTGATTCTTTGCCTTCCTTGATTTCTCTAAAAATTAAGTTGCTGGAAGAGGGAGAACGACGAAAAGTGGTAGACAAAATGGAAAATAAAGCGGAACAGAAAATGTACTCGTCGCTTGCCGAAAAGGAAAAGCCCAAGCATAAGAAAGACATGAAAAATGTGGAATGTTGGAACTGCGGTCGTTATGGACATGTTTCGGCAAAGTGCTAATCAAAACAGAAAAACGCAAGATCAGAAAAGGATACCAATAGTGTGAGCAAACGCGAAGAGAACAAAAAGTCGTTCTCGGGTTTCGCTGCCGCAGCGAGCCAGAGTCGACTAACGAAGAATATTTGGTGTATTGACAGTGGGGCAACAGCCCATTTATGTGCAAACAAATCGTTATTTGTTTCAATTCGTGAGCATAAGGAAAAAATAATGCTGGTTGGAGAAAATTACATTGAGGCTGAAGGCATTGGAACAGTTAAACTGTCTTTCGAGTCGAACGAGTACCTGTGGAGGGAAGCTATAATGACTGCGATGTATTTGAGGAACCGATCAGAAACGTCTACAAAGATATGCGTGAAACAATTTCCAAAAGTGACGGAAAATCGTTCGAACAAAGTGTTGGGGCTGATCCATACGGACGTGTGCGGTCCTATGAGTACAGTTTCCAAAGGTGGAGCGCGTTATTTTGCTACATTCATAGACGACAAGACGCGTTATGCATCGGTGTATATGCTTAAAACAAAAGACCAAGTTTTTGAGAAACTCAAAGAATTTATGTTGTTGGCTGAGAAGCAAACTGGGCAGCAGATTAAAGCTATACGGAGCGATAATGGTAGAGAGTAAATTAATAACGCATTCGAAAACTTCCTGGTAAGCAATGGGATTAAGAGGCAGCTGACCGTTCCCCATACTCCACAGCAAAATTGTGCTAGTCAAGACAATGAAAAGGTTGGTACTGGTTGGGTATTACTGGTTGGGTATTCAGAAACTGCCAAAGCGTGTAGACTCTTCAACCCTGATACGCAAACTATCAAGGAAGCCAGAGATGTGGTGTTCCTTGAGCACGATATAACAAAAACCGAGGATATATCGACCGTAGAATTGGCAGAAAACGGAAGCGTTTTTGGTGAGGAGACAAATGGCGGTCGCGATGAAAATGACGGAGATCATGCAAGGGACGGGCAGTCGGGAGCCGAAGATGGTGAAGACGAGTTGGTTGATAGCGTCGAACGAGTTCAGCGAGGCCCAGGTAGGCCTAAGATAATTCGTACTGGAAGGCCAGGACGACCACGTAAGGAGTACAATATGCTTAACGCTATTGGAGTTGCCGACGTCCAAGTACCGAGTGGAGTCAAGGAGGCTTTGAGCTCAACACAGGCTGAAGAATGGAAGGTTGCGATGCAGAAGGAGTATTCTCAACTACAGTCCACCAATACATGGAGTCTTGTAAATCTTCCTCCTGGCGAGAGAACTATTGGATGTAAATGGGTGTTTGCGGTTAAAGGAGACCAGTACGGCAACGTGGAACGGTTCAAGGCTCGCTTAGTTGCAAAAGGTTGTGGACAGGAGTACGGCATAAACTACACAGAAACATTTTCCCCAGTGGCTCGGTATTCTTCTATCCGATTGGTGATTGCACTGGCTGTCGAAAACAAAATGTTTATGCATCAAATGGACGTCTCAGCTGCGTATCTAAATAGCGACCTACAAGATGTAGTCTACATGCGGCAACCGGAAGGGTTCGTGGACACAGCGTATCCAAAAGGGGTGTTGAAGTTACACAAGTCTTTATACGGTCTGAAGCAGAGTGGGCGTGAATGGAACCAGAAATTGGACTGTACTCTTCAGCGTATTGGTTTTGTACAATGTCCTAGTGAGCCATGCATTTATACCAGTGGTGGGCAAACTCTCATTTTACATAGCACGCGAGTATAGGGTAGGAAATTCTGCCGCAGCGCTGCTGGCACACTGACAGTGTGAGCATTCTCAATTTATTTTAGAAGCTCTCTTATTTGCTCTCATTTTGACTCATTTGACAGCCCAAACTTAAAAATCAAAATGTTTCCACTGAGAAAAATTTTCTCACAAATTGGGTTGAAAAAAGTTTTCTCCATAGAAAATAAAGATAGGGAAGTTTAGTTTTTTATTTTTTTAAGAAATGTTGCTAGAAAAGATGTCTTTAAAATAAAATACACTATTTTAAATCCCATTCAAACTTTTAAATAACTAAAAATTAAATAAAAAAATAAGTTTTTTTCGCTCAGTGAATTCTTTGCTCTCATTGTTTTTCTCTGCTACGCACACACTCAAATTTTAAACATGTGTTAGTTTTGCCCACCACTGTATATGTCGATGATCTAATTATTGCTTGTTCCAGAAAAGAAGACCTTGTCGACATAAAACTTCAAATCGCACGGGAATTCGAAGTAGTAGATGGCGGAGAGCTGAAACATTTTTTAGGCATGGAGATCGAGCGGGATGGTGAGACGGGCAGTGTGGCAATTGGTCACAAGCAGTATATCGACTAGCTGTTACCAGATTATGGCATGGAAGACTGTAAGCCGAATGCAACGCCTTTGGAGGTTGGTTATCAGAACCTATGTATTTTGGAAGACTGTCCACGAGCCAACCAGAAGCAGTATCAATCGCTTATTGGATCACTGTTGTACCTTGCAATGACTACGAGGCCGGACATTGTTCATTGTGTGGCAAAGTTGGCTCAGAGGTGCAGTGACCCCCATAAGAAATATGAGGTGGCCGCTAAACGCGTTCTTCGTTACCTAAGAGGAACTTCGAGCTTGAAGCTGCACTTTGTTCGAACTGGTGTGCCTGTTCACTGCTTTGTGGATGCAGACTGGGCAGGTGACTGTTCTGACCCCAAATCGTTCAGTGGTTGGGCGTTCTTTCTGGCTGGAGCAGCGTTTTCGTGGGAGTCGAAGAAGCAGAGCATCATAGCACTCAGTAGCACGGAGGCTGAGTATGTGGCGCTTTCAACAGCAGCTAAGGAGGCTGCTTACGTGCTGAAGCTGATATCTGAGATGGGTTTCGAGACGGCGCCAACATTGATGATCTACAGTGACAACCAGAGCGCCCAATGTTTAGCGAAGAATGCGAGTTTTCATGCTAGAAGTAAACATATAGATATCAAGTATCATTTCATAAGAGATTTGTATAAGAAGAAAGTTATTGATATTGAATATGTTCCAACCGATAATATGATTTCAGATGTTCTAACTAAAGCTCTATGTAAAGTTAAGCACACAAAATGTATTACTTCACTAGGGTTAAACTAAAAAAGAATCCTTTGAATTAGATATACCGCGGTGAGAAGGAGTGTTGAAAATATTTGTATATGCACCACTGAATATCTTATTCCTCTTATGTTATACACTAAAGTAACGAGTAACGAATTATCTTTCTTCTTTAAGTTCTGTTTCTGTCTGCGTGCAGCATTTTTTCAGTCTCTAATAAATCGTCAAACCGAATACTTAGTTTACGGCTTCCGTCTTGATTCTCTTCTTTCTTTGGGACTAACTGAACTGGTAACATACCTTATTATTTCTTCTGATACCATTCTTCTGATTTTGCTATTCACGAAGTCGGCGTAAATTGTACTATCGCTTTTTATCTGTGTTCTAAAAGGAATTTGCATATTTATCTTTAAATTCTCTTTATATACCCTTGCAGAAGGTATTATAATTTTGGTCAAAAGTGTGCAACGCAAGGAGACCCTATAAAGTGAATATATTCTTGATCAGGATCACCTCCTGATTTGATATGAGCATGTCCGTCTGTCCGTCTGTCTGTTTCTACGCGAACTAGTCTCTCAGTTTTAAAGCTATCGTCTTTTTTGCTTTGCACGCAGTATAAATGTAAGTCGGAATGGCCGTGCTATATCCTAACGACTATATCCTATATCTGGCATAGAACTGATTGATCGGAAATTCTATAACTTTGGTGTTTTTAAAGTTAGGGAGTTAGGATTTCCTATGGATCCTTTAAAAACATAACTAATTGAACAGAATATCCACACCTTTCGTTTATTATTGGGTGTACAAGTAGAAAACTGCCGTTTGCACGGGATAACGAGCTAAAGTAACGATCAACAACTCTACATTGTCTCGTTGGTTTAATCTTCGTTTCTATCATTTTGCTGGTGCACGAAAATGTCGAAATTGTAACCGAATGAGCGTAATTTGCGTGTGATTTTGCTTTTCGCGTTCAATTCAATTCAAAATGGGCAGCGTGTCGTCGGCAGATCAGTCTCTCTTGCAGCTGTATCGAGGGCGCCGCCGGTTTCCTCATAGTGAGCACGAGATTCCTTAAGTTCCTTGAGCTCTCGAGCGCGCTCTTTCAGCGGGACCATCCCCGCAATGACCAGAATGGCGTCGTCGGAGACTGTGCCGCACACTACTCTTATGGCACTCAGCCTGTACGCTGCATCTACCCCTCTTCTGTAGCTGGGCGTATTCATCACCTTAGCCCAGATGGGCGCTGTGTACAAAGTTTGCGCCGAGGCAACGCTCACGAGGAGTCTTCTCCTGTTCTGCTTAGGGCCTCTGGTGTTTAGAAGGATCCTGGCGAGGCCCCTGGTAGTGGCTGCAGCTTTGCCTTGGATGTTTTCTAAGTGCTCGCGGAGGAGAGTCGGGCGTCGATCATCACACCCAGGTATTTTATGGGCCGCTGGGAGGTTATGGCCATTCCAACAACCCGGATCGTTGCCGTTTCCAGCAGCTTGCGGCTGCTGACCAGCACCGCTTCCGTCTTTTGCGGGGCTAGACTTAGTCCAGCATTTTAGAGCCACTGCTCCATTGCATCGATTGCCTTATTATCTGCTGCAGTGCTATAGCCAGCTTCAGGGCTCGGTTTGTAACCGAATCCGGGCCGGGTGCTTTGTTGGGGGCTAGGCCTCTCCCTATGGCCAGAATTTCCTCTTCCGTTACTTCTCAGCCACTTCATTGTCTGGTGGGGGGGTGGGTAGCTGGGTGACCTGGCTTCCGGCTGGGAACAGTGCTCGCACTATGATCCTTAGTGCGTTCGGGTCCGTGGGGGACTGGCCTCCTGCGCGCATCCTCTTCACCACTATCCGGTATGCGGTGCCCCATGGATATTCCGCCGCCGAGTCACATAGCTCCAGGAAGCATTTCCTTTTGGTATCTCGGATGGCAACTTTCAGTGCTTTCCGACGGTCTTTGAAGGCTAGGTGCCGCTTCTCAAAATTGTCGGTGCCTCTCGCCCGCTGCATCAGCCTCCTTGCTCTCATACACTCAGCTCGGATGTAGCCAATCTCGTCGCTCCACCAGTAAACGAAAGCGTGGTTTCTGCGGTAGCGGCTTCTCAACTGCATGCTCGCCATGCATGCTGCCTCGAGCTTAGCTGCCAGAGTATCAGCCATTTCGTTGGCTCCGCTTGGTAGGACGTTGCCGATGTCACGCACTGCCTTGGTGAAGTTCCTCACCTGGAGCGTACCGACTCTGTAGCCTCGTGGGTTCGGTTCCCTCGGTCGTTCTTGAGGGCTTCCAAATGAGCACAATATTCTTTCGTGGTCAGTGGCCGTAAAGCTGGCGCTTATCCTCCAGTTAGCGCCAGTCGCTAGCGAGGGGCTTGAGAACGTTAGATCTATGATGGATCATGCTCCGGCTCTGCTGAAGGTGTGCTGGTTTCCCTCGTTTAGCAGTACAAGATCGAGTGAAGCAAAAGTTTCTCTTACCACTCTCCCTCTCGCATTCGTCCTCGGGTAGCCCCAGTCCTGCGTCCACGCGTTGAAGTCCCTTGCTACAAGGACATCAGAACGGCCTCTGATGTCATTTCTCAGTCAGTCCATAATGCGCTCAAATTCATTGCTGGTTAGGCTAGGTGCCACCTATCCAAGCCCTGACGAATCCCTCAGCACTGTGCACTGAGTGCACTGTCGTACCGGTTGCGCCGCAGCTCCAGATGGCAGCCTTCCCCGATAGGTCAACTGCCCAGCGGCTGTGTGAGCCAGCCCTATGGGGCTCGCTTGCAGCGCTATGTCCGTCTTTGTCTCCCTCGCAGGCTGCGACAGCACATCTTGAGCCGCCCTGCACTGTTCGGGCTGCTGCCAGTCTGCACGGCCTGGTCTTGGGTCCAGACCTCCGTCGGAAGGGTCTGCTGCTCCTTCTCCACGGTCTCGATGCCGGCTCTCTCGCATATGGGGCTCACTGGCTTGGGCATAATGGCCGGTCGCGCATGCTCTTCCGGAACACTTCCGACCAGAATGAAGTGGATGTCCTTCAGTCTGGTTATCAGGCTTATTTGCATCGCGGAAAAATGCTTCTTATTTTTCTCCGTGACCCACGATAGCAGCTCGTTCACTATCGTGCCCAGCTCCGTCAGGCACTCTTCGCTTCTTGAGGGCGGGCTGCCAGCATTATTTTTTTTCGAGGGAGACGTCCTCTGGTCCTTGTCCGGGCTAAGCATATCCCGTGACTTCTTTGGCGTCTCCTTCTCTACCTCTGCTGGGTCGCTAGTGAGGTGCCAGCCTGTGGCGCAAATAGCGGCGAGCGCCGCATTTTATTGCTCTTTCTGAACGGGTCTCCTGTTTTGGCACTCTTTAAATCTTCTGCACTTGTAGTCCAGGGCGGCCGAGTGAGGCACCGCCTTGTCAGGTTGAATTGGAATGTTTTTTAGGGCCACTTCCCTTGTGGAACTTAAAATTGGTTTTAAAGTAAGCGCAAGAATCCATACCAAAACAAGAAAGGGAAGCTAACTTCGGGCGGAGCCGAAGTTGATATACCCTTGCAGTTAAAACCGGATATATATCGCAAACATCGGATTAAATTGGCCGATCCTTATGAGAATATCATAATATAACCAATTTATAACAATAAAAAATCTAAAACAAAGTACCAAGCTTCCATCTTCAAAAATACCAAAGTTGGTATTTTTACCAAATACCATTTCCGATCGTTCAGTTATATGGCAGCTATAAGATAGTCGGCCGATCGTTATGCAATTTGGTAGGTTGTATTAACTGACCAAAAATAGAATCTGTACTTAGTTCCAGCTTTTTATCTCCAAAAACACCAAAGTTGGGTAATTTCCGATCAATCAGTTATATGACAGCTATAAGATATAGTCGGCCGATCCTTATGAAATTTGGTAGGTCGTATTATTTTGCCAAAAGTGCAAAAATTTGAACTCTGTAACTCTAAAAACACTTAAGTTATACCATTTCCGATCAATCAGTTATATGGCAGCTATATGATAGAGTCGGCTGATCCTTATGAAATTTGGTGTTATTTTTTAATTATTTTGCCAAAAGTAGCATTCGTACAAAATCTGAACTCTGTAACTCTAAAAACACCAAGTTATACCATTTCCGATCAATCAAACATTTCCGGATATAGTCGGCCGATCCCGGCCGTTCCGACTTATATACTGCGTGCAAAGGAAAGAAGGGTGTGTGCAAAGTTTCAAGACGATAGCTTTAAAACTGAGAAACTAGTTTGCGTAGAAACAGACAGAGGGACAGACAGACAGACGGACCTCATATCAACTCAGGAGGTGATCCTGATCAAGAATATATATACTTTATAGGGTTGGAGATGTCTCCTTCACTGCGTTGCACACTTTTGGACAAAATTATAATACCCTCTGCAAGGGTATAAAAAGAGCTGAGGAGTAAAGATAATAGAAGATATTTCTAATCTCTTTTATCACATACTGATTCGATTTGAACATTTCAAACTTTCGTTGTTCCAAAAATGTTACGTTATAAAAATAGAATTCTCTCTTTCTGTCTCTCGGCCGACTCTCGAAAGACTCGGCCTGCCAATATGCCGTAAAGCCCGAACTTATAAAGATTTTTACAGCGGTTCCACTACGAACTAATGGAATTTTAAGGTGATTTTAAAGTTTTGTATTTTTCTTGATTGGATTAAAAACTTTTGAAAAACAAAAACGAAAAAAAAAAAAAAGAATAAAAATATAAATAAATATAATATAAATAGATTTGAAATAAAAAAAAGTGGACGTTTCGAGCCTGATTGAAACTCATTTTTCTCTGCAAATCAGCCAAGCACTCTACCACTTAACTTTTGACGCTCGTCTTTGACATTTGGGGCTCCAAATCGTGTTGGAGGAACTAAGTCGCCTAGAATGAAAAATCCTGATGCGCGAGTGGCCCTGGTGCATCCAACATATAGCGAAGCTCGCTCGATGACTCTTGTAAGATGCACGGCGACTTTGCTATATTTTGCTCCTTTTGTGGATGAAGGTAGCTTCCGCTGGAACAATTGGGATTTGTTTTCGGTGAACTGAAGCATGTTCGGAACTTCCGGAACATGTCGGAATGTTCGATAGCGCCAACCGTGGGTTCCAAAAATTTAATCCAAAGTCGTGTTATTAAATTTGAGCCATTCACTAAGCAATGATAAATTTTCATTAGCTGACCAGTTGCTCCATTTACAAGTCCATCACTCGTGTCTATATTGATGGTTACCATATATTTAGCAGTGGTTTGCCGAGACTGAAGAGTAGACTGAGAGACTGAAGAGAAGAATACACGGCAAGCCCTGTGTTTCAGAGTTTTCATATTTGAGCATATCGTAACGTGTTTTTTCTGTTTCGTGCAGATAGTTCGCAGTTTTCACTGTTTCAAGAGTAGTGGAATCCAACTCATCCGTCTCAATTTGCGCTAGTTTTATGGAATTGTACTTGTTAACTCCTTCGTTAGAAAAAAATAAATGAATGGCATCATCGGAAACTTCGCTGAATGAAAAAATTCTTTGTTTAAGGAGCTCTATATCTGCAATTTACATGCAAGCCTCAGATAAATTATTCAGGGCTTGAGCAAATGCATGGTCGCGTCTGTGACCCATTATTTTTGTGTCAGTCCTTCAATTCCAAAAACAGCTTTGCCATTTGTAGCACATAATAAAACATTTACCAAATCCGTAGCACCAGGAAGCTTATTTGCTCGCCAAGTCACAGACTGATAGATGGTAGAAATTAGTCTGCTTTTTCCAACACCGGCCAAAGGCGAACAAAGGGCAACATTGGCAACTTAAGGAGGGAGTCAAATTAATTTCTTCCCGTCTTCTTGTCACCCAAAAGAATATTTACGTTCCGCTCTTTATTTGGTACTTCCAATGCTCTTGTTAAACTCTTTGTCTAAGAATTGAGAGGCAGGTTTTTCCGCATCAGGAGCATGATCTCCCCTAGCATGATGATTTGTCTCTTGCAAATCTTCAAGAACTCTTTGTAACTCCATATCATCAAACATATCATCATAGTTTTTTTTTTTTGCCCTAATGGCTTCATAGTTTACTCGGAATGGGTTTTCAGTGTCTTTGGAAACAAGTTCAGCTTCTTCATTTCGCCAAGAATAGAAGAGCATTAGATGCTCTCGGAAATAATCGGAAGGTGAAGAGTTAATGATAAAGCGAACCCACCTTAGAATCAGGGGATGACTAGGTTTCTTAACGCAACCAGACCCATCCATCAGTTTGCTCAGCAACTTCATCTTCGTCTTCTACCTCCACATCATTTGCTTCATCATAGTCTTCACTATGATAAGCGACAGAAAGTGAATTCCGCTTGACAAATCTGTACCAAGCTGCGATATCTGCTAAATAAATTCTTTCCAATTACTCATGCTTTTGAGCATATAAGTCAAGAATAATACGCTCAAAAATATCCACCAAGTTGTTTGGAAGTCGCTCTAATTCTTCATTTGAGTGAGTAAATCTAACTCGTTTGTCTGGATGGCAAATGTTTATAAAAATAGAACTTTCACTTGATTCCGGCATATGTTCACCCAAAATATTTGTTTGTAGGGGTTTCGTTGCTGCCGCCAAAGATTCCAGAAAAGTTGAAATTTTGAATTAAAAAGTCGGGGGCGTCTTTCGGTGCATTTAACGCGGTCAGCTTTATTGTGCTGCTTACAAGAGATTACTGAACTTAACTTAGAAAGCCTAAACGCTAAACGTAAATATAAACCAGAGCGGACGATCGATGACGGCCGACGAGAGAGGAAGAATGCATAGAGAAGCGAGCGCGGGTGCGCTCTTCAGCACGGATGAGCTTTTAAGCGCGGGTGCGCTTTTCAGCGCGGATGCGCTCTTAAGTTCAACTGGCCCCTCACCTAAACATTCTCCCCCCCTTGCAATCGCTCGGGTTGCAACAGATCCCTCGTCGCTTGCTATGCGTCACTGCAGCTAGAGGGCGTACACGGGTCGATAAAGGCGTGTCGAAGATCCGGGTCCCGGTGTTGACGCTGTTCCGGTTCAGCAGCGACGATAGGGTGGGCGCAGCGACCGCGTCATGCGAGGGCCCTCGAGGAGAGGCGGAAAATTGCCTAGGCGCGGATGACGCGGGCGGACGAGCGGTGGACGGCACCCGATGGGTGGCGGACGAATGCAGTGGAGCACTTGACGGCTGCCGGCCAGTGGCGGAAGAATGCCGAGGAGTTGGCGGACGACGGCCGACGAGAGAGCGAGACACCCCGTGTACTGTCTCCCTCGGGCGGTGACCGGTGCTCCTTGGTGCAGCAGCGTGTGGTGATCCTGACCACACGTCTTACAGCCGTCTCAACGCCGACAGGATCCGTCGGAATGCTCGTGGGCCAGGCAGCTCGAGCAATAGGGGTTCGCGAGAACCGCTCGGAGCCGCTCCTCGGCACTAAGGCGTAGGAAGCGCCGACACTTCTTCAATGGATGGATCCCATTGCAGACTCGGCATCGGTAGGATTGTGTACCTCGAGTACATCTGCTCTCCAGTGACTGGGCGTTGCGTGGGCGTGGCGACATCGTGCTGAATATGATCTTGGAATCCAGAATTTGGCCCGGATCAGACGGATCATCAGCTGATTGCCACCGTGCAGCGTGATGCGATGCGTAAATTAAAGAAGGACTCGAGACAGAATTGTGCTCGCAACCTGAATCCGATTCCGAACTGATCCGTGTGGGCACCTCTCCCTGATCCAGTGAGTCACCGAGGCTGCGGGCAACTCGTGCGGAAAAAACAGACACGCTGCGGGGGTTGACTGGAGATAATGGGCCGGTCAGCACCCATCCGAAAATGGTCTCCTGACCGAGAAGCGACCCGCAGATGTTAGCCTTGGAATTACCGAGGAGAATGGACGGAAAATGTCAGCTCCTATTAACACATCGACTTGGGAGCTCTCAAAGAAGTTGGGGTCCGCCAGGGGAATGTCGGGCAGCCCCTTGAAACAATCCTGCGGAATCGGGTAGGATGGCAGATTTCCTGCCAACTGCGGAAGAACGTAGGCCGCAGTCTCTAATTGTAGCCCGGGTCTAGACGGCGACCGAAAGGAGAAATGGCATAATTTCGTAGACTGCGCGGTCGGTCGGATTAAGGCCGGAAACTTGGGCTTGAATCGTCTTGAAAGGAGGCTTGACGAGGTTGAACAGTCGTTCCGTTATGAAGGTCGCTTGGGACCGTGAGTCTATTAGTGCTCGTGCCTGGACGGTGCACCCCAAATGGCACACATTGATAAGGGCCGTGCCCAGTAGGACTGCTCCTGACCCGGAAGCGAAACACACCTGCACATTCGACTGATCCTCTGAGCCGTTTGCTGGCGTAGGCGGACTTGGAGCGGTAGGCGGCGTTGGCGGACTTGGAGCGGTGGCGAACGGATTGCCGCGGTGCAGGAGGGTGTGGTGTCGGCTGTGGCATGTGAAGCAGGTATGAGCGCTCGTGCAGTCTCGTTGCTGCTGCCCTCGACCAAAACAGTTTAAACATAACTGCTTCCTCCAATGTAGTCAGAGCGCCCATTTACGTCCATTTCCAGGAACCGCGGACATAAGCGAATGGGGTGATTATCCCTCGAGACGTACGCATCAAGGATAAACTGAATATTCATATTAGCTCAACGTAAGCCTATTATAAGCATTGAGCAGTCGGTCGGAGAATTGTCTCTGAAGAAAAATTTGTGGCTTTTTCAAGCTGGAACGTAAAGCGAATTTGTAGGCTTCTTAATTAGTTGTACAGAAAATAATCAAAATGTTTTTATAAAGCTGCGTCTTCATTTAAAATAGTCCTTAAAATCTCCCCTTTTTTTTTAACGTTCGTTTTTTTTCTTGAATCTTCTTTTTGCGAGATTAACAAGAGGTGTATCAAATCTTATATTTTTAACTTAACTAACAGTCACATTGACTGATATAGAGGTAGACGGCCCTAAAAATCGATTGCTGGGTTGGGAGGTCGTTGCGTCTAAGGCGGGATACGCTAGAAACCCGAGTCAATCCCCGAGTGACGTCATTTGGGTACGAAGACAGTTTTTCTTTGTAGGACTCTTTTTACTTCTGGATTTCGTCTTTCACTGCGAGGATGCCCAGATCCCGGTGGATGTTTTCGTTGCGAACATACCAAGGTGCCCTAGTGATAGTTCTCAAGATTTTTGATTGTGCGCGCTGTATGATGTCTATGTTGGTGCTGCTTGCGTTTCCCCACTGCTGAAAGCCATATGTCCAGATTGGCTTTAGGACTGAATTGTAGGGTAGTAACTTGTAGTCCAGGTACTTGTAGTGGCGATCGTGAGTTTATGATCCAGTGGAGGCTGCTGGCTTTCAGTTTTAGGTGCATCTTCTTGCATTCCATGTGCTTACGCCAGGTAAGTCGTCTATCAAAATGGACGCCAAGGTATGTTACTTTGTTGGCTTGGGGGATCTGCATACCGTTTAGTGAAAGCGGAGAGCATGTTTTTCTATTAAGATTAAACGTTATATGTTTACACTTTTGTTCGTTTATTTAAATGCGCCAGTCGGGCAGCCACCACTGTTATAAGATGATTAGCCAGTTGGGTGGTTGCCTGCGTTGGGCATCTGGAGCGACTAAATGTTGGGTAAATGTTGGCAAATACGTTTTGATTTAGTGAATGAGTCCAATAAGCCGAACTCGGTCGAAACCATTAGATAAGTCGATACAAATAGCGCAACAGTATTCTCGCTGTTCGAAGGCTGAGCGTATTTTGAATATTACTCTGTTCACTTGCTCGATGGTTTCTTCGGAAGTCAAATTAGTGTGCCGGAATAATATTGCAAGCTTCCAGATGTGGTATTATGCAAGATAACAAGCATTTTTCAAACAATTTAGACAAACAAGATAGAAGGGTTATAGGTCTGTATGATGACGGAATTGTGTGGTCTTTTTCAGGCTTCGGCATCATTATAATGATGGATTTCTTCCACCTTTTCGGGAAAAAGCTAAGATTAATGATCCCATTAAATAGTTTGCAGACGACCTCTATAGCGCATTTTGGAAGTTCGATCAGCATATTTGGCGTCAATAGGTCACCACCGGGAGAATTTTTTGGTTTTAGCCCTCTTATGACTTTTTCGATTTCGTTCGGCCGGAATGAAGGTGCAGCTGGCTGAGGGTAGGACTCTGGCTGAATTACTGGCAGGAGGAATGAATTTGAGGCTGGGTTTGGCTAGAAGACACCTTGGAGATGTGTGGTGAATATTTCAGCTCGGTCTTCGTCGATGCAGGCCCAGCATCCCGAAGAGTTTCTTATCGGGGTGGTCGTTGCAATTGGGGCGCTAAGATTTGGGTGGGCCCTCCACAGGGGGTACTTTGTGCTTGTTGGCGAAAGATTTTGGATGTACCTCAGCTGTGCATTTTCTTTCTGTTGGTAAAGAGCCTGGCCGAATAATCGGGTTGCTTCCTTAAGACGTTGTTATGAAGCTGGTGATCTGCTTTTTGCCAATCACGACACGTGCACCTCTTTTCTCTCACAAGCTGTTCGATTTGCTGATTATATTTGAAGTATTTATAAAGCTGCCGCAACGAGTACATCTTCCAGGGCGCTCGGGGAAAACTTCGGGGCGAGTTCTATGTGCGTATGTTTGGCGTTGTAGTCTCCTGCAGCTATAAAAAGATCCCCAAGTGAATTGTAGAAGTCCATAAATAGTCTTTTCGAGATTGAGAAACGAGGAGGGCAGTAAGCGACAGCGATTGAAAGGATTCCGTTGCTTGACTGAATTTGTATCTATGTGGCCTGGAAGAGGTTTATTGCAAACCTTTTGTGAATATGGTGTTTAATGCGTTCTCTGATTATAACTCCAGTTCTGCCGTGGGCTTTCCCATTTGGATGATCTGTGCGGTAGATTGTATAGCCTTTTATTTGAAAGTTGTATTTGCTTGTAAGATGTGTTCCAGCAGTAGCATAACATTAATATTGTTTTCGGTCAAGAATTGTGACAATTCAAGTTTGTGGCGTGACACACCATTGGCGTTCCACATTGATATTCGTAGAGCCTGCATAGATTATTTAGACTTTTGTGCTACAAGCAGCTGTATTACCATGTTTTGGTTTTGAACAAGTGGTTGCATGGGATCTTTGCATGGCTGTTTTCATGAATGTCATAAGCTCTATCGTACTTTATTAAAGGGTAAGCACCATAGTTTCCGTTTGGCTGTGTGGCTGTTCTGGGGCCCGTTGAGCGCTTTGAGAGTTATATAAGATGACCTGGTGTGTCCATACTCTTAGCAATTAGTGCATTGCACTGGGCCGTTGCGTTTATGTCACTCTTCAACAGTGATTCTCCGATGCAAAAGATATTGCAGCTTGTAATTTGGGTGGACTTCGTTCTTCTTCAGCGACCTGCTGTCTGGCTCAAGCTCGACATTAACATTATTGGCGGCGAAGCCCTTATCTTTAAGGGCGGTTTTTATTTCCGCGGCGGTAACATCGGGTTCAATTCCCTTTACTACCACTTGTAGGCCCTTACTACTTTTCAGGTGGTACGTGTAAAGTGTACGTGTGTTCTTAGCATTGCACAAGCATTGGGGAAAAAGTCGAATATTTTTTTTTTGTCATAAACTCTAGTTTTAAAGATAAAAACTTGAAATTTGTTATATATACTATTAAGATTAATGTGTAATTTCGGATTTTGTTGCTTTTTGAATCGGACCATTGCCTTCATCCACCCACCCCCCACCAATAAATTAAATTTGTAAAATTTCTGCAAGCCACTTAAATTTTATTTTTATTTTTATATTTTTATTATAATTAATGTACAGTTTAAACAGATTCTTCTTCCTCTAAATATATTTCCAAACAATCACTTTTATTATCGTAATCGGATGCATCTTCTCTTCAAAAATAGAGTCATCTAAATCATGTTAAATTTTTGTTTGTATAAGCTATAACCTGTAGAACTATCAAAACCGTAGCTGAAAATAAGTAAGCACTGAGTTATATCTGTAAGCGATTCACAGACTTCCTCTTGCATGATTAGTATTCGGGAAGCGGTATGGTTCAACAAGTTTTGTAAGGAGACTTGAGCTACATTTTCGTGGCAACCTATACCATCAGGCCTACATTTTAATTTCTCTTCCACTATTTTCGAATATGGTGGGTAGATATCGCAGCCCGGTTGTTTATTTAGTTTTTTAATATTTTGATATTGCTGTTCAGTTAAATTATTTTCCATAAAAAAGGATAAACTCATATTGCCGGCTAGCCACAAAGAGTGTTTTTTGCAAAAATGATTAGTTTTACGATATTAAGGATACATTTGGTAATAACTTTGCGTTTTTACCTTTTTGCAACGTTGTGCCATTTATAAGTTATACACCACGGAACAAAAACAAACTTGTTAGTTTTAAGCTAAAAATATACACATATAAATCAGTTCACAGTTGGACAACAAGTCATAATAATCAAAACATGTAATCTAAGATACATTTATAAATAGCTTTGCTACGATTTGCCGTTATCAGAAATAATTAATCAATTTGTTGCACCACAAAATAAACAGTGAAAGTTTGCAAAGATTTTTCACTAATTTAAGCACACTACAAAGTCAATCGAACAGCTGACTTTGTTCGTTTATTAAAACTATAGTGTTGTTAGTAAAAAATCTTAGATAACGGCTCTTGGCTAATTAGGGTATGTAAATTCAAAAAATATATTTTATTTTTAAAAATAAATTGTAAAATAATTTGATTTTATGCCAAAAAAATTGACTTTTTTCCCATAGTGCATTGTCTAGATTTTTGGACACGATTCGGAAGTGCTCTTCAGTCTTGGTTTACACCTTTGTGGCACCTTTGTTTACATATTACTCTGTTCACTTGCTCGATGGTTTCTTCGGAAGTCAAATTAGTGTGCCGGAATAATATTGCAAGCTTCCAGATGTGGTATTATGCAAGATAACAAGCATTTTTCAAACAATTTAGACAAACAAGATAGAAGGGTTATAGGTCTGTATGATGACGGAATTGTGTGGTCTTTTTCAGGCTTCGGCATCATTATAATGATGGATTTCTTCCACCTTTTCGGGAAAAAGCTAAGATTAATGATCCCATTAAATAGTTTGCAGACGACCTCTATAGCGCATTTTGGAAGTTCGATCAGCATATTTGGCGTCAATAGGTCACCACCGGGAGAATTTTTTGGTTTTAGCCCTCTTATGACTTTTTCGATTTCGTTCGGCCGGAATGAAGGTGCAGCTGGCTGAGGGTAGGACTCTGGCTGAATTACTGGCAGGAGGAATGAATTTGAGGCTGGGTTTGGCTAGAAGACACCTTGGAGATGTGTGGTGAATATTTCAGCTCGGTCTTCGTCGATGCAGGCCCAGCATCCCGAAGAGTTTCTTATCGGGGTGGTCGTTTCAATTGGGGCGCTAAGATTTGGGTGGGCCCTCCACAGGGGGTACTTTGTGCTTGTTGGCGAAAGATTTTGGATGTACCTCAGCTGTGCATTTTCTTTCTGTTGGTAAAGAGCCTGGCCGAGTAATCGGGTTGCTTCCTTAAGACGTTGTTATGAAGCTGGTGATCTGCTTTTTGCCAATCACGACACGTGCACCTCTTTTCTCGCACAAGCTGTTCGATTTGCTGATTATATTTGAAGTATTTATTTCGTAATACTTCTTTCCCATGAGGAGTAGAGATTTAAGCTGCCGCAACGAGTACATCTTCCAGGGCGCTCGGGGAAAACTTCGGGGCGAGTTCTATGTGCGTATGTTTGGCGTTGTAGTCTCCTGCAGCTATAAAAAGATCCCCAAATGAATTGTAGAAGTCCATAAATAGTCTTTTCGAGATTGAGAAACGAGGAGGGCAGTAAGCGACAGCGATTGAAAGGATTCCGTTGCTTGACTGAATTTGTATCTATGTGGCCTGGAAGAGGTTTATTGCAAACCTTTTGTGAATATGGTGTTTAATGCGTTCTCTGATTATAACTCCAGTTCTGCCGTGGGCTTTCCCATTTGGATGATCTGTGCGGTAGATTGTATAGCCTTTTATTTGAAAGTTGTATTTGCTTGTAAGATGTGTTCCAGCAGTAGCATAACATTAATATTGTTTTCGGTCAAGAATTGTGACAATTCAAGTTTGTGGCGTGACACACCATTGGCGTTCCACATTGATATTCGTAGAGCCTGCATAGATTATTTAGACTTTTGTGCTACAAGCAGCTGTATTACCATGTTTTGGTTTTGAACAAGTGGTTGCATGGGATCTTTGCATGGCTGTTTTCATGAATGACATAAGCTCTATCGTACTTTATTAAAGGGTAAGCACCATAGTTTCCGTTTGGCTGTGTGGCTGTTCTGGGGCCCGTTGAGCGCTTTGAGAGTTATATAAGATGACCTGGTGTGTCCATACTCTTAGCAATTAGTGCATTGCACTGGGCCGTTGCGTTTATGTCACTCTTCAACAGTGATTCTCCGATGCAAAAGACATTGCAGCTTGTAATTTGGGTGGACTTCGTTCTTCTTCAGCGACCTGCTGTCTGGCTCAAGCTCGACATTAACATTATTGGCGGCGAAGCCCTTATCTTTAAGGGCGGTTTTTATTTCCGCGGCGGTAACATCGGGTTCAATTCCCTTTACTACCACTTGTAGGCCCTTACTACTTTTCAGGTGGTACGTGTAAAGTGTACGTGTGTTCTTAGCATTGCACAAGCATTGGGAAAAAAGTCGAATATTTTTTTTTTGTCATAAACTCTAGTTTTAAAGATAAAAACTTGAAATTTGTTATATATACTATTAAGATTAATGTGTAATTTCGGATTTTGTTGCTTTTTGAATCGGACCATTGCCTTCATCCACCCACCCCCCACCAATAAATTAAATTTGTAAAATTTCTGCAAGCCACTTAAATTTTATTTTTATTTTTATATTTTTATTATAATTAATGTACAGTTTAAACAGATTCTTCTTCCTCTAAATATATTTCCAAACAATCACTTTTATTATCGTAATCGGATGCATCTTCTCTTCAAAAATAGAGTCATCTAAATCATGTTAAATTTTTGTTTGTATAAGCCAGGGGTGCCCAGGCTCAGCATACGCCAGAGCAAACTCGAATACCAATGCAAAAAATCACCAATACATTCAAGCTAGAAATTTTTTTTGCAAGTCATGTCGGTATACTGAAAAAAATTATAGTACAATTTTCAATGGAAAAAAAGTAATACAAAAATATTTATGAAATAAAAGTTAAAAACTGTAATAAAGTTATAAATAAAAGAAATTCATAGCTCAGATGTTAACCATTCTTTTTGAGATCTCATCCAAAAGTAATTTCTTGCAGTGAAAAGTTTTCGGTAATACAAAAACAAAGTGCCTTTGTATTAGTACGAAAAACTGAGACACTATACAATTGTTGTTGCTTAACTCGAAAAAACGAAAAATTGTTTTTGTATTTAGCCCTTGCCTATGCTACGAGCAACACACGTATATGAAATTTCATTTCCCATATAACGAGCAGTTCCAACAACAAAGGAGCTCCGAGAGCAATGGGGCTGGGCACCCCTGGTATAAGCTATAACCTGTAGAACCATCAAAACCGTAGCTAAAAATAAGTAAGCACTGAGTTATATCTGTAAGCGATTCACAGACTTCCTCTTGCATGATTAGTATTCGGGAAGCGGTATGGTTCAACAAGTTTTGTAAGGAGACTTGAGCTACATTTTCGTGGCAACCTATACCATCAGGCCTACATTTTAATTTCTCTTCCACTATTTTCGAATATGGTGGGTAGATATCGCAGCCCGGTTGTTTATTTAGTTTTTTAATATTTTGATATTGCTGTTCAGTTAAATTATTTTCCATAAAAAAGGATAAACACATATTGCCGGCTAGCCACAAAGAGTGTTTTTTGCAAAAATGATTAGTTTTACGATATTAAGGATACATTTGGTAATAACTTTGCGTTTTTACCTTTTTGCAACGTTGTGCCATTTATAAGTTATACACCACGGAACAAAAACAAACTTGTTAGTTTTAAGCTAAAAATATACACATATAAATCAGTTCACAGTTGGAAAACAAGTCATAATAATCAAAACATGTAATCTAAGATACATTTATAAATAGCTTTGCTACGATTTGCCGTTATCAGAAATAATTAATCAATTTGTTGCACCACAAAATAAACAGTGAAAGTTTGCAAAGATTTTTCACTAATTTAAGCACACTACAAAGTCAATCGAACAGCTGACTTTGTTCGTTTATTAAAACTATAGTGTTGTTAGTAAAAAATCTTAGATAACGGCTCTTGGCTAATTAGGGTATGTAAATTCAAAAAATATATTTTATTTTTAAAAATAAATTGTAAAATAATTTGATTTTATGCCAAAAAAATTGACTTTTTTCCCATTTTTCGCATTGTCTAGATTTTTGGACACGATTCGGAAGTGCTCTTCAGTCTTGGTTTACACCTTTGTTTCATTTTTACACTGTGAACTCCCTGACGCGGGAGTCGGAGTGAGCAGATTGGGTGAGCAAAACCGTGTCCTTTGGCTTTCAGCGGTCAGTAGAGCCGGGTTGCTTTTAATCGCTGATTTTTCCACTTCGGTATCGCGGGTTGAAAAGTAAAAGTAGAAGCCGTTTCCTTGGTTCACTGAACTTCTACGCTCGTTCTTTTGATCGTTGCTCAATGGGCTCATTGCGTGGCACTTATTGTAACGAACTATTTCTCTTTTCTTCCGCTCGCCACAGTATGCCGCGGCTAGCTCACAGAGATTTTCGGATCCGTTCCACCGAATTTATAATTCGATGTGATTGCCCAGGCCCAGAAATAACACAATCGCTTTTATTTTAGTTCAGTCCCTTTATTGGTTGCTCCTTCTGTTTACACTGACGTCTCAAGCGGGTTCCAGGGTATGGGCCCCATTCCGGATACTCGTGACCCTTGATTCCTCCGCCGTCCGGGTGGTCCGCTCCGTTGTTGTTGTTGCCTTGTTGCCGGGGGTTCCTCCTTGATTATCTGTCGTCGAGCCTTCCACCTCTCTGACTCGGTTTGGTCTGGATTTTGGCAGTGCACTGACTGGCCTCCCCTAAATTGCTGGGGATACCGCGCCCACGCGCTGTACCGCCGGTTAGGGAGTTGGCGGGCTGTGGCCTCCGCTGCACCAGGAGAACGCCGTGCTTCGCACGCCAGCGAGTCCGGTTTGGGAGATAGCTACTAACTGTCGCCTCTGCAATACCAGGGAGACACGCCGTGCTTCGCGCGCCAGCGGACCCGGTTCGGAGTTTGCTGCCTACAGCCGGCTCCGCTACGCCAGGGAAACGCCGTGCTTTCCGCACCGGCGAGCCTGAATCGGGAGTTGCCGAAGTCCTGTCAGTCCCGACGGGGTCGGAAGTCGCCTGTCCAGGACCGTGAGTCGCGCTCCTCTTTGGCCGGGTGACCACCCGCGTACGCGTCAATGGGCCCGGGTCAAGAGTTGCTCGGTGGGTGATCGGTGGTTCCCCGATCGCTTTCCTGAATGGGCGCGAGTTCTCGAGTTGGCTTATCCGTGCCTTGCAGGACCACGCCTGTTGGTTGCGAGTCAGGAATCCCTCCTCGCTTCCTTGCAAGGCTACCTGCTTTGACCGGGAACGGCCCAAACTCGACTCTGATACCCTCTAGCTGTCGAGGAAACCGTCCGACAACGATCCTTTCTTGTTCCGTCTTTCGCGTCTTTTGGAGCAAACCGGGCTTGGGCTCCAGAGTGGGCCTGTCCTTTCCGTGGCAGGACCACGCCTGTTGGTTGTGAGTCAGGAATCCCTCCTCACTTCCTTGAAAGGCTACCTGCCGGGGCCAGGAACTGGTCCAACTCGTCTCCTGTCGCCTCGGTTTTCCCTCAGACCTGTCCCAGATCCTTCTGTACAGTTCCTGTCTTGTCTCGTTCGTTTCCTTGCGCTTGGTTGTTGGACTCTCCAAAGGCGGTCCTTCAAACTCAAGCAAACCCGAATCCTTTTTAGAAACGCTCTAACACTTGAATGGGGGACTCTCCACAGGCGGTCCTCCAACTCAACGCTACAAGCTTCCTAAAAAGACTCGTCTCGAGCTGCTCCAATGGGCCTCCTTTTATACTGACTGGAGCGCCCGTCAATCCTCCTGGATTCCGTTCCACCGACCACGCCCCCCCCATTGACTCTGTCTTCCCACTCGATGATGGAGCTCTGCCTTTCCCTGCGATCGTTGCTGCTCCGGGAACCGTTCCGTTCCACGTGGATTCCGTCTCCCCACTGGGTGACGAAACCTTGTCTTTCCATTTGTCTGCTGCTGCTCCGGGAACCGTTACGTTCCACGTTGACTCCGTCTTCCCACTGGGTGACAAAACCTTGTCTTTCCATTTGTGTGCTGCTGCTCCGGGAACCGTTACGTTCCACGTTGACTCCGTCTTCCCACTGGGTGACGAAACCTTACCCCTCCCCTCTGGCATTGTTCCTTGGCCTACCTTCTGCGGCCCCCTTCATGATTGGTGCTGCTCATGCCCTGTCGCCGCTGGTTATCTGTCTTAGCGTGTGAGGAGACTAATTCTCCTCACATTATTTATTTAAAACAAGGAAGGAAAGCTAACTTCGGGCGGAGCCGAAGTTGATATACCCTTGCAGCTAAAACAGGATATATATCGCTAAAATCGGATATAGTTGACCGATTCTTATGGGAATATCATAATATAACCCATAAATTACAAGACAAAATCTAAAAAAAAATCCCAAACTTCTATCTTGAAGAACCCCAAAGTTGGTATTTTTACCAAATACCATTTCCGATCGTTCAGTTATATGGCAGCTATAAGATGTAGTCGGCCGATCCATATGAAACTTGATACGTCGTATTATTTTTCCAAAAATAGAATTCATAGAAAATCCCAACTTTCTAGCTCGAAAAACACTGAAGATATGCCATTTCCGATCAATCAGTTATATGGCAGATATAGGATATAGTCGGCTGATCCTTATAAAATTTCGCATGTTGTAATATTTTGCCAAAAATAGCAATCGTACCAAATCCGAATTCTCTAGCTTTAAAAACACCGAAGTTATAGCATTTCCGATCAATCAGTTATATGGCAGCTATATGATATAGTCGGCCGATCCTTATGAAATTTAGTAGATCGTATTATTTTGCCAAAAATAGCTTCCGTACAAAATCTGAACTCTGTAACTCTAAAAAAGTTATACCATTTCCGATCAATCAGTTATATGGCAGGTATAGGATATAGTCGGCCGATCCCGGCCGTTCCGACTTATATACTGCGTGCAAAGGAAAGAAGGGTGTGTGCAAAGTTTCAGGACGATAGCTTTAAAACTGAGAGACTAGTTTGCGTAGAAACAGACAGACGGACAGACGGACATGCTCATATCAACTCAGGAGGTGATCCTGATCAAGAATATATATACTTTATAGGGTCGGGGATGTCTCCTTCACTGCGTTGCACACTTTTGGACAAAATTATAATACCCTCTGCAAGGGTATAACAATGCACTAGTTTTGGTTTAGCACATCACAACTATTATAAAAAGCTTGTCGTTTTTATTGAGTTACCACAGTTTTGTTTTGTTTGGGTAACTGTTATATTTTGCAGTTTTCCCGGAGCTCGGGAAAAGCACGTCCGCTTAGTTCGGTTGTTCGATTGATTCCAATACCTTCCTTCTAAACCTTCTATTATATAAATTAATAAATTAATAACGTAATAAATATAAATTAATTTTCATGAACAAATATTACTGGAGCTTAAACCTACAAGAACGTTAGCTCAAAGGATTATTATGCGTACCGATTAATTATTAGATGTGGCCTGGACAATGACATTCTACGATGTCGTGAGCTTCGTCAACAATTCATGGTCGTCATGTACGCGAAGATTGAGAGCGAACGACAACGATATAATCAATTAAAGCTGCGCGAGTTACCAGTTGGCCGTGGTCAAAGGAGTAGGAGTAACGAATCCTCCATTTCTTTAAGTTCCTCCTATGCCGCAGCGTTTTCCTCAAGATCAAAAATACGTGTTTCCAATTTGGTGGTATAACAAAGAGTGAAACATCTTTATTCCCTAGAATTATATGTACATATCTGCTTGACTTAAACTAAGAGGTGCGCTTTTGATCCCGTTACTGAGAGCGAGAGAGTGAGAATGGTAGTAACTATGGTAGTAACTCAATATTTAGAAACTTCAAAGTACAATTTTCCAGTTTTATTTTTGTTTGTTTTAATTTACATTAATATTAAAATATTTTAAATTCATTTTTTTTTTTTTTTTTTTTTTATATTTCCAGCAACAACCCTTACTGGTCATTAAATAACCCTCATCTATTCCCTTTTAAGAATCCTTCATCTTATTTTTTGATTTATGCAACTTTTGGTTCCTAGTTGTAATAAGAGTTGTACCTCTATCTTTTAAAACTCTGTGTACGGAAAATCTGGGTGTTAATTTATTTCTTCTATTTTTTTTCCTAAGGATTGAATCGTTGGTCTCTAGCATTATCGGGTCTGTTCTTGTCTCATTCAGCTTTTCAGTCCTTTAAGTAATGTCGTTTTCTAATGGATCTTTTACCTTAGGATATAATGTTTCCCGAAATTGGTTTAGCTGGGTTAAATAATCGTGTTCGTTATTAAATTTAACAGTTTGGTGGAATATGTGGGTTCTACCACAAAATAATTCGAAAGGAGTTAATTTTTTTGCGGAGTGTATTGCGTTATTGTAAGTAATTAGTGTCTGCGTCATTAGTTCGTCATGTTCACTATTCAACTTATGTTGTTTTCGAGTGTCAAGTATTATTCTGTAGATTTCCGTTAGAGTGGAGTGAAATCTTTCTACAGGAGAATTGCTCGAAGATTGCTGGAATGAGGTTGTGTGTAATTCGATGTTGAACTGTAGGCAAAATTGGTTGAACATATCGCTTAGAAATTCTGCCTCCTGATCGTAGACTAATTTTTTAGGTGTACCAAATATACTGAAGAAGTGTTTTAGAGATTTGATGACATTAATGGAGTTCCTATTGGTAATTAGATAAGCCGCAGCAAATTTTGAAAACTTGTCAATGATAGTTAGATTATAATTACCATTGATAGTATAGAAATTAACGGGTGTGAGGGAAGGGGAACGGTCGGAGTGGTGTCTCTCGCCGCTGTCTCCAATAATTAGTAGCCGGTGGCCGTACTGCTCCTATGCTGAGATTAGGAGATATGGTGGAAGGGAACTGTCCTTCAATACCGCTGGCCTAGAGACTCAGTCGGTATATTAGTTAATAAAGGATTTGACGACTAAGTGCCGGAGTTTCATTAATATGAGCTGGTGCTCTTGCTTTATTGAATACAAATTATGAACTGACTTAAGACTTAACAAAAGCTCATGCAAGACCGCATGCCCGTGGCAGACCGCTAACCATGGCCACTGTCCATAACGGCCCAAGAGCTTTAACGGCCAACTGTCCATAACGGCCCATACATGAGTGTAAGTAATAATAATAATGATACTAATAATAAGTAATAATAATAATTATACTAAATAATGGTAAATATTTATAAAGGGAATTGGCCTGCTCAGCCTAAGCTGGCAGTTGGTTGTTAACTACTCCCCCCTTAAATTGGACACCGTCCTCGGTGACAGCCAATTTGTCGATGGACTATCGTGATTGGGATGCCTCTCGTTTGCGCCTGCAGTGCTGTTGGAGCAGGACCAAGCCGCATAGTGTGAGGCTGACGGCGACTCCCGCGGTGGACCAAATCCTTGGTGCACGTCCAGCCGACGCGTCGTCTTTGACGACGTTAGTTAAGGGAGAGGCCGCGATTCCCAGGCTCTTTTTCACAGAGTAATTGAGGTTCAAATCCTTTCAAAAGTAAAAAGGTGGGTCCCTATCATGGTTGCTGTGAGGCCGTCATCGATGGTAATCCTCGTAAGTTTTTCGTTGACTATTATTACTCAGTCAACCACGATTGTAAGGGGTTTCAGATTGCTGAAAACCTCGCCTGCACGTAATTGCCTGGCGCAACGTTTAGTTGTGGGTTAGTGTCGTGGGACGGCTTTTTGCAAAATGTGGCATACTGTGGCATGTGGCATACTCTAGCATACTGGACTATGTAAAAACATTAGATTGACAAAAATTTGTATCTTAGATAGAGCCATGAGACTAACTATGGGGACCTCCGTGAGCTGTTCGTCAAAGATAGATTTAAGGTCGTTGTGATTAAATATAACAGGATTAATAGTATTGTTCTTGACAAGTGTGATAGCGAGCATGCAATTTTGTAACTCTGAAATAAGGATTCTATTCCTGGCTAGGTGGCCGGCGTCAACTAACCCGTCCCTTTTTTGCTTGAGAATTTTTTTTACTGAATCTCTAAGTTAGTTAATGTGTTTCTGTGTTGATTACAACCTGCCTATTGCTTGCGCTGCTTCCTTTGTTTTAATATTATAGAGGTCCTCTGCGTCGGCAGTGCCTACCGCAACCTAGAGTGCGGTCCAGGAAGTCCAGGAAATCTAAGCTCCTGGTCATTCTATCCAATAACGGAATATACTTTGCGTGAGAGAGTCGGTGGTTAGCGTGCTCGCTATAGACAGCAGTAAGGTTAGTACCACGGCAAGCCTGTGGGGATTGCGGTGGTATCGAGTTCTGTATAACATAAGGGCGAGTATGGTTGGTGTAGATGTTTATTTTATATTGTCCTTATGGACCGCCCTCCCTTTAATGAGAACCGACGTGCTTAGATCTGCTTCTATGCGCTCTTCTGAGTAGAGCGGCGTCAGCTTATTTCCGAGTCTTTTATTATTGCGCACGAGAACCTTTTCCCCAACTTCAAAGACTCTGTTTTGTCTTGAAGTGTTGATTCTGTCGAGGTTAGTCTGTTGCGCCTTGTCAATCTTGGCTCTAATAGCCGAGTTGACTTCGTCGCTGCTGGCATGGATAACTTCCACTGGCCTACAATTCGTTTCAGAATTGAAAGAAGCCTCATTGTCACAATAGATGGTTCTAGTTTTGTGGTAGAAATTTACCAATTGGAGTATAGGGGCCCGTACATCAACTATTGCCCTAGAAGATAAGGGCTGTACAATGGCGAACTTTGAGAACTTATCGATGCAAGTTAGGAAGGTCTTTTTGTCGGTAGAGAAAATGTCAATATGTAACATCTCCCCTACATATGAAGGAATTGGGGTGCTTCCTAACTCCTGTCGCTTGGGGTGGCGATCGTATTTGGCTTTATTGCAGACTTTGCAATTCGCGACAACTTCGCTGGCCAGTTTTGACATGTTCGGGAAATAGTAGTCACGAAGAATTTGCTTGAATTCTACGCTTTCCTTAAAGAATTTAGTCTTTTCTCGTGCCACCTTCATGTTGGCATCGATAAGCCGCTTAAGCACTATATCGATGTGCTTAACATGTTCGGTTTCGCTTTCGGAAAAAATGATAACGTCATCGACGTAGACGTAACATATCTTGCCTATTTCTTCCCGCAGCACATCATCAATGGCTCTTTGGAAAATGCAACCTGCGTTTTTTAATCCGAAAGGCAGTCGGCAAAATTCGTATTTCCCTCCATTAACTGAGAACGCGGTTTTTTACCGATCTTTCTCGGCCAAGTATATCTGATGATACCCTGACCTCATGTCTAGGGTAGTAAATTATTTGGCTTTCCCCAAGTTCGCCAGAATCATGGGAATGCTTGGCATAGGGTAGCGATCGGCAATTGTTTGCTCGTTTAGTTTCCTAAAGTCGATTACCAAGCGCTTCTTCCTGATGCCATTATCGTCAGTCCCTTTTTTGTCAACTACCCAAGTAGGGCTGTTGTACGGGGATCTGGAAGGCCTGATTATGCCATTGCTCAGCAGCTCCTTGATTTCGTTGTTAACAAAGTCTGCTGCCCCCATGGGGTAGGGGTATAATCTGGAGTAGACGGGTTCGTCACTCTTAGTTCGAATAGTGGCGATGACAGAGGTGTTGAAAGTTAGCGCCTCGTTAGAGGTCGAAAACACCTTTATTCTTTTCAGAATAACTTTTTTGAATTCGGCTTTCGCCGAATTTGGTACCACTATGTCATCAATTTTGGTGAAATTAACGTTTTCACAGTCAAAGAACTTGAGCTTTTCAGTAACGTTTCCGTATTTTATTACGCTGTCGCCTAAGTCCAATGCCACTCCTGCTCGCGTTAGCGAGTCGAAACCTATTATAGCATCGAACGTGCTCAGTGTGTCCAACAGAAAAAATGGGGCATCTTACCCAAAAATGCGCATTATGCACTTGTTCTTGACGTTACTGAAGCCGTGAATAGAGCTCACAGTGAAGGGGGTCTTGACCGGCATTACATTCCTTAGCTCCTTTACGGGCTTAACGTATTCTTTGCCGCCCCCGTGTCTATAAGTATTTTTAGTGTTCTACTAGCCAACTGTCGCTCGACGAACGGCAGTCGGGAGCGCTCCCTAAAAAATTGAGGAGGTCATTCAGTTCGGCAGTGTCAACGTCTTCTTCAAAGTCGGCCACTTCCGTTTCCGCTGTGGCGGAGTAACTTTCCTCCTGTTGGGGTTGGGCTATATTGTTAACGCGTTGGCGTCTTTGGCCCGATTGACGCTGGGACGAGTTCTGTCTTTTGTAATTATTATTACTTTGCGGCTTCCTCCAGCTTGTCTCCTGTCTGAATTTGGCCGTCGAGGGGTCTACTTCCATGGGTTGAATTTTATTCTGGTGCATGGTTTCAGAATCCTCGCATTTCGGGATTAGGTTATCCTCGTGAGACTTGCCTTGGTCCTGCCTAGGAATGAAGTGCGGATTTTTGTCCTCAGCTTTCCATTGTCTTCCCTGACCTTTATTGTTGCGTCTATTGCCCTCATAAAAAGGGGCCTTGTCTTCTATGGCTTTCGCGTAGGATGCCGCGAACGCACTTCTTTCAATGCTGTTCTCAGCCTCCCGCGCTAAAGCTAGTGCGGACGGAAGGTCCTTAGGTTGTGCTGGCAGCACGAGTGATTTGAGAGGTCTCTTTAGCCCTGCAATAAAGGCATGAAGGGCGTCATCCCTAACCTCCTTATTCAAGATCGTTGCCGTGTCCATAGTATGAGACATGACTATCTTGTTGGTGACGAGGGTGAGTTTCCTCTCGACCTCGTCATAATATGTCATAAGGTCGGCATCTCCTTGCCGAACCATTTCTAAATTCTGGCGTAGCACCCTTAGGGACGTTTTGTCCGCGTAAATTGGACACCGTCCTCGGTGACAGCCAATTTGTCGATGGACTATCGTGATTGGGATGCCTCTCGTTTGCGCCTGCAGTGCTGTTGGAGCAGGACCAAGCCGCATAGTGTGAGGCTGACGGCGACTCCCGCGGTGGACCAAATCCTTGGTGCACGTCCAGCCGACGCGTCGTCTTTGACGACGTTAGTTAAGGGAGAGGCCGCGATTCCCAGGCTCTTTTTCACAAAGTAATTGAGGTTCAAATCCTTTCAAAAGTAAAAAGGTGGGTCCCTATCATGGTTGCTGTGAGGCCGTCATCGATGGTAATCCTCGTAAGTTTTTCGTTGACTATTATTACTCAGTCAACCACGATTGTAAGGGGTTTCAGATTGCTGAAAACCTCGCCTGCACGTAATTGCCTGGCGCAAGGTTTAGTTGTGGGTTAGTGTCGTGGGACGCCTTTTGCAAAATGTGGCATACTGTGGCATGTGGCATACTCTAGCATACTGGACTATGTAAAAACATTAGATTGACAAAAATTTGTATCTTAGATAGAGCCATGAGACTAACTATGGGGACCTCCGTGAGCTGTTCGTCAAAGATAGATTTAAGGTCGTTGTGATTAAATATAACAGGATTAATAGTATTGTTCTTGACAAGTGTGATAGCGAGCATGCAATTTTGTAACTCTGAAATAAGGATTCTATTCCTGGCTAGGTGGCCGGCGTCAACTAACCCGTCCCTTTTTTGCTTGAGAATTTTTTTTACTGAATCTCTAAGTTAGTTAATGTGTTTCTGTGTTGATTACAACCTGCCTATTGCTTGCGCTGCTTCCTTTGTTTTAATATTATAGAGGTCCTCTGCGTCGGCAGTGCCTACCGCAATCTAGAGTGCGGTCCAGGAAGTCCAGGAAATCTAAGCTCCTGGTCATTCTATCCAATAACGGAATATACTTTGCGTGAGAGAGTCGGTGGTTAGCGTGCTCGCTATAGACAGCAGTAAGGTTAGTACCACGGCAAGCCTGTGGGGATTGCGGTGGTATCGAGTTCTGTATAACATAAGGGCGAGTATGGTTGGTGTAGATGTTTATTTTATATTGTCCTTATGGACCGCCCTCCCTTTAATGAGAACCGACGTGCTTAGATCTGCTTCTATGCGCTCTTCTGAGTAGAGCGGCGTCAGCTTATTTCCGAGTCTTTTATTATTGCGCACGAGAACCTTTTCCCCAACTTCAAAGACTCTGTTTTGTCTTGAAGTGTTGATTCTGTCGAGGTTAGTCTGTTGCGCCTTGTCAATCTTGGCTCTAATAGCCGAGTTGACTTCGTCGCTGCTGGCATGGATAACTTCCACTGGCCTACAATCCGTGATTGAGTGCAACGATCTATTGCATTTTACCGTAGCCCGCAAAATTAATTCCACAGTGTCGTCAATTTTTTTTATCGATTTTGAGGCACCTGGCTATTTCTGCCAAGAAGCTGTGGAATCTTTCCACTTGGCCATTGGAGCTACTGTAAAGCGGTGGGGCATTAATGACATCGATGCTGTATTGGTTTTTCAGCAAAGACGTAATCGTTTCAGAATTGAAGGAAGCCTCATTGTCACAATAGATGGTTCTAGTTTTGTGGTAGAAATTTACCAATTGGAGTATAGGGGCCCGTACATCAACTATTGCCCTAGAAGATAAGGGCTGTACAATGGCGAACTTTGAGAACTTATCGATGCAAGTTAGGAAGGTCTTTTTGTCGGTAGAGAAAATGTCAATATGTAACATCTCCCCTACATATGAAGGAATTGGGGTGCTTCCTAACTCCTGTCGCTTGGGGTGGCGATCGTATTTGGCTTTATTGCAGACTTTGCAATTCGCGACAACTTCGCTGGCCAGTTTTGACATGTTCGGGAAATAGTAGTCACGAAGAATTTGCTTGAATTCTACGCTTTCCTTAAAGAATTTAGTCTTTTCTCGTGCCACCTTCATGTTGGCATCGATAAGCCGCTTAAGCACTATATCGATGTGCTTAACATGTTCGGTTTCGCTTTCGGAAAAAATGATAACGTCATCGACGTAGACGTAACATATCTTGCCTATTTCTTCCCGCAGCACATCATCAATGGCTCTTTGGAAAATGCAACCTGCGTTTTTTAATCCGAAAGGCAGTCGGCAAAATTCGTATTTCCCTCCATTAACTGAGAACGCGGTTTTTTCCCGATCTTTCTCGGCCAAGTATATCTGATGATACCCTGACCTCATGTCTAGGGTAGTAAATTATTTGGCTTTCCCCAAGTTCGCCAGAATCATGGGAATGCTTGGCATAGGGTAGCGATCGGCAATTGTTTGCTCGTTTAGTTTCCTAAAGTCGATTACCAAGCGCTTCTTCCTGATGCCATTATCGTCAGTCCCTTTTTTGTCAACTACCCAAGTAGGGCTGTTGTACGGGGATCTGGAAGGCCTGATTATGCCATTGCTCAGCAGCTCCTTGATTTCGTTGTTAACAAAGTCTGCTGCCCCCATGGGGTAGGGGTATAATCTGGAGTAGACGGGTTCGTCACTCTTAGTTCGAATAGTGGCGATGACAGAGGTGTTGAAAGTTAGCGCCTCGTTAGAGGTCGAAAACACCTTTATTCTTTTCAGAATAACTTTTTTGAATTCGGCTTTCGCCGAATTTGGTACCACTATGTCATCAATTTTGGTGAAATTAACGTTTTCACAGTCAAAGAACTTGAGCTTTTCAGTAACGTTTCCGTATTTTATTACGCTGTCGCCTAAGTCCAATGCCACTCCTGCTCGCGTTAGCGAGTCGAAACCTATTATAGCATCGAACGTGCTCAGTGTGTCCAACAGAAAAAATGGGGCATCTTACCCAAAAATGCGCATTATGCACTTGTTCTTGACGTTACTGAAGCCGTGAATAGAGCTCACAGTGAAGGGGGTCTTGACCGGCATTACATTCCTTAGCTCCTTTACGGGCTTAACGTATTCTTTGCCGCCCCCGTGTCTATAAGTATTTTTAGTGTTCTACTAGCCAACTGTCGCTCGACGAACGGCAGTCGGGAGCGCTCCCTAAAAAATTGAGGAGGTCATTCAGTTCGGCAGTGTCAACGTCTTCTTCAAAGTCGGCCACTTCCGTTTCCGCTGTGGCGGAGTAACTTTCCTCCTGTTGGGGTTGGGCTATATTGTTAACGCGTTGGCGTCTTTGGCCCGATTGACGCTGGGACGAGTTCTGTCTTTTGTAATTATTATTACTTTGCGGCTTCCTCCAGCTTGTCTCCTGTCTGAATTTGGCCGTCGAGGGGTCTACTTCCATGGGTTGAATTTTATTCTGGTGCATGGTTTCAGAATCCTCGCATTTCGGGATTAGGTTATCCTCGTGAGACTTGCCTTGGTCCTGCCTAGGAATGAAGTGCGGATTTTTGTCCTCAGCTTTCCATTGTCTTCCCTGACCTTTATTGTTGCGTCTATTGCCCTCATAAAAAGGGGCCTTGTCTTCTATGGCTTTCGCGTAGGATGCCGCGAACGCACTTCTTTCAATGCTGTTCTCAGCCTCCCGCGCTAAAGCTAGTGCGGACGGAAGGTCCTTAGGTTGTGCTGGCAGCACGAGTGATTTGAGAGGTCTCTTTAGCCCTGCAATAAAGGCATGAAGGGCGTCATCCCTAACCTCCTTATTCAAGATCGTTGCCGTGTCCATAGTATGAGACATGACTATCTTGTTGGTGACGAGGGTGAGTTTCCTCTCGACCTCGTCATAATATGTCATAAGGTCGGCATCTCCTTGCCGAACCATTTCTAAATTCTGGCGTAGCACCCTTAGGGACGTTTTGTCCGCGTAAGTGCAATCCAGCCTAGCTATAATTGCATCGAAATTTAAAACGGTATTATGGGACGTGAGGAGTGATCGCGCGTTACCGCAAATTTTGTTCTTGATAATAACCACTGCTTCATAGTGGGTCTCGCTGCCTTTGTATCTCTTGAATACCTCATACGCATACGCATACGCATTGTATTATTTTGCCAAAAATAGCAATCGTACCAAATCCGAATTCTCTAGCTTTAAAAACACCGAAGTTATAGCATTTCCGATCAATCAGTTATATGGCAGCTATATGATATAGTCGGCCGATCCTTATGAAATTTAGTAGATCGTATTATTTTGCCAAAAATAGCTTCCGTACAAAATCTGAACTCTGTAACTCTAAAAAAGTTATACCATTTCCGATCAATCAGTTATATGGCAGGTATAGGATATAGTCGGCCGATCCCGGCCGTTCCGACTTATATACTGCGTGCAAAGGAAAGAAGGGTGTGTGCAAAGTTTCAGGACGATAGCTTTAAAACTGAGAGACTAGTTTGCGTAGAAACAGACAGACGGACAGACGGACAGACGGACATGCTCATATCAACTCAGGAGGTGATCCTGATCAAGAATATATATACTTTATAGGGTCGGGGATGTCTCCTTCACTGCGTTGCACACTTTTGGACAAAATTATAATACCCTCTGCAAGGGTATAACAATGCACTAGTTTTGGTTTAGCACATCACAACTATTATAAAAAGCTTGTCGTTTTTATTGAGTTACCACAGTTTTGTTTTGTTTGGGTAACTGTTATATTTTGCAGTTTTCCCGGAGCTCGGGAAAAGCACGTCCGCTTAGTTCGGTTGTTCGATTGATTCCAATACCTTCCTTCTAAACCTTCTATTATATAAATTAATAAATTAATAACGTAATAAATATAAATTAATTTTCATGAACAAATATTACTGGAGCTTAAACCTACAAGAACGTTAGCTCAAAGGATTATTATGCGTACCGATTAATTATTAGATGTGGCCTGGACAATGACATTCTACGATGTCGTGAGCTTCGTCAACAATTCATGGTCGTCATGTACGCGAAGATTGAGAGCGAACGACAACGATATAATCAATTAAAGCTGCGCGAGTTACCAGTTGGCCGTGGTCAAAGGAGTAGGAGTAACGAATCCTCCATTTCTTTAAGTTCCTCCTATGCCGCAGCGTTTTCCTCAAGATCAAAAATACGTGTTTCCAATTTGGTGGTATAACAAAGAGTGAAACATCTTTATTCCCTAGATTTATATGTACATATATGCTTGACTTAAACTAAGAGGTGCGCTTTTGATCCCGTTACTGAGAGCGAGAGAGTGAGAATGGTAGTAACTATGGTAGTAACTCAATATTTAGAAACTTCAAAGTACAATTTTCCAGTTTTATTTTTGTTTGTTTTAATTTACATTAATATTAAAATATTTTAAATTCATTTTTTTTTTTTTTTTTTTTTTTATATTTCCAGCAACAACCCTTACTGGTCATTAAATAACCCTCATCTATTCCCTTTTAAGAATCCTTCATCTTATTTTTGATTTATGCAACTTTTGGTTCCTAGTTGTAATAAGAGTTGTACCTCTATCTTTTAAAACTCTGTGTACGGAAAATCTGGGTGTTAATTTATTTCTTCTATTTTTTTTTCCTAAGGATTGAATCGTTGGTCTCTAGCATTATCGGGTCTGTTCTTGTCTCATTCAGCTTTTCAGTCCTTTAAGTAATGTCGTTTTCTAATGGATCTTTTACCTTAGGATATAATGTTTCCCGAAATTGGTTTAGCTGGGTTAAATAATCGTGTTCGTTATTAAATTTAACAGTTTGGTGGAATATGTGGGTTCTACCACAAAATAATTCGAAAGGAGTTAATTTTTTTGCGGAGTGTATTGCGTTATTGTAAGTAATTAGTGTCTGCGTCATTAGTTCGTCGATTTCGCCTGTAGATTTCCGTTAGAGTGGAGTGAAATCTTTCTACAGGAGAATTGCTCGAAGATTGCTGGAATGAGGTTGTGTGTAATTCGATGTTGAACTGTAGGCAAAATTGGTTGAACATATCGCTTAGAAATTCTGCCTCCTGATCGTAGACTAATTTTTTAGGTGTACCAAATATACTGAAGAAGTGTTTTAGAGATTTGATGACATTAATGGAGTTCCTATTGGTAATTAGATAAGCCGCAGCAAATTTTGAAAACTTGTCAATGATAGTTAGATTATAATTACCATTGATAGTATAGAAATTAACGGGTGTGAGGGAAGGGGAACGGTCGGAGTGGTGTCTCTCGCCGCTGTCTCCAATAATTAGTAGCCGGTGGCCGTACTGCTCCTATGCTGAGATTAGGAGATATGGTGGAAGGGAACTGTCCTTCAATACCGCTGGCCTAGAGACTCAGTCGGTATATTAGTTAATAAAGGATTTGACGACTAAGTGCCGGAGTTTCATTAATATGAGCTGGTGCTCTTGCTTTATTGAATACAAATTATGAACTGACTTAAGACTTAACAAAAGCTCATGCAAGACCGCATGCCCGTGGCAGACCGCTAACCATGGCCACTGTCCATAACGGCCCAAGAGCTTTAACGGCCAACTGTCCATAACGGCCCATACATGAGTGTAAGTAATAATAATAATTATACTAATAATAAGTAATAATAATAATTATACTAAATAATGGTAAATATTTATAAAGGGAATTGGCCTGCTCAGCCTAAGCTGGCAGTTGGTTGTTAACTACTCCCCCCTTAAATTGGATACCGTCCTCGGTGACAGCCAATTTGTCGATGGACTATCGTGATTGGGATGCCTCTCGTTTGCGCCTGCAGTGCTGTTGGAGCAGGACCAAGCCGCATAGTGTGAGGCTGACGGCGACTCCCGCGGTGGACCAAATCCTTGGTGCACGTCCAGCCGACGCGTCGTCTTTGACGACGTTAGTTAAGGGAGAGGCCGCGATTCCCAGGCTCTTTTTCACAAAGTAATTGAGGTTCAAATCCTTTCAAAAGTAAAAAGGTGGGTCCCTATCATGGTTGCTGTGAGGCCGTCATCGATGGTAATCCTCGTAAGTTTTTCGTTGACTATTATTACTCAGTCAACCACGATTGTAAGGGGTTTCAGATTGCTGAAAACCTCGCCTGCACGTAATTGCCTGGCGCAAGGTTTAGTTGTGGGTTAGTGTCGTGGGACGCCTTTTGCAAAATGTGGCATACTGTGGCATGTGGCATACTCTAGCATACTGGACTATGTAAAAACATTAGATTGACAAAAATTTGTATCTTAGATAGAGCCATGAGACTAACTATGGGGACCTCCGTGAGCTGTTCGTCAAAGATAGATTTAAGGTCGTTGTGATTAAATATAACAGGATTAATAGTATTGTTCTTGACAAGTGTGATAGCGAGCATGCAATTTTGTAACTCTGAAATAAGGATTCTATTCCTGGCTAGGTGGCCGGCGTCAACTAACCCGTCCCTTTTTTGCTTGAGAATTTTTTTTACTGAATCTCTAAGTTAGTTAATGTGTTTCTGTGTTGATTACAACCTGCCTATTGCTTGCGCTGCTTCCTTTGTTTTAATATTATAGAGGTCCTCTGCGTCGGCAGTGCCTACCGCAACCTAGAGTGCGGTCCAGGAAGTCCAGGAAATCTAAGCTCCTGGTCATTCTATCCAATAACGGAATATACTTTGCGTGAGAGAGTCGGTGGTTAGCGTGCTCGCTATAGACAGCAGTAAGGTTAGTACCACGGCAAGCCTGTGGGGATTGCGGTGGTATCGAGTTCTGTATAACATAAGGGCGAGTATGGTTGGTGTAGATGTTTATTTTATATTGTCCTTATGGACCGCCCTCCCTTTAATGAGAACCGACGTGCTTAGATCTGCTTCTATGCGCTCTTCTGAGTAGAGCGGCGTCAGCTTATTTCCGAGTCTTTTATTATTGCGCACGAGAACCTTTTCCCCAACTTCAAAGACTCTGTTTTGTCTTGAAGTGTTGATTCTGTCGAGGTTAGTCTGTTGCGCCTTGTCAATCTTGGCTCTAATAGCCGAGTTGACTTCGTCGCTGCTGGCATGGATAACTTCCACTGGCCTACAATCCGTGATTGAGTGCAACGATCTATTGCATTTTACCGTAGCCCGCAAAATTAATTCCACAGTGTCGTCAATTTTTTTTATCGATTTTGAGGCACCTGGCTATTTCTGCCAAGAAGCTGTGGAATCTTTCCACTTGGCCATTGGAGCTACTGTAAAGCGGTGGGGCATTAATGACATCGATGCTGTATTGGTTTTTCAGCAAAGACGTAATCGTTTCAGAATTGAAGGAAGCCTCATTGTCACAATAGATGGTTCTAGTTTTGTGGTAGAAATTTACCAATTGGAGTATAGGGGCCCGTACATCAACTATTGCCCTAGAAGATAAGGGCTGTACAATGGCGAACTTTGAGAACTTATCGATGCAAGTTAGGAAGGTCTTTTTGTCGGTAGAGAAAATGTCAATATGTAACATCTCCCCTACATATGAAGGAATTGGGGTGCTTCCTAACTCCTGTCGCTTGGGGTGGCGATCGTATTTGGCTTTATTGCAGACTTTGCAATTCGCGACAACTTCGCTGGCCAGTTTTGACATGTTCGGGAAATAGTAGTCACGAAGAATTTGCTTGAATTCTACGCTTTCCTTAAAGAATTTAGTCTTTTCTCGTGCCACCTTCATGTTGGCATCGATAAGCCGCTTAAGCACTATATCGATGTGCTTAACATGTTCGGTTTCGCTTTCGGAAAAAATGATAACGTCATCGACGTAGACGTAACATATCTTGCCTATTTCTTCCCGCAGCACATCATCAATGGCTCTTTAGAAAATGCAACCTGCGTTTTTTAATCCGAAAGGCAGTCGGCAAAATTCGTATTTCCCTCCATTAACTGAGAACGCGGTTTTTTCCCGATCTTTCTCGGCCAAGTATATCTGATGATACCCTGACCTCATGTCTAGGGTAGTAAATTATTTGGCTTTCCCCAAGTTCGCCAGAATCATGGGAATGCTTGGCATAGGGTAGCGATCGGCAATTGTTTGCTCGTTTAGTTTCCTAAAGTCGATTACCAAGCGCTTCTTCCTGATGCCATTATCGTCAGTCCCTTTTTTGTCAACTACCCAAGTAGGGCTGTTGTACGGGGATCTGGAAGGCCTGATTATGCCATTGCTCAGCAGCTCCTTGATTTCGTTGTTAACAAAGTCTGCTGCCCCCATGGGGTAGGGGTATAATCTGGAGTAGACGGGTTCGTCACTCTTAGTTCGAATAGTGGCGATGACAGAGGTGTTGAAAGTTAGCGCCTCGTTAGAGGTCGAAAACACCTTTATTCTTTTCAGAATAACTTTTTTGAATTCGGCTTTCGCCGAATTTGGTACCACTATGTCATCAATTTTGGTGAAATTAACGTTTTCACAGTCAAAGAACTTGAGCTTTTCAGTAACGTTTCCGTATTTTATTACGCTGTCGCCTAAGTCCAATGCCACTCCTGCTCGCGTTAGCGAGTCGAAACCTATTATAGCATCGAACGTGCTCAGTGTGTCCAACAGAAAAAATGGGGCATCTTACCCAAAAATGCGCATTATGCACTTGTTCTTGACGTTACTGAAGCCGTGAATAGAGCTCACAGTGAAGGGGGTCTTGACCGGCATTACATTCCTTAGCTCCTTTACGGGCTTAACGTATTCTTTGCCGCCCCCGTGTCTATAAGTATTTTTAGTGTTCTACTAGCCAACTGTCGCTCGACGAACGGCAGTCGGGAGCGCTCCCTAAAAAATTGAGGAGGTCATTCAGTTCGGCAGTGTCAACGTCTTCTTCAAAGTCGGCCACTTCCGTTTCCGCTGTGGCGGAGTAACTTTCCTCCTGTTGGGGTTGGGCTATTTTGTTAACGCGTTGGCGTCTTTGGCCCGATTGACGCTGGGACGAGTTCTGTCTTTTGTAATTATTATTACTTTGCGGCTTCCTCCAGCTTGTCTCCTGTCTGAATGGGTTGAATTTTATTCTGGTGCATGGTTTCAGAATCCTCGCATTTCGGGATTAGGTTATCCTCGTGAGACTTGCCTTGGTCCTGCCTAGGAATGAAGTGCGGATTTTTGTCCTCAGCTTTCCATTGTCTTCCCTGACCTTTATTGTTGCGTCTATTGCCCTCATAAAAAGGGGCCTTGTCTTCTATGGCTTTCGCGTAGGATGCCGCGAACGCACTTCTTTCAATGCTGTTCTCAGCCTCCCGCGCTAAAGCTAGTGCGGACGGAAGGTCCTTAGGTTGTGCTGGCAGCACGAGTGATTTGAGAGGTCTCTTTAGCCCTGCAATAAAGGCATGAAGGGCGTCATCCCTAACCTCCTTATTCAAGATCGTTGCCGTGTCCATAGTATGAGACATGACTATCTTGTTGGTGACGAGGGTGAGTTTCCTCTCGACCTCGTCATAATATGTCATAAGGTCGGCATCTCCTTGCCGAACCATTTCTAAATTCTGGCGTAGCACCCTTAGGGACGTTTTGTCCGCGTAAGTGCAATCCAGCCTAGCTATAATTGCATCGAAATTTAAAACGGTATTATGGGACGTGAGGAGTGATCGCGCGTTACCGCAAATTTTGTTCTTGATAATAACCACTGCTTCATAGTGGGTCTCGCTGCCTTTGTATCTCTTGAATACCTCATACGCATCTAATGCGGCCTGCCTCCACGACACGTATTCGTCATGGCTGCCACTAAAGGTTGGGAGCGATTTTACGATGTCTAATTTGACACCGCACTCTATGGTGGGGTCCGGTGTTACCCTTTTATATACTTCTACTTGGGGTGCCTGCGGAGTTAGCGAGCTGACCTGGTTTCTAACTGATTCAATTTCTGCTCGCCAGCGCTGCTCCTGTGCGATTAGTGCGACATTGACGGCATTTGTTATGAGCACTTGTATCATTTCTGGGTTCATTGTTGGTGATTCTAGTTGTGTCGTTGTGTGATAAAATCCGATTTCTTCACTATCGTCACTGTCCACTTCTTGTTTCACTTCCCTGTATTCCCAACTCATCGGCCGCAAATGGGGCTGAGTAAGTTAATCGGCAGTAATAAGGGCGAAAATTTGCGTTTGCGCACGACGTTTAGTTGGACAACACCTGTAGCCAATTCAGGGTCTTGCGACAATTATTTCAGAGGAGTCACTACACGGTGGGTGAAGCACAATTAATTGCAAGAGAAAATATAATAGTAAACACGCAGAATTTATACATGCCAAGAAAAACTCCAGTTGGGAATTGGTTGGAGCGAAGCAACAGGCTTAGCAATCACACAAAATTTCTGTTTTTTTTCAAAATAAACACGTGCAAATCAAGTATCTTTATAGAATAATCAAGGGAAAAAGGTGACGGGCAAGTTTTCCTATGCGTGATCGCCACTCAAAAATGCAAATAAATATATATTTCAAATAATTGTTTGTTGTATTTTTTAAATTTGAATTTAAATTGCTAGCTCTCTAAAATGTTTGTCGATATTTATTGACTTTTTAATGGTAGGGTGTGGAGAGTTCGTAGACACTTTATTTATTACAATATCACGTATTGACCTGGATGCTATCTTAGGCGCACAGTCACTTACATTTTATATTCCTTAGAGTGAGATTCGAAGAATGATTAATTTGTAATATTATCCAGTAGTTGGGCGCCAATTAACGGGTGTGAGGGAAGGGGAACGGTCGGAGTGGTGTCTCTCGCCGCTGTCTCCAATAATTAGTAGCCGGTGGCCGTACTGCTCCTATGCTGAGATTAGGAGATATGGTGGAAGGGAACTGTCCTTCAATACCGCTGGCCTAGAGACTCAGTCGGTATATTAGTTAATAAAGGATTTGACGACTAAGTGCCGGAGTTTCATTAATATGAGCTGGTGCTCTTGCTTTATTGAATACAAATTATGAACTGACTTAAGACTTAACAAAAGCTCATGCAAGACCGCATGCCCGTGGCAGACCGCTAACCATGGCCACTGTCCATAACGGCCCAAGAGCTTTAACGGCCAACTGTCCATAACGGCCCATACATGAGTGTAAGTAATAATAATAATTATACTAAATAATGGTAAATATTTATAAAGGGAATTGGCCTGCTCAGCCTAAGCTGGCAGTTGGTTGTTAACTTAGATGTCAATATGTATTATATCTAAAGGTTTAGTGGTATTTCTGAAATTTGGAATGCAATTTTTGTGGTTGTCGTTTAATATGCAACAGTGTTTCGTCGTTGCCTTTGTGATTATTATTAATATGAAGTCGGTTATAACTTTTTTATATTTCTGATTTATCAGTAATTTCAGGGAGGAAAAACAAGCATCTCACTAAATGGAATGTGTTGTTATTTGAGAAGTAAGTTTCATACACTTTTTCTATTAGTTTAAAAATTTGATCGGGGGCAAAAATTGCGTTTGTCTTTTTTTGTTTTAATGACTGCTTGAGTATGTTTGCAACATCTTTAAACTTGAACAAAGGACTACGCTATTCTTTCCCCACCTTATTTTTAAATGGGGTTAATGTAGTGCAGCCAGAGTGGGGGTCAATTTTGAAAACGAGTTGATTGTTAAATTCATTGAGGGGTTTAGTTGACTGTGGAACATTTGTTTTAGGTGTAATGAGTACGTCGTTGTGGTTAAGTGTAGTATCTATTCGACTTAGGGTGTCAGCAATTACATTCTGTGAACCTTTTTTATGAACGGCCTCAAAATCATATTCTAACAATTACAGCCTCCAACGGATGATTTTTTAATTGGGTTGTTTGAAGTTCATAAGCCAGGTCAATGGTTTATTATCTGTAATTATTGAAAATTTATTACCGAAGAGATATGGTCTGAAATATTGGATTGCCCATACTATGGCCAACATCTCTTTTTCAATAGTAGAGTAGTTAATTTCCGTATCAGATAAAGTTCTGCTGGCAAAACAGACCGGTCTGTCGTTTGTAGCAGACCCCTGCGACAATAGACAGCACCTAAGGCGAAATTACTTGCGTCGGTGGTAAGTGTGAGGGGCTTTGAAAAATATGGATATTGAAGGATTGGGTCGTTTGAGAGAAGAGTTTTGCAGAGTTCAAAGGTCTTTCGAAATTCATCATCGACTATGATTACTTTGTTGCCCTTTAGTTGCCTAGTGAATTTCCTATAGTAGCCGAGCAGACCGAGAAAAGACTTAATTGTTTTTTTGTTTGTGGGGCAAGGGAAGTTTTTTATGGCGGCTATTTTGTTTGGGTTGGGCTTTATGCCCTTTTGGGTCGTTATATGACCCAAAAATTCGGTTTCTTTTTTAAGAAAGTTAGATTTTGTAAGTTGGATTTTAAAATTTGCAGTCCTAAGACGTTCAAAGACACTCTTTAGGTGTGTGAGGTGATCTTGGAGAGAGGTAGAGAAAACTATTATGTCATCTAAATATACGAGACAAATACTTCCCACCAGATTGCCTAAAATGCTGTCCAATACTCTTTGAAAGGTAGCAGGAGCATTCTTTAGTCCAAAAGGCATTCTAATGAATTCATAGTGGCCACCTTCTACTGTGAATGCAGTTTTGGCGGTGTCAACAGGGTTCATCTCAATCTGGTGGAAGCCACTTGCAAGATCTTGAAAAGATGTTGAAAAGTATATAGCTTTGCCTAAGCGGTCTAGGATGTCATTAATGTTTGGTATGGGGTATTTGTCAGAGACAGTTTTGTCGTTAAGTTTCCTGTAGTCTATTACAAGTCGCCATTTCTGTTCTTCGGTAGGGGTGCTTTTCTTAAGTACGACCCACATAGGTGCGCTCCATGGTGAATAGCTAGATTTTATGATGTTTTGTTTTAGCATTGAGTCTATTTGTTTCGTGACTTCCTCCTTCTGAATAAATGGGAATCTATATGATTTAACGTGTAGAGGAACGTTCTCAATAGTTGGAATAAAATGTGTTATTCTGTTCGTGAAACTGAAAGGTTTGGCTTTGTTATAGAATATGTCGATGTATTTTTTATATAGTGAGGTTAATCCCTGTTTTTCTTCGGTATTTAAGTGTTCTAGGTTCTTCATGTGACTAAGAAAAGTCGGAAGAAATGTTGAAAAGCTCTATAGAATTGGTTTTAGAAAAGGGTGTACCTTTGATAGGGTCTTCAAGATAAAGGAGTTGATCTGAATCGCTAAAGTTTGTTACTTCAAAATTTGTTACATTATCTATTGTAATGTAAAGGCCACCTGATATGATTAGTTCGCTATTAATGTGAATTGAATTGAATAGGTACACTCCCTGTTTGTTCTGTACTGGGAACGGTACTATAGTTTTTGAATGTGCTGAGATATTGTATTCGTTTGAGGTTTGGTTGATATAATTTGAAATGTGTAGGGTAGTGTTAGATAATTTTAATTGTAAATTAGGTACATCTATTTTAGCTTTAAGTTGTTAAAGCAAGTCCATGCCCAGTAACCCATCGAAAAAGGAGCGAAATTTAAATGGTAGCAAGGTCATGTAAGGTACCATGGTTTTTGAATATTGGTGGGAACGGGAGGCTTATGTTTTGTTTGATTATAAATTTGTTTAGTGCTGTTTTAAGGGTTATGGGACTTTCCATGCTAACGCAATTTGTTTTATTGATAAATTTAGGGTCGATGAAAGAATTCGTGGAGCCAGTGTCGATTAAGAATTTGAATGTGGTGGTGTGAAGGGATTCGATTTCTATGAATGGGAGAGAAAAACTATGTATAGCAGGACTTATGTATCCTGTTGAGTTTCCGAGGCAGGTATTCGAAAATTTTCGTTTGATGTTTGTCGTTCTTCTTCTATGTTGTGAAAGTTATTGGATTGTGGTTGGGCAGAGTTAAAAGGGTTATTCCTATTGCTATGTCTTTCGTTATCGCGATTATAATTAGAATTGTTCCCCGAGTTAGCTATGCTATAGTAAGAATTTGAGGATCTGGATGGATTTGAGTAGAGATATAGACGGTTATTTCGTTTGTTATGATTGCGATAGTTTCGGTCGTTGTGGTTGTTGCGGTTGCTCCGATCATTTCGATAGTTGCGGTCATACGGTAGTCTCTCGGTTCGTTGGGTCCTCGATTTGCTTTATTGTCCGTGTTATAGTAGGGTTTGTTGGAATAGTACAGTGACTCTTCAATTTGACACTGTTCATACGCTTGTTCAATAGTGGTTGGGACCTTTTGTCTAATGAGTGTTTTCAGTGGCTCCCTCAATCCATTTATAAAAGCGTTCAAGCAGACCTCATTAGATACAACTTTCTTGGCATCTACAACAGAATTCTCCTGTTCGCTATTTCTTAAAACTGAATAGAGTTGGCTCTTAATTTTCGATATGACAAAGAAAAGCTGTCCTAGGGATTGATTGTCCGAGAATGCTGTGAGTTCGCTCAGGAAACTAGCTTCACTCTTCTTGCTTGAATAAAGCCGAATGAGGTTAGCCTTAATATCATTCCAATTCAATGCAGTATTAGCTAACTCCAAAGCTTCGTCAGCCGTAGATATTATCTTGTTCCTTATGGCTCTTAGGGTGAGCAAGCCATATGGTGTCTGGTCAGTATCTCGAATGAACGTAATGATTTATTCGACACTTGTAATGAACCTATCTAATTGCCTAGGGTTTCCGTCGAAGGTGGGCAAATGTTCTACGAAGATCATAATGTCTTTGGGCTTATATGTGGTTGGTAAGGATTTGTCAGATGTGTTAACAGTGGGGGTCAATGTGACAAGGTTTGAGTCGAGTCTTGAGTCCATTGTAGGTTGTTGTTCGGAAAATGATTCGGTTTGTTTTCTAATTACCGGAAGGGTATTTGGGTGTCTACCTGAGCGTGTTACTCTAGAAGTTGTATGTATGTTAGCTGGTAAATTATTACATATGTTAAGTAAAAAGTAAATATTAATGTTGATAGTGTTTGTCTGTGTGTGATCGTGTTGTTTTGTGTGCTCAGTAAAATAGAGTGTTTTATTTTTCAATTATTATACAAAATTTCCAAAATTGTAATAAATATGTACGGTCATTTTCGTTGTCGTAATGTTCATTACGTAATGTTAGTGCATACCACAACCCTACAATCGATACCTGCATGATGTCTATCGATCTCGCGACCCCGGTCCCTTTGGAAAGCGGGACATCTCTAAGCTTCTTCCAATTATTACGACTGAAACACATTTTGTTATACTGCCAACATTGTTTGATCTCTAAACTCAATTCAAATTAAATTCAGTGACTTGAAACAAACCCTGTGTTTTTATAAAACGGCAACAGCAAAGTCCCCATAGCAGACTTCTGCTAATCATTGACTCCCGTATTCTATCGGCGCAGTCACAACAAAATAAATTAATCATATATGTATGTATGCATGCAGGGTAAGCAGTTTGGCATAAGTGGGTAGCTCAGATGTAAAATGGCAGCGACTATCAGTATTTGATTTTTGTTTTACGGCGTTATATGTATACATACATACATATGTGTGTGGGTATACGTCCATTGTCTGTATGTGCGCTTCGTTTCTGTTGTGGCTGCTAAAGTTATCAACGTTTGATTCGATGGCACCAGAATACAACTATTTATATTTCAAAATTAGTTAAATTAGTTAACAATTTGTAAGCAGAAATGGTGAAACAGTGTTTGATTTTAAGTCGCTTTGGAGTGTGTGTGTGAGCGTGAGATATGTTTCTCTCACGGGGTGCTCTATTTTTTTTTTTTTTTTTTTTTGTGTATTGCGCTTTTGCATGCATGTACATATGTACATATGTATTTGGATGTACGTACGTTGCTTAGCCATTTGTAATTCAGCAATGATTATCGCATTCGATTTCACACAAGAATTTATATACACATACACATGGACAAAGGAGTAAGAGTAACGAATCCTCCGTTTCTTCAAGTTCCTCCTATGCCGCAGCGTTTTTCTTAAGATCAAAAATACGTGTTTCCAATTTGGTGGTATAACAAAGAGTGAAAAAGCTTTATTCCCTAGAATTATATGTATCTGCTTGACTTAAACTAAGAGGTGCGCTTTTGATCCCGTTACTGAGAGCGAGAGAGTGAGAATCGGCGAACATGTCTCCGATCTATTCATGAGCCTTCTATTCTTGTTCCTTTTGTTCGGTTGCTGGTAGCGACGGGGGTACAGAGGCAGGGTATGGTGCTCTATCTGACTCGCGCGGAAAAATACATTCAGTTGCGGGACGCTGTTTACAAAAACGCCAACGTCGCCGAAATTGGTAACCACGTCATTTTACCAAGAATATATACAGGATGCTCTGATTTTCGTGCGCGAATATGGACGACCATGTTTACTTATCACGTTTACATGTAATCCAAAATGACCAAAGATTACATTTTTGCTATTGCCTGGCCAAAATGCAATACATTACCATGACATTACAGTGTGTTTATACAAAAGTTAAAGACTTTAATAAGTTTTATTAGTAAATCACTTGAAAATAATGCTTGCCTTTTGTTATTTGTATATTCTCTCATGGTTCCCAGCGCTTCAGATGACTTTACAATACATAAGTCTAGAACTGAGTAAATGTTGTACAGAAATTATAAAGTCATCTGGCAGCAAAACAACATTTGCCGGGTCAGCTAGTAAAGTATATATACTCTTGATCAGGATCACCTGAGTTGATATGAGCATGTCCGTCTTTTTTACCGCCTGTCTGTCGTCCGTCTGTCTGTTTTTACGCGAACTTGTCTCTCAGTTTTAAAGCTATCGACTTGAAACTTTGCCCCACCCTTCTTTCCTTTGCCCGCACTACATCTGTCGGAACGGCCGGGATAGCCCGACTATATCCTATAGCTGCCAAATAACTGATTGATGGAAAATGGAATAACTGGTTTTTTTTTTTATTTATACCCGGTGTTTATTGGGATTATATTATCTCGCACAATTAAATAAATAAAAAATAATTGGTGGATGCTTGTCGGGTCAGGCAGCAGCACACCGGTATTATTTTAATGTTTAATTATGTTAACGTAATGTTTGGTAATGTTTATTTATTAGGCTTAAGTTTATACAAAAGCTAGTTGATCGCAAGCCGACTCTCCCTCGGCCGCTCGACTCAACGGCACCATAAGACCAGCACCATAAGCTGGTCTATCAAATGATCATCCGGCTTCATCTGCATGCAGAAATAAACATTCTTTATAACGTTCAAATTAAATACAAATTCGTCTTGTTTATTTACGGCATTGAAAATTATCAATGACCAAACAATGCTATTAAACAAGAAATAAAAGAACGAAAAATGCTGCCATTTTTCTCCAATCTTAAGCTTAACTTATCTCTTGCGGTGAAGCGGTGCGAATTCTCACAAGAGCGCCAGCTTATAGACTGCTGTCCAAAACTTCGCTCCTGAGCTAGTCCTGACAACGGCCAACCTTACCCTTCCGTCCACGCCGGCGTGCTATGCTACGACCCTTTCAGTGAGCCACTATTGTGGCGGCTGGTGATCCTCCGCAATCAGGATCAGCTCACCCGTCCGGATGTCTTCCTGTTGGCCACTTCGACCACGACTGTAAGCCCAAGACGTTCTCCCAGGACCATCGCTGCCAAAACATCGCAGTCGCCGTAAGCACGTTATACCCTGCTGTTCCAGGGTTCGCTGTGCTGGTGAGGCGATGAGTGGCCCTGCCTCCCATAGTCTGATCATGTGCGGAGACCGCGCCGCAAAAGACTCACCCGCTTAAAAAATCGATTCGTGCAAGAAGCGAACGTATCTCTGAATAAATTGAGAGCGCTTTTTCCCTGGAAGATTAGCTAGTCGCCCCTCGATCTGCAACAACGAAAAAGTAAGCTCAGCCTAAGAGAATTGCGGTTAATCCGACCGCATTCTTTTTTCTTCCATTTATAGAAGTTCTAATAACTTTGGCAGCACGAAAGAATAGTATTTTTCTCGGATTCACTCAACCACTTTAAACACCCGATGGCCAGGAATGGGACTTGTTTGTAGGGGGGCGCTGCTGCCGCCAAAGATTCCAGAAAAGTTGAAATTTTGAATTAAAAAGTCGGGGGCGTCTTTCGGTGCATTTAACGCGGTCTGCTTTATTGTGCTGCTTACAAGAGATTACTGAAATTAGCTTAGAAAGCCTAAACGCTAAACGTAAATATAAGCCAGAGCGGACGATCGATGACGGCCGACGAGAGAGGAAGAATGCATAGAGAAGAGAGCGCGGGTGCGCTCTTCAGCACGGATGAGCTTTTAAGCGCGGGTGCGCTTTTCAGCGCGGATGCGCTCTTAAGTTCAGCTGGCCCCTCACCTAAACATTCTCCCCCCCTTGCAATCGCTCGGGTTGCAACAGATCCCTCGTCGCTTGCTATGCGTCACTGCAGCTAGAGGGCGTACACGGGTCGATAAAGGCCCCCGTGTCGAAGATCCGAGTCCCGGTGTTGACGCTGTTCCGGTTCAGCAGCGACGATAGGGTGGGCGCAGCGACCGCGTCCTGCGAGGGCCCTCGAGGAGAGGCGGAAAATTGCCTAGGCGCGGATGACGCGGGCGGACGAGCGGTGGACGGCACCCGATGGGTGGCGAACGAATGCAGTGGAGCACTTGACGGCTGCCGGCCAGTGGCGGAAGAATGCCGAGGAGTTATCGAAGAGTGCCGGGAAGTCGGCGGCCGTTGATCGGTTTGGGAATGCCGGAAAATGGCGGACGCAGGGCGAGAAGCACCCGAACCGCACCGGTAGTTGGCGGATGATGGCCGACGAGAGAGCGAGACACCCCGTGTACTGTCTCCCGCGGGCGGTGACCGGTGCTCCTTGGTCACGGGGTGCAGCAGCATGTGGTGATCCTGACCACACGTCTTACAGCCGTCTCCACGCCGACAGGATCCGTCGGAGTGCTCGTGGGCCAGGCAGATTGAGCAATAGCGGTTCGCGAGAACTGCTCGGAGCCGCTCCTCGGCACTAAGGCGTAGGAAGCGCCGACACTTCTTCAATGGATGGATCCCATTGCAGACTCGGCATCGGTAGTATTGTGTACCTCGAGTACATCTGCTCTCCAGTGACTGGGCGTTGTGTGGGCGTGGCGACATCGTGCTGAATATGATCTTGGAATCCAGAATTTGGCCCGGATCAGACGGATCATCAGCTGATTGCCACCGTGCAGCGTGATGCGATGCGTAAATTAAAGAAGGACTCGAGACAGAATTGTGCTCGCAACCTGAATCCGATTCCGAACTGATCCGTGTGGGCACCTCTCCCTGATCCAGTGAGTCACCGAGGCTGCGGGCAACTCGTGCGGAAAAAACAGACACGCTGCGGGGGTTGACTGGAGATAATGGGCCGGTCAGCACCCATCCGAAAATGATCTCCTGACCGAGAAGCGACCCGCAGATGTTAGCCTTGGAATTACCGATGAGAATGGACGGAAGAATGTCAGCTCCTATTAACACATCGACTTGGGAGCTCTCAAAGAAGTTGGGGTCCGCCAGGGGAATGTCGGGCAGCCCCTTGAAACAATCCTGCGGAATCGGGTAGGATGGCAGATTTCCTGCCAACTGCGGAAGAACGTAGGCCGCAGTCTCTAATTGTAGCCCGGATCTAGACGGCGACCGAAAGGAGAAATGGCATAATTTCGTAGACTGCGCGGTCGGTCGGATTAAGGCCGGAAACTTGGGCTTGAATCGTCTTGAAAGGAGGCTTGACGAGGTTGAACAGTCGTCCCGTTATGAAGGTCGCTTCGGACCGTGAGTCTATTAGTGCTCGTGCCTGGACGGTGCACCCCAAATGGCACACATTGATAAGGGCCGTGCCCAGTAGGACGGCTCCTGACCCGGAAGCGAAACACACCTGCACATTCGACTGATCCTCTGAGCCGTTTGTTGACGTAGGCGGACGTGGAGCGGTGGCAAATGGATTGCCGCGGTGCAAGAGGGTGTGGTGTCTGCTGTGGCATGTGAAGCAGGTATGGGCGCTCGTGCAGTCTCGCTGCTGGTGCCCTCGGGCAAAACAGTTCAAACATAACTGCTTCCTTTTAATATAGTCCGAGCGCCCATTTACGTCCATTTCTAGGAACCGCGGATATAAGCGAATGGGGTGGTTCTCCCTCGAACAGAGATCGCAACCCTTGGGGCCCGGAACCACTCGAGTCTCGTATGAATTGAGCTTCCGAGCAGGGGCAGTAGGAATTCCCGACCTTGGGGGAAGTTGCCCGGAGCCACTAGGCCCGACGTCGGCGATTGCCTCTAGAGTGCGATGACGCTCTGTCAGGAAGTTGTATAATTCCTTCCATGTTGGAATTTCGGCCTTATTATGGACGAATTGCTACCACATAGAAAGTGTGACTTTGGGGAGCTTTGAGGAAATCATAAATACCAGAAGGCAGTCCCAAGCCTCAAAACTGATGGCGGACATTGCTAGGGCTGTCAGACAACTTTGAATGGTGGCTTGCAGCTCCTTCAGCGCGACCCCCGACTCTTGAAAAATAGCCTGGATGTTGAAAAGGATTTTCAACTGGCTGTTGACCAATAGCCGCCGGTTCTCAAAGCGGTCTGTGAGGCTTTGCCAAGCGGCGTCAAACCCCTCATGGGTAAGCGGAGCCTTGGAAACAATGGCGCGGGCGTCACCACTTGTTTTGGACAACAAGTGGAACAACCTCTCTACCGGGGTGAGCCGCGAGTTTTGGATGTAAATGGCCGTAAACAAGTCTCGGAAGGTGGGCCACCGAAGATAATCACCCGCGAAGACCTCGGTATCTACCGGAGGTAACCGGCAGCCTGTAGACGCGGGCGTGTGTACATTGACGGAAGCCGGAGTGGTATGGGAAGCAATTTTCTCCCGAAGCTGGGCAGTACATCTCGAATAGACGGAGTAACAGAAGCTGTACTTCGATTCCAGCACTGTCGAGATGGCCGCATTATCGTCGTACTCGGCTAGCAAATCGGAGCAGCTCTCATAGCTTTTCTCCACCTTCTCCCACAGTGCCCGAATTTGGTCCCGATGGACTTCGCACATGTATTGGGAGCCCACGTCCGTTTCTCTGGCGCCCGGAGTATTTATGTTGGCCTCAACTTGTTGTGGCGATGAACTTCTTCAGCGCCACGTCGACCGCACTTTGAGCCATTTTTGCGACGGAACGAGTCTGCCTCTGTGAAGGACCGGGGATTGTACTGACGGATTATTCACTCTTTGCCCTTGGAATGGCACTGTACGCCTTAGGCTTTAAAAGAGGCGTCCGCGGAGAAGCGGATTGAGATCTCTCCAAACGGATGGTTGGGATCGGACGTGGCTTTTGGTCGTCTCCCGTGGGCATTCTCAGACACCAATTCGCTGGTCAGTGCTTGTCGACTGACTTGCGCAATATGTGGCTCGTACGAAGCGGTAGCCGGTAACTAATGTGATGAGACCGGTGAGATCTCGGACGAAATGCGATTGCAAGGCCAAGTGGGAATTAGTAGCGCCGATGTCGAGAGGGACTCCGACGTTCCGACTCCGTGCGGCACAATTCGGATGTGGGAGAAACTTCAGGAAGCCAAAAAAACCAGATGGGCCAAGGTTTGTCGAAATTCTAGGCGGATGTTGCCAGATGCGGAGTAGAAGCAGCGTTAGGAAAAATGACGGAACGGAAAATGAACAAGGACCGGAAAATTCGTGCTCGTTCGGAAAAATACCTGATGACTGTCTATATATGTATATTTCGACCAGTATGGCTCGTATGTAAATATTTAATTCCTAACTATTTTCAAATTTGCGGAGCCGGAAAGGTGCACTTCACCTTGGCTTGGATTTAACACAAAAAAATAAAGAATTAATTTTTGCCTAATTGGCGGATTTAATTATTATGGAGTCAGAAGGGTGGAGTTGAAAATCTCAAGCTTTAATCAATTGAGGTTAATTATCACGAAGCTGGAACGGTGGAATTGAAACAGCGGCTCGATTCAGACAGAAGATCGACAAATAAATTATTTAATTATAATTTTTTGATAATTAAATTTTCGACTTTAATTATTGAGTGGCCGGAAAGGTGAATTAAAAAACCTGGCCCTTTGCAGAACGGAAAATAAGAATTGAATAAATTTTAGTGGATATAATTATAAATATATAAGTTTATAATTAATTGATTTCCTTTTTTTTAAATTTATTTGTTACGCAGCCGGTTATGCCGTCGGCACCCTGTACGTACCCAAAAGGGAGACAAAAAAAACCAGCACCAAAAAAAACACAACACGGCTTCTAAGGCGGCCAGCTCGAGAATTGTCGCGACACAATCACGGATTTGTAGTGAAATGGCGGCATATAATTGTTGGGTTTAGGAAATTAAAAAATTGTTTTTAAATTTTATCGGTTATATTTCCTGAAATTGGAGGCAGAAAATATTTGGAAATATATGGACATGCATGCAAGTAGGGCAAGGGCATGTGGGGCATATTATTGCACAGGGGAACGTCGATAAGTGGACTGTATATGTTAATTTTTATCGGTTATATATTTCCTGAAATTGGAGTCAGAAAATATTTGGAAATATATGGACATGCATGCAGGTACGGATATACATACATATGTAAGGGCATGTGGGCATATGTTGGCACAGTGGAGCTAAGTGGACTGTATAAATGGAGGAACAGAGAAGTTATGTGGTGTAAAAAATGACACTGATTGGGGAAGAAAAGAAACAAATATTACGACAGCGGCGGACTGTTCGGTGAATTTGGAAATTTCCGGAACTAATTCATATCGGCTGGCCAATATTAATTATGCCTTCTTTTTGTCACCACACAATTTCATTGTTCACTTGCGAATTTTTCGCGGATTATTTGCACAAAAACAAAATATGTATGTGTGTATGTGTGTGTGCCTCGACCGTTGGCAAGCGAATGGATAACGGAGAGGCCGAAAACGGCGAAGAATATGGGCAGCACACTAACGGTGGGGGCGATGCTGCCGCCAAAGATTCCAGTAAAGATGAAATGTTGAATTGAAAAGTCGGGGGCGTCTTTCAGTAGATATAACGCGGTCAGCTTTATTGGGCTGTTTACAGAGAGTTACAAACTTAACTTAGAAAGCCTAAACGCTAAACGTAAATATAAACCAGAGCGGACGATCGACGACGGCCGACGAGAGTGGAAGAATGCATAGAGGGGCGAGCGCGGATGCGCTCTTCTGCACGGATGAGCTTTTAAGCGCGGGTGCGCTTTTCAGCGCGGATGCGCTCTTAAGTCCAGCTGAGCGGCACAACGGCCCCTCACCTAAACAACATACATACATATGTGTGTGTGTATACATCCATTGTCTTTATGTGCGTTTCGTTTCTGTTGTGGCTGCTAAAGTTATCAACGTTTAATTCGATAGCACCAGAATAAAACTATATTTAAGAATTAGTTAAATTAGTTAACAATTTGTGTGCAGAAATGGTGAAAAAGTGTTTGATTTTATGTCGCTTTTGAGTGTGTATGTGAACGGGAGATAAGTTTCTCTTTCTTTTTATACCCTTGCAGAGGGTATTATAATTTTATAACTAATAATTTCCAAAAGTGTGTAACGCAGTGAAGGAGACATCTCCGACCCTATAAAGTATATACATTCTTGATCAGGATCACCTCCTGAGTTGATATGAGCATGTCCGTCTGTCCGTCTGTGTGTTTCTACGCAAACTAGTCTCTCAGTTTTAAAGCTATCGTCTTGCAACTTTGCACACACCCTTCTTTCCTCTGCACGCAGTATATAAGTCGGAACGGCCGAGATCGGCCGACTATATCCTATAGCTGCCATATAACTGATTGATCGCAAATGGTATAACTTTGGTGTTTTTAGAGTTACAGAGTTAAGATTTTCTACGAAAGCTATTTTTGGCAAAATAATACGACCTACCAAATTTTATAAGGATCAGCCGACTATATCCTATAGCTGCCATATAACAGATTGATCGGAAATGCTATACCTTTGGTGTTTTTGAAGCTAGAGAATTCGGATTTGGTACGAATGGTATTTTTGGCAAAATAATACAACCTACCGAATTGCATTACGATTAGCCGACTATATTTTATAGCTGCCATATAACTAAACGATCGGTGATGGTATTTGGTAAAAATACCAACTTTGGTATTTTTGAAGATGGAAGATTGGTACTTTGTTTTAGATTTTTTAGAATTCAATCCGATTTTTGCGATATATATCCGATTTTAACTGCAAGAGTATATCAACTTCGGCTCCGCACGAATTTAGCTTTCCTTTCTTGTTTTTTTCACACCTACGAGTATGTAAACTTGCAGGTATGTAAACTTGCGGGTATGTAAAGGCTCATATGACTATTGTCATAGTTTCCCGGCTGCGCCAGTTACCAGTTCCCCGTGGCCAACGAATCTTCTTCAAGTTCCTCCTATGCCGCAGCGTTTTCCTTAAGATCAAAAATACGTGTTTCCAATTTGGTGGTATAACAAAGAGTGAAAAAGCTTTATTCCCTAGAATTATATTTTTTTTTTTTTTTTTTTTTTAACGTTGCTTTTATTTCTTGAATCTTCTCTTTGCGAGACTAACAAGAGGTGTATCAAATCTTATATTTTTAACTTAACTAACAGTCATATTGACTGATACGGAGTTAGACGGCCCTAAAAATCGATTGCTGGGTTGGGAGGTCGTTGCGTCTAAGGCGGGATACGCTAGAAACCCGAGTCAATCCCCGAGTGCGGGGGAATTTGGGTGCGAGGACAGTTTTTCTTTGTATGACTCTTTTTGCTTCTGGATTTCGTCTTTCACTGCGAGGATGCCCAGATCCCGGTGGATGTTTTCGTTGCGAACATACCAAGGTGCCCCTGTGATAGTTCTCAAGATTTTTGATTGTGCGCGCTGTATGATGTCTATGTTGCTGCTGCTCGCGTTCCCCCACAGCTGGGAGCCATACGTCCAGATTGGCTTTAGGACTGAATTGTACAGTAGTAACTTGTAGTCCAGGCACAGTGGCGATCGTGAGTTTATGATCCAGTGGAGGCTGCTGGCTTTCAGTTTTAGATGCTTTTTGCATTCGATGTGCTTACGCCAGGTAAGTCGTCTATCAAGGTGAACGCCAAGGTACGTTACGTCGTTAGCTTGAGGGATCTGCATACCGTTTAGTAAAAGCGGAGGGCATGTTTTTCTATTGAGAGTAAACGTTATATGTTTACACTTTTGTTCGTTTATTTTAATGCGCCAGTCGGACAGCCACCTTTCCACTATTGTGAGATGATTAGCCAGTTGGGTTGTTGCCTGCGTTGGGCATCTGGAGCGACTAAGAATAGCGGTATCATCGGCGAACGTTGACGTTGTTAGTTGTGCGCTCGTAGGAATATCCGCAGTATACAAAACATATAGACACGGCCCGAGTGCGCTTCCCTGTGGAACTCCAGCTTCGATGGTGTAGTCGCCCGAAGTAGCTGCGTTGCATCTCACTGAGAATACCCTATTGAAGAGGTATGATTCCAGTAGCTTGTGGGTGTATGTTGGCAAATACGTTTTAATTTTGTGCATGAGTCCGATGAGCCAAACTCGGTCGAAAGCTTGAGATACGTCGAGGAAAATAGCGCTGCAGTATTCTCGTTGTTCGAAGGCTGAGCGTATTTCGGATGTTAATCTGTTCACTTGTTCGATGGTTCCATGGTTTCTTCGAAAGCCAAATTGGTGTGCCGGGATGATATTGCAAGCTTCCAGATGTGGTATTATGCGAGTTAACAAGCATTTTTCAAACAGTTTAGACAAACAAGATAGAAGGCTTATTGGTCTGTATGATGACGGAATTGTGTGGTCTTTTCCAGGCTTCGGTATCATTATAATAATGGATTTCTTCCACTTTTTTGGGAAATAGCCAAGATTAATGATTCCATTAAATAGTTTGCAGACGACCTCTATAGCGCATTTGGGAAGTTCGATCAGCATCTTTGGGGTCAATAGGTCACCACCGGGAGCCTTTTTTGGTTTTAGCCCTCTTATGACTTTTTCGATTTCGTTCGGCCGGAATGAAGGTGCGGCTGGCTGAGGGGAGGACTCTGGCTGAATTACTGGCAGGAGGAATGAATTTGAGGCTGGGTTTGGTTGGAAGACACTTTGGAGATGTGTGGCGAATGTTTCAGCTCGGTCTTCGTCGCTGCGAGCCCAGCATCCCGAAGAGTTTCTTATCGGGGTGGTCGTTTCAATTGGGGCACTAAGATTTGGGTGGGCCCTCCAAAGGGGGTACTTTGTGCTTGTTGGCGAGAGATTCTGGATGTACCTCAGCTGTGCATTTTCTTCCTGTTGGTGAAGAGCCTGGTCGAGTGATCGGGTTGCTTCCTTAAGGCGTTGTTTTGAAGCTGGTGATCTGCTGTTTTGCCAATCACGACGCGTGCGCCTCTTTTCTCGCACGAGCTGTTCGATTTGCTGATTAGATTTGAAGTGTTTGTTTCGGTCTACTTCTTTCCTATGAGGAGTAGAGATTTTAGCTGCCGCAATGAGTACTTCTTCCAGGGCGCTCGTAGTGTAGTCGATGTCCGATTCCATGTTAAAATCCGGGGCGAGTTCTATGTGGGCACTCACGTACTTTTTGTATTTTAGCCAGTTTGTTTTTGTCGTCGTCAGACTGAAGGGGTGTTCGGTTATTTCTGGGCTTTGAAGAAGCGTTAGAAGCACAGGCGAGTGGTCTGATGATAAGTCCGAGACTGCTTTGGCACTTATTAGATTGCGAGGTATGTTTTTTGTCACTGCAAAATCAATAAGGTCTGGGAGCTTTCGTGAGTCTGTTGGCCAGTATGTGGGACTTCCAGGGGAAACGTAGTCCAGTTTATTTTTCACATTTATAATTGCATTGTACAATTGTCTTCCTTTGGGAGTCACTAGACGTGATCCCCAGTGCGTATGTTTGGCGTTGTAGTCTCCTGCGGCTATAAATCGATCCCCAAGTGAATTGTAGAAGTCCATGAATTGTCCTTCCGAGATTGAGAAGCGAGGAGGGCAGTAAACGGCAGCAATTGAAAGGATTCCGTTGCTTGACTGAATTTGTATCAATGTGGCCTGCAAGAAGTTTGTTGCAAACCTTTTTGTGAAAATGGTGTTTAATTCGTTCTCTGATTAGAACTCCAGTTCCGCCGTGGGCTTTCCCATCTGGATGATCTGTGCGGTAGATTGTGTAGCCTCTTATATGAAAGTTGTATTTGCTTGTAAGATGCGTTTCCACCAGTAGCATAACGTCAATATGGTTTTCGGTCAAGAATTGTGACAATTCTAGTTTATGCCGTGATACACCATTGGCGTTCCACATTGATATTCGTAGCGTCTGCATAGATTATTTGGACTGTTGTGCTACGAGCAGCTGAATCACCATGTTCTGGTTTTGAACAAGCGTTTGCATGGTCGTTTTCATGAATGACATAAGCTGCATCATACTTTGTTGGAGGGTTAGCATCATAGTTTCCGTTTTGCTGTGTGGCTGTTCTGGGGCCTTTTGAGCGCTTTGAGAGTTAGGCTGAATTGGAATTTCCCTTCCAGATCGTAGAGCATCGGCATAGGAGAAGCCGTTGGTGGTGTTTAGTGGACCGAATGAGGATCTCGCAGCTTTGGCGAAGAAAACGTCTGGCGTGGTTTTTGACGAAACGTACGCATTCTGTGGATTTTGGTTGCGCGTTGCGGTCGATTGACGCATGCGACTCTTTAACTCCTTATACACAATACATCCTCTATAGTTTGCCGTATGGCTGCCTCCGCAGTTTCCACACTTCTTCACGGTACTGTCCTTGTTTGTAGTGCAGCAAACGGACTTGTGGGCGTCCCCGCAGACTACACAGACAGCCCGAAGTGTGCAGTAAGACCTTGTGTGTCCATACTCTTGACAATTAGTGCATTGCACTGGACCGTTTCGTTTATGTGGCTCTTCAACAGTGATTTTCCGATGCAAAAGATATTGCAGGTTGTAGATTGGGTGGACTTCGTTCTTCTTCAGCGACCTGCTTTCTGGCTCGAGCTCGACCTTGAAGAGGGGTTGTGGCTTTTTATCTTTATTTAGAATGTAAATAACATTCTTGGCGGTGAAGCCCTTTTCTTTAAGGGCGGTTTTTATTTCCGCGGCGGTAACATCAGGTTCTATTCCCTTTACTACCACTTGTAGGCCCTTACTGCTTTTCAGCTGGTACGTGTAATAGTTTTTCTGTACAGTGTCCAGATATTTTGAAACTATTCGGAAGTGCTCTTCAGTCTTGGTTTGCACCTTTGTTTCATGGATGTTCCCTTTGATAAGCGGAACAACATGAAAGTTGTCACCGTTCCCGATCAACGACGCAATTTTGTTGACCAGGGCATAGAATTATATGTATCTGCTTAACTTAAACTAAGAGGTGCGCTTTTGATCCCGTTACTGAGAGCGAGAGAGTGAGAATCGGCGAACATGTCTCCGATCTATTCTTGTTCCTTTTGTTCGGTTGCTGGTAGCGACGGGGGTACAGAGGCAGGGTAGGGTGCTCTATGTAACTCCCGCAACGTGGTTGCGGACGAAAGTCGTATTCATACCCAAAGCGGGAAAACCATCACACTAAACCCCTAAGGCATCAGACCTATAAGCCTTTCGTTTTTCCTCCTCAAGGCAATGGAGAGACTAATCAGCCTCCTTATCAATCTTACCATTAACCCAAATGATATCTCAGGAGCACAGCATGCGTATAGGAAGGGCCGATCCACGGAAACGGCACTCCACGAGATAACTAAGTTCATCGAAAAGGCACTTAGTGCCTTTCACTAATTGCTTTTCTAGACATAGATGGTGCGTTCAACAACATCCTGTTATTTTTGATTATCAATGCGCTGATGAAACTGGGAATACACGATCAACCCATATGCCTTATAAAGCAGATCTTGGACTGTTGAGGCGACATTAGTAGGAAAATCTATTCAAAGATACGTGAGAAGAGGCAATGTACAAGGAGGTGTTGTCTCCCCCCTACTGTGAAACGTGGTGGTTAATAGCCTACTACGATCCCTAGAAGGGCGTGGTTGCAAAGATATTGCTTATGCGGATGATGTCGCAATTGCCTTCTCTGGACAATTTACCAAGACTCTATGCACCCGCATGATGGACAATAGGAACGGGCAGGAGTAAACCCATCCAAAACCGAGCTTGTCCTCTTCACTAGGAAGTACAAAATATCAAATTTAAGGATTTCAAAGCAAGGCAACAACCACGCTTTATACATACCGCATGGCCATTGTCGCAAATTGGGAATGTCCCCAAAGATAGTCAGATGGCTTTACACAGCGGTCATAAGACCCATCCTATTCTACCACCAGTTGTCTAGTGGCCTGCTCTCGCAAAATCTACATGTAGAGAGAGATTTAGGAAAAAGCAAAAGATGGCGGAGGTCTGCATTACAGGCAGCCTACGTACAACTCCAACAAACGCCCTAGTCTCATACTCGGCCTAATACTTGTAGAGATAGTGGGAACCAAAATAGCCACGCTATCGGCAATTAGGCTACGCGAGACGGATCTAAGGAAAAGGACCGACAATGGACATACCAAGTTGGACCTACACCACTTCACGGCTTCGGGGGCTAAAGTATATAGTATATAGTATATAGTATACAGTACTGTATACCTGTTGATCATCCCACCTTAAAATATAAGGTATCCATTCCATCGAGGGAGAAATGGGCTACACAGATCCCGGGACCAGCCGGTTCCCTTCATATCTACACAGACGGTTGCATAATGTATATGAATGAGTCCTTCAGACTTCCCGACTACTTTAGGGTGTTCCAAGCAGAAGTAATAGCTATCGGGGAAGCACTTAGATCTCCAGCACTTACTAGCAATAAAGACACTATTTATATCTTCTCAGACAGTCGAGCGGCACAAGCGGCACTCAAAGCCCTTGACGGATTTTCATCCAACTCCAGGACAGTGAATGACTGTCGCAGATCTCTTTACGAGATGGCGGAGCAGCATGACATCTACCTCATATGGGTGCCCAGACATAGGAACCACGAGGGAAACTGCGCTGTTGAAGAACTAGCAAGGGAAGCTACTACCAATCCTCTCCTCCCGCAGAAAAAAACTTGTAGGCATCCCCTTAGCTACGTTTAGGGTAAAATGCAGGGATCACTAAGGAAATGGAGGAAACTGCAAAACTGCATGAACCCAGGAATGATATGGCCTACCCGCTCTAAAAAAAGATCAATGATGCTTATCACCCATAGGCAGGACTGCAGTTTGGCAGTCAGGGCCATCACGGGACACTGGTTAATAGAAGCACACACGGCTAGACTAGCTGTGCCACACTATGATTACTGCAGGAGCTGTGGGGATTTAAAAAGGGGAAGAGACAGTCACACACCTCCTGTGTTATTGCCCTGCGCTTGGGCGCAGCCGACTCAAATTCTTGGGTACAACAGCACTCACGGAGCTAACAGACCTCGCGGAGATCGATCCTTGCAGACTTGTTGCCTTCATCCGGAAAGCTGGATGGGAACGCGACCGCAGGGACTCAATTATCACCTACTTACGACTAGGAGAAGTAACCTCCTGTGACGAAATATAATTTAATATTACCCTGACACACATATATAACTAATTTATACATACGACTTATTTTAAGTGTTACTATTCTAATTTTATAATTAATCTCTTGGACCTTAATTGTAAGGTATTTTAGAATATGTATTTTTCCGCTGTCATCTTTATACCCTTGCAGAGGGTATTATAATTTTTGGTCTAAAGTGTGCAACGCAGTGAAGGAGACATCTCCGACCCTATAAAGTATATATATTCTTGATTAGGATCACCTCCTGAGTTGATATGGGCATGTCCGTCTGTCCGTCGGTCCGTCTGTCTGTCTGTCTGTCTGTTCGTCTGTCTGTTTCTACGCAAACTAGTCTCTCAGTTTTAAAGCTATCGTCTTGAAACTTTGCACACACCCTTCTTTCCTTTGCACGCAGTATATAAGTCGGAACGGCCGGGATCGGCCGACTATATCTAATAGCTGCCATATAACTGATTGATCGGAAATGGTATAACTTTGGTGTTTTTAGAGTTACAGAGTTCAAATTTGGTACGAATGCTATTCTTGGCAAAATAATACAACCAACCAAATTGCATAACGATCAGCCGACTATATCTTATAGCTGCCATATAACTAAACGATCGGAGATGGTATTTGGTAAAAATGCAAACTTTGGTATTTTTGAAGATGGAAGCTTGGTACTTTGTTTTAGATTTTTTATTGTAATAAATTGGTTATATAATGAGTAATTTTTTTCCGTCTCCGTCTCTCTGCCGGTCTTCAGCAGTAATCCGAACATTGAATTTCGTTCACACTGCTGCAAGATTGTTTTTCCCTCCGTGTCAACTCCACGTCCGAGTTTTCCGACACAACGGCAGTTTGAGATTTTCTACTCTTCGTCTGCAAATTCTGAACATTTTTCCATTCGTCTCCGTTAGTGTGCTGCCCATATTCCTCGCCGTTTTCGGCCTCTCCGTTATCCATTCGCTTGCCAACGGTCGAGGCATATGAGCATCCATACACACACATACACACATACATATTTTGTTTTTGTGCAAATAATCCGCGAAAAATTCGCAAGTGAACAGTGAAATTGTGTGGTGACAAAAAGAAGGCATAATTAATATTGGTCAGCCGGTGTGAATTAGTTCCGGAAATTTCCAAATTCACCGAACAGTCCGCCGCTGTCGTAATATTTGTTTCTTTTCTTCCCCAATCAGTGTCATTTTTTACACCACATAACTTCTCTGTTCCTCCATTTATACAGTCCACTTACCGACGTTCCACTGTGCCATCATATGCCCCACATGCCCTTGCCCTACTTGCCAGTGGTGTCATTTCCGCTTTTTTCCCGTCCGATCTGGGTTTTTTTGAAGCGTGATTGCGGGAAAAATATGAAAACAGCGGGCAGCGGGAATTCTGGCTTTTTGAGCAAATTTACGCAGCTTTTTTTTTTACTTTTTGATGCATTCTCTGTTGAAAATATTTTAAAAACCAAAAAGAGACAAATCTCTCCAATCCTTGAGTATTTTGGTACTCCTAATATAGATAAAATTGAACGACTGTACAACGACATAACCCTGGTAGAGTGGGAAAATGTCGATGATACTGTTAAGTTCTGGGCTGAAGTTCTTAAATATCGGGATTCTGGCGGAAACTGCCGTTTTCAGGAATTGGCTTCAGTTGCTCTGCAAACGCAGTCCCTGCCTTGGTCGAATGCCGACGTCGAGCGGGTGTTCAGCCAAGTACATTTAATAAAGACGAAAATTCGAAATAGCATGAGCGTTGAAACGTTAAACGCTATACTGAGTATAAGGTCCATATTTTAATTTGTATCTTCAAATTATAAATTAATTTAAATTTTTAATAAAATTTAAATAAAATTTTATCCAAATGATGATGATGATAATATTGACGACATCTTAAATATAATATAGATCTTAATTTTTGTACATTATTTTTTTTTTCGGTTTCTTTGTAATGATATCCGTTAGAGAATTACCCATATATTTTATGTTAAGTGGAACTGAGGGCTTATTAGTGAATAACATGCAGTACATTGCCTTATAAAAATTAGTTGTTTTCTTAACTTTTTTTCTCTGGTATTCCGCTTTTTTTTAGCTTTTTTTTTCGTTGATCCAGCTTTTTTTGCTCAGAAAAAAGTGACACCACTGCTACTTGCATGCATGCCCATATATTTCTAAATATTTTCTGCCTCTCATTTCAGGAAATATATAACCACATAAATTAAAAAAAAATCAATTAATTATAAATTTATGTATTTATAATTATATCCACTAAAATTTATTAACTTCTTATTTTCCGTTCGAGCAAAGGGCCAGGGTTTTTAATTCACCTTTCCGGCCACTCGTCGAAAATTTAATAATCAAAAAATTATAATTAAATAATTTATTTGTCGATCTTCTGTCAGAATCGAGCCGCGGTTTCAATTCCACCGTTCCAGGATAATAAACCTCAATTGATTAAAAACTTGAGATTTTCAACCCCTCCGTCTGTCTCCATAATAATTAAATCCGACAAATAGGAAAAAATTAATTATTTATTTTCTCTCTGTGTTAAATCCAAGCCAAGGTCAAGTCCACCTTTCCGGCTCCGCAAATTTGAAAATAGTTAGGAATTAAATATTTACATACGAGCCATACTGGTCGAAAGATACATATTAGAGGTCTGCATGATTGCACTCAAAATTTTCGGTTATTTGAGTACAATAAGTTGAAGTCTCAATTGAGCGTGCCAAACCGGTTTCAACAAAGTGAGTAACGGATTGGTAAGGGTTGTTTTCGTTGTATGCGAAATGAGTGAAATTCAAACCAATGTGGAATGGATAGAATGAGTGAATGCAGAGTAAATACTTCGAGTACTCGGATAAAATTTTGGCATTCTTCTCATTCATTGCAGTTAGAGCAGAAGCTAAAAGTAGTTGCACAATTTTTTGTATACCTGCAAGCAGCTCGGCAAGCAGGTAGCAAGCAGCTACCTGCAAAGAGCCTTTGCAGATGCTAGAAATTTAACTTCTGAAAAGCGATGTATTATTGCTAACAATGCAGATACAATAAAAAAAATTATTTTTTTGCATTCTGTTATGAAAAATTAAATAAATGACATACATACATATGTATATATAATAATTAATCCATGCCTTTCTATTTTTCTATTTCTTGTATTGAAAAACAACACAAAAACAAAAAATAAATTTGACGTCACAAATGCGACGCACAACTAACCGAGTACTCGGTTTAATAACTCATTTGGTTATTGCGTCGCCGTTCGGATAGAGTAAATTTTTTACTCATGCCTTTACCACATTTGCCAAATCCGTTTTACTCAATGTCTCACTCAGTCAGTCAGAACTTAGAGTGAGAGTGCCAAATGCTGCTTTGACTGTATTCATGCAGACCTCTAATACATATATAGACAGTCATCAGGTATTTTTCCGAACGAGCACGAATTTTCCGGTCCTTGTTCATTTTCCGTTCCGTCATTTTTCCTAACGCTGCTTCTACTCCGCATCTGGCAACATCCGCCTAGAATTTCGACAAACCTTGGCCCATCTGGTTTTTTTTGGCTTCCTGAAGTTTCTCCCACATCCGAATTGTGCCGCACGGAGTCGGAACGTCGGAGTTCCTCTCGACATCGGCGCTACTAATTCCCACTTGGCCTTGCAATCGCATTTCGTCCGAGATCTCACCGGTCTCATCACATTAGTTACCGGCTACCGCTTCGTACGAGCCACATATTGCGCAAGTCAGTCGACAAGCACTGACCAGCGAATTGGTGTCTGAGAATGCCCACGGGAGACGACCAAAAGCCACGTCCGATCCCAACCATCCGTTTGGAGAGATCTCAATCCGCTTCTCCGCGGACGCCTCTTTTAAAGCCTAAGGCGTACAGTGCCATTCCAAGGGCGAAGAGTGAATAATCCGTCAGTACAATCCCCGGTCCTTCACAGAGGCAGACTCGTTCCGTCGCAAAAATGGCTCAAAGTGCGGTCGACGTGGCGCTGAAGAAGTTCATCGCCACAACAAGTTGAGGCCAACATAAATACTCCGGGCGCCAGAGAAACGGACGTGGGCTCCCAATACATGTGCGAAGTCCATCGGGACCAAATTCGGGCACTGTGGGAGAAGGTGGAGAAAAGCTATGAGAGCTGCTCCGATTTGCTAGCCGAGTACGACGATAATGCGGCCATCTCGACAGTGCTGGAATCGAAGTACAGCTTCTGTTACTCCGTCTATTCGAGATGTACTGCCCAGCTTCGGGAGAAAATTGCTTCCCATACCACTCCGGCTTCCGTCAATGTACACACGCCCGCGTCTACAGGCTGCCGGTTACCTCCGGTAGATACCGAGGTCTTCGCGGGTGATTATCTTCGGTGGCCCACCTTCCGAGACTTGTTTACGGCCATTTACATCCAAAACTCGCGGCTCACCCCGGTAGAGAGGTTGTTCCACTTGTTGTCCAAAACAAGTGGTGACGCCCGCGCCATTGTTTCCAAGGCTCCGCTTACCCATGAGGGGTTTGACGCCGCTTGGCAAAGCCTCACAGACCGCTTTGAGAACCGGCGGCTATTGGTCAACAGCCAGTTGAAAATCCTTTTCAACATCCAGGCTATTTTTCAAGAGTCCGGGGTCGCGCTGAAGGAGCTGCAAGCCACCATTCAAAGTTGTCTGACAGCCTTAGCAATGTCCGCCATCAGTTTTGAGGCTTGGGACTGCCTTCTGGTATTTATGATTTCCTCAAAGCTCCCCAAAGTCACACTTTCTATGTGGTAGCAATTCGTCCATAATAAGGCCGAAATTCCAACATTTAAGGAATTATACAACTTCCTGACAGAGCGTCATCGCACTCTAGAGGCAATCGCCGACGTCGGGCCTAGTGGCTCCGGGCAACTTCCCCCAAGGTCGGGAATTCCTACTGCCCCTGCTCGGAAGCTCAATTCATACGAGACTCGAGTGGTTCCGGGCCCCAAGGGTTGCGATCTCTGTTCGAGGGAGAACCACCCCATTCGCTTATATCCGCGGTTCCTAGAAATGGACGTAAATGGGCGCTCGGACTATATTAAAAGGAAGCAGTTATGTTTGAACTGTTTTGCCCGAGGGCACCAGCAGCGAGACTGCACGAGCGCCCATACCTGCTTCACATGCCACAGCAGACACCACACCCTCTTGCACCGCGGCAATCCATTTGCCACCGCTCCACGTCCGCCTACGTCAACAAACGGCTCAGAGGATCAGTCGAATGTGCAGGTGTGTTTCGCTTCCGGGTCAGGAGCCGTCCTACTGGGCACGGCCCTTATCAACGTGTGCCATTTGGGGTGCACCGTACAGGCACGAGCACTAATAGACTCACGGTCCGAAGCGACCTTCATAACGGAACGACTGTTCAACCTCGTCAAGCCTCCTTTCAAGACGATTCAAGCCCAAGTTTCCGGCCTTAATCCGACCGACCGCGCAGTCTACGAAATTATGCCATTTTTCCTTTCGGTCGCCGTTTAGACCCGGGCTACAATTAGAGACTGCGGCCTACGTTCTTCCGCAGTTGGCAGGAAATCTGCCATCCTACCCGATTCCGCAGGATTGTTTCAAGGGGCTGCCCGACATTCCCCTGGCGGACCCCAGCTTCTTTGAGAGCTCCCAAGTCGATGTGTTAATAGGAGCTGACATTCTTCCGTCCATTCTCCTTGGTAATTCTAAGGCTAACATCTGCGGGTCGCTTCTCGGTCAGGAGACCATTTTCGGATGGGTGCTGACCGGCCCATTATCTCCAGTCAACCCCCGCAGCGTGTCTGTTTTTTCCGCACGAGTTGCCCGCAGCCTCGGTGACTCACTGGATCAGGGAGAGGTGCCCACACGGATCAGTTCGGAATCGGATTCAGGTTGCGAGCACAATTCTGTCTCGAGTCCTTCTTTAATTTACGCATCGCATCACGCTGCACGGTGGCAATCAGCTGATGATCCGTCTGATCCGGGCCAAATTCTGGATTCCAAGATCATATTCAGCACGATGTCGCCACGCCCACGCAACGCCCAGTCACTGGAGAGCAGATGTACTCGAGGTACACTATCCTACCGATGCCGAGTCTGCAATGGGATCCATCCATTGAAGAAGTGTCGGCGCTTCCCACGCCTTAGTGCCGAGGAGCGGCTCCGAGCAGTTCTCGCGAACAGCTATTGCTCAAGCTGCCTGGCCCACGAGCACTCCGACGGATCCTGTCGGCGTGTAGACGGCTGTAAGACGTGTGGTCAGGATCACCACATGCTGCTGCACCCCCGTGACCAAGGAGCACCGGTCACCGCCCGCGGGAGATAGTACACGGGGTGTCTCGCTCTCTCGTCGGCCATCAACCGCCAACTACCGGTGCGGTTCGGGTGCTTCTCGCCCTGCGTCCGCCATTTTCCGGCATTCCCAAACCGATCAACGGCCGCCGACTTCCCGGCACTCTTCGATAACTCCTCGGCATTCTTCCGCCACTGGCCGGCAGCCGTCAAGTGCTCCACTGCATTCGTCCGCCACCCATCGGGTGCCGTCCACCGCTCGTCCGCCCGCGTCATCCGCGCCTAGGCAATTTTCCGCCTCTCCTCGAGGGCCCTCGCAGGACGCGGTCGCTGCGCCCACCCTATCGTCGCTGCTGAACCGGAACAGCGTCAACACCGGGACCCGGATCTTCGACACGGGGGCCTTTATCGACCCGTGTACGCCCTCTAGCTGCAGTGACGCATAGCTAGCGACGAGGGATTTGTTGCAACCCGAGCGATTGCAAGGGGGGGGAGAATGTTTAGGTGAGGGGCCAGTTGAACTTAAGAGCGCATCCGCGCTGAAAAGCGCACCCGCGCTTAAAAGCTCATCCGTGCTGAAGAGCGCACCCGCGCTCGCTTCTCTATGCATTCTTCCTCTCTCGTCGGCCGTCATCGATCGTCCGCTCTGGCTTATACAGGGTGACAATAAATAACCCGGACAAACATTTTTGATCATAACTTTTTAAGGAACTGCATTTAAGAAAAAATGAAGATACACAACTATTACATAGGTATTGTGTTAACATATTTTCAGCTGGTTTCGAAGTGGCTTCCTTGGGCAGCGATGCAGAGCCCTAAACGTTTCTGGAAATTTAGCGCAATGGGCCGCAGGTCTTCTTCCGATAATCGATCCCATTCTCGGAGCAATGATTGCTTCAGCGCCTCCAAACTTATATGGCGTTTAGCACATGCACTGGACTCCAAAATAGACCACACACTGTAGTCCATCGGATTAAGATCTGGCGAGTAAGGTGGCCATTCACTGGATGTGATAAAGTCCGGAAAATTGGCTTTGCACTAGTCCTGAGTCAATTTGGCTCTATGGGCTGGCGCTGAATCCTGTTGAAACGTCCTTTCCGTGTCACCGAAGTGCTGCTGGGCCCAAGGAAGCACAACAGTTTCAAAAATGTCCCGGCGGTACACTTACTGATTGATTTTGACCCCTTGATCGATGAAAACAAGGGGTGTTTTGCCGGTGGCGCATATTCCTCCCAAAACCATTAAAGACTGCTCACATTGACGGCGCTCGATTATTGCAGAGGTACCTGGAGCTTCAGCAGACCAGCTTCTGTCATTTTGGTGATTGTGCGCCTGTTGGATAGTGAATATCTTCTCGTCCGTGAAGAGAATACGCTCCCATTTTTGACCTGCGGCCCGACGCTTTAGCTGGCGGCATCTTTGGAGTCTCACGCGCTTATTGTCATCCGTAAGAAGAACTTTTTGGAGCTTGTAGGGCTTGAGATTAAGTTCATCTTTTGCAATCAACCGAACACTTTCTCGATTCACTCCGATTTCACGGGCTATTTTTCTGACCGAGACTCTGCAATTCCGAGTGATCCGCTTTTTCACGATCTTGCGAATTCTGGAAGTGTTAGCGGTGCATGGTCTCCCTCGTCCGGGACGGTCACCTTCATGGCCAAGCTCATTAAATCGCCGGATAGCGTCTGAGACCGTTTGTTTTGGTATGCCAAGCAAACGAACAATGTCGCATTGGCGTTTTCCTTGTTTAAACAGTTTTAAAATTGCACAACGATTGTTAAACATCCCGAAATAAATATCAAATTGATGGGAATCACAAAAATGTAAATATATTTGTTTCAGAAAAGTACAAGTTATCGATAAATGCATTTATTTAAGGGTGCATCATAACACATTTACAATAGATTGCTTCAAAGTTTGTCCGGGTTATTTATTGTCACCCTGTATTTACGCTTAGCGTTTAGGCTTTCTAAGCTAATTTCATTAATCTCTTGTAAGCAGCACAATAAAGCTGACAGCGTTAAATGCACCGAAAGACGCCCCCGACTTTTTAATTCAAAATTTCAACTTTTCTGGAATCTTTGGCGGCAGCAGCGCCCCCATACAAACAAGTCCCATTCCTGGCCATCGGGTGTTTAAAGTGGTTGAGTGAATCCGTGAAAAATACTATTCTTTCGTGCTGCCAAAGTTATTGGGTCCGATCTTCACGTCGACGACATGTTAACGGGTGCTGGTTTCATTGAGGAGCTAAAGACAAAGTATCGCCGCTCAAGACAAAGAAGCTCCCCCGTCTTGAGTTATGTGCCGCTCACCTTCTCGCCAATCTCTGCCGCAAAATAAAACCTCTAATAAAAGTTCCGATCGAACGAACTGTATTTGGTCGGATTCAGAAGTAACTTTTTATTGGATTCGTTCCCATTCATCGTTGTCAACGTTCGTATCGAATAGAGTTGCTGAAATTCAAAAGTGGTCAGATGATAGCATGTGGCGGCTTGTACCAACTAAACAGAACCCGGCAGATATAGTGTCTAGAGGTGCAGACGTAAAGGAGACTGTAGATTCGATCTGGTTTACTGGTCCATCGTTTTTAAAGGAACCGGAAGATAAGTGGATAAGTTTTGGACAGCAGTCTATAAGCTGGCGCTCTTGTGAGAATTCGCACCGCTTCACCGCAAGAGATAAGTTAAGCTTAAGATTGGAGAAAAATGGCAGCATTTTTCGTTCTTTTATTTCTTGTTTAATAGCATTGTTTGGTCATTGATAATTTTCAATGCCGTAAATAAACAAGACGAATTTGTATTTAATTTGAACGTTATAAAGAATGTTTATTTCTGCATGCAGATGAAGCCGGATGATCATTTGATAGACCAGCTTATGGTGCTGGTCTTATGGTGCCGTTGAGTCGAGCGGCCGAGAGAGAGTCGGCTTGCGATCAACTAGCTTTTGTATAAACTTAAGCCTAATAAATAAACATTACCAAACATTACGTTAACATAATTAAACATTAAAATAATACCGGTGTGCTGCTGCCTGACCCGACAAGCATCCACCAATTATTTTTTATTTATTTAATTGTGCGAGATAATATAATCCCAATAAACACCGGGTATAAATAAAAAAAAAACCAGTTATTCCATTTTCCATCAATCAGTTATTTGGCAGCTATAGGATATAGTCGGGCTATCCCGGCCGTTCCGACAGATGTAGTGCGGGCAAAGGAAAGAAGGGTGGGGCAAAGTTTCAAGTCGATAGCTTTAAAACTGAGAGACAAGTTCGCGTAAAAACAGACAGACGGACGACAGACAGGCGGTAAAAAAGACGGACATGCTCATATCAACTCAGGTGATCCTGATCAAGAGTATATATACTTTACTAGCTGACCCGGCAAATGTTGTTTTGCTGCCAGATGACTTTATAATTTCTGTACAACATTTACTCAGTTCTAGACTTATGTATTGTAAAGTCATCTGAAGCGCTGGGAACCATGAGAGAATATATAACAAAAGGCAAGCATTATTTTCAAGTGATTTACTAATAAAACTTATTAAAGTCTTTAACTTTTGTATAAACACACTGTAATGTCATGGTAATGTATTGCATTTTGGCCAGGCAATAGCAAAAATGTAATCTTTGGTCATTTTGGATTACATGTAAACGTGATAAGTAAACATGGTCGTCCATATTCGCGCACGAAAATCAGAGCATCCTGTATATATTCTTGGTAAAATGACGTGGTTACCTATTTCGGTAACTTCGGTAACAAAAGCGACGTTGTCGTTTTTGTAAACAGCGTCCCGCAACTGAATGTATTTTTCCGCGCGAGTTATATAGAGCACCCTACCCTGCCTCTGTACCCCCGTCGCTACCAGCAACCGAACAAAAGGAACAAGAATAGAAGGCTCATGAATAGATCGGAGACATGTTCGCCGATTCTCACTCTCTCGCTCTCAGTAACGGGATCAAAAGCGCACCTCTTAGTTTAAGTCAAGCAGATACATATAATTCTAGGGAATAAAGCTTTTTCACTCTTTGTTATACCACCAAATTGGAAACACGTATTTTTGATCTCAAGGAAAACGCTGCGGCATAGGAGGAACTTGAAGAAGATTCGTTGGCCACGGGGAACTGGTAACTGGCGCAGCCGGGAAACTATGACAATAGTCATATGAGCCTTTACATACCCGCAAGTTTACATACCTGCAAGTTTACATACTCGTAGGTGTGAAAAAAACAAGAAAGGAAAGCTAAATTCGTGCGGAGCCGAAGTTGATATACTCTTGCAGTTAAAATCGGATATATATCGCAAAAATCGGATTGAATTCTAAAAAATCTAAAACAAAGTACCAATCTTCCATCTTCAAAAATACCAAAGTTGGTATTTTTACCAAATACCATCACCGATCGTTTAGTTATATGGCAGCTATAAAATATAGTCGGCTAATCGTAATGCAATTCGGTAGGTAGTATTATTTTGCCAAGAATAGCATTCGTACCAAATTCGAATTCTCTAGGTTTAAAAACAACGAAACAACAAAATCTGAACTCTGTAACTCTAAAAACACCAAAGTTATACCATTTCCGATCAATCAGTTATATGGCAGCTATAGGACATACATAGTCGGCCGATCCCGGCCGTTCCGACTTATATACTGCGTGCAAAGGAAAGAAGGGTGTGTGCAAAGTTTCAAGACGATAGCTTTAAAACTGAGAGACTAGTTTGCGTAGAAACAGACAGACGGACAGACAGACAGACAGACAGACAGACAGACGGACCGACGGACAGACGGACATGCCCATATCAACTCAGGAGGTGATCCTGATCAAGAATATATATACTTTATAGGGTCGGAGATGTCTCCTTCACTGCGTTGCACACTTTTGACCAAAAATTATAATACCCTCTGCAAGGGTATAAAGATGACAGCGGAAAAATACATATTCTAAAATACCTTACAATTAAGGTCCAAGAGATTAATTATAAAATTAGAATAGTAACACTTAAAATAAGTCGTATGTATAAATTAGTTATATATGTGTGTCAGGGTAATATTAAATTATATTTCGTCACAGGAGTTTACTTCTCCTAGTCGTAAGTAGGTGATAATTGAGTCCCTGCGGTCGCGTTCCCATCCAGCTTTCCGGATGAAGGCAACAAGTCTGCAAGGATCGATCTCCGCGAGGTCTGTTAGCTCCGTGAGTGCTGTTGTACCCAAGAATTTGAGTCGGCTGCGCCCAAGCGCAGGGCAATAACACAAGAGGTGTGTGACTGTCTCTTCCCCTTTTTAAATCCCCACAGCTCCTGCAGTAATCATAGTGTGGCACAGCTAGTCTAGCCGTGTGTGCTTCACAGTACCGTGTGTAGTCTAACCAGTGTCCCGTGATGGCCCTGACTGCCAAACTGCAGTCCTGCCTATGGGTGATAAGCATCATTGATCTTTTTTTAGAGCGGGTAGGCCATATCATTCCTGGGTTCATGCAGTTTTGCAGTTTCCTCCATTTCCTTAGTGATCCCTGCATTTTACCCTAAACGTAGCTAAGGGGATGCCTACAAGTTTTTTTCTGCGGGAGGAGAGGATTGGTAGTAGCTTCCCTTGCTAGTTCTTCAACAGCGCAGTTTCCCTCGTGGTTCCTATGTCTGGGCACCCATATGAGGTAGATGTCATGCTGCTCCGCCATCTCGTAAAGAGATCTGCGACAGTCATTCACTGTCCTGGAGTTGGATGAAAATCTGTCAAGGGCTTTGAATGCCGCTTGTGCCGCTCGACTGTCTGAGAAGATATAAATAGTGTCTTTATTGCTAGTAAGTGCTGGAGATCTAAGTGCTTCCCCGATAGCTATTACTTCTGCTTGGAGTACCCTAAAGTAGTCGGGAAGTCTGAAGGACTCATTCATATACATTATGCAACCGTCTGTGTAGATATGAAGGGAACCGGCTGGTCCCGGGATCTGTGTAGCCCATTTCTCCCTCGATGGAATGGATACCTTATATTTTAAGGTGGGATGATCAACAGGTATACAGTACTGTATACTATATACTATATACTATATACTTTAGCCCCCGAAGCCGTGAAGTGGTGTAGGTCCAACTTGGTATGTCCATTGTCGGTCCTTTTCCTTAGATCCGTCTCGCGTAGCCTAATTGCCGATAGCGTGGCTATTTTGGTTCCCACTATCTCTACAGGTATTAGGCCGAGTATGAGACTAGGGCGTTTGTTGGAGTTGTACGTAGGCTGCCTGTAATGCAGACCTTCGCCATCTTTTGCTTTTTCCTAAATCTCTCTCTACATGTAGATTTTGCGAGAGCAGGCCACCAGACAACTGGTGGTAGAATAGGATGGGTCTTATGACCGCTGTGTAAAGCCATCTGACTATCTTTGGGGACATTCCCCATTTGCGACAATGGCCATGCGGTATGTATAAAGCGTGGTTGTTGCCTTGCTTTGAAATCCTTAAATTTGATATTTTGTACTTCCTAGTGAAGAGGACAAGCTCGGTTTTGGATGGGTTTACTCCTGCCCGTTCCTATTGTCCATCATGCGGGTGCATAGAGTCTTGGTAAATTGTCCAGAGAAGGCAATTGCGACATCATCCGCATAAGCAATATCTTTGCAACCACGCCCTTCTAGGGATCGTAGTAGGCTATTAACCACCACGTTTCACAGTAGGGGGGAGACAACACCTCCTTGTACATTGCCTCTTCTCACGTATCTTTGAATAGATTTTCCTACTAATGTCGCCTCAACAGTCCAAGATCTGCTTTATAAGGCATATGGGTTGATCGTGTATTCCCAGTTTCATCAGCGCATTGATAATCGAAAATAACAGGATGTTGTTGAACGCACCATCTATGTCTAGAAAAGCAATTAGTGAAAGGCACTAAGTGCCTTTTCGACGAACTTAGTTATCTCGTGGAGTGCCGTTTCCGTGGATCGGCCCTTCCTATACGCATGCTGTGCTCCTGAGATATCATTTGGGTTAATGGTAAGATTGATAAGGAGGCTGATTAGTCTCTCCATTGCCTTGAGGAGGAAAAACGAAAGGCTTATAGGTCTGATGCCTTAGGGGTTTAGTGTGATGGTTTTCCCGCTTTGGGTATGAATACGACTTTCGTCCGCAACCACGTTGCGGGAGTTAAATAGAGCACCCTACCCTGCCTCTGTACCCCCGTCGCTACCAGCAACCGAACAAAAGGAACAAGAATAGAAGGCTCATGAATAGATCGGAGACATGTTCGCCGATTCTCACTCTCTCGCTCTCAGTAACGGGATCAAAAGCGCACCTCTTAGTTTAAGTCAAGCAGATACATATAATTCTAGGGAATAAAGCTTTTTCACTCTTTGTTATACCACCAAATTGGAAACACGTATTTTTGATCTTAAGAAAAACGCTGCGGCATAGGAGGAACTTGAAGAAACGGAGGATTCGTTACTCTTACTCCTTTGTCCATGTGTATGTGTATATAAATTCTTGTGTGAAATCGAATGCGATAATCATTGCTGAATTACAAATGGCTAAGCAACGTACGTTGCTAAGCACACACTCCAAAGCGACTTAAAATCAAACACTGTTTCACCATTTCTGCTTACAAATTGTTAACTAATTTAACTAATTTTGAAATATAAATAGTTGTATTCTGGTGCCATCGAATCAAACGTTGATAACTTTAGCAGCCACAACAGAAACGAAGCGCACATACAGACAATGGACGTATACCCACACACATATGTATGTATGTATACATATAACGCCGTAAAACAAAAATCAAATACTGATAGTCGCTGCCATTTTACATCTGAGCTACCCACTTATGCCAAACTGCTTACCCTGCATGCATACATACATATATGATTAATTTATTTTGTTGTGACTGCGCCGATAGAATACGGGAGTCAATGATTAGCAGAAGTCTGCTATGGGGACTTTGCTGTTGCCGTTTTATAAAAACACAGGGTTTGTTTCAAGTCACTGAATTTAATTTGAATTGAGTTTAGAGATCAAACAATGTTGGCAGTATAACAAAATGTGTTTCAGTCGTAATAATTGGAAGAAGCTTAGAGATGTCCCGCTTTCCAAAGGGACCGGGGTCGCGAGATCGATAGACATCATGCAGGTATCGATTGTAGGGTTGTGGTATGCACTAACATTACGTAATAAACATTACGACAACGAAAATGACCGTACATATTTATTACAATTTTGGAAATTTTGTATAATAATTGAAAAATAAAACACTCTATTTTACTGAGCACACAAAACAACACGATCACACACAGACAAACACTATCAACATTAATATTTACTTTTTACTTAACATATGTAATAATTTACCAGCTAACATACATACAACTTCTAGAGTAACACGCTCAGGTAGACACCCAAATACCCTTCCGGTAATTAGAAAACAAACCGAATCATTTTCCGAACAACAACCTACAATGGACTCAAGACACGACTCAAACCTTGTCACATTGACCCCCACTGTTAACACCTCTGACAAATCCTTACCAACCACATATAAGCCCAAAGACATTATGATCTTCGTAGAACATTTGCCCACCTTCGACGGAAACCCTAGGCAATTAGATAGGTTCATTACAAGTGTCGAATAAATCATTACGTTCATTCGAGATACTGACCAGACACCATATGGCTTGCTCACCCTAAGAGCCATAAGGAACAAGATAATATCTACGGCTGACGAAGCTTTGGAGTTAGCTAATACTGCATTGAATTGGAATGATATTAAGGCTAACCTCATTCGGCTTTATTCAAGCAAGAAGAGTGAAGCTAGTTTCCTGAGCGAACTCACAGCATTCTCGGACAATCAATCCCTAGGACAGCTTTTCTTTGTCATATCGAAAATTAAGAGCCAACTCTATTCAGTTTTAAGAAATAGCGAACAGGAGAATTCTGTTGTAGATGCCAAGAAAGTTGTATCTAATGAGGTCTGCTTGAACGCTTTTATAAATGGATTGAGGGAGCCACTGAAAACACTCATTAGACAAAAGGTCCCAACCACTATTGAACAAGCGTATGAATAGTGTCAAATTGAAGAGTCACTGTACTATTCCAACAAACCCTACTATAACACGGACAATAAAGCAAATCGAGGACCCAACGAACCGAGAGACTACCGTAATGACCGCAACTATCGAAATGATCGGAGCAACCGCAACAACCACAACGACCGAAACTATCGCAATAATAACAAACGAAATAACCGTCTATATCCCTACTCAAATCCATCCATATCCTCAAATTCTTACTATAGTATAGCTAACTCGGGGAACAATTCTAATTATAATCGCGATAACGAAAGACATAGCAATAGGAATAACCCTTTTAACTCTGCCCAACCACAATCCAATAACTTTCACAACATAGAAGAAGAACGACAAACATCAAACGAAAATTTTCGAATACCTGCCTCGGAAACTCAACAGGATACATAAGTCCTGCTATACATAGTTTTTCTCTCCCATTCATAGAAATCGAATCCCTTCACACCACCACATTCAAATTCTTAATCGACACTGGCTCCACGAATTCTTTCATCGACCCTAAATTTATCAATAAAACAAATTGCGTTAGCATGGAAAGTCCCATAACCCTTAAAACAGCACTAAACAAATTTATAATCAAACAAAACATAAGCCTCCCGTTCCCACCAATATTCAAAAACCATGGTACCTTACATGACCTTGCTACCATTTAAATTTCGCTCCTTTTTCGATGGGTTACTGGGCATGGACTTGCTTTAACAACTTAAAGCTAAAATAGATGTACCTAATTTACAATTAAAATTATCTAACACTACCCTACACATTTCAAATTATATCAACCAAACCTCAAACGAATACAATATCTCAGCACATTCAAAAACTATAGTACCGTTCCCAGTACAGAACAAACAGGGAGTGTACCTATTCAATTCAATTCACATTAATAGCGAACTAATCATATCAGGTGGCCTTTACATTACAAAAGATAATGTAACAAATTTTGAAGTAACAAACTTTAGCGATTCAGATCAACTCCTTTATGTTGAAGACCCTATCAAAGGTACACCCTTTTCTGAAACCAATTCTATAGAGCTTTTCAACATTTCTTCCGACTTTTCTTAGTCACATGAAGAACCTAGAACACTTAAATACCGAAGAAAAACAGGGATTAACCTCACTATATAAAAAATACATCGACATATTCTATAACAAAGCCAAACCTTTCAGTTTCACGAACAGAATAACACATTTTATTCCAACTATTGAGAACGTTCCTCTACACGTTAAATCATATAGATTCCCATTTATTCAGAAGGAGGAAGTCACGAAACAAATAGACTCAATGCTAAAACAAAACATCATAAAATCTAGCTATTCACCATGGAGCGCACCTATGTGGGTCGTACTTAAGAAAAGCACCCCCACCGAAGAACAGAAATGGCGACTTGTAATAGACTACAGGAAACTTAACGACAAAACTGTCTCTGACAAATACCCCATACCAAACATTAATGACATCCTAGACCGCTTAGGCAAAGCTATATACTTTTCAACATCTTTTCAAGATCTTGCAAGTGGCTTCCACCAGATTGAGATGAACCCTGTTGACACCGCCAAAACTGCATTCACAGTAGAAGGTGGCCACTATGAATTCATTAGAATGCCTTTTGGACTAAAGAATGCTCCTGCTACCTTTCAAAGAGTATTGGACAGCATTTTAGGCAATCTGGTGGGAAGTATTTGTCTCGTATATTTAGATGACATAATAGTTTTCTCTATCTCTCTCCAAGATCACCTCACACACCTAAAGAGTGTCTTTGAACGTCTTAGGACTGCAAATTTTAAAATCCAACTTACAAAATCTAACTTTCTTAGAAAAGAAACCGAATTTTTGGGTCATATAACGACCCAAAAGGGCATAAAGCCCAACCCAAACAAAATAGCCGCCATAAAAAACTTCCCTTGCCCCACAAACAAAAAAACAATCAAGTCTTTTCTCGGTCTGCTCGGCTACTATAGGAAATTCATCAGAGATTTTGCCCGAATCACCCAACCTATGACTAGGCAACTAAAGGGCAACAAAGTAATCATAGTCGATGATGAATTTCGAAAGACCTTTCGAAAGGTCTGCTACAAACGATAGACCAGTCTGTTTTGCCAGCAGAACTTTATCCGACACAGAAATTAACTACTCTACTATTGAAAAAGAGATGTTGGCCATAGTATGGGCAATCCAATATTTCAGATCATATCTCTTCGGTAATGAATTCACAATAATTACAGATAATTAACCATTGACCTGGCTTATGAACTTCAAACAACCCAATTAAAAAATCATCCGTTGGAGGCTGGAATTGTTAGAATATGACTTTGAGGTCGTTCACAACGACGTTGCCGAAATCCCAAGCTTCGGTCAGCGCAATCAGCGGGCAATGCACTCAGATGCAACGGCGGCTACCCAACACCATGCATTAGCAGCCAGGTCAGCACTTTTACGGCATAGGGCTAGCTTCCGTTATAAGAATTAATGTACGTAGCAGTTAGTTGAATTTTGGAAATAAACGGTGACGGTCAAACCTCAAAATTACAAAGTCTTCTCATTCGCGAAATAAAATCGCGTCTTAAAAGAATCCTAAAAAGGACACTTTGTTAATTGGCACCCAACGCGTCGTAAGACCCTCGACCGTTGCACGGAAAAAACGCGATCGTAAGACCCTCGATTTGACGTTTAAATAAAAAAATATATAAACGCGTTCGATCCGTTTCAAAAAACAAAAAGCTACACAACTACGTAAGCCCAACAAAACCAACAACACCAACACAACCAAATAAAAACCAAACCAGAACCGACTACAAGAGCGCAACCTAATTAAAAGAAGGAAGGCACCCGACAGCGGCAATAACATTTAGCTCTATAATTAAATTAAAATCATGTAAATAGAGTGTTCATTGATACGCCCACTATTTTCGAATTGCAACATATTTTTAAAAAAGTATTAAAAAAGTGATTTTTCAAGAGTCTCGGTTACAAAAAAAAAAAATAATAATAAAGGCACAAGGTCGGAAATTTTTTTTTTAGAAACAATTAAATACAAAAGGAACAAAATTCTATGTTCTTTGTGTTAAAATCTTATGAGTGTTAGTGAGATAGAATATTTTTTAGCCAGATTTCAAAAGCTAAACACCGCGGAAAATTCACAACAAAATAGTTCAAACATGGCATTGACCAGTGAACAAAAATTACAAGAAGTTCAGAAGCGATTAGGTGGTGTAAATATCGGCACACCAGAAGTAGAAACCTATAGGGATGCCGAAATTATAACAGGTATCGCATGCTGCGAAACGTTAGATATTATGAAGTCCCTGCCGGACTTTGAGGGAAAGAATGAGACATACGTTTCTTGGAGGAAAGCGGCGCATACCGCCTATAAAGTATATTTACTTTCTCATATTTGAGAAATATGATGGTAGTTCCAAACACTACCAAGCTTTAGGCATTCTCCGAAACAAAATAAAAGGCTCGACCGATATGGTTCTTTCGTCATTCGACACGCCTTTAAACCTTTTTAGCTATTATAAAAAGCTATTATTAACAGGCTTGACTTTACATATGAGGACAAACGACCGATATATTTAATAGAACAGGAGATGTCAACACTACGTCAAGGAAACATGAGGACGTCAAGGAAACGTCCTTCCGCTTTAGCATTAGCGCAGGAAGTAGACGCTAATCACGAGCGATACATCTTCACAAGTAGTTTCGCACGGAGGAAAAACACCAAAGGGCTGAACAAAGAAATGCATCGACAGACGCTAAGTTTAACCCAAATGGTAAAAATCCCCATTTTAATAAAATACCACAAAGTCAGCCACCCAGACAGGAACCGACCCAACCAATGGACGTCGATCCTTCATTATCCCGTTTTAGACAACCAACCCTAAACCAACAAAGTGGACCATTTTCAGGACAAATTCAAAGCACCTACCAAGATATTTCTACCTACCAAGACCCACCTAACAAGATATTCAACCCAAAGGTAGCAATAATCAGGGACAGACGATTAAAAGGCCAACTAGTAGTAGCGCTAGATATACAGGACCAAAACACCAGAGGATAAATCATCTGGCTGTAGAAAACGACCCACCAAATGAAACCAATAACGAATACCCGACAGTAGCCGAAGAGGAATGTGAGAACATCGACGTTGACCTAGGAGAATGATGAAATACATTTTTTAAGGCATAACTCCCTGCTCCCATTCATAGAAAGGGATATCTCAGGGAGAAAAATACAACTTTTAATTGACACAGGGGCTTCAAAAAATGACATCAAACCTATTAAAGAATTAAAAAACGTTGTTTTCGTAAATAAACCATTTTCTATAAAATCAATCTATGGTCATAACACAACAAATAAAAAATGTATATTGCACATTTTTAATACAAATACAACATTTTTCTTGCTACCAAACTTAACAACGTTTGATAGAATTATTGGACTGGACCTACTAAAAGAGACTGACGTCGTACTTGACCTAAAAGAAAAAAAGTTAATAACTAACAGCAGGTCGGAGGAAATTAAATTTTTGAAGTGTGAAAATGTAAGTTTTACAAAAGTTGAGGATATAGTGGTACCACAGGAAATATTGGAAAAATTCCAGAAAATGTTAGGAAACCGCACGGGTGTATTTGCAGAGCCAAACGAAGCGCTGCCGTACAATACTAACATTGTTGGTACTATCCGGACAGAGAATGAAGATCCGATATATTCAAAACTGTATCAATACCCGATGGGCGTTTCCGACTTTGTAAACACAGAAACACAAGCTATGTTACGAGACGGCATAATACGGCCATCTCGGTCTCCATATAACAACCCCGTTTGGGTTGTAGATAAAAAAGGGACCGATGAACAAGGAAACACAAAAAACGCCTAGTATTAGACTTCAGAAAGCTTAATTTGAAGAAAATAGACAATAGAAGACAAATACCCTATCCCGAACGTAGTTTTTATTTTGGAAAAGCAAATTTAGGAAAAGCAAAATACTTTACCACATTAGATTTAAAGTCTGGTTTTCACCAGATACTACTCGCCGAGAGCGATAGAGAAAAAACGGACTTCTCAGTAGGAAATGGGAAATATGAGTTCTGTAGACTACCCTTTGTATTGAAAAATGCACCCAGCATTTTTCAGAGAGCCATCGACGATGTGCTCAGGGAACAAATAGGGAAATCATGCTATGTCTACGTCGACGACGTAATTATTTTTTCGGAAAATATGCACGAGCATGTGAAACACATAGCATGGGTCTTACAAATTATATAAGGCCAACATGAGAGTTTCGCGCGAGAAATCTAATTTTTTTTAAAGAAAATGTAGAGTGGAAATGTGGAAGCACAAGAACATGCCCTAACAAAGTAGATACAATCCGTAACTACGAACAACCGACCACACTATTTAATGTCAGATCATTTCTCGGACTAGCTAGTTACTATAGGTGTTTCATTAAAGACTTCGCATCTATTGCAAAACCTATAAGTGACATCCTAAAAGGAGAAAATGGCAAAGTAAGTGCAGGACAATCAAAGAAAATACCTGTTAGCTTCGATGAAAATCAACGCCAGGCATTTGAAAAACTTAAGAGTGTTCTCGCGTCTGAAAACGTAATGCTATTATATCCAAAGTACAAAAAAGCGTTCGACTTGACGACAAATGCTTCGTCTTTTGGTTTGGGAGCAGTCTTGTCGCAGGACGGAAAACCCATAACCATGATATCACGAACTTTAAAGGACAGGGAACTAAATTTTGCAACTAACGAATGGGAGTTATTAGCAATAGTATGGGCCTTAAAAAGCCTCAGGAATTACTTATACGGCGTGAAAAATTTGAACATTTTTACTGACCATCAGCCACTTACTTTCGCCGTCTCAGATCGCAATCCAAACGGAAAAATTAAACGCTGGAAAGCTTTCATTGACGAGCACAACGCCCAAATTTTTTATAAGCCAGGAAAAGAGAATTACGTCGCTGACGCACTATCCCGACAGCACATCCACGCGCTAGAAGAGGATGCTTAGTCAGATATTGCCACAATACATAGCGAGCTATCACTCACCTACACTATTGAAAAAACAGACAAACCGGTCAACTGCTTTCGGAACCAGATAATCATAGAAGAAAGCGGAATTGCATCAGTTAGCACGATCATTATGTTTGGTGAAAAAACTCGACATCTCTTATATTTCTCGGATAGAGAAACACTTATACAAAGAGTATGCGATGTGGTCAAAAAAGACGTAGTCAATACAATATTATGCGAACTACCAGTACTGGCATTTATCCAACATAAATTAATAGAAACTTTCCCAACAACCACATTCCGTTACACGAACCGTATGGTGACTGACATCCTAGACAAAAACGAACAAAAATAAATTACGGTGTCAGAACATAACAGGGCTCATAGAGCCGCTCAGGAAAACGTAAAACAGATTCTGCAAGATTATTTTTTTCCAAAAATGACTCATATGGCAAATAAGGTGGTCGCAAATTGTAAAATTTGCCAGAAGGCAAAATACAATAGACACCCTCAGAAGCAAATTCTCTGAGAAACACCCATTCCCTCATACACAGGCGAAATCCTACACATTGACATATTTTCGACAGACAAAAAATACTTTTTAACTTGCATAGACAAATTTTCAAAATTTTCAATTGTTCAACCAATCGCTTCCAGAACCATTGCAGACGTGCAAACCGCGATTTTACAACTTATTAATTTCTACCGGCGACCGAAAACAATATACTGCGATAATGAGTCCTCTATAAAATCTGAAACAATTATGTCTCTTTTAAGCAACCGGTTTAACGTGAAAATCGTTAATGCACCGCCGCTTCACAGTACATCGAACGGACAAGTGGAAAGATTCCACAGTACACTAACAGAAATTGCACGGTGTTTAAAAATCGAAAGAGGTATTGAGGACACGGTTGAATTAATACTACTCGCGTCTATAGAATACATTAGAACCATTCACTCTTTAACAAATAAACGACCCATCGACATAATTCACTCATCAACTATAAAGCTTGATGCAGAAATTAGAGATAAACTCTTAAATGCACAGAACATCCAATTACAAGACACAGTAAACGTTCACCATAGACCCGCAAGAAGCATCAACTTATTGGGCACCGCATTAAAAATCGTAGCCGGTACTCCAGATTTCGATGACTTCGAGAAAATTAAATTCACACAGAAAGAACTCATAGAATCAGAAAATAGGCAGATAAACATTAACACAAAGACCCAGGAACAAATAAATATCCTGACAAACACAGTAAACGTTTTGGTAAAAAATGCTAAAGTTAAACAGATAAATACAGAAAATTTGTATGAAAAATTGCTATCAAGAAATAGAATAATTATTTACGAACTCGAAGCCTTAATGTTGTCAGTTACACTTGCGAATATTGGAATAATCAACCCTGCAATTTTAGATTGAAATGATTTACAAAATTTAATTAATGAACATTCTACAAATGTTACTGTTACTGATCTAATGGAAGTTGCTCAAATTAAAGTTTTTTTAAATAATAATTTTTTGCAATTTATATTAAAGTATACTAAGCCGTACGTAGCTTGTAAGCAGATAATCTTGCACCCCGTTGAAAACAACGGCACTATTCTTAATTTTGCTGAAGATAATACTATAGCTGACTGTGGTAACAAAATCATGCCGATTGGAAACTGCACCACCGCACTTACAACAACATTTTGCAGAGAAATGCCCTACACAACCTGTGCCCAGCAACTTCACTCAGGAGGCAACGCACACTGCTCGACTCGCACCAGCCACCTTGAACCCCTAACAATCATCATTCTCAATGATTTTTATTCATCATTCTCAAAAAATCACCAGGCCCCGCTGCATCAACAGTCCTTAACATTACGGACCATCAAGAAATACTGAGCTTACCATACTTACAAAAATTAAATATGGAAAACCTACGTTACATTGGGAAAATAGAAAAGGCACTGGAAACACGGCCTATAATATCTGGAGTGGCCGCGATCGCCTTTTTGGTCATCTGCTTTACTATTTACAAGCTCTATCAGAAATGCCAGCGAGACCAACGTCAGCGTGACCTTCAAGTTATCATTGACAGCTTCAAGAAGTCCGAGGACGTCCTTCATCTAAGTAAGGGAGGAGTTAACACGGTCTCCCAGCAAAACGGAAGTTCCCAGGCTGATAATGCTTCACAGCATAAAATAATGCAAGGCTAGCGACACCTGCGGACGTTGCACAACGACGTTGCCGAAATCCCAAGCTTCGGTCAGCGCTTTGCATGGGCAGCCAGGTCAGCACTTTTACGGCATAGAGCTAGCTTCCGTTATAAGAATTAATGTACTTAGCAGTTAGTTGAATTTTGGAAATAAACGGTGACGGTCAAACCTCACATTCGCGAAATAAAATCGCGTCTTAAAAGAATCCTAAAAAGGACTCTTTGTTAATTTATATATTTAACCCCCGGAAAAAAAAGACACGTGGTGGGAAATTTCCACATAAGTTTTCAAAAACTTAAACGGCGAGGGAAGTGAGCAGCGCTCAGTGCATTAAAAGTGATTTAATTTTTTTGTGGTACCAATTTAAGGTAAATAAAACCTTTGTTTTCGGCTTCCAGTGTTTTTTTCAATTCGACTTATTTTTTTTAGGTCGAATTGGCACCCAGTAAGAACCAATTTTTGTATTGTTCTTACATTGGGAATAGTTTATAAGTCCCCAACTAGCCAGTTCTAACCGTAAGAAGGGCCCGCAGCGCCACACCACGGGATCAGATGGATTAATTTAAATTGGTGTGAGAAATGAAATTTTCTTTGGATGTAGATGCATGTGCCAATAATTTTGCCTCATTAACTAAAACCCGCCAATGGCCAGCATATGCACTCCAATTATTCTCAACATCCAATGACGTCATTTATCGCCCCAAGACAGTTATGCCTGTCCAATGTTGGTTTTGGGAATTATTAATTATATTTAGTTATTTTTTTTATTTTGGTAGTAATTATTTTTTTTTGAGCTTAGAGTTAATAATGTAAGAAAATAACGGTTCCAGTTCCCTTAATTTTTTTATTTCTTATTTAATTACTTAAATACTTAAAATTAATGGTTTGGAAATATTAATTAGTTTAGTGAATATATATAAATACATACACAAAAAATACCCTTTAAATCCCAAAATTATGGATCCAGCGCTCGACCCAACAAAAGATCTTTTGGATGTGGAAAATAAACTCGATGTAAGTGAAATAAAAGAAAAAAACGCATTATTCCAAATTAAAATTTTTTTTCGCTCATGCCGATTTTTCTTAGTGTACCAAAAGCTTTACAGGAAAGATTTTTATTTCCCTAACGGTGAAATATAACCATGCGGTTTGCAATTAAGATACCGAACACTGGTACACTGAAAAAAATTATAGCGCGTGAATGCTAACGTTGTTGATTATATTTACGGCCTTCTGCAATGACATAAGGAAAGAAAAATTCATTTTTATACCCTTGCAGAGGGTATTATAATTTTGGTCAAAAGTGTGCAACGCAGTAAAGGAGACATCTCCGACCCTATAAAGTATATATATTCTTGATCAGGATCACCTCCTGAGTTGATATGGGCATGTCCGTCTGTCCGTCTGTCCGTCGGTCTGTCTGTTTCTACGCAAACTAGTCTCTCAGTTTTAAAGCTATCGTCTTGAAACTTTGCACACACCCTTCTTTCCTTGGCACGCAGTATATTAGTCGGAACGGCTGGGATCGGCCGACTATATCCTATAGCTGCCATATAACTGATTGATCGGAAATGGTATAACTTTGGTGTTTTTAGAGTGACAGAGTTCAGATTTTGTACGGAAGCTATTTTTGGCTATGCTATATGCTATGCTATCGGAAATGCTATAACTTCGGTGTTTTCGAATTATGTACGAATGCTATTCTTGGAAAAATAATACAACCTACCAAATTGCATAACGATCAGCCGACTATATCTTATAGCTGCCATATAACTAAACGATCGGAGATGGTATTTGGTAAAAATACAAACTTTGGTATTTTTGAAGATGGAAGCTTGGTACTTTGTTTTAGATTTTTTATTGTAGTAAATTGGTTGTATAATGATATTCTCATAAGGATCGGCCAATTCAATCCGATTTTTGTGTTATATATCTGGTTTTAACTGCAAGGGTATATCAACTTCGGCTCCGCCCGAAGTTAGCTTTCCTTTCTTGTTTTTTATCTTAAATTAATTAATTATTATTTAATAAAAATAATTGGAATCTTGAAATATTATTTTTAATGCTTTTGCAGTGTTCCAAAATTAAAAACATTTCTAATGTTAATTAAAATCCCGTGTTATCAAATTTGAATTGAAAATAAATAAGTAACTTGAGACATTTTAAGAAATAAATTTAGGAAATAATATTAGAGAATACCTGCCATGGAAGACCAGATTCTCTTAATAAACATTGTTTCCTAATATTACTTTTATATAGCCTTATATATTATTATTTCATATTAATTCAACTTATTATTTCTTATGCCGACTAATAGAGATATAAATCCTAATATAATTTTTTGCAACCTTATGCCTTATGCAACCTTATAACTATGAATAAATTTTGTAACGTTTAAGAATGAATTGCTAAATCTATTATCTGTGGGAGTCATACAGGATGAAGATGGAAAGTGAAATTAGATAGCCAATTTCTTTGGGATCACCAATAATTATTTCGCGGAACTGGTGATAATGGAAGGGTGGGCAACAGCTGTGGCAAAACATCTGCCCAGCTTCACGTCATCTGCTGCAACTCCACCAGCTCAGTGACAACGGCCTTTAACTTTAAGAACGGCCTAATTACTTTGAATGTCGAAAGCAATGCAAGAATCCTTTTTGTCCCACTTCCCGCTATTTCCTTTAATACGTACTAACCCCCCGCACGCGAATTTCTTTTAAATAATCGATTGATAACTGCGAGCGAGTAGCACAAGGACCCTAGAGATCCACTCCCATCTACCGACCAAAAAGCCGGAACCAGCGCGTGCAACCTCCTTGCAGCTACACTACCATCTGCCCGCTTACATGGTTACATGTTACAATATTATTTAAAATGGCGCCCAACGTGGGGCCAGCCGTTTAAGGCTGCCCAAGTAAATAAAATGTATAAAAATTAACATACCTGTGTTATTCCATCCGACATATACCCTCGTACGTATTAGTTAGTTTCGGATGCCACTTCGGATCCAAGAAATTCTCATAGACTTCAAGGCCAAGTGTTTAACTCCGATAACTAGATACAGTGGTTAAGCTTCGACTATCTGGATGCGTTACATCTTTAATTGGATATAACTCCGGAGCCAACGCGGCTTAACCTAGCTCCGGTGTTTAGGCAGGGATGATAAAGTTTAAGCGTAATTGAATTGGCGGATTTCAAGCAGCAGTCATCCCTTAAGATTTCCATCCTGTGCTGTTCTCCGTTTTGGTTAAGAGATAAATCTGATTTGGAATATATCTTTGTCTGATGCAGGCGCCTTTCCAACAGAATATCCTCTCTAACCTACTCCTCTGTTGTGGCTCGGAGAGTATACGGACTTGGAATATACCTTTTGTCTGATGCAGACACTTTTCCAACCGAATACTTCATGCCCATGGCTCAAATCTTATATTCAAAGCCTTGAAATTCTTCTGGAAGATGTCCAATGATTCAGAAGATGGTCCGCCGAAGTTTTACGAGTTTAACGAGTATAAAAATAATTAGGATCTTGCTACACTTTCGTCATATAAAGACAAAAAATACAAATTATATCCTATCGGCCAGAAGCAGAACGTATGACTCCCAGATTTTTTTTGAATTTTTAACTCTTAAATTCCTATATTCTTTTATTTTTATTTTTATTAATTCATCTTTTGATGTTGATGGCATTATATTCCACATAAGAGGTTAGAAGCAAACTTAAATTCTAAAATTATTAGGTAAGCAATTTATATTAAGGAAACCCCGAAATGGTGTTTGTTTGTCTCTAAAAGGAGAATTTGCTCCGAAATATTAGTTTACCAAGCGCAATTATTAACTACATCTTGTGGACATATCTTTCACCTTGCGTGTTACAATTCCAAAGTAGGAAAGTCAAAAAGGTGTCCCGTCTGTAAGCAGGAACTAACCCAATCTAATTCAGCGTCTGTTGAAAACCTTAGTTCAGATCGATTATCAACTTCAAGCACCCTCATGGCTTCAACATCTCAATCTCTACAGACTCGACTCCAAACAAAACGTATGGCTGCCGTACAACAGTCAGAGGTTCCTAATTTAGACTCGAACAATATGGCTCAGACCATCACCAACCAACCGCAAGAACCCATCAATACCGCTGAAACGGTACCTTCAACTCTTGCCGAAGCAATAAAAGCAGCCATGACAGAACAAACTCAGATGATAGTTTCTAGCTTAACCGATCAGACTAACAAGAAAATCCAAGCACTTTCAGGTTGCCTTCGTGATTGTAGTTTAGCTGGATCAGCAAATGAATCTCCATCTAGTAGGCCAACGGTGGCACCATCGGGTTTGCCATTACAGAAACAAGATCAGAACCTTTCATACGATTACCAACTTAGTTGCCTCATCCAAATCATTATGAAAAACGACCCGATCGGGTAAGCCAAATAATGGCAAATTGGAAACTCAGATTCACTGGAAGGTCTTCTATGTCAGTTGAAGACTTTATCTACCGCGTAGAGGCTCTGACGATCCAAACCTTAGAAGGGGTTTTAATTTAACGGCCAAATATGTCAGTAATTTGTTCGAGGGCAGTGCTAGCGAATGCACTATGGGGAATTTGACCAGTATTTGTGACAAAAATTAATAACTCAAGATCGGAGCAAGATATTTGACTTCTGTTTTTTGCATGGGGTTAAATTGACCAATATCTTTTACCAATAGAAAAATGGAGGGCGTGGCACCGCCCCTTTTTTTTTTTTCTAATGTAAATTACTTCAGATTTTTTTTAGTTCTAATTAACTAGTTCAGTGACAGTATTTGGTTTTATTTGATAGAAAATAGTGGGCGTGACAGGCCTTTAACGGTGTATAACAGTTTATTACAGTTTTAAGAGTAAATTACATTTAAAGCGTCGTGCACCCCTGTAAAGAAAGACAATTAATAATGTATAGAAGACATATACTTTCCCTACACACCTCTTATAAAAAGTCCAGCTCTTCGTTCTCCAACTTAATATTATGTTGATGGTCAAAATGCTCAATGTTAAAACAGCTTTTATCCTCATCCGCCGAGGTGTCATCGGGATTTGATAAGCCCTCTAATAAGCCCAAAACCTCTATTGGAAGACTACTTTTTTTTTCGACTTATTCTTCTATCCAAATTTACTGAAGAAATTATCGGGTCAGAAGTATCTGTTGCTCGCTGAGATACGTCTGTTAGGTTTTCAACCCTACCACAAGAATACTGGCAAGATCAGCTTGCTTATTTTTTCGTGCGGCTAAGCTTGCCGCATGAATAAACACACCAACATTTCCATTTTCCGACTTTGCCAGATCTGCAGCGTGCCTTCTGCGAGATATATTGCCCTTCGCATTAAAAGGAAGTGTTGGCCGACCTACTGTCTTCTTTTTTATCGGAAAATTTATACATGTTTTTGAATTTAGCCAAACTTCATGATTCCGTCGAAAATGACTTAAATTATAAGAGCAGCTCTTCCACATTTGCGCCACGTAGTAGCAAAATTTTTTCTCGCTTGTTCCACAACATCGCTGTACTTTTCAAAATTCAATCCTCGGATAGAATCTTTCATAAAATTAAGGACAGCATTCTCCTTCGCGACCTTTCCCTTTGCTTCGAACCACTTTGCAAACAACTCTGTGTTTGCCAAATAAAGGTTATGTCCTAAAAATGAAAAATTCTCGCATAATCGGAAAAAGTGGTATTTAAAATTACATTCATTCGAACAAGAATTTAATACTTTACAACATACAATAGGTTTCGTCGATGGACTCTTCTGGACTCACTTTAAATCCTTTATGGAACATGAGACTTTATCAAAAATATTCATTGACAAGGTTACCTTCATTTTTGCTCGATTACGGGGACAACACGATTTTATTCTACAAATGACGATCACAAACATATAATACAAACCACACAGATTGGTATTCATTTCAAAAAAAGTTGTTATATTGTTTAGATTTTTAATTCTAGCCTCTCAAACTTGGTTAAAAAAACGTAATATTTTAGTCGCCTGTGCTTTGCAATTGCAACAGCTGTGTTTGTCAGCTGATTCCTTTGTTGTGGCGCCCTCTATAAGAATTTTTGTTATGCACCACTGAAGATTGGTGAATTTGGAATGCGTTACACTGAAACATATTTTTATTTTCCGACTTTCAGAAAATGGGTTTTTGTCACAAAAACTGGTCAAATTCCCCATAGTGGAATGGTTCTGGCGATATCACAAAAGTGTCAACAGTACTTAACTGGCCAGGTCTGTGTCAGGCACTTCGTGGACAATTTAACGATGATAGGACCGATAGGAGTATTAAGTCAGAAATAGAACACCGCAAGCAACGTCATAATGAACTGTTTGACGATTTCTATGGTGTCATAGCGGCCCTAGCCGACAAACTTTCAACCCCACTATCTGAAGCTTCCCTAGTGAACACGTTAAGATATAATTTATTACCGGAAATTCAACATGAAATATTGTACGTCCCTACAACTACTCTCAAGGAGTTAAGAACAGTAGTCCGCACAAGAGAAATGTTTTTAAGAACTGTCTCAAAACCGAATTCACTATCGACTTGTGAGGGTGATTTTCACGAGCAATTTTTAAGACAAACAATTTCAGTTGTGTCCCATTGTGCAGATTGCAGTAGTCTCCAAAAAAGCACACTTGCCGTCCCCTTCTTTCCTATGCCTTTTTGTCTTTAGAACCGTTAAAGCTCCCTGGCATGTGCATGTAGGTTCGATTTCGCTGCCCAGTTTCACTTTCAAATCGTTCTTTAACTCTAGCGGATTGACCTAAGATTTCACATTTTTTAAAATAAAAAAAAACACGTGGAAATACCTAATTACACGTGTTCCGCAATCCATATATTTGAATTATAGTGAATTTATGAAAGTAGTTGCAAATAAACAAGTACGAGTTGCCAGTGCAATTGAGAGTTGCTGGTTAATTTTCCCTGTGGGTCGGCCAATATCGGGTGAGAAAAAGAGACTGAAATTCTTGTGGAAGTTCTTATGGCCATGTATTTCGCAGAGCCATGGTGGCCTGGTAATTCGACCGAGCCCATATATAAAATATATATAAGAGAGAAACGCAGGAATCCGAGATGAGGAATTAGAGCTATCGAGGATCGTTTTGGAGGAAAAGTAACGGAGCGTCATGAAACCCCCCCCGCTGTTCCCTGACATAAGGACCAAGAGGTTTCCATGAGGCGTGGAATCAACCCCTTTTCCTCTCGCCTAACTATAAAAGTAGCTCTCGCGGATTTGTGTTCTGTTTTCTTCCATGCTGCATCCGTTATTTCCCCAAAGAGAATTAACAGAAAAACGAATACCATATAACCCCCACAGTTTTAGATGCCTAGCTGATCTGCCACTGTAGGGAATGTAAAACTTTAAAGAGTTTTGAATCATAATTGTTATTTTTCTAGAATTAATAAGTTTTGAAAGTTTTTGCTTTTGTTAAATTAATTACCTACTACATCCTTTAATATCTATATATATATATAAATATCTACATTATTATGAAGTAAACTTTAGAAAATACATATAAATACATACATAGCTGCATCGAAAGTCGACAGGCCTGCTGACCTCGAGACGAGCTGTAAGTACGGCATAGCCGCAACAACCTACGAATATGTGTCAGAATAACATATAAACGAGACTTACATATGTATATGAATATTTTGGATGAAGTAAAATCATTAAGTAGAGCAAAATAGAGTAATTTCCTTAATTTTCTAAATTCAAATCAACATAAATTAAGTAAATCATAAAATTTAAATCAAACTAAATCTTTTTATGTTAAGGTTAGGTTAATCCCTTTGAATAATGATGTTGGATTAGGATAAGAATTTGTTAAAGTAGGAATAATGTACCAAACACTGAAATATCTAATGAATAAAATGAAGTAATGAAATCATAATGAATCGCGTCTAAATATTTCCGTGGGGTTTCCAGAGACAAGCTAATGTAAAATGGGTTGCCCAGTGATAATGGTGCAACAAGGCAGGGCGGGTAAAGAGGAGATCTATAACACCTGAGTTTTCCAAGCTAGTATCCTCATTCTTTCTCTCCCCCACCACTTTGGCCACTCCCTTCCCTTAAGCACTGTCGATTTCTTTTATTTGGTAACCCTGATTTGGGGAAGCACAAGAACCCCCCCTCTGGCTCTGAGCTAGGCTGGCAACAGACAGTGCGTGCTCCCGATCAGAACCACGACGTTATAGACTTTTCGACCCAATCCTAGGCGACAAGTTAATTCTCTTCAGAACCCAGAGGTGGCTCCTTCATCAGATGTGGACTCAGGTCAGGATGAATATGAGCTGTCTGCGCTTGATGGTTCCTGCTGAAACTGTGCCGCTAAAGGTCACAGATATCAAGAATGCCTGGCCGATCGAAGAATATTCTGCGATGGTTGTGGGAAGGCCAATACGTATAAGCCTACATGTCGGACTTAACTCAAACGCTCAAAAAAACTACCAAGGGCGTGCGCCACAGAAAAGTGCACACAAACAGTTAATCAGCATAGCGACCAATACAGAGTAACACTTTCCGACGACCTCACGTCTGTAGGCCCTACCATATAACTAAGATAGACGTTAAGAGAAAACGGTCTTCTGGTCGTCGAGAAGCTTTTAAAAAACAATGTAAAATAGAAAAGAAATTAATCCTTTCATCCATATTAGATAATCCTATTGACTTACGTTCTCACGCTCAAGTGATGCTTTGTGGAAAGTCTGTAGTTGGGTTAATGGACACTGGTGCTCCTGTAAGTGTCATAGGTGGTAGGCTTGCAAACGATCTATTTCAGGAAAACATTAAATACAAGTTATTGACCTCCAAAATAAAACTGCTGACGGGAAAAGTAAAACTATAGTCGGGAAATTTTCAACTGACATTACTTACAGAGGAGAGACAAAAACCCTCTATTTTTATTTAGTGCCTACGTTAGTCGAAGACTTATATCTGGGAATCGACTTTGGGACTGCCTTTGACTTACTTCCAATGCATCTGTTAACCAAAAATCTTAATCTAGCCTCCATCAGCGATCCAAGTATGAGAGAACTTTCTGAGGATCAACAGAATTCATTGCAGAATGTTATTAAATTATTCCCGTCATTTTCAAAACAGGGACTAGGACGTACATCGTTAATTTCACACTTGATCGATGTGGGAGAAGCTAAACCGATTAAGCAGCGTCATTATGCCGTGTCGCCGGCAATTGAAAAACTTATGTATGACGAGCTCGATCGAATGCTCGAATTAGGAGTTATTGAAGAATCTAACAGCTCTTGGTCATCTCCAGTAGTGTTAGTGAAGAAACCAGGAAAAGTAAGACTCTGCGTAGATAGTAGGAAGGTGAATTCCGTCACCGTAAAGGATGCATATCCAATGCCGATAATCGATGGTATCCTAAGTAGATTACCAAGAGCTGAATTCATTACTAGCCTCGATTTAAAAGATGCTTTTTGTCAAATACCTCTAGACCCAAAATCTCGCTATAAAACCGCTTTCTCAGTACCCGGACGTCCGTTGTATGAATTTGTGGTCATGCCATTTGGACTCACTAATGCCCCGAAGTCCATGTCGCGACTTATGGATAAAATAGTTCCAGCATACTTACGTAATGAGGTCTTTATATATTTAGACGACTTACTCATTGTCTCCGATACCTTCGAACGACATCTTGAAGTCTTATCGGTAGTCGCTTCCAACCTGGCTCGTGCGAATCTTACAATTAATGAAAAAGTAAATTCTGTCGGAAAGAGGTAAAGTATTTAGGACACGTGATAGGTAATGGTATTATTAGTACCAATCCTGATAAGGTAGCTGCAGTCAGAGATTACCCAACAACCCCGTTCGGTTAAGCAGGTTCGAAGATTCCTTGGTATGACCGGATGGTATCATAAGTTCATTAAGGATTATTTCGCCATTACTTCCCCATTGACAGACACCTTGAAAACCAATCGGAAGTTTGAGTGGACAAGTGAAGCCCAGGGGGCTTTTGAGTCCATAAAGGCAAGCATTTGTGCAGCCCCAGTACTGCACAGCCCTAATTTTTCTCTCCCGTTCTCACTTCATTGCGACGCAAGCCAAAAAGGAGTAGGTGCAGTCTTAATGCAAGTGAATAAAGATGGTGCAGAAATTTACAGCTTATGTCGAAAAACAGGGTTTTGTAATAGTCACAGATCATGCCTCCTTAAAATCGCTTATGACCCAGGCAGATCTAAGCTCGCGTCTCGCTCGTTGGTCCCTTAAGCTTCAAGGATTCAAATTCAAGATACATCATCGAAAAGGTACTCACAATGTAGAGAGCGTGTGGTCTCTCGCGAACCTTTACCGAAGACTTGTCAACCCTTGCTTGTGATAGCTTAATAGTTGGCGTCAATTCCTTCGAATTCGATTCAACCGAATACGATTCGCTTAGGAGTAAAATCCGACTTAATAACTCTTCTTTACCGGCACTCAAAATCCAAGGTAAACATATATACCGACGCTCCGAACATGCAGAGGATACCAAAATTTCCGATGACCAATGCTGGAAACTTTGGGTTCCACGCCCACTCGTACCGAAAGCCATTAAGACTGCTCATGGAAACCCATTACATGCCCACGGGGGTATAAACAAAGCCATAGAAAGGCTAGTATCCTCATTCTTTCTCTCCCCCACCACTTTGGCCACTCCCTTCCCTTAAGCACTGTCGATTTCTTTTATTTGGTAACCCTGATTTGGGGAAGCACAAGAACCCCCCCTCTGGCTCTGAGCTTGGCTGGCAACAGACAGTGCGTGCTCCCGATCAGAACAGACTTTTACAGACTTTACAGACAGACAGTTACAGACTTTTCGACCCAATCCTAGGCGACAAGTTAATTCTCTTCAGAACCCAGAGGTGGCTCCTTCATCAGATGTGGACTCAGGTCAGGATGAATATGAGCTGTCTGCGCTTGATGGTTCCTGCTGAAACTGTGCCGCTAAAGGTCACAGATATCAAGAATGCCTGGCCGATCGAAGAATATTCTGCGATGGTTGTGGGAAGGCCAATACGTATAAGCCTACATGTCGGACTTAACTCAAACGCTCAAAAAAAAAACAAACGCTCAAAAGGGCGTGCGCCACAGAAAAGTGCACACAAACAGTTAATCAGCATAGCGACCAATACAGAGTAACACTTTCCGACGACCTCACGTCTGTAGGCCCTACCATATAACTAAGATAGACGTTAAGAGAAAACGGTCTTCTGGTCGTCGAGAAGCTTTTAAAAAACAATGTAAAATAGAAAAGAAATTAATCCTTTCATCCATATTAGATAATCCTATTGACTTACGTTCTCACGCTCAAGTGATGCTTTGTGGAAAGTCTGTAGTTGGGTTAATGGACACTGGTGCTCCTGTAAGTGTCATAGGTGGTAGGCTTGCAAACGATCTATTTCAGGAAAACATTAAATACAAGTTATTGACCTCCAAAATAAAACTGCTGACGGGAAAAGTAAAACTATAGTCGGGAAATTTTCAACTGACATTACTTACAGAGGAGAGACAAAAACCCTCTATTTTTATTTAGTGCCTACGTTAGTCGAAGACTTATATCTGGGAATCGACTTTGGGACTGCCTTTGACTTACTTCCAATGCATCTGTTAACCAAAAATCTTAATCTAGCCTCCATCAGCGATCCAAGTATGAGAGAACTTTCTGAGGATCAACAGAATTCATTGCAGAATGTTATTAAATTATTCCCGTCATTTTCAAAACAGGGACTAGGACGTACATCGTTAATTTCACACTTGATCGATGTGGGAGAAGCTAAACCGATTAAGCAGCGTCATTATGCCGTGTCGCCGGCAATTGAAAAACTTATGTATGACGAGCTCGATCGAATGCTCGAATTAGGAGTTATTGAAGAATCTAACAGCTCTTGGTCATCTCCAGTAGTGTTAGTGAAGAAACCAGGAAAAGTAAGACTCTGCGTAGATAGTAGGAAGGTGAATTCCGTCACCGTAAAGGATGCATATCCAATGCCGATAATCGATGGTATCCTAAGTAGATTACCAAGAGCTGAATTCATTACTAGCCTCGATTTAAAAGATGCTTTTTGTCAAATACCTCTAGACCCAAAATCTCGCTATAAAACCGCTTTCTCAGTACCCGGACGTCCGTTGTATGAATTTGTGGTCATGCCATTTGGACTCACTAATGCCCCGAAGTCCATGTCGCGACTTATGGATAAAATAGTTCCAGCATACTTACGTAATGAGGTCTTTATATATTTAGACGACTTACTCATTGTCTCCGATACCTTCGAACGACATCTTGAAGTCTTATCGGTAGTCGCTTCCAACCTGGCTCGTGCGAATCTTACAATTAATGAAAAAGTAAATTCTGTCGGAAAGAGGTAAAGTATTTAGGACACGTGATAGGTAATGGTATTATTAGTACCAATCCTGATAAGGTAGCTGCAGTCAGAGATTACCCAACAACCCCGTTCGGTTAAGCAGGTTCGAAGATTCCTTGGTATGACCGGATGGTATCATAAGTTCATTAAGGATTATTTCGCCATTACTTCCCCATTGACAGACACCTTGAAAACCAATCGGAAGTTTGAGTGGACAAGTGAAGCCCAGGGGGCTTTTGAGTCCATAAAGGCAAGCATTTGTGCAGCCCCAGTACTGCACAGCCCTAATTTTTCTCTCCCGTTCTCACTTCATTGCGACGCAAGCCAAAAAGGAGTAGGTGCAGTCTTAATGCAAGTGAATAAAGATGGTGCAGAAATTTACAGCTTATGTCGAAAAACAGGATTTTGTAATAGTCACAGATCATGCCTCCTTAAAATCGCTTATGACCCAGGCAGATCTAAGCTCGCGTCTCGCTCGTTGGTCCCTTAAGCTTCAAGGATTCAAATTCAAGATACATCATCGAAAAGGTACTCACAATGTAGAGAGCGTGTGGTCTCTCGCGAACCTTTACCGAAGACTTGTCAACCCTTGCTTGTGATAGCTTAATAGTTGGCGTCAATTCCTTCGAATTCGATTCAACCGAATACGATTCGCTTAGGAGTAAAATCCGACTTAATAACTCTTCTTTACCGGAACTCAAAATCCAAGGTAAACATATATACCGACGCTCCGAACATGCAGAGGATACCAAAATTTCCGATGACCAATGCTGGAAACTTTGGGTTCCACGCCCACTCGTACCGAAAGCCATTAAGACTGCTCATGGAAACCCATTACATGCCCACGGGGGTATAAACAAAGCCATAGAAAGGCTCCGACGATATTATTTCTGGCCTAACATGGTTAACGACGTAAAAACTTTTGTCAATAGTTGCGATATTTGTAAAGCCACGAAACACCCTAATCGATCGTTGAAACCTCCTATGGGAAACACTGGAATACCCCAGCGTTTCTTTCCGAAGATATTTGTGGATTTTTTAGGACCCTATCCACAAAGTAAATCCGGAAATGTAGGTATATAGTTTAGTGTTGATTTTCTCAGTTGGTACAAAAATGCTCTCATGACACTTGTAATTTGTTGTTTAATTATAATACGCGGGTTTATGTTTATAGTATAATTAATAACTTTATTAATTCTTCAATTAAACATCCGCTCTGAGTCGTGATCAGCTTAAGACTAACTTATGATCTAGGCTTTCGAAGCTGTGAAATTCTGCGAGGTAAAAGCTCACTTATACAGCATGTGTACATACATATAGGATTTCTGTGTGTATGCATGTAAGTATATATGACACCCCGCGCGCAAGTTTCGACAATATCTTTGTTGAAAATTAATTGTATCTTACAATATTTTTATCAAGCTTACATATTAACGTCTTGGTGGTTATATATTCGTTTAACTTGATCCTTATAAATTTTATGATTCGGGTTGTCGACAGCTACGAGATAATTACCCTGTTGCTCATAACCTTCGATACGTTTATATTTTGGTTGTGATTTACCTACTTTATTATTTTTGACAAAATCGTTCTTAAAATTATCATTAGATTCTATAGGTTGTTTTGACATAAGCTTTATTTTATTGTCTGCTATCTTTTTAGATAGTTTTTCGATGTCTTCAGAAGAGAGTAAATTATTTAGAATATCGATTGGCCTAATGTTAGTTGTATTATGGATTGTGTTGTTGTATGATATTATAGCCTTTAAAACTTTGTCTTTCAGGCTATCTTTATTGTTAGGATCCGTATTGAATAACCGTATGTGTTCGTTTAAAGTTAGATGAAGGCGTTCAATATCTGAATTTCCAGTTTTTTTGTATGGGGTCGTGAAATGGATCTGGACATCATTGTCCTGGAGGTATTCTCTAATTGTAGTATATTAAATTCATTGTCCGTAACAATTTTCTTAGGCTTTCCTAGATATTGGAGTCTTAGTTTAATTGCGTTAAGCAGAGAAATCCATGATCGGTCTTTTAAAAAATGTGTTGTTGCATATTTACTTAATTTATCGATTGTAGTAAGGTACATGATATTTCGTTGTGGAAACCATATATCCACATGAATTATATCATTCAGTTTTTCAGATGATTCGGTTATACAATAATTATATCTAATTGGGCGGCGATCATATTTAGCTGTGTTGCATATATTGCAGTTATTTATATACTTTTGAATTTCTTTTAACAAATTAGGGTAATAATACAATTGCTTAATTTCTAACAAAATTTAATTTATGCCCCTGTGGTTGTTTTTTAAGTGTTCATTTTCTATAATTTTTAACATTTTCTCTCTATCTGTAACGTCTTTTTATAGTATACATGTTTTTAGTACTCTTAAATTTGTATTGTTGGAGAAATATTGTCTATAATTTTCTTGGAACATTAAATATAATTTTGTGTCTTCGCAATAAATTACAACTAGTCCTTTTTCGGGTATTATTTCTTGCATGACTTTTAACAATTTTTCAGCATCGCCTTTTGTTTTAACAATGTGTCTAACTTTCTTTTTGTACAAGATCTTTGTGGATCGTGAATCATTTTCACCAATGTTAAGTATTATTTGATTTCTAAAAATATTTAGACATTTTTCGGTAATTGGGATAAAGTTTCGATCGTCCGATATTGCAGTGTGGATGGTTTCAATATCGTCCAATTCGCTATTGAATAATTTTATTAGCTGTTCGGAGAAATCCTGAATTTCATCTACGACGTTTAAGACGTTGATGCGGAGATTGTTTTCCATTTCGGCCAAAAAAATATCTTCGCTATCTATCTCGAGGCTGTCTTCGTCTACTTTTGCGCTATTGGAGCTTGGGATTCTACTGAGGCCATCCGCCAGAGCGTTTTCTTTTCCTTTGATAAAGCTTATATCGAAATCAAACTCATTTAACTGAATTTTCCAACGTTGAAGTTTTAGATTTGGCTCTTTTAAATTGTTTAGCCAAACCAAATGTTTATGGTCTGTTTTTATCACAAATTTCCTTCCGTACAGGTAATGCTTAAAATATCTGGTTGCCCAGTAAATGGCTAGGAGCTCTTTCTCGATCGTACTATAGTTTAGTTCGTGAGTTTTGAGCATTCGACTCGCATAGTAAATGACTTTATCATCTTGCATTAAGACGGCTCCTAACGCATAGTTGCTTGCGTCCGTGACGAGAGTAAATAGTTTTTTAAAGTCGGGGTGTACTACAATTGGTTCGCTTGTGATTAGTAATTTAAGTTTATCAAATGCCTCTACGAAGTCTTCATCTTCTAAGTTTACTCTCGAATTTTTCTTCAAATATTTTATAAGGGGCTGTGCAATTTTTGAATAATCTTTTATGTACCGTCTTAAATACCCTGTCATGCCCAAGAAACTTTTAATCTCTTTTTGATTTGATGGTAGTTTGATTTTGTTAATTGCTTCGATTTTGGTTTTAGTAGGTTTTAGCCCTTCTTGATTCACTATGTGCCCTAAAAACTCGATTTCTTGTTTTGCAAATTGACACTTGTCAATCTGTAGTTTTAGGTTTGATTTCAATAGACAATTAAATATGGCCTTGATATGTTCAACATGTTCTTCTATGCTCTTAGAAAAAATGAGAACGTCGTCCATATATACCAAACATATGTGTCCTATGAATGGCCTAAGTACGTTATTCATAAGGCGTTGGAATGTGGACGGAGCGTTTCTTAATCCGAATGGCATACGCAAGAATTCGTAGTGCCCACTCGATGTAGAAAATGCTGTCTTATGTATGTCATCCGGATCCATTTCGATTTGGTAAAACCCTTTAGCGAGATCTAAGCTTGTGAAAAACTTACATCCACCTAATTTGTCAAAAATCTCGTCAATATTGGGTATAGGAAAACGATCCTCGATTGTCTCTTTATTTAATTTACGGTAGTCTATAACTAACCGCCACTTCTTGAGATTTGAGGCATCTGTCTTCTTCTGGACCACCCATAACGGACTATTATATGGACTATTAGAGTGTCTAATTATTTTTTGCTCGAGCATCTCGTCTATTTGTCTGTTAACCTCCTCAGTATGGATCTCAGGATATTTGTAAGCTTTTGAGTAACATGGAATATCGTTTCTGGTTTTAATGCTATGTTTGACTTCGTTAGTAAAGGTTTTTGATAATTCCTATAAAAGAGGCAATCATATTCATGTACAAGCTCTTCTAGCAAAGTTTTTGATTCCTGATTGATATCGATTTTTTGGATTGAGTTATAAGTTTGTGTGTTATATTAATGTCGTCTAGTATAAAAAGTTTTAGAGTGACGTTATTAATTATTAACTTCTTGTTAGGATAATCTATGACGGCATTTAAATCGTTTAGAAGGTTCCCTCCTATTAGCCCGTCGAAATTTTGATGGAAATTATATTCGAGGAATTCACACCAATAATTTTTTATATTAAATTCCTTAAATGATGGGAATCTACATAATTTTTTTTATTTTTATTTCGTTTCCTAGAGCTCGTATTTTTATATCAACATTGGTTTTCCATTTTGGGTTACAGACGTTTTCGTTAATGATGCTGAACTCTGCTCCAGTATCTATGGTATAACGAAAAGTAGTGTCCTAACGTGAGTTTTAATTTCTATATAGGGTAATCTTCTGACCCTACCGATTGAAAATTTCCACTCGATTGATTAATTTCCATTGGTTCCGAAAACAGTTTATTTTGCCCAAATGACTGGCTGTTTCGGCTATTTGTTGACATTTTTGAGCATGCGCTACCTGAAGTGTCTTTTGCCTGTTTTTGGCTATCCTGGAACCTTGAGTTGGTACTGAGTTCATTATTGCCAGGTTTGAAGTGGGTTTGCTGGCCTTTATTAGAATCGTCCGTCTCAGGTACTAGTTGCTATTAGAATTTTTATTATCATCGCTGAAATTTGACCTATAGTTTGGTTTACTATTTTTATTAGTTTTCCGGAAAGGTCCGTAAAACGTATAATTCTGATGTCTAGCATCCTCGATGATTTTATAGGCCTCACCTAATGTTTCGGGGTTTCTAGCGAAAATCATAATCTTAGTCGGCTCTGGCAAGTTATCTCTAAATACTCGCAAGGCAATTCTGTTTATTTCGCCTGTGCTATATGTCTCGTCGTTGTGTGTAAGTATACGATTTGCAACGTCGTTAATTTTATCATAATATTGTTCTATTGTACCGTCTACCCTACACATTTTAAGCATGTCCATTAAGTTATCGCTGCTCTCTTTTTCTCCGAAGTTTTTTTAGCAAAATTTCTTTGAGTTTATCCCAATTTTCGATTTTACCGTACCTGTGAATAACTGGTCTTGATATTCCTACACATTTATTTCGTACAAAGCCGAATAAGATTTTTCCCGTTGCATCGTCGAAACCGGCGAGCGTTGGCATAATTGCTTCAATTTGCGAAATAAAGTCTGGCAGTTGGTTAACGTCGGTACCATCAAAGTCTTGTACATTTTTCAAGCAGTTCAAAGTTAAATTAAAGGCGCTAATACTAGTAGCATCCATTTTTAACTTAGCTTAACTTAACTTATGTGTAAATTACCCAGACAAGAAAAAGTTTTAATTTATGTTTAGAACCACGGTTTGTCAATTGCTGCTTCGCACCGATCGCCTTGTTCACAGGTTCCAGTCGTAGCGGTAAGAAAAGCTTGTAGTTTACCTTCTCCACGTTCGTCTTAGTTTTCGTTCTTCCTTCTTATCTTGTTCTGCGTGTTACGTAAGGTGCTTTTACCACGTGTGCGCTTTGTATTTAGCGATGTCCAATACTATATTTTTCCCTCTGTTAATGTAAAATATTGTACTGGAACACGCAATTTTAGAATTTATAATTGTCGGTATTAGGTAGCTGTAGTTTTATGTTTTAAATCCTCGTCGCCAGTTTAGTGTTGATTGCCAACTTTCTCAGTTGGTACAAAAATGCTCTCATGACACTTGTAATTTGTTGTTTAATTATAATACGCGGGTTTATGTTTATAGTATAATTAATAACTTTATTAATTCTTCAATTAAACATCCGCTCTGAGTCGTGATCAGCTTAAGACTAACTTATGATCTAGGCTTTCGAAGCTGTGAAATTCTGCGAGGTAAAAGCTCACTTATACAGCATGTGTACATACATATAGGATTTCTGTGTGTATGCATGTAAGTATATATGACACCCCGCGCGAAAGTTTCGACAATATCTTTGTTGAAAATTAATTGTATCTTACAATATTTTTATCAAGCTTACATATTAACGTCTTGGTGGTTATATATTCGTTTAACTTGATCCTTATAAATATTATGATTCGGATTGTCGACAGCTACGAGATAATTACCCTGTTGCTCATAACCTTCGATACGTTTATATTTTGGTTGTGATTTACCTACTTTATTATTTTTGACAAAATCGTTCTTAAAATTATCATTAGATTCTATAGGTTGTTTTGACATAAGCTTTATTTTATTGTCTGCTATCTTTTTAGATAGTTTTTCGATGTCTTCAGAAGAGAGTAAATTATTTAGAATATCGATTGGCCTAATGTTAGTTGTATTATGGATTGTGTTGTTGTATGATATTATAGCCTTTAAAACTTTGTCTTTCAGGCTATCTTTATTGTTAGGATCCGTATTGAATAACCGTATGTGTTCGTTTAAAGTTAGATGAAGGCGTTCAATATCTGAATTTCCAGTTTTTTTGTATGGGGTCGTGAAATGGATCTGGACATCATTGTCCTGGAGGTATTCTCTAATTGTTAGTATATTAAATTCATTGTCCGTAACAATTTTCTTAGGTTTTCCTAGATATTGGAGTCTTAGTTTAATTGCGTTAAGCAGAGAAATCCATGATCGGTCTTTTAAAAAATGTGTTGTTGCATATTTACTTAATTTATCGATTGTAGTAAGGTACATGATATTTCGTTGTGGAAACCATATATCCACATGAATTATATCATTCAGTATTTCAGATGATTCGGTTATACAATAATTATATCTAATTGGGCGGCGATCATATTTAGCTGTGTTGCATATATTGCAGTTATTTATATACTTTTGAATTTCTTTTAACAAATTAAGGTAATAATACAATTGCTTAATTTCTAACAAAATTTAATTTATGCCCCTGTGGTTGTTTTTTAAGTGTTCATTTTCTATAATTTTTAACATTTTCTCTCTATCTGTAACGTCTTTTTATAGTATACATGTTTTTAGTACTCTTAAATTTGTATTGTTGGAGAAATATTGTCTATAATTTTCTTGGAACATTAAATATAATTTTGTGTCTTCGCAATAAATTACAACTAGTCCTTTTTCGGGTATTATTTCTTGCATGACTTTTAACAATTTTTCAGCATCGCCTTTTGTTTTAACAATGTGTCTAACTTTCTTTTTGTACAAGATCTTTGTGGATCGTGAATCATTTTCACCAATGTTAAGTATTATTTGATTTCTAAAAATATTTAGACATTTTTCGGTAATTGGGATAAAGTTTCGATCGTCCGATATTGCAGTGTGGATGGTTTCAATATCGTCCAATTCGCTATTGAATAATTTTATTAGCTGTTCGGAGAAATCCTGAATTTCATCTACGACGTTTAAGACGTTGATGCGGAGATTGTTTTCCATTTCGGCCAAAAAAATATCTTCGCTATCTATCTCGAGGCTTTCTTCGTCTACTTTTGCGCTATTGGAGCTTGGGATTCTACTGAGGCCATCCGCCAGAGCGTTTTCTTTTCCTTTGATAAAGCTTATATCGAAATCAAACTCATTTAACTGAATTTTCCAACGTTGAAGTTTTAGATTTGGCTCTTTTAAATTGTTTAGCCAAACCAAATGTTTATGGTCTGTTTTTATCACAAATTTCCTTCCGTACAGGTAATGCTTAAAATATCTGGTTGCCCAGTAAATGGCTAGGAGCTCTTTCTCGATAAGAAAGAAGTGCAAAAGAAAGAAAGAAGTGTGCAAAGTTTCAGGACGATAGCTTTAAAACTGAGAGACAAGTTTGCGTAGAAATAGACAGACAGACAGACGGACTGAATAGAATCTGAACGAAGTTCCAACTTTCTGTCTTCAAAAACACAAAAGTTGGGAAATTTCCGATTGTTCAGTTATGTGGCAGCTATAAGATATAGTCGGCCGATCCTTATGAAATTAAGCATATTCTATTATTTTGCCAAAAATAGCACATAGGCAAAATCCAAACACTCTACCTCTAAACACACCGAAGTTATAGCATTTCCGATCAATCAGTTATATGGCAGCTATAGGACATAGTCGGCCGATCCCGGCCGCTCCGACTTTTTATACTGCGTGCAAAAGAAAGAAAGAAGTGTGCAAAGTTTCAGGACGATAGCTTTAAAACTGAGAGACAAGTTTGCGTAGAAATAGACAGACAGACAGACGGACTGAATAGAATCTGAACGAAGTTCCAACTTTCTGTCTTCAAAAACACAAAAGTTGGGAAATTTCCGATTGTTCAGTTATGTGGCAGCTATAAGATATAGTCGGCCGATCCTTATGAAACTAAGCATATTATATTATTTTGCCAAAAATAGCATTCGTACTAAATTCGAATTATCTACCTTTAATAACACCGAAGTTTTAGCATTTCCCATCAATCAGTTATATGGCAGCTATAGGACATAGTCGGCCGATCCCGGCCGCTCCGACTTATATACTGCGTGCAAAAGAAAGAAAGAAGTGTGCAAAGTTTCAGGACGATAGCTTTAAAACTGAGAGACAAGTTTGCGTAGAAATAAAAAGACGGACCGAATAGAATCTGTACGAAGCTCCAACTTTCTGTCTTCAAAAACACAAAAATTGGGTAATTTCCGATTAATCAGTTATATGGCAGCTATAAGATATAGTCGGCCGATCCTTATGAAATTAAGCATATTCTATTATTTTGCCAAAAATAGCATATAGGCAAAATCCAAACTCTCTACCTCTAAATACACCGAAGTTATAGCATTTCCGATCAATCAGTTATATGGCAGCTATAGGACATAGTCGGCCGCTCCGACTTTTTATACTGCGTGCAAAAGAAAGAAAGAAGTGTGCAAAGTTTCAGGACGATAGCTTTAAAACTGAGAGACAAGTTTGCGTAGAAATAGAGAGACGGACCGAATAGAATCTGTACGAAGCTCCAACTTTCTGTCTTCAAACACACAAAAATTGGGTAATTTCCGATTAATCAGTTATATGGCAGCTATAAGATATAGTCGGCCGATCTTTATGAAATTAGGCATATTCTATTATTTTGACATAAATAGCATTCGTACTTAATTCGAATTCTCTACCTTTAATAACACCGAAGTTATAGCATTTCCCATCAATCAGTTATATGGCAGCTATAGGACATAGTCCGACTTATATACTGCGTACAAAAGAAAGAAAGAAGTGTGCAAAGTTTCAGGACGATAGCTTTAAAACTGAGAAACAAGTTTGCGTAGAAATAGACAGACAGACAGACGGACTGAATAGAATCTGAACGAAGTTCCAACTTTCTGTCTTCAAAAACACAAAAGTTGGGAAATTTCCGATTGTTCAGTTATGTGGCAACTATAAGATATAGTCGGCCGATCCTTATGAAACTAAGCATATTATATTATTTTGCCAAAAATAGCATTCGTACTAAATTCGAATTATCTACCTTTAATAACACCGAAGTTTTAGCATTTCCCATCAATCAGTTATATGGCAGCTATAGGACATAGTCGGCCGATCCCGGCCGCTCCGACTTATATACTGCGTGCAAAAGAAAGAAAGAAGTGTGCAAAGTTTCAGGACGATAGCTTTAAAACTGAGAGACAAGTTTGCGTAGAAATAAAAAGACGGACCGAATAGAATCTGTACGAAGCTCCAACTTTCTGTCTTCAAAAACACAAAAATTGGGTAATTTCCGATTAATCAGTTATATGGCAGCTATATGATATAGTCGGCCGATCCTTATGAAATTAAGCATATTCTATTATTTTGCCAAAAATAGCATATAGGCAAAATCCAAACTCTCTACCTCTAAATACACCGAAGTTATAGCATTTCCGATCAATCAGTTATATGGCAGCTATAGGACATAGTCGGCCGATCCCGGCCGCTCCGACTTTTTATACTGCGTGCAAAAGAAAGAAAGAAGTGTGCAAAGTTTCAGGACGATAGCTTTAAAACTGAGAGACAAGTTTGCGTAGAAATAGACAGACAGACAGACGGACCGAATAGAATCTGTACGAAGCTCCAACTTTCTGTCTTCAAAAACACAAAAATTGGGTAATTTCCGATTGTTCAGTTATGTGGCAGCTATAAGATATAGTCGGCCGATCCTTATGAAATTAAGCATTTTCTATTATTTTGCCAAAAATAGCATTCGTACTAAATTCGAATTATCTACCTTTAATAACACCGAAGTTATAGCATTTCCGATCAATCAGTTATATGGCAGCTATAGGACATAGTCGGCCGATCCCGGCCGCTCCGACTTTTTATACTGCGTGCAAAAGAAAGAAAGAAGTGTGCAAAGTTTCAGGACGATAGCTTTAAAACTGAGAGACAAGTTTGCGTAGAAATAGACAGACAGACAGACGGACTGAATAGAATCTGAACGAAGTTCCAACTTTCTGTCTTCAAAAACACAAAAATTTGGGAAATTTCCGATTGTTCAGTTATGTGGCAGCTATAAGATATAGTCGGCCGATCCTTATGAAATAAGCATTTTCTATTATTTTGCCAAAAATAGCATTCGTACTAAATTCGAATTATCTACCTTTAATAACACCGAAGTTTTAGCATTTCCCATCAATCAGTTATATGGCAGCTATAGGACATAGTCGGCCGATCCCGGCCGCTCCGACTTATATACTGCGTGCAAAAGAAAGAAAGAAGTGTGCAAAGTTTCAGGACGATAGCTTTAAAACTGAGAGACAAGTTTGCGTAGAAATAGAGAGACGGACCGAATAGAATCTGTACGAAGCTCCAACTTTCTGTCTTCAAAAACACAAAAATTGGGTAATTTCCGATTAATCAGTTATATGGCAGCTATAAGATATAGTCGGCCGATCTTTATGAAATTAAGCATATTCTATTATTTTGCCAAAAATAGCATTCGTACTAAATTCGAATTCTCTACCTTTAATAACACCGAAGTTTTAGCATTTCCCATCAATCAGTTATATGGCAGCTATAGGACATAGACCGACTTATATACTGCGTGCAAAAGAAAGAAAGAAGTGTGCAAAGTTTCAGGACGATAGCTTTAAAACTGAGAGACAAGTTTGCGTAGAAATAGACAGAAAGACAGACGGACCGAATAGAATCTGTACGAAGTTCCAACTTTCTGTCTTCAAAAACACAAAAATTGGGTAATTTCCGGTTGTTCAGTTATATGGCAGCTATAAGATATAGACTTCCGATCCTTATGAATATAAGCATATTCTATTATTTTGCCAAAAATAGCATTCGAACTAAATTCGAATTCTCTACCTTTAAAAACACCGAAGTAATAGCATTTCCGATCAATCAGTTATATGGCAGCTATAAGATTTAGTCGGCCGATCTTTATAAAATTTGGTAGGTCGCATTATTTTTTCCAAAATAGCACATAGGCAAAATCCAAACTCTCTACCTCTAAATACACCGAAGTTATAGCATTTTCGATCAATCAGTTATATGGCAGCTATAGGACATAGTCGGCCGATCCCGACCGCTCCGACTTATATACTGCGTGCAAAAGAAAGAAAGAAGTGTGCAAAGTTTCAGGACGATAGCTTTAAAACTGAGAGACAAATTTGCGTAGAATTAGACAGACAGACAGACGGACCGAATAGAATCTGTACGAAGTTCCAACTTTCTGTCTTCAAAAACAAAAAAATTGGGTCATTTCCGATTGTTCAGTTATATGGCAGCTATAAGATATAGTCGGCCGATCCTTATGAAATTAAGCATATTATATTATTTTGCCAAAAATAGCATTCGTACTAAATTCGAATTCTCTACCTTTAATAACACCGAAGTTTTAGCATTTCCCATCAATCAGTTATATGGCAGCTATAGGACATAGTCGGCCGATCCCGGCCGCTCCGACTTATATACTGCGTGCAAAAGAAAGAAAGAAGTGTGCAAAGTTTCCGGACGAGAGCTTTAAAACTGAGAAACAAGTTTGCGTAGAAATAGACAGACAGACAGACGGACCGAATAGAATCTGTACGAAGTTCCAACTTTCTGTCCTCAAAAACACAAAAATTGGGTAACTTCCGATTGTTAAGTTATGTGGCAGCTATAAGATATAGTCGGCCGATCCTTATGAAATTAAGCATATTCTATTATTTTGACATAAATAGCATTCGTACTAAATTCGAATTCTCTACCTTAAATAACACCGAAGTTATAGCATTTCCCATCAATCAGTTATATGGCAGCTATAGGACATAGTCCGACTTATATACTGCGTACAAAAGAAAGAAAGAAGTGTGCAAAGTTTCAGGACGATAGCTTTAAAACTGAGAGACAAGTTTGCGTAGAAATAGACAGACAGACAGACGGACTGAATAGAATCTGAACGAAGTTCCAACTTTCTGTCTTCAAAAACACAAAAGTTGGGAAATTTCCGATTGTTCAGTTATGTGGCAGCTATAAGATATAGTCGGCCGATCCTTATGAAATTAAGCATATTCTATTATTTTGCCAAAAATAGCACATAGGCAAAATCCAAACTCTCTACCTCTAAATACACCGAAGTTATAGCATTTCCGATCAATCAGTTATATGGCAGCTATAGGACATAGTCGGCCGATCCCGGCCGCTCCGACTTTTTATACTGCGTGCAAAAGAAAGAAAGAAGTGTGCAAAGTTTCAGGACGATAGCTTTAAAACTGAGAGACAAGTTTGCGTAGAAATAGACAGACAGACAGACGGACTGAATAGAATCTGAACGAAGTTCCAACTTTCTGTCTTCAAAAACACAAAAGTTGGGAAATTTCCGATTGTTCAGTTATGTGGCAGCTATAAGATATAGTCGGCCGATCCTTATGAAATTAAGCATATTCTATTATTTTGCCAAAAATAGCACATAGGCAAAATCCAAACTCTCTACCTCTAAATACACCGAAGCTATAGCATTTCCGATCAATCAGTTATATGGCAGCTATAGGATATAGTCGGCCGATCTTTGAAAAATATGGTAGGTTGTATTATTTTGTCCAAAATAGCACTTAGGCAAAATCAGAATTCTCTACCTCTTAAAACACCGAAATTATAGCATTTTCGATCAATCAGTTATACGGCAGCTATAGTATATAGTCGGCCGATCCCGTCCGTTCCGACTTATATACTGCGTGTAAAAGAAACAAAGGTGTGTGCAAAGTTTCATGACGATAGCTTTAAAACTGAGAGACAAGTTTGCGTAGAAATAGACAGACAGACAGACGGTCCGAATAGAATCTGTACGAAGTTCCAACTTTCTGTCTTCAAAAACAAAAAAATTGGGTCATTTCCGATTGTTCAGTTATATGGCAGCTATAAGATATAGTCGGCCGATCCTTATGAAATTAAGCATATTATATTATTTTGCCAAAAATAGCATTCGTACTAAATTCGAATTCTCTACCTTTAATAACACCGAAGTTTTAGCATTTCCCATCAATCAGTTATATGGCAGCTATAGGACATAGTCGGCCGATCCCGGCCGCTCCGACTTATATACTGCGTGCAAAAGAAAGAAAGAAGTGTGCAAAGATTCCGGACGATAGCTTTAAAACTGAGAGACAAGTTTGCGTAGAAATAGACAGACAGACAGACGGACCGAATAGAATCTGTACGAAGTTCCAACTTTCTGTCCTCAAAAACACAAAAATTGGGTAATTTCCGATTGTTAAGTTATATGGCAGCTATAAGATATAGACTTCCGATCCTTATGAATATAAGCATATTCTATTATTTTGCCAAAAATAGCATTCGTACTAAATTCGAATTATCTACCTTTAAAAGAATCTGTACGAAGTTCCAACTTTCTGTCCTCAAAAACACAAAAATTGGGTAATTTGCGATTGTTCAGTTATATGGCAGCTATAAGATATAGACTTCCGATCCTTATGAATATAAGCATATTCTATTATTTTGCCAAAAATAGCATTCGTACTAAATTCGAATTCTCTACCTTTAAAAACACCGAAGTAATAGCATTTCCGATCAATCAGTTATATGGCAGCTATAAGATTTAGTCCTCAAAAACACAAAAATTGGGTAATTTCCGATTGTTCAGTTATATGGCAGCTATAAGATATAGACTTCCGATCCTTATGAATATAAGCATATTCTATTATTTTGCCAAAAATAGCATTCGTACTAAATTCGAATTCGCTACCTTTAAAAACACCGAAGTAATAGCATTTCCGATCAATCAGTTATATGGCAGCTATAAGATTTAGTCGGCCGATCTTTATAAAATTTAGTAGGTCGCATTATTTTGTCCAAAATAGCACATAGGCAAAATCCAAACTCTCTACCTCTAAACACACCGAAGTTATAGCATTTCCGATCAATCAGTTATATGGCAGCTATAGGACATAGTCGGCCGATCCCGGCCGCTCCGACTTATATACTGCGTGCAAAAGAAAGAAAGAAGTGTGCAAAGTTTCAGGACGATAGCTTTAAAACTGAGAGACAAATTTGCGTAGAATTAGACAGACAGACAGACGGACCGAATAGAATCTGTACGAAGTTCCAACTTTCTGTCTTCAAAAACACAAAAATTGGGTAATTTCCGATTAATCAGTTATATGGCAGCTATAAGATATAGTCGGCCGATCTTTATGAAATTAAGCATATTCTATTATTTTGACATAAATAGCATACGTACTAAATTCGAATTCTCTACCTTTAATAACACTGAAGTTATAGCATTTCCCATCAATCAGTTATATGGCAGCTTTAAGTCGGCCGATCTTTATAAAACTTTGTAGGTCGTATTATTTTGTCAAAAATAGCACCTAGGCAAAATCCGACTTATATCCTGCGTGCAAAAGAAAGAAAGATGTGTGCAAAGTGTCAGGACGATAGCTTTTAAACTGAGTGACAAGTTTGCGTAGAAATTGACAGACAGACGGACCGAATAGAATCTGTACGAAGTTCCACTTTCTGTCTTCAAAAACACAAAAGTTGGGTAATTTCCGATTGTTCAGTTATATGGGAGCTATTAGTCGGCCGATCTTTATAAAATTTGGTAGGTCGTATTATTTTGTCCAAAATAGCACACAGGCAAAATCCGAATTCTCTACCTCTGAAAACTCCGAAGTTATAGAATTTCCGATCAATCAGTAATATGGCAGCTAAAGGACATAGTCGGCCGATCCCGGCCGCTCCGACTTATATCCTGCGTGAAAAAGAAAGAAAGGTGTGTGCAAAGTTTCAGGACGATAGCTTTAAAACTGAGAGACAAGTTTGCGTAGAAATAGACAGACAGACAGACGGACTGAATAGAATCTGAACGAAGTTCCAACTCTCTGTCTTCAAAAACACAAAAGTTGGGAAATTTCCGATTGTTCAGTTATGTGGCAGCTATAAGATATAGTCGACCGATCCTTATGAAATTAAGCATATTCTATTATTTTGCCAAAAATAGCACATAGGCAAAATCCAAACTCTCTACCTCTAAATACACCGAAGTTATAGCATTTCCGATCAATCAGTTATATGGCAGCTACAGGACATAGTCGGCCGATCCCGACCGCTCCGACTTATATACTGCGTGCAAAAGAAAGAAAGAAGTGTGCAAAGTTTCAGGACGATAGCTTTAAAACTGAGAGACAAGTTTGTGTAGAAATAGACCGACGGACCGAATAGAATCTGTACGAAGTTCCACTTTCTGTCTTTAAAAACACAAAAGTTGGGTAATTTCCGATTGTTCAGTTATATGGCAGCTATAAGTCGGCCAATCTTTATAAAATTTGGTAGGTCGTATTATTTTGCCAAAAATAGCACACAAATCCGAATTCCCAACCTCTGAAAACCTCGGCCGATCCTTATGAAATTAAGCATATTCTATTATTTTACCAAAAATAGCATTCGTACTAAATTCGAATTCTTTACCTTTAAAAACACCGAAGTTATAGCATTTCCGATCAATCAGTTATATGGCAGCTATAAGATATAGTCGGCCGATCTTTATAAAATTTAAGTCGTATTATTTTGTCCAAAATAGCAAGCAGGCAAAATTCGAATTCTCTACCTCTTAAAACACCAAAATTATAGCATTTCCGATCAATCAGTTATATGGCAGCTATAGGATATAGTCGGCCGATCCCGGCCGTTCCGACTTTTAAACTGCGTGGAAAAAAAACAAAGGTGTGTGCAAGGACGATAGCTTTAAAACTGGGAGACAAGTTTGTCTCAAGTTTGAAATTTCCGATTGTTCAGTTATATGGCAGCTATAAGATATAGATTTCCGATCCTTATGAAATTAAGCATATTCTATATTTTGCCAAAAATAGCATTCGTACTAAATTCGAATTCTCTACCTTTAAAAACACCGAAGTTTTAGCATTTCCCATCAATCAGTTATATGGCAGCTATAGGACATAGTCGGCCGATCCCGGCCGCTCCGACTTATAGTATATAAGAAAGTTATAGCGAGTTATACCGACTTATAGCGTGCAAAAGAAAGAAAAAAGTGTGCAAAGTTTCAGGACGATAGCTTTAAAACTGAGAGACAAGTTTGCGTAGAAATAGAGAGACGGACCGAATAGAATCTGTACGAAGCTCCAACTTTCTGTCTTCAAAAACACAAAAATTGGGTAATTTCCGATTAATCAGTTATATGGCAGCTATAAGATATAGTCGCCCGATCTTTATGAAATTAAGCATATTCTATTATTTTGCCAAAAATAGCATTCGTACTAAATTCGAATTCTCTACCTTTAATAACACTGAAGTTTTAGCATTTCCCATCAATCAGTTATATGGCAGCTATAGGACATAGTCCGACTTATATACTGCGTGCAAAAGAAAGAAAGAAGTGTGCAAAGTTTCAGGACGATAGCTTTAAAACTGAGAGACAAGTTTGCGTAGAAATAGACTGACAGACAGACGGACCGAATAGAATCTGTACGAAGTTCCAACTTTCTGTCTTCAAAAACACAAAAATTGGGTAATTTCCGATTGTTCAGTTATATGGCAGCTATAAGATATAGTCGGCCGATCCTTATGAAATTAAGCATATTCTATTATTTTGCCAAAAATAGCATTCGTACTAAATTCAAATTCTCTACCTCTGAAAACACCAAAGTTATAGAATTTCCGATCAATCAGTTATATGGCAGCTATAAGATATAGTCGGTCGATCTTTGAAAAATATGGTAGGTCGTATTATTTTTTCCAAAGTAGTACTTAGGCAAAATCCAAACTCTCTACCTCTAAAAACACCGAAGTTATAGCATTTTCGATCAATCAGTTATATGGCAGCTATAGGACATAGTCGGCCGATCCCGTCCACTCCGACTTATATCCTGCATGAAAAAGAAAGAAAGGTGTGTGCAAAGTTTCAGGACGATAGCTTTAAAACTGAGAGACAAGTTTGCGTAGAAATAGACAGACAGACAGACGGACTGAATAGAATCTGAACGAAGTTCCAACTTTCTGTCTTCAAAAACACAAAAATTGGGAAATTTCCGATTGTACAGTTATGTGGCAGCTATAAGATATAGTCGGCCGATCCTTATGAAATTAAGCATATTCTATTATTTTGCCAAAAATAGCATTCCTACTAAATTCAAATTCTCTACCTTTAAAAACACCGAAGTTATAGCATTTCCGATCAATCAGTTATATGGCAGCTATAAGATATAGTCGGCCGATCTTTATAAAATTTAGGTCGTATTATTTTGTCCAAAATAGCACGCAGGCAAAATTCGAATTCTCTACCTCTTAAAACACCGAAATTATAGCATTTCCGATCAATCAGTTATATGGCAGCTATATGACATAGTCGGCCGATCCCGGCCGTTCCGACTTATATACTGCGTGCAAAAAAAAGAAAGGTGTGTGCAAAGTATCAGGACGATAGCTTTAAAACTGAGAGACCAGTTTGCGTTGAAATAGACAGACAGACAGACCGACCAAATAGAATCTGTACGAAGTTCCAACTTTCTGTCTTCAAAAACACAAAAGTTTTGTATTTTCGGATTGTTCAGTTATATGGCAGCTGTAAGATATAGTCGGCCGATCCTTATGAAATTAAGCATATTCTGTTATTTTGCCCAAAATAGCATTCGTACTAAATCCGAATTCTCTACCATTAAAAACACCGAAGTTATAGCATTTCCGATTAATCAGTTATATGGCAGTTATAGGATATAGTCGGCCGATCCCGGCTGTTCCGACTTATATACTGCGTGGAAAAGAAACAAAGGTGTGTGCAAAGTTTCAGGACGATAGCTTTAAAACTGAGAGACAAGTTTGCGTAGAAATAGACAGACAGACAGACGGACCGAATAGAATCTATACGAAGTTCCAACTTTCTGTCTTCAAAAACACAAAAGTTGGGTATTTTCAGATTGTTCAGTTATATGGCAGCTGTAAGATATAGTCGGCCGATCCTTATGAAATTAAGCATATTCTGTTATTTTGCCCAAAATAGCATTCGTACTAAATCCGAATTCTCTAGCTTTAAAAATACCGAAGTTATAGCATTTCCGATCAATCAGTTATATGGCAGCTATAAAATATAGTCGGCCCATCCTTATGAAATTTGTCAGGTCGTATTATTTTGCCAAAAATAGCATTCGTACAAAATCTGAACTCTGTAACTCTAAAAACACCAATGTTATACCATTTCCGATCAATCAGTTATATGGCAGCTATAAGATATAGTCGGCCGATCCTGGCCGTTCCGACTTATATACTGCGTGCAAAGGAAAGAAGGGTGTGTGCAAAGTTTCAAGACGATAGCTTTAAAACTGAGAGACTAGTTTGCGTAGAAACAGACAGACGGACAGACAGACGGACAGACAGACGGACAGACAGACGGACAGACGGACATGCTTATATCAACTTTGGAGGTGATCCTGATCAAGAATATAATTAGGGCGGGTCAATTTGTTCCTGTCCAAAAAATCGTCCCCCATAATCGGAATCTACGAAGAATTCTAAGAAAATTTCACCAAGAAACCATGTGTCTAAAATGAATTCCTAGCTCGCGCCGAGAAGCTTCAAGATTGCACTATGAGGTACATAAGATATTTCGAGGTATTTAAGACATTTTAATGTATTTAAAAAAAACGTACGAATTTTCCAATTATGTTGGAGTCAATTCTGATTCATCTTTTTACAACAAATTTTATAATGTTTTTTTAAAATTTATTTAACTTATAATTTATTTTTAATTTCTAAAGAAAGAGTCAAACTAGCCATGTACTTAGCCTCATATATGAAAGTTGGATCAATGAGTCTGTAACTTTTTAACGAAGTACGGTATCGATCTGAAAAATTAATTTTTTATTATAAAGTTTATTTGCTTGCAAAGAAATATATTATTACATTAAGAAGCTTTCTAAAGATAAGATTAAGAAATATAATAATATTAAAGATTTTGTGAAGCTTTTTAGCATTCCTCTTATAACAGTTTATTTAAATGATAATTAATTTTGCGGTAAAACTTGTCAACCAACGACAGTGGCGTAGGTCAAAAGCATCAGTCCCTATTGGTAAGTTATCCCTCTTTCGAAAATAGCTATCTACGCCATTGAATACCATAGACTAGTAAATTAAGTTCAAGATTGTTATCAGTTCTCGTGTAATAAATTTGGTTTACTTAGTATTTGACTGTTAACAAAGAAACGTGTGCTAATAATATAAAATTATGGAATCATCAGCGATGTCTATTGACAATTCGGAAATTGACAGTATTATTATGATGTCTACATCAAGTTTCAATTCAAAGCAGATCACAAATATCATTGGTGTACCTAGTGAATTTTCCGAGCTAAATTTGCCAACTTTCCGGGATGTACTTAAATATTATTTTTACGTGAGTGATCGCAAAAAACAGCAAACAAAAAAACAACACTCTTATGCGAGCCTTACTCCGATGATTGCAGACAAAATAATTGAAATTTGGAGAAAGACGAATATTAAATTAATAAATATAAAAAGCATCATTAGAAAGCTTAATAAATTTATAAAAAATATCAGCGAGAAATTAAAAACATTACTAGAACTAATTCAATTACTGAATTTGAGAAAAGCTTAAATGATTTGTTTTATGTCGCTAAATGCAGTTGTAAGAATACAATGCCATGCTCCTGCGGATTAATTCCTGACCACTTGAAAATGTTCATGATTGACCAACACACCAGCAGAAGAAATACCATTCCCGAAGTTGTGCTAAATATAGTCGATCAACAGTCAAGCCAATTGCCAGAAAGCTCTGATCCTTCTTATAGACCCGAATCCGCGCATATGAACATCGAAAGTGATTTAGAGTTTGCAATGCCAGCAGCAAAAGATCAGAGTTTCAACAAACGGGGACCATACGTTAAGAGATACGACGCATTTAATTTCGCAATGATGTGTGATAGATTCGGCATTTCCGACAGAGTTGCCTCCTGCTTGGCTACAGCCTTATTTAAAGACATTGGATTTACTGATGAAAATGGGGAGACAATTATTATGGATAAATCCAAAGTTGGACGAGAAAAATTGAAATGCAGGGAGACCGTTCGACGTATGCAGCAAAATGATTCAGCTTTACCAACCTTTTCTTTTGATGGCAGGAAAAATGACGCTCTGACACGGAATGAAGTCAATGGAAAATACCATCCGAGAGTACAAAAGGAGTCTCATATTGTGATTCTTAAGGAACCGCAAGGCAAGCTGTTGGGGCACATAAAAGTTAATGCTGAGGATTCCAATACTAAGCAAATCCAATTATGTGAGTTCTTTAAGGAAAAAAAATTAACGCTTAGTAACTTGATTGGAGTTTGCTGTGATGGAGAACCAACCAATACTGGAATTGAAAATGGAATAATTCGAAAATTTGAACTTTTTTTGAATAGACCATTACATTGGTTTGTTTGTTTGTTGCATTTTAACGAACTTCCATTTCGCCATTTGTTCAATGCCTTGGAAAATGCAACTACAAGTGGACCACGTACAGCTAGTGGGACTTTGATGAAGTTACTTGAGACCTGTGAACAACTTCCGGTAATAGCAAAGTTTTAATAGAGCATTTTCAAATTAAAACAAACATTTTGTTTTAGGTCATACCTGATTTTGAACCCATTTCATTGGGGAACATGCCTCCAGCAATGGATAATACAGATGAAAAAAGTCTTTCGACAGACGTTTTATATCTCTATCGAATAGCCAAAGCTGTATCGGAAGGTTTGTGTCCAGAAAATCTTGCCAGCATGAAACCCGGAAAAATGGTTCATTCTCGTTGGTTAACAAAAGCCAGCAGAGTTTTACGTCTTTATGTCGCAAGTAGTTTACCTTCGACAAATTTAAAAATGTTGGCTAATTTCATTATGAAAGTTTATATACCGATGTATTTTAATGTCAAATTTTTTAATTCGGTGGTATATGGCAGTAAACTTTTATTTAATTTTATTCAATCAACGCAATTTTTACCACAAAATCTGAGGGAAATTGTAAACAAAACAATGCATTCTTCGCCCATACGGAAAATATTTTGTTAACAATGCTTTTCGATGAAACGAAAACAGTTCGCGAAAGTGCAATAAATAAAATTATGTATTATCGCGAGAAATTATATGACCCAACTAAACTTAGAACTTATAAAAAGAATCGCATTAATTTCGATTGCACCGATTATATGCATTTAGTTGATATGGATAATGACGACATCTTATTTGAACCTCCATTTACTGCAAACATCCCACACGATCACTTTTTGGAATACATCAATTCTGCTGAAATACCACTGCCAGATCCAGCAATTCCATCGCACATACAGGGCACCGAACGATGTGTGCAGTTGTTAACACATGTCTCACGACGAGTTATGCCACAGAATCGAGATGCTGTTATGTCATTGACTTTAGAAAGTCGTTCCAAAGTTCCTCAAATGGAGTCAAAGAAAGACTTGAAATTCTAATAAGATGTCGTTATAGTCCAAGTCAACAAAATGCAAAAACTACCTACTTGTTGGAAAGCAAATAAACTTTATAATAAAAAATTAAATTAAATTCCGCCTTTTATCATGCCACGCCTACTTTTATTTAGTTGCTTAAAATGCCTTTGAATATATAATTAATTTTTCAGATCGATACCGTACTTCGTTAAAAAGTTACAGACTCATTGATCCAACTTTCATATATGAGGCTAAGTACATGGCTAGTTTGACTCTTTCTTTAGAAATTAAAAATAAATTATAAGTTAAATAAATTTTAAAAAAACATTATAAAATTTGTTGTAAAAAGATGAATCAGAATTGACTCCAACATAATTGGAAAATGCGTACGTTTTTTTTAAATACATTAAAATGTCTTAAATACCTCGAAATATCTTATGTACCTCATAGTGCAATCTTGAAGCTTCTCGGCGCGAGCTAGGAATTCATTTTAGACACATGGTTTCTTGGTGAAATTTTCTTAGAATTCTTCGTAGATTCCGATTATGGGGGACGATTTTTGCGAAAAAAAATTGACCCGCCCTAATATATATACTTTATAGGGTCGGAGATGTCTCCTTCACTGCGTTGCACCTTTTTGACCAAAATTATAATACCCTCTGCAAGGGTATAAAAACACCGAAGTTATAGCATTTCCGATCAATCAGTTATGGTATATGGCAGCTATAAGATATAGTCTTTAAAAAATTTGCTAGGTCGTATTATTTTGTCCAAAAAAGCACTTAGGCAAAATCCGAAACACCGAAGTTATAGCATTTGCGATCCTTATGAAATTAAGCATATTTTATTACTTTGGCAAAAATAGCATTCGTTCTAAATTCGAATTGTTTACCTTAAAAAACACCGAAGTTATAGCATTTCCGATCAATCAGTTATATGGCAGCTATAGGACATAGTCGGCCGATCCCGGCCGTTCCGACTTATATACTGCGTGCAAAAAAAAGAAAGGTGTGTGCAAAGTTTCAGGACGATAGCTTTAAAATTGAGAGACCACTTTGCGTAGAAATAGACAGATGGACCGCATAGAATCTGTACGAAGTTCCAACTTTCTGTCTTCAAAAACACAAAAGTTGGGTAATTTCGGATTGTTCAGTTATATGGCAGCTATAAAATATAGACTTCCGATCCTTATTAAATTAAGCATATTCCATTATTATGCCAAAAATATCATTCGTACTAAATTCGAACTCTCTACCTCTAAAAACACCGAAGTTATAGCATTTCCGATCAATCAGTTATATGGCAGCTATAGGACATAGTCGGCCGATCCCGGCCGTTCCGACTTATATACTGCGTGCAAAAAAAAGAAAGGTCTGTGCAAAGTTTCAGAACGATAGCTTTAAAACTGAGAGACCAGTTTGCGTAGAAATAGACAGATGGACCGCATAGAATCTGTACGAAGTTCCAACTTTCTGTCTTCAAAAACACAAAAGTTGGGTAATTTCGGATTGTTCAGTTATATGGCAGCTATAAGATATAGACTTCCGATCCTTATGAAATTAAGCATATTCCATTATTTTGCCAAAAATATCATTAGTACTAAATTCGAAATCTCTACCTTTAAAAACACCGAAGTTATAGCATTTCCGATCAATCAGTTATGGTATATGGCAGCTATAAGATATAGTCTTTAAAAAATTTGCTAGGTCGTATTATTTTGTCCAAAAAGCACTTAGGCAAAATCCGCAACACCGAAGTTATAGCATTTCCGATCAATCAGTTATATGGCAGCTATAGGACATAGTCGGCCGATCCCGGCCGTTCCGACTTATACTCTGCGTGCAAAAGAAAGAAAGAAGTGTGCAAAGTATCAGGACGATAGCTTTAAAACTGAGAGACCAGTTTGCGTAGAAATAGACAGACAGACAGACGGACCGAATAGAATCTGTACGAAGTTCCAACTTTCTATCTTCAAAAACACAAACATTGGGTAATTTCCGATTGTTGTTTGTTCCGACAGTTATATGGCAGCTATAAGATATAGTCGGCCGATCCTTATTAAATTAAGCATATTCCATTATTTTGCCAAAAATATCATTCGTACTAAATTCGAACTCTCTACCTCTAAAAACACCGAAGTTATAGCATTTCCGATCAATCAGTTATATGGCAGCTATAGGACATAGTCGGCCGATCCCGGCTGTTCCCACTTATATACTGCGTGCAAAAAAAAGAAACGTGTGTGCAAAGTTTCAGGACGATAGCTTTAAAACTGAGAGACCAGTTTGCGTAGAAATAGACAGATGGACCGCATAGAATCTGTACGAAGTTCCAACTTTCTGTCTTCAAAAACACAAAAGTTGGGTAATTTCCGATTATTCAGTTATATGGCAGCTATAAAATATAGTCGGCCGATCCCGGCCGTTTCGACTTATATACTGCGTGGAAAAGAAACAAAGGTGTGTGCAAAGTTTCAGGACGATAGCTTTAAAACTGAGAGACAAGTTTGCGTAGAAATAGACAGACAGACAGACGGACCGAATAGAATCTGTACGAAGTTCCAACTTTCTGTCTTCAAAAACACAAAAGTTGGGTAATTTCCGATTGTTCAGTTATATGGCAGCTATAAGATATAATCGGCCGATCCTTATGAAATTAAGCATATTCTATTATTTTGCCAAAAAATTTCATTCGTACTAAATTCGAATTCTCTACCTTTAAAAACACCGAAGTTATAGCATTTCCGACCGCATAGAATCTGTACGAAGTTCCAACTTTCTGTCTTCAAAAACACAAAAGTTGGGTAATTTCCGATTGTTCAGTTATATGGCAGCTATAAGATATAATCGGCCGATCCTTATGAAATTTAGCATATTCTATTATTTTGCCAAAAATATCATTCGTACTAAATTCGAATTCTCTACCTTTAAAAACACCGAAGTTATAGCATTTCCGATCAATCAGTTATATGGCAGCTATAAGATATAGTCGGCCAATCTTTGAAAAATATGGTAGGTCGAATTATTTTTTCCAAAATAGCACTTAGGCAAAATCCGAATTCTCTACCTCTAAAAACACCGAAGTTATAGCATTTTCGATCAATCAGTTATATGGCAGCTATAGGATATAGTCGTCCGATCCCGGCCGTTCCGACTTATATACTGCGTGGAAAAGAAACAAAGGTGTGTGCAAAGTTTCAGGACGATAGCTTTAAAACTGAGAGACAAGTTTGCGTAGAAATAGACAGACAGACAGACAGACGGACCGAATAGAATCTGTACGAAGTTCCAACTTTCTGTCTTCAAAAACACAAAAGTTGGGTAATTTCCGATTGTTCAGTTATATGGCAGCTATAAGATATAATCGGCCGATCCTTATGAAATTAAGCATATTCTATTATTTTGCCAAAAAATTTCATTCGTACTAAATTCGAATTCTCTACCTTTAAAAACACCGAAGTTATAGCATTTCCGACCGCATAGAATCTGTACGAAGTTCCAACTTTCTGTCTTCAAAAACACAAAAGTTGGGTAATTTCCGATTGTTCAGTTATATGGCAGCTATAAGATATAATCGGCCGATCCTTATGAAATTTAGCATATTCTATTATTTTGCCAAAAATATCATTCGTACTAAATTCGAATTCTCTACCTTTAAAAACACCGAAGTTATAGCATTTCCGATCAATCAGTTATATGGCAGCTATAAGATATAGTCGGCCAATCTTTGAAAAATATGGTAGGTCGAATTATTTTTTCCAAAATAGCACTTAGGCAAAATCCGAATTCTCTACCTCTAAAAACACCGAAGTTATAGCATTTTCGATCAATCAGTTATATGGCAGCTATAGGATATAGTCGTCCGATCCCGGCCGTTCCGACTTATATACTGCGTGGAAAAGAAACAAAGGTGTGTGCAAAGTTTCAGGACGATAGCTTTAAAACTGAGAGACAAGTTTGCGTAGAAATAGACAGACAGACAGACAGACGGACCGAATAGAATCTGTACGAAGTTCCAACTTTCTGTCTTCAAAAACACAAAAGTTGGGTAATTTCCGATTGTTCAGTTATATGGCAGCTATAAGATATAATCGGCCGATCCTTATGAAATTAAGCATATTCTATTATTTTGCCAAAAAATTTCATTCGTACTAAATTCGAATTCTCTACCTTTAAAAACACCGAAGTTATAGCATTTCCGACCGCATAGAATCTGTACGAAGTTCCAACTTTCTGTCTTCAAAAACACAAAAGTTGGGTAATTTCGGATTGTTCAGTTATATGGCAGATATAAAATATAGACTTCCGATCCTTATTAAATTAAGCATATTCCATTATTTTGCCAAAAATATCATTCGTACTAAATTCGAACTCTCTACCTCTAAAAACACCGAAGTTATAGCATTTCCGATCAATCAGTTATATGGCAGCTATAGGACATAGTCGGCCGATCCCGGCTGTTCCCACTTATATACTGCGTGCAAAAAAAAGAAACGTGTGTGCAAAGTTTCAGGACGATAGCTTTAAAACTGAGAGACCAGTTTGCGTAGAAATAGACAGATGGACCGCATAGAATCTGTACGAAGTTCCAACTTTCTGTCTTCAAAAACACAAAAGTTGGGTAATTTCCGATTGTTCAGTTATATGGCAGCTATAAAATATAGTCGGCCGATCCCGGCCGTTTCGACTTATATACTGCGTGGAAAACAAACAAAGGTGTGTGCAAAGTTTCAGGACGATAGCTTTAAAACTGAGAGACAAGTTTGCGTAGAAATAGACAGACAGACAGACGGACCGAATAGAATCTGTACGAAGTTCCAACTTTCTGTCTTCAAAAACACAAAAGTTGGGTAATTTCCGATTGTTCAGTTATATGGCAGCTATAAGATATAATCGGCCGATCCTTATGAAATTAAGCATATTCTATTATTTTGCCAAAAAATTTCATTCGTACTAAATTCGAATTCTCTACCTTTAAAAACACCGAAGTTATAGCATTTCCGACCGCATAGAATCTGTACGAAGTTCCAACTTTCTGTCTTCAAAAACACAAAAGTTGGGTAATTTCCGATTGTTCAGTTATATGGCAGCTATAAGATATAATCGGCCGATCCTTATGAAATTTAGCATATTCTATTATTTTGCCAAAAATATCATTCGTACTAAATTCGAATTCTCTACCTTTAAAAACACCGAAGTTATAGCATTTCCGATCAATCAGTTATATGGCAGCTATAAGATATAGTCGGCCAATCTTTGAAAAATATGGTAGGTCGAATTATTTTTTCCAAAATAGCACTTAGGCAAAATTCGAATTCTCTACCTCTAAAAACACCGAAGTTATAGCATTTTCGATCAATCAGTTATATGGCAGCTATAGGATATAGTCGTCCGATCCCGGCCGTTCCGACTTATATACTGCGTGGAAAAGAAACAAAGGTGTGTGCAAAGTTTCAGGACGATAGCTTTAAAACTGAGAGACAAGTTTGCGTAGAAATAGACAGACAGACAGACAGACGGACCGAATAGAATCTGTACGAAGTTCCAACTTTCTGTCTTCAAAAACACAAAAGTTGGGTAATTTCCGATTGTTCAGTTATATGGCAGCTATAAGATATAATCGGCCGATCCTTATGAAATTAAGCATATTCTATTATTTTGCCAAAAAATTTCATTCGTACTAAATTCGAATTCTCTACCTTTAAAAACACCGAAGTTATAGCATTTCCGACCGCATAGAATCTGTACGAAGTTCCAACTTTCTGTCTTCAAAAACACAAAAGTTGGGTAATTTCCGATTGTTCAGTTATATGGCAGCTATAAGATATAATCGGCCGATCCTTATGAAATTTAGCATATTCTATTATTTTGCCAAAAATATCATTCGTACTAAATTCGAATTCTCTACCTTTAAAAACACCGAAGTTATAGCATTTCCGATCAATCAGTTATATGGCAGCTATAAGATATAGTCGGCCAATCTTTGAAAAATATGGTAGGTCGAATTATTTTTTCCAAAATAGCACTTAGGCAAAATCCGAATTCTCTACCTCTAAAAACACCGAAGTTATAGCATTTTCGATCAATCAGTTATATGGCAGCTATAAAATATAGTCGGCCGATCCCGGCCGTTTCGACTTATATACTGCGTGGAAAAGAAACAAAGGTGTGTGCAAAGTTTCAGGACGATAGCTTTAAAACTGAGAGACAAGTTTGCGTAGAAATAGACAGACAGACAGACGGACCGAATAGAATCTGTACGAAGTTCCAACTTTCTGTCTTCAAAAACACAAAAGTTGGGTAATTTCCGATTGTTCAGTTATATGGCAGCTATAAGATATAATCGGCCGATCCTTATGAAATTAAGCATATTCTATTATTTTGCCAAAAAATTTCATTCGTACTAAATTCGAATTCTCTACCTTTAAAAACACCGAAGTTATAGCATTTCCGACCGCATAGAATCTGTACGAAGTTCCAACTTTCTGTCTTCAAAAACACAAAAGTTGGGTAATTTCCGATTGTTCAGTTATATGGCAGCTATAAGATATAATCGGCCGATCCTTATGAAATTTAGCATATTCTATTATTTTGCCAAAAATATCATTCGTACTAAATTCGAATTCTCTACCTTTAAAAACACCGAAGTTATAGCATTTCCGATCAATCAGTTATATGGCAGCTATAAGATATAGTCGGCCAATCTTTGAAAAATATGGTAGGTCGAATTATTTTTTCCAAAATAGCACTTAGGCAAAATTCGAATTCTCTACCTCTAAAAACACCGAAGTTATAGCATTTTCGATCAATCAGTTATATGGCAGCTATAGGATATAGTCGTCCGATCCCGGCCGTTCCGACTTATATACTGCGTGGAAAAGAAACAAAGGTGTGTGCAAAGTTTCAGGACGATAGCTTTAAAACTGAGAGACAAGTTTGCGTAGAAATAGACAGACAGACAGACAGACGGACCGAATAGAATCTGTACGAAGTTCCAACTTTCTGTCTTCAAAAACACAAAAGTTGGGTAATTTCCGATTGTTCAGTTATATGGCAGCTATAAGATATAATCGGCCGATCCTTATGAAATTAAGCATATTCTATTATTTTGCCAAAAAATTTCATTCGTACTAAATTCGAATTCTCTACCTTTAAAAACACCGAAGTTATAGCATTTCCGACCGCATAGAATCTGTACGAAGTTCCAACTTTCTGTCTTCAAAAACACAAAAGTTGGGTAATTTCCGATTGTTCAGTTATATGGCAGCTATAAGATATAATCGGCCGATCCTTATGAAATTTAGCATATTCTATTATTTTGCCAAAAATATCATTCGTACTAAATTCGAATTCTCTACCTTTAAAAACACCGAAGTTATAGCATTTCCGATCAATCAGTTATATGGCAGCTATAAGATATAGTCGGCCAATCTTTGAAAAATATGGTAGGTCGAATTATTTTTTCCAAAATAGCACTTAGGCAAAATCCGAATTCTCTACCTCTAAAAACACCGAAGTTATAGCATTTTCGATCAATCAGTTATATGGCAGCTATAGGATATAGTCGTCCGATCCCGGCCGTTCCGACTTATATACTGCGTGGAAAAGAAACAAAGGTGTGTGCAAAGTTTCAGGACGATAGCTTTAAAACTGAGAGACAAGTTTGCGTAGAAATAGACAGACAGACAGACAGACGGACCGAATAGAATCTGTACGAAGTTCCAACTTTCTGTCTTCAAAAACACAAAAGTTGGGTAATTTCCGATTGTTCAGTTATATGGCAGCTATAAGATATAATCGGCCGATCCTTATGAAATTAAGCATATTCTATTATTTTGCCAAAAAATTTCATTCGTACTAAATTCGAATTCTCTACCTTTAAAAACACCGAAGTTATAGCATTTCCGACCGCATAGAATCTGTACGAAGTTCCAACTTTCTGTCTTCAAAAACACAAAAGTTGGGTAATTTCGGATTGTTCAGTTATATGGCAGATATAAAATATAGACTTCCGATCCTTATTAAATTAAGCATATTCTATTATTTTGCCAAAAATATCATTCGTACTAAATTCGAACTCTCTACCTCTAAAAACACCGAAGTTATAGCATTTCCGATCAATCAGTTCTATGGCAGCTATAGGACATAGTCGGCCGATCCCAGCCGTTCCGACTTATATACTGCGTGCAAAAAAAAGAAAGGTGTGTGCAAAGTTTCAGAACGAAAGCTTTAAAACTGAGAGACCAGTTTGCGTAGAAATAGACAGATGGACCGCATAGAATCTGTACGAAGTTCCAACTTTCTGTCTTCAAAAACACAAAAGTTGGGTAATTTCGGATTGTTCAGTTATATGGCAGCTATAAGATATAGACTTCCGATCCTAATGAAATTAAGCATATTCCATTATTTTGCCAAAAATATCATTAGTACTAAATTCGAAATCTCTACCTTTAAAAACACCGAAGTTATAGCATTTCCCATCAATCAGTTATATGGCAGCTATAAGATATAGTCGGCCAATCTTTGAAAAATATGGTAGGTCGAATTATTTTTTCCAAAATAGCACTTAGGCAAAATCCGAACTCTCTACCTCTAAAAACACCGAAGTTATAGCATTTTCGATCAATCAGTTATATGGCAGCTATAGAATATAGTCGGCCGATCCCGGCCGTTCCGACTTATATACTGCGTGGAAAACAAACAAAGGTGTGTGCAAAGTTTCAGGACGATAGCTTTAAAACTGAGAGACAAGTTTGCGTAGAAATAGACAGACAGACAGACGGACCGAATAGAATCTGTACGACGTTCCAATTTTCTGTCTTCAAAAACACAAAAGTTGGGTAATTTCCGATTGTTCAGTTATATGGCAGCTATAAGATATAGCCGTCCGATCCTTATGAAATTAAGCATATTCTATTCTTTTGCCAAAAATAACATTCGTACTAAATTCGAATTCTCTACCTTTAAAAACACCGAAGTTATAGCATTTCCGTTCAATCAGTTATATGGCAGCTATAAGATATAGTCAGCCGATCTTTAAAAAATTTGCTAGGTCGTATTATTTTGTCCAAAAAAGCACTTAGGCAAAATCCGAAACACCGAAGTTATAGCATTTCCGATCCTTATGAAATTAAGCATATTTTATTATTTTGCCAAAAATACCATTCGTACTAAATTCGAATTGTCTAGCTTTAAAAGCACCAAAGTTATAGAATTTCCGATCAATCAGTTATATGGCAGCTATAAGATATAGTCGGCCAATCTTTGAAAAATATGGTAGGTCGAATTATTTTTTCCAAAATAGCACTTAGGCAAAATCCGAACTCTCTACCTCTAAAAACACCGAAGTTATAGCATTTTCGATCAATCAGTTATATGGCAGCTATAGGATATAGTCGGCCGATCCCGGCCGTTCCGACTTATATACTGCGTGGAAAAGAAACAAAGGTGTGTGCAAAGTTTCAGGACGATAGCTTTAAAACTGAGAGACAAGTTTGCGTAGAAATAGACAGACAGACGGACCGAATAGAATCTGTACGAAGTTCCAACTTTCTGTCTTCAAAAACACAAAAATTGGGTAATTTCGGATTGTTCAGTTATATGGCAGCTATAAGATATAGTCGGCCGATCCTTATGAAATTAAGCATATTCTATTATTTTGCCAAAAATAGCATTCGTACTAAATTCGAATTCTCTACCTTTAAAAACACCCAAGTTATAGCATTTCCGATCAATCAGTTATACGACAGCTAAAGGACATAGTCGGCCGATCCCGGCCGTTCCGACTTTATATACTGCGTGCAAAAAAAGAAAGGCATGTGCAAAGTTTCAGGACGATAGCTTTAAAACTGAGAGACCAGTTTGCGTAGAAATAGACAGATGGACCGCATAGAATCTGTACGAAGTTCCAACTTTCTGTCTTCAAAAACACAAAAGTTGGGTAATTTCCGATTGTTCAGTTATATGGCAGCTATAAGATATAGTCGGCCGATCTTTGAAAAATATGGTAGGTCGTGTTATTTTTTCCAAAATAGCACTTAGGCAAAATCCGAACTCTCTACCTCTAAAAACACCGAAGTTATAGAATTTCCGATCAATCAGTCATATGGCAGCTATAAGATATAGTCGGCCGATCTTTGAAAAATATGGTAGGTCGTATTATTTTTTCCAAAATAGCACTTAGGCAAAATCCGAACTCTCTACCTCTAAAAACACCGAAGTTATAGCATTTTCGATCAATCAGTTATATGACAGCTATAGGACATAGTCGGCCGATCCCGGCCGTTCCGACTTATATACTGCGTGCAAAAAAAGAAAGGCGTGTGCAAAGTTTCAGGACGATAGCTTTAAAACTGAGAGACCAGTTTGCGTAGAAATAGACAGATGGACCGCATAGAATCTGTACGAAGTTCCAACTTTCTGTCTTCAAAAACACAAAAGTTGGGTAATTTCGGATTGTTCAGTTATATGGCAGCTATAAGATATAGTCGGCCGATCCTTATGAAATTAAGCATATTCTATTATTTTGCCAAAAATAGCATTCGTACTAAATTCGAATTCTCTACCTTTAAAAACACCGAAGTTATAGCATTTCCGATCAATCAGTTATATTGCAGCTATAGGACATAGTCGGCCGATCCCGGCCGTTCCGACTTATATACTGCGTGGAAAAGAAACAAAGGTATGTGCAAAGTTTCAGGACGATAGCTTTAAAACTGAGAGACAAGTTTGCGTAGAAATAGACAGACAGACAGACGGACCGAATAGAATCTGTACGAAGTTCCAACTTTCTGTCTTCAAAAACACAAAAATTGGGTAATTTCCGATTGTTGTTTGTTCCGACAGTTATATGGCAGCTATAAGATATAGTCAGCCGATCTTTAAAAAATTTGCGAGGTCGTATTATTTTGTCCAAAAAAGCACTTAGGCAAAATCCGAAACACAGAAGTTATAGCATTTCCGATCCTTTTGAAATTAAGCATATTTTAATATTTTGCCAAAAATACCATTCGTACTAAATTCGAATTGTCTAGCTTTAAAAGCACCAAAGTTATAAAATTTCCGATCAATCAGTTATATGAAAGCTATAAGATATAGTCGGCCAATCTTTGAAAAATATAGTAGGTCGTATTATTTTTCCCAAAATAGCACTTAGGCAAAATCCGAACTCTCTACCTCTAAAAACACCGAAGTTATAGCATTTTCGATCAATCAGTTATATGACAGCTAAAGGATATAGTCGGCCGATCCCGGCCGTTCCGACTTATATACTGCGTGGAAAAGAAACAAAGGTGTGTGCAAAGTTTCAGGACGATAGCTTTAAAACTGAGAGACAAGTTTGCGTAGAAATAGACAGACAGACAGACGGACCGAATAGAATCTGTACGAAGTTCCAACTTTCTGTCTTCAAAAACACAAAAGTTGGGTAATTTCCGATTGTTCAGTTATATGGCAGCTATAAGATATAGACTTCCGATCCTTATGAAATTAAGCATATTCCATTATTTTGCCAAAAATATCATTCGTACTAAATTCGAATTCTCTACCTTTAAAAACACCGAAGTTATAGCATTTCCGATCAATCAGTTATATGGCAGCTATAAGATATAGTCAGCCGATCTTTAAAAAATTTGGTAGGTCGTATTATTTTGTCCAAAATAGCACTTAGGCAAAATCCGAACTCTCTACCTCTAAAAACACCGAAGTTATAGCATTTTCGATCAATCAGTTATATGACAGCTAAAGGATATAGTCGGCCGATCCCGGCCGTTCCGACTTATATACTGCGTGGAAAAGAAACAAAGGTGTGTGCAAAGTTTCAGGACGATAGCTTTAAAACTGAGAGACAAGTTTGCGTAGAAATAGACAGACAGACAGACGGACCGAATAGAATCTGTACGAAGTTCCAACTTTCTGTCTTCAAAAACACAAAAGTTGGGTAATTTCGGATTGTTCAGTTATATGGCAGCTATAAAATATAGACTTCCGATCCTTATTAAATTAAGCATATTCCATCATTTTGCCAAAAATATCATTCGTACTAAATTCGAACTCTCTACCTCTAAAAACACCGAAGTTATAGCATTTCCGATCAATCAGTTATATGGCAGCTATAGGACATAGTCGGCCGATCCCGGCCGTTCCGACTTATATACTGCGTGCAAAAAAAAGAAAGGTCTGTGCAAAGTTTCAGAACGATAGCTTTAAAACTGAGAGACCAGTTTGCGTAGAAATAGACAGATGGACCGCATAGAATCTGTACGAAGTTCCAACTTTCTGTCTTCAAAAACACAAAAGTTGGGTAATTTCGGATTGTTCAGTTATATGGCAGCTATAAGATATAGACTTCCGATCCTTATGAAATTAAGCATATTCCATTATTTTGCCAAAAATATCATTAGTACTAAATTCGAAATCTCTACCTTTAAAAACACCGAAGTTATAGCATTTCCGATCAATCAGTTATGGTATATGGCAGCTATAAGATATAGTCTTTAAAAAATTTGCTAGGTCGTATTATTTTGTCCAAAAAAGCACTTAGGCAAAATCCGCAACACCGAAGTTATAGCATTTCCGATCAATCAGTTATATGGCAGCTATAGGACATAGTCGGCCGATCCCGGCCGTTCCGACTTATACTCTGCGTGCAAAAGAAAGAAAGAAGTGTGCAAAGTATCAGGACGATAGCTTTAAAACTGAGAGACCAGTTTGCGTAGAAATAGACAGACAGACAGACGGACCGAATAGAATCTGTACGAAGTTCCAACTTTCTATCTTCAAAAACACAAACATTGGGTAATTTCCGATTGTTGTTTGTTCCGACAGTTATATGGCAGCTATAAGATATAGTCGGCCGATCCTTATTAAATTAAGCATATTCCATTATTTTGCCAAAAATATCATTCGTACTAAATTCGAACTCTCTACCTCTAAAAACACCGAAGTTATAGCATTTCCGATCAATCAGTTATATGGCAGCTATAGGACATAGTCGGCCGATCCCGGCTGTTCCCACTTATATACTGCGTGCAAAAAAAGAAACGTGTGTGCAAAGTTTCAGGACGATAGCTTTAAAACTGAGAGACCAGTTTGCGTAGAAATAGACAGATGGACCGCATAGAATCTGTACGAAGTTCCAACTTTCTGTCTTCAAAAACACAAAAGTTGGGTAATTTCCGATTGTTCAGTTATATGGCAGCTATAAAATATAGTCGGCCGATCCCGGCCGTTTCGACTTATATACTGCGTGGAAAAGAAACAAAGGTGTGTGCAAAGTTTCAGGACGATAGCTTTAAAACTGAGAGACAAGTTTGCGTAGAAATAGACAGACAGACAGACGGACCGAATAGAATCTGTACGAAGTTCCAACTTTCTGTCTTCAAAAACACAAAAGTTGGGTAATTTCCGATTGTTCAGTTATATGGCAGCTATAAGATATAATCGGCCGATCCTTATGAAATTAAGCATATTCTATTATTTTGCCAAAAAATTTCATTCGTACTAAATTCGAATTCTCTACCTTTAAAAACACCGAAGTTATAGCATTTCCGACCGCATAGAATCTGTACGAAGTTCCAACTTTCTGTCTTCAAAAACACAAAAGTTGGGTAATTTCCGATTGTTCAGTTATATGGCAGCTATAAGATATAATCGGCCGATCCTTATGAAATTTAGCATATTCTATTATTTTGCCAAAAATATCATTCGTACTAAATTCGAATTCTCTACCTTTAAAAACACCGAAGTTATAGCATTTCCGATCAATCAGTTATATGGCAGCTATAAGATATAGTCGGCCAATCTTTGAAAAATATGGTAGGTCGAATTATTTTTTCCAAAATAGCACTTAGGCAAAATCCGAATTCTCTACCTCTAAAAACACCGAAGTTATAGCATTTTCGATCAATCAGTTATATGGCAGCTATAGGATATAGTCGTCCGATCCCGGCCGTTCCGACTTATATACTGCGTGGAAAAGAAACAAAGGTGTGTGCAAAGTTTCAGGACGATAGCTTTAAAACTGAGAGACAAGTTTGCGTAGAAATAGACAGACAGACAGACGGACCGAATAGAATCTGTACGAAGTTCCAACTTTCTGTCTTCAAAAACACAAAAGTTGGGTAATTTCCGATTGTTCAGTTATATGGCAGCTATAAGATATAATCGGCCGATCCTTATGAAATTAAGCATATTCTATTATTTTGCCAAAAAATTTCATTCGTACTAAATTCGAATTCTCTACCTTTAAAAACACCGAAGTTATAGCATTTCCGACCGCATAGAATCTGTACGAAGTTCCAACTTTCTGTCTTCAAAAACACAAAAGTTGGGTAATTTCGGATTGTTCAGTTATATGGCAGATATAAAATATAGACTTCCGATCCTTATTAAATTAAGCATATTCTATTATTTTGCCAAAAATATCATTCGTACTAAATTCGAACTCTCTACCTCTAAAAACACCGAAGTTATAGCATTTCCGATCAATCAGTTCTATGGCAGCTATAGGACATAGTCGGCCGATCCCAGCCGTTCCGACTTATATACTGCGTGCAAAAAAAAGAAAGGTGTGTGCAAAGTTTCAGAACGAAAGCTTTAAAACTGAGAGACCAGTTTGCGTAGAAATAGACAGATGGACCGCATAGAATCTGTACGAAGTTCCAACTTTCTGTCTTCAAAAACACAAAAGTTGGGTAATTTCGGATTGTTCAGTTATATGGCAGCTATAAGATATAGACTTCCGATCCTAATGAAATTAAGCATATTCCATTATTTTGCCAAAAATATCATTAGTACTAAATTCGAAATCTCTACCTTTAAAAACACCGAAGTTATAGCATTTCCCATCAATCAGTTATATGGCAGCTATAAGATATAGTCGGCCAATCTTTGAAAAATATGGTAGGTCGAATTATTTTTTCCAAAATAGCACTTAGGCAAAATCCGAACTCTCTACCTCTAAAAACACCGAAGTTATAGCATTTTCGATCAATCAGTTATATGGCAGCTATAGAATATAGTCGGCCGATCCCGGCCGTTCCGACTTATATACTGCGTGGAAAACAAACAAAGGTGTGTGCAAAGTTTCAGGACGATAGCTTTAAAACTGAGAGACAAGTTTGCGTAGAAATAGACAGACAGACAGACGGACCGAATAGAATCTGTACGACGTTCCAATTTTCTGTCTTCAAAAACACAAAAGTTGGGTAATTTCCGATTGTTCAGTTATATGGCAGCTATAAGATATAGCCGTCCGATCCTTATGAAATTAAGCATATTCTATTCTTTTGCCAAAAATAACATTCGTACTAAATTCGAATTCTCTACCTTTAAAAACACCGAAGTTATAGCATTTCCGTTCAATCAGTTATATGGCAGCTATAAGATATAGTCAGCCGATCTTTAAAAAATTTGCTAGGTCGTATTATTTTGTCCAAAAAGCACTTAGGCAAAATCCGAAACACCGAAGTTATAGCATTTCCGATCCTTATGAAATTAAGCATATTTTATTATTTTGCCAAAAATACCATTCGTACTAAATTCGAATTGTCTAGCTTTAAAAGCACCAAAGTTATAGAATTTCCGATCAATCAGTTATATGGCAGCTATAAGATATAGTCGGCCAATCTTTGAAAAATATGGTAGGTCGAATTATTTTTTCCAAAATAGCACTTAGGCAAAATCCGAACTCTCTACCTCTAAAAACACCGAAGTTATAGCATTTTCGATCAATCAGTTATATGGCAGCTATAGGATATAGTCGGCCGATCCCGGCCGTTCCGACTTATATACTGCGTGGAAAAGAAACAAAGGTGTGTGCAAAGTTTCAGGACGATAGCTTTAAAACTGAGAGACAAGTTTGCGTAGAAATAGACAGACAGACGGACCGAATAGAATCTGTACGAAGTTCCAACTTTCTGTCTTCAAAAACACAAAAATTGGGTAATTTCGGATTGTTCAGTTATATGGCAGCTATAAGATATAGTCGGCCGATCCTTATGAAATTAAGCATATTCTATTATTTTGCCAAAAATAGCATTCGTACTAAATTCGAATTCTCTACCTTTAAAAACACCCAAGTTATAGCATTTCCGATCAATCAGTTATACGACAGCTAAAGGACATAGTCGGCCGATCCCGGCCGTTCCGACTTATATACTGCGTGCAAAAAAAGAAAGGCATGTGCAAAGTTTCAGGACGATAGCTTTAAAACTGAGAGACCAGTTTGCGTAGAAATAGACAGATGGACCGCATAGAATCTGTACGAAGTTCCAACTTTCTGTCTTCAAAAACACAAAAGTTGGGTAATTTCCGATTGTTCAGTTATATGGCAGCTATAAGATATAGTCGGCCGATCTTTGAAAAATATGGTAGGTCGTGTTATTTTTTCCAAAATAGCACTTAGGCAAAATCCGAACTCTCTACCTCTAAAAACACCGAAGTTATAGAATTTCCGATCAATCAGTCATATGGCAGCTATAAGATATAGTCGGCCGATCTTTGAAAAATATGGTAGGTCGTATTATTTTTTCCAAAATAGCACTTAGGCAAAATCCGAACTCTCTACCTCTAAAAACACCGAAGTTATAGCATTTTCGATCAATCAGTTATATGACAGCTATAGGACATAGTCGGCCGATCCCGGCCGTTCCGACTTATATACTGCGTGCAAAAAAAGAAAGGCGTGTGCAAAGTTTCAGGACGATAGCTTTAAAACTGAGAGACCAGTTTGCGTAGAAATAGACAGATGGACCGCATAGAATCTGTACGAAGTTCCAACTTTCTGTCTTCAAAAACACAAAAGTTGGGTAATTTCGGATTGTTCAGTTATATGGCAGCTATAAGATATAGTCGGCCGATCCTTATGAAATTAAGCATATTCTATTATTTTGCCAAAAATAGCATTCGTACTAAATTCGAATTCTCTACCTCTAAAAACACCGAAGTTATAGCATTTCCGATCAATCAGTTATATTGCAGCTATAGGACATAGTCGGCCGATCCCGGCCGTTCCGACTTATATACTGCGTGGAAAAGAAACAAAGGTATGTGCAAAGTTTCAGGACGATAGCTTTAAAACTGAGAGACAAGTTTGCGTAGAAATAGACAGACAGACAGACGGACCGAATAGAATCTGTACGAAGTTCCAACTTTCTGTCTTCAAAAACACAAAAATTGGGTAATTTCCGATTGTTGTTTGTTCCGACAGTTATATGGCAGCTATAAGATATAGTCAGCCGATCTTTAAAAAATTTGCGAGGTCGTATTATTTTGTCCAAAAAAGCACTTAGGCAAAATCCGAAACACAGAAGTTATAGCATTTCCGATCCTTTTGAAATTAAGCATATTTTAATATTTTGCCAAAAATACCATTCGTACTAAATTCGAATTGTCTAGCTTTAAAAGCACCAAAGTTATAAAATTTCCGATCAATCAGTTATATGAAAGCTATAAGATATAGTCGGCCAATCTTTGAAAAATATAGTAGGTCGTATTATTTTTCCCAAAATAGCACTTAGGCAAAATCCGAACTCTCTACCTCTAAAAACACCGAAGTTATAGCATTTTCGATCAATCAGTTATATGACAGCTAAAGGATATAGTCGGCCGATCCCGGCCGTTCCGACTTATATACTGCGTGGAAAAGAAACAAAGGTGTGTGCAAAGTTTCAGGACGATAGCTTTAAAACTGAGAGACAAGTTTGCGTAGAAATAGACAGACAGACAGACGGACCGAATAGAATCTGTACGAAGTTCCAACTTTCTGTCTTCAAAAACACAAAAGTTGGGTAATTTCCGATTGTTCAGTTATATGGCAGCTATAAGATATAGACTTCCGATCCTTATGAAATTAAGCATATTCCATTATTTTGCCAAAAATATCATTCGTACTAAATTCGAATTCTCTACCTTTAAAAACACCGAAGTTATAGCATTTCCGATCAATCAGTTATATGGCAGCTATAAGATATAGTCAGCCGATCTTTAAAAAATTTGGTAGGTCGTATTATTTTGTCCAAAATAGCACTTAGGCAAAATCCGAACTCTCTACCTCTAAAAACACCGAAGTTATAGCATTTTCGATCAATCAGTTATATGACAGCTAAAGGATATAGTCGGCCGATCCCGGCCGTTCCGACTTATATACTGCGTGGAAAAGAAACAAAGGTGTGTGCAAAGTTTCAGGACGATAGCTTTAAAACTGAGAGACAAGTTTGCGTAGAAATAGACAGACAGACAGACGGACCGAATAGAATCTGTACGAAGTTCCAACTTTCTGTCTTCAAAAACACAAAAGTTGGGTAATTTCGGATTGTTCAGTTATATGGCAGCTATAAAATATAGACTTCCGATCCTTATTAAATTAAGCATATTCCATCATTTTGCCAAAAATATCATTCGTACTAAATTCGAACTCTCTACCTCTAAAAACACCGAAGTTATAGCATTTCCGATCAATCAGTTATATGGCAGCTATAGGACATAGTCGGCCGATCCCGGCCGTTCCGACTTATATACTGCGTGCAAAAAAAGAAAGGTCTGTGCAAAGTTTCAGAACGATAGCTTTAAAACTGAGAGACCAGTTTGCGTAGAAATAGACAGATGGACCGCATAGAATCTGTACGAAGTTCCAACTTTCTGTCTTCAAAAACACAAAAGTTGGGTAATTTCGGATTGTTCAGTTATATGGCAGCTATAAGATATAGACTTCCGATCCTTATGAAATTAAGCATATTCCATTATTTTGCCAAAAATATCATTAGTACTAAATTCGAAATCTCTACCTTTAAAAACACCGAAGTTATAGCATTTCCGATCAATCAGTTATGGTATATGGCAGCTATAAGATATAGTCTTTAAAAAATTTGCTAGGTCGTATTATTTTGTCCAAAAAAGCACTTAGGCAAAATCCGCAACACCGAAGTTATAGCATTTCCGATCAATCAGTTATATGGCAGCTATAGGACATAGTCGGCCGATCCCGGCCGTTCCGACTTATACTCTGCGTGCAAAAGAAAGAAAGAAGTGTGCAAAGTATCAGGACGATAGCTTTAAAACTGAGAGACCAGTTTGCGTAGAAATAGACAGACAGACAGACGGACCGAATAGAATCTGTACGAAGTTCCAACTTTCTATCTTCAAAAACACAAACATTGGGTAATTTCCGATTGTTGTTTGTTCCGACAGTTATATGGCAGCTATAAGATATAGTCGGCCGATCCTTATTAAATTAAGCATATTCCATTATTTTGCCAAAAATATCATTCGTACTAAATTCGAACTCTCTACCTCTAAAAACACCGAAGTTATAGCATTTCCGATCAATCAGTTATATGGCAGCTATAGGACATAGTCGGCCGATCCCGGCTGTTCCCACTTATATACTGCGTGCAAAAAAAGAAACGTGTGTGCAAAGTTTCAGGACGATAGCTTTAAAACTGAGAGACCAGTTTGCGTAGAAATAGACAGATGGACCGCATAGAATCTGTACGAAGTTCCAACTTTCTGTCTTCAAAAACACAAAAGTTGGGTAATTTCCGATTGTTCAGTTATATGGCAGCTATAAAATATAGTCGGCCGATCCCGGCCGTTTCGACTTATATACTGCGTGGAAAAGAAACAAAGGTGTGTGCAAAGTTTCAGGACGATAGCTTTAAAACTGAGAGACAAGTTTGCGTAGAAATAGACAGACAGACAGACGGACCGAATAGAATCTGTACGAAGTTCCAACTTTCTGTCTTCAAAAACACAAAAGTTGGGTAATTTCCGATTGTTCAGTTATATGGCAGCTATAAGATATAATCGGCCGATCCTTATGAAATTAAGCATATTCTATTATTTTGCCAAAAAATTTCATTCGTACTAAATTCGAATTCTCTACCTTTAAAAACACCGAAGTTATAGCATTTCCGACCGCATAGAATCTGTACGAAGTTCCAACTTTCTGTCTTCAAAAACACAAAAGTTGGGTAATTTCCGATTGTTCAGTTATATGGCAGCTATAAGATATAATCGGCCGATCCTTATGAAATTTAGCATATTCTATTATTTTGCCAAAAATATCATTCGTACTAAATTCGAATTCTCTACCTTTAAAAACACCGAAGTTATAGCATTTCCGATCAATCAGTTATATGGCAGCTATAAGATATAGTCGGCCAATCTTTGAAAAATATGGTAGGTCGAATTATTTTTTCCAAAATAGCACTTAGGCAAAATCCGAATTCTCTACCTCTAAAAACACCGAAGTTATAGCATTTTCGATCAATCAGTTATATGGCAGCTATAGGATATAGTCGTCCGATCCCGGCCGTTCCGACTTATATACTGCGTGGAAAAGAAACAAAGGTGTGTGCAAAGTTTCAGGACGATAGCTTTAAAACTGAGAGACAAGTTTGCGTAGAAATAGACAGACAGACAGACAGACGGACCGAATAGAATCTGTACGAAGTTCCAACTTTCTGTCTTCAAAAACACAAAAGTTGGGTAATTTCCGATTGTTCAGTTATATGGCAGCTATAAGATATAATCGGCCGATCCTTATGAAATTAAGCATATTCTATTATTTTGCCAAAAAATTTCATTCGTACTAAATTCGAATTCTCTACCTTTAAAAACACCGAAGTTATAGCATTTCCGACCGCATAGAATCTGTACGAAGTTCCAACTTTCTGTCTTCAAAAACACAAAAGTTGGGTAATTTCCGATTGTTCAGTTATATGGCAGCTATAAGATATAATCGGCCGATCCTTATGAAATTTAGCATATTCTATTATTTTGCCAAAAATATCATTCGTACTAAATTCGAATTCTCTACCTTTAAAAACACCGAAGTTATAGCATTTCCGATCAATCAGTTATATGGCAGCTATAAGATATAGTCGGCCAATCTTTGAAAAATATGGTAGGTCGAATTATTTTTTCCAAAATAGCACTTAGGCAAAATCCGAATTCTCTACCTCTAAAAACACCGAAGTTATAGCATTTTCGATCAATCAGTTATATGGCAGCTATAAAATATAGTCGGCCGATCCCGGCCGTTTCGACTTATATACTGCGTGGAAAAGAAACAAAGGTGTGTGCAAAGTTTCAGGACGATAGCTTTAAAACTGAGAGACCAGTTTGCGTAGAAATAGACAGATGGACCGCATAGAATCTGTACGAAGTTCCAACTTTCTGTCTTCAAAAACACATAAGTTGGGTAATTTCCGATTGTTCAGTTATATGGCAGCTATAAAATATAGTTGGCCGATCCCGGCCGTTTCGACTTATATACTGCGTGGAAAAGAAACAAAGGTGTGTGCAAAGTTTCAGGACGATAGCTTTAAAACTGAGAGACAAGTTTGCGTAGAAATAGACAGACAGACAGACGGACCGAATAGAATCTGTACGAAGTTCCAACTTTCTGTCTTCAAAAACACAAAAGTTGGGTAATTTCCGATTGTTCAGTTATATGGCAGCTATAAGATATAATCGGCCGATCCTTATGAAATTAAGCATATTCTATTATTTTGCCAAAAAATTTCATTCGTACTAAATTCGAATTCTCTACCTTTAAAAACACCGAAGTTATAGCATTTCCGACCGCATAGAATCTGTACGAAGTTCCAACTTTCTGTCTTCAAAAACACAAAAGTTGGGTAATTTCCGATTGTTCAGTTATATGGCAGCTATAAGATATAATCGGCCGATCCTTATGAAATTTAGCATATTCTATTATTTTGCCAAAAATATCATTCGTACTAAATTCGAATTCTCTACCTTTAAAAACACCGAAGTTATAGCATTTCCGATCAATCAGTTATATGGCAGCTATAAGATATAGTCGGCCAATCTTTGAAAAATATGGTAGGTCGAATTATTTTTTCCAAAATAGCACTTAGGCAAAATCCGAATTCTCTACCTCTAAAAACACCGAAGTTATAGCATTTTCGATCAATCAGTTATATGGCAGCTATAGGATATAGTCGTCCGATCCCGGCCGTTCCGACTTATATACTGCGTGGAAAAGAAACAAAGGTGTGTGCAAAGTTTCAGGACGATAGCTTTAAAACTGAGAGACAAGTTTGCGTAGAAATAGACAGACAGACAGACAGACGGACCGAATAGAATCTGTACGAAGTTCCAACTTTCTGTCTTCAAAAACACAAAAGTTGGGTAATTTCCGATTGTTCAGTTATATGGCAGCTATAAGATATAATCGGCCGATCCTTATGAAATTAAGCATATTCTATTATTTTGCCAAAAAATTTCATTCGTACTAAATTCGAATTCTCTACCTTTAAAAACACCGAAGTTATAGCATTTCCGACCGCATAGAATCTGTACGAAGTTCCAACTTTCTGTCTTCAAAAACACAAAAGTTGGGTAATTTCCGATTGTTCAGTTATATGGCAGCTATAAGATATAATCGGCCGATCCTTATGAAATTTAGCATATTCTATTATTTTGCCAAAAATATCATTCGTACTAAATTCGAATTCTCTACCTTTAAAAACACCGAAGTTATAGCATTTCCGATCAATCAGTTATATGGCAGCTATAAGATATAGTCGGCCAATCTTTGAAAAATATGGTAGGTCGAATTATTTTTTCCAAAATAGCACTTAGGCAAAATCCGAATTCTCTACCTCTAAAAACACCGAAGTTATAGCATTTTCGATCAATCAGTTATATGGCAGCTATAGGATATAGTCGTCCGATCCCGGCCGTTCCGACTTATATACTGCGTGGAAAAGAAACAAAGGTGTGTGCAAAGTTTCAGGACGATAGCTTTAAAACTGAGAGACAAGTTTGCGTAGAAATAGACAGACAGACAGACAGACGGACCGAATAGAATCTGTACGAAGTTCCAACTTTCTGTCTTCAAAAACACAAAAGTTGGGTAATTTCCGATTGTTCAGTTATATGGCAGCTATAAGATATAATCGGCCGATCCTTATGAAATTAAGCATATTCTATTATTTTGCCAAAAAATTTCATTCGTACTAAATTCGAATTCTCTACCTTTAAAAACACCGAAGTTATAGCATTTCCGACCGCATAGAATCTGTACGAAGTTCCAACTTTCTGTCTTCAAAAACACAAAAGTTGGGTAATTTCGGATTGTTCAGTTATATGGCAGATATAAAATATAGACTTCCGATCCTTATTAAATTAAGCATATTCTATTATTTTGCCAAAAATATCATTCGTACTAAATTCGAACTCTCTACCTCTAAAAACACCGAAGTTATAGCATTTCCGATCAATCAGTTCTATGGCAGCTATAGGACATAGTCGGCCGATCCCAGCCGTTCCGACTTATATACTGCGTGCAAAAAAAAGAAAGGTGTGTGCAAAGTTTCAGAACGAAAGCTTTAAAACTGAGAGACCAGTTTGCGTAGAAATAGACAGATGGACCGCATAGAATCTGTACGAAGTTCCAACTTTCTGTCTTCAAAAACACAAAAGTTGGGTAATTTCGGATTGTTCAGTTATATGGCAGCTATAAGATATAGACTTCCGATCCTAATGAAATTAAGCATATTCCATTATTTTGCCAAAAATATCATTAGTACTAAATTCGAAATCTCTACCTTTAAAAACACCGAAGTTATAGCATTTCCCATCAATCAGTTATATGGCAGCTATAAGATATAGTCAGCCAATCTTTGAAAAATATGGTAGGTCGAATTATTTTTTCCAAAATAGCACTTAGGCAAAATCCGAACTCTCTACCTCTAAAAACACCGAAGTTATAGCATTTTCGATCAATCAGTTATATGGCAGCTATAGAATATAGTCGGCCGATCCCGGCCGTTCCGACTTATATACTGCGTGGAAAACAAACAAAGGTGTGTGCAAAGTTTCAGGACGATAGCTTTAAAACTGAGAGACAAGTTTGCGTAGAAATAGACAGACAGACAGACGGACCGAATAGAATCTGTACGACGTTCCAATTTTCTGTCTTCAAAAACACAAAAGTTGGGTAATTTCCGATTGTTCAGTTATATGGCAGCTATAAGATATAGCCGGCCGATCCTTATGAAATTAAGCATATTCTATTCTTTTGCCAAAAATAACATTCGTACTAAATTCGAATTCTCTACCTTTAAAAACACCGAAGTTATAGCATTTCCGTTCAATCAGTTATATGGCAGCTATAAGATATAGTCAGCCGATCTTTAAAAAATTTGCTAGGTCGTATTATTTTGTCCAAAAAAAGCACTTAGGCAAAATCCGAAACACCGAAGTTATAGCATTTCCGATCCTTATGAAATTAAGCATATTTTATTATTTTGCCAAAAATACCATTCGTACTAAATTCGAATTGTCTAGCTTTAAAAGCACCAAAGTTATAGAATTTCCGATCAATCAGTTATATGGCAGCTATAAGATATAGTCGGCCAATCTTTGAAAAATATGGTAGGTCGAATTATTTTTTCCAAAATAGCACTTAGGCAAAATCCGAACTCTCTACCTCTAAAAACACCGAAGTTATAGCATTTTCGATCAATCAGTTATATGGCAGCTATAGGATATAGTCGGCCGATCCCGGCCGTTCCGACTTATATACTGCGTGGAAAAGAAACAAAGGTGTGTGCAAAGTTTCAGGACGATAGCTTTAAAACTGAGAGACAAGTTTGCGTAGAAATAGACAGACAGACGGACCGAATAGAATCTGTACGAAGTTCCAACTTTCTGTCTTCAAAAACACAAAAATTGGGTAATTTCGGATTGTTCAGTTATATGGCAGCTATAAGATATAGTCGGCCGATCCTTATGAAATTAAGCATATTCTATTATTTTGCCAAAAATAGCATTCGTACTAAATTCGAATTCTCTACCTTTAAAAACACCGAAGTTATAGCATTTCCGATCAATCAGTTATACGACAGCTAAAGGACATAGTCGGCCGATCCCGGCCGTTCCGACTTATATACTGCGTGCAAAAAAAGAAAGGCATGTGCAAAGTTTCAGGACGATAGCTTTAAAACTGAGAGACCAGTTTGCGTAGAAATAGACAGATGGACCGCATAGAATCTGTACGAAGTTCCAACTTTCTGTCTTCAAAAACACAAAAGTTGGGTAATTTCCGATTGTTCAGTTATATGGCAGCTATAAGATATAGTCGGCCGATCTTTGAAAAATATGGTAGGTCGTGTTATTTTTTCCAAAATAGCACTTAGGCAAAATCCGAACTCTCTACCTCTAAAAACACCGAAGTTATAGAATTTCCGATCAATCAGTCATATGGCAGCTATAAGATATAGTCGGCCGATCTTTGAAAAATATGGTAGGTCGTATTATTTTTTCCAAAATAGCACTTAGGCAAAATCCGAACTCTCTACCTCTAAAAACACCGAAGTTATAGCATTTTCGATCAATCAGTTATATGACAGCTATAGGACATAGTCGGCCGATCCCGGCCGTTCCGACTTATATACTGCGTGCAAAAAAAGAAAGGCGTGTGCAAAGTTTCAGGACGATAGCTTTAAAACTGAGAGACCAGTTTGCGTAGAAATAGACAGATGGACCGCATAGAATCTGTACGAAGTTCCAACTTTCTGTCTTCAAAAACACAAAAGTTGGGTAATTTCGGATTGTTCAGTTATATGGCAGCTATAAGATATAGTCGGCCGATCCTTATGAAATTAAGCATATTCTATTATTTTGCCAAAAATAGCATTCGTACTAAATTCGAATTCTCTACCTCTAAAAACACCGAAGTTATAGCATTTCCGATCAATCAGTTATATTGCAGCTATAGGACATAGTCGGCCGATCCCGGCCGTTCCGACTTATATACTGCGTGGAAAAGAAACAAAGGTATGTGCAAAGTTTCAGGACGATAGCTTTAAAACTGAGAGACAAGTTTGCGTAGAAATAGACAGACAGACAGACGGACCGAATAGAATCTGTACGAAGTTCCAACTTTCTGTCTTCAAAAACACAAAAATTGGGTAATTTCCGATTGTTGTTTGTTCCGACAGTTATATGGCAGCTATAAGATATAGTCAGCCGATCTTTAAAAAATTTGCGAGGTCGTATTATTTTGTCCAAAAAAGCACTTAGGCAAAATCCGAAACACAGAAGTTATAGCATTTCCGATCCTTTTGAAATTAAGCATATTTTATTATTTTGCCAAAAATACCATTCGTACTAAATTCGAATTGTCTAGCTTTAAAAGCACCAAAGTTATAAAATTTCCGATCAATCAGTTATATGAAAGCTATAAGATATAGTCGGCCAATCTTTGAAAAATATAGTAGGTCGTATTATTTTTCCCAAAATAGCACTTAGGCAAAATCCGAACTCTCTACCTCTAAAAACACCGAAGTTATAGCATTTTCGATCAATCAGTTATATGACAGCTAAAGGATATAGTCGGCCGATCCCGGCCGTTCCGACTTATATACTGCGTGGAAAAGAAACAAAGGTGTGTGCAAAGTTTCAGGACGATAGCTTTAAAACTGAGAGACAAGTTTGCGTAGAAATAGACAGACAGACAGACGGACCGAATAGAATCTGTACGAAGTTCCAACTTTCTGTCTTCAAAAACACAAAAGTTGGGTAATTTCCGATTGTTCAGTTATATGGCAGCTATAAGATATAGACTTCCGATCCTTATGAAATTAAGCATATTCCATTATTTTGCCAAAAATATCATTCGTACTAAATTCGAATTCTCTACCTTTAAAAACACCGAAGTTATAGCATTTCCGATCAATCAGTTATATGGCAGCTATGAGATATAGTCAGCCGATCTTTAAAAAATTTGGTAGGTCGTATTATTTTGTCCAAAAAAGCACTTAGGCAAAATCCGAAACACCGAAGTTATAGCATTTCCAATCCTTATGAAATTAAGCATATTTTATTATTTTGCCAAAAATACCATTCGTACTAAATTCGAATTGTCTAGCTTTAAAAGCACCAAAGTTATAGAATTTCCGATCAATCAGTTTAATGGAAGCTATAAGATATAGTCGGCCGATCTTTGAAAAATATGGTAGGTCGTATTATTTTTTCCAAAATATCACTTAGGCAAAATCCGAACTCTCTACCTCTAAAAACACCGATGTTATAGAATTTCCGATCAATCAGTTATATGGCAGCTATAAGATATAGTCGGCCGATCTTTGAAAAATATGGTAGGTCGTATTATTTTTTCCAAAATAGCACTTAGGGAAAATCCGAACTCTCTACCTCTAAAAACACCGAAGTTATAGCATTTTCGATCAATTAGTTATATGGCAGCTATAGGATATAGTCGGCCGATCCCGGCCGTTCCGACTTATATACTGCGTGGAAAAGAAACAAAGGTGTGTGCAAAGTTTCAGGACGATAGCTTTAAAACTGAGAGACAAGTTTGCGTAGAAATAGACAGACAGACAGACGGACCGAATTGAATCTGTACGAAGTTCCAACTTTCTGTCTTCAAAAACACAAAAGTTGGGTAATTTCGGATTGTTCAGTTATATGGCAGCTATAAGATATAGTCGGCCGATCCTTATGAAATTAAGCATATTCTATTATTTTGCCAAAAATAGCATTCGTACTAAATTCGAATTCTCTACCTTTAAAAACACCGAAGTTATAGCATTTCCGATCAATCAGTTATATTGCAGCTATAGGACATAGTCGGCCGATCCCGGCCGTTCCGACTTATATACTGCGTGAAACAGAAACAAAGGTATGTGCAAAGTTTCAGGACGATAGCTTTAAAACTGAGAGACAAGTTTGCGTAGAAATAGACAGACAGACAGACGGACCGAATAGAATCTGTACGAAGTTCCAACTTTCTGTCTTCAAAAACACAAAAGTTGGGTAATTTCGGATTGTTCGGTTATATGGCAGCTATAAGATATAGTCGGCCGATCCTTATGAAATTAAGCATATTCTATTATTTTGCCAAAAATAACATTCGTACTAAATTCGAATTCTCTACCTCTAAAAACACCGAAGTTATAGCATTTCCGATCAATAAGTTATATGGCAGCTATAGGACATAGTCGGCCGATCCCGGCCGTTCCGACTTATATACTGCGTGCAAAAAAGAAAGGTGTGTGCAAAGTTTCAGGACGATAGCTTTAAAACTGAGAGACCAATTTGCGTAGAAATAGACAGATGGACCGCATAGAATCTGTACGAAGTTCCAACTTTCTGTCTTCAAAAACACAAAAGTTGGGTAATTTCCGATTGTTCAGTTATATGGCAGCTATAGAATATAGTCGGCCGATCCCGGCCGTTTCGACTTATATACTGCGTGGAAAAGAAACAAAGGTGTGTGCAAAGTTTCAGGACGATAGCTTTAAAACTGAGAGACAAGTTTGCGTAGAAATAGACAGACAGACAGACGGACCGAATAGAATCTGTACGAAGTTCCAACTTTCTGTCTTCAAAAACACAAAAGTTGGGTAATTTCCGATTGTTCAGTTATATGGCAGCTATAAGATATAATCGGCCGATCCTTATGAAATTAAGCATATTCTATTATTTTGCCAAAAATATCATTCGTACTAAATTCGAATTCTCTACCTTTAAAAACACCGAATTTATAGCATTTCCGATCAATCAGTTATATGGCAGCTATAAGATATAGTCGGTCGATCCCGGCCGTTCCGACTTATATACTGCGTGGAAAAGAAACAAAGGTGTGTGCAAAGTTTCAGGACGATAGCTTTAAAACTGAGAGACAAGTTTGCGTAGAAATAGACAGACAGACAGACGGACCGAATTGAATCTGTACGAAGTTCCAACTTTCTGTCTTCAAAAACACAAAAGTTGGGTAATTTCGGATTGTTCAGTTATATGGCAGCTATAAGATATAGTCGGCCGATCCTTATGAAATTAAGCATATTCTATTATTTTGCCAAAAATAGCATTCGTACTAAATTCGAATTCTCTACCTTTAAAAACACCGAATTTATAGCATTTCCGATCAGTCAGTTATATGGCAGCTATAAGATATAGTCGGTCGATCCCGGCCGTTCCGACTTATATACTGCGTGGAAAAGAAACAAAGGTGTGTGCAAAGTTTCAGGACGATAGCTTTAAAACTGAGAGACAAGTTTGCGTAGAAATAGACAGACAGACAGACGGACCGAATAGAATCTGTACGAAGTTCCAACTTTCTGTCTTCAAAAACACAAAAGTTGGGTAATTTCGGATTGTTCAGTTATATGGCAGCTATAAGATATAGTCGGCCGATCCTTATGAAATTAAGCATATTCTATTATTTTGCCAAAAATAGCATTCGTACTAAATTCGAATTCTCTACCTTTAAAAACACCGAATTTATAGCATTTCCGATCAATCAGTTATATGGCAGCTATAAGATATAGTCGGCCAATCTTTGAAAAATATGGTAGGTCGAATTATTTTTTCCAAAATAGCACTTAGGCAAAATCCGAACTCTCTACCTCTAAAAACACCGAATTTATAGCATTTCCGATCAATCAGTTATATGGCAGCTATAGGATATAGTCGGCCGATCCCGGCCGTTCCGACTTATATACTGCGTGGAAAAGAAACAAAGGTGTGTGCAAAGTTTCAGGACGATAGCTTTAAAACTGAGAGACAAGTTTGCGTAGAAATAGACAGACAGACAGACGGACCGAATTGAATCTGTACGAAGTTCCAACTTTCTGTCTTCAAAAACACAAAAATTGGGTAATTTCCGATTGTTGTTTGTTCCGACAGTTAAATGGCAGCTATAAGATATAGTCAGCCGATCTTTAAAAAATTTGCGAGGTCGTATTATTTTGTCCAAAAAAGCACTTAGGCAAAATCCGAAACACCGAAGTTATAGCATTTCCGATCCTTATGAAATTAAGCATACTCTATTATTTTGCCAAAAATAGCATTCGTACTAAATTCGAATTCTCTACCTTTAAAAACACCGAAGTTATAAAATTTCCGATCAATCAGTTATATGAAAGCTATAAGATATAGTCGGCCGATCTTTGAAAAATATGGTAGGTCGTATTATTTTTTCCAAAATAGCACTTAGGCAAAATCCGAACTCTCTACCTCTAAAAACACCGAAGTTATAGCATTTTCGATCAATCAGTTATATGGCAGCTATAGGATATAGTCGGCCGATCCCGGCCGTTCCGACTTATATACTGCGTGGAAAAGAAACAAAGGTGTGTGCAAAGTTTCAGGACGATAGCTTTAAAACTGAGAGACAAGTTTGCGTAGAAATAGACAGACATACAGACGGACCGAATAGAATCTGTACGAAGTTCCAACTTTCTGTCTTCAAAAACACAAAAGTTGGGTAATTTCCGATTGTTCAGTTATATGGCAGCTATAAGATATAATCGGCCGATCCTTATGAAATTAAGCATATTCCATTATTTTGCCAAAAATATCATTCGTACTAAATTCGAATTCTCTACCTTTAAAAACACCGAATTTATAGCATTTCCGATCAATCAGTTATATGGCAGCTATAAGATATAGTCGGTCGATCCCGGCCGTTCCGACTTATATACTGCGTGGAAAAGAAACAAAGGTGTGTGCAAAGTTTCAGGACGATAGCTTTAAAACTGAGAGACAAGTTTGCGTAGAAATAGACAGACAGACAGACGGACCGAATAGAATCTGTACGAAGTTCCAACTTTCTGTCTTCAAAAACACAAAAGTTGGGTAATTTCCGATTGTTCAGTTATATGGCAGCTATAAGATATAATCGGCCGATCCTTATGAAATTAAGCATATTCTATTATTTTGCCAAAAATATCATTCGTACTAAATTCGAATTCTCTACCTTTAAAAACACCGAATTTATAGCATTTCCGATCAATCAGTTATATGGCAGCTATAAGATATAGTCGGTCAATCTTTGAAAAATATGGTAGGTCGAATTATTTTTTTCCAAAATAGCACTTAGGCAAAATCCGAACTCTCTACCTCTAAAAACACCGAAGTTATAGCATTTTCGATCAATTAGTTATATGGCAGCTATAGGATATAGTCGGCCGATCCCGGCCGTTCCGACTTATATACTGCGTGGAAAAGAAACAAAGGTGTGTGCAAAGTTTCAGGACGATAGCTTTAAAACTGAGAGACAAGTTTGCGTAGAAATAGACAGACAGACAGACGGACCGAATAGAATCTGTACGAAGTTCCAACTTTCTGTCTTCAAAAACACAAAAGTTGGGTAATTTCCGATTGTTCAGTTATATGGCAGCTATAAGATATAGACTCCCGATCCTTATGAAATTAAGCATATTCCATTATTTTGCCAAAAATATCATTCGTACTAAATTCGAATTCTCTACCTTTAAAAACACCGAATTTATAGCATTTCCGATCAATCAGTTATATGGCAGCTATAAGATATAGTCGGTCGATCCCGGCCGTTCCGACTTATATACTGCGTGGAAAAGAAACAAAGGTGTGTGCAAAGTTTCAGGACGATAGCTTTAAAACTGAGAGACAAGTTTGCGTAGAAATAGACAGACAGACAGACGGACCGAATAGAATCTGTACGAAGTTCCAACTTTCTGTCTTCAAAAACACAAAAGTTGGGTAATTTCCGATTGTTCAGTTATATGGCAGCTATAAGATATAATCGGCCGATCCTTATGAAATTAAGCATATTCTATTATTTTGCCAAAAATATCATTCGTACTAAATTCGAATTCTCTACCTTTAAAAACACCGAATTTATAGCATTTCCGATCAATCAGTTATATGGCAGCTATAAGATATAGTCGGTCAATCTTTGAAAAATATGGTAGGTCGAATTATTTTTTCCAAAATAGCACTTAGGCAAAATCCGAACTCTCTACCTCTAAAAACACCGAAGTTATAGCATTTTCGATCAATTAGTTATATGGCAGCTATAGGATATAGTCGGCCGATCCCGGCCGTTCCGACTTATATACTGCGTGGAAAAGAAACAAAGGTGTGTGCAAAGTTTCAGGACGATAGCTTTAAAACTGAGAGACAAGTTTGCGTAGAAATAGACAGACAGACAGACGGACCGAATAGAATCTGTACGAAGTTCCAACTTTCTGTCTTCAAAAAACACAAAAGTTGGGTAATTTCCGATTGTTCAGTTATATGGCAGCTATAAGATATAGACTCCCGATCCTTATGAAATTAAGCATATTCCATTATTTTGCCAAAAATATCATTCGTACTAAATTCGAATTCTCTACCTTTAAAAACACCGAATTTATAGCATTTCCGATCAATCAGTTATATGGCAGCTATAAGATATAGTCGGTCAATCTTTGAAAAATATGGTAGGTCGAATTATTTTTTCCAAAATAGCACTTAGGCAAAATCCGAACTCTCTACCTCTAAAAACACCGAAGTTATAGCATTTTCGATCAATTAGTTATATGGCAGCTATAGGATATAGTCGGCCGATCCCGGCCGTTCCGACTTATATACTGCGTGGAAAAGAAACAAAGGTGTGTGCAAAGTTTCAGGACGATAGCTTTAAAACTGAGAGACAAGTTTGCGTAGAAATAGACAGACAGACAGACGGACCGAATAGAATCTGTACGAAGTTCCAACTTTCTGTCTTCAAAAACACAAAAGTTGGGTAATTTCCGATTGTTCAGTTATATGGCAGCTATAAGATATAGACTCCCGATCCTTATGAAATTAAGCATATTCCATTATTTTGCCAAAAATATCATTCGTACTAAATTCGAATTCTCTACCTTTAAAAACACCGAAGTTATAAAATTTCCGATCAATCAGTTATATGAAAGCTATAAGATATAGTCGGCCGATCTTTGAAAAATATGGTAGGTCGTATTATTTTTTCCAAAATAGCACTTAGGCAAAATCCGAACTCTCTACCTCTAAAAGCACCGAAGTTATAGCATTTTCGATCAATCAGTTATATGGCAGCTATAGGATATAGTCGGCCGATCCCGGCCGTTCCGACTTATATACTGCGTGGAAAAGAAACAAAGGTGTGTGCAAAGTTTCAGGACGATAGCTTTAAAACTGAGAGACAAGTTTGCGTAGAAATAGACAGACAGACAGACGGACCGAATAGAATCTGTACGAAGTTCCAACTTTCTGTCTTCAAAAACACAAAAGTTGGGTAATTTCCGATTGTTCAGTTATATGGCAGCTATAAGATATAGACTGCCGATCCTTATGAAATTAAGCATATTCCATTATTTTGCCAAAAATATCATTCGTACTAAATTCGAATTCTCTACCTTTAAAAACACCGAATTTATAGCATTTCCGATCAATCAGTTATATGGCAGCTATAAGATATAGTCGGCCAATCTTTGAAAAATATGGTAGGTCGAATTATTTTTTCCAAAATAGCACTTAGGCAAAATCCGAACTCTCTACCTCTAAAAACACCGAAGTTATAGCATTTTCGATCAATTAGTTATATGGCAGCTATAGGATATAGTCGGCCGATCCCGGCCGTTCCGACTTATATACTGCGTGGAAAAGAAACAAAGGTGTGTGCAAAGTTTCAGGACGATAGCTTTAAAACTGAGAGACAAGTTTGCGTAGAAATAGACAGACAGACAGACGGACCGAATAGAATCTGTACGAAGTTCCAACTTTCTGTCTTCAAAAACAAAAAAGTTGGGTAATTTCCGATTGTTCAGTTATATGGCAGCTATAAGATATAATCGGCCGATCCTTATGAAATTAAGCATATTCTATTATTTTGCCAAAAATATCATTCGTACTAAATTCGAATTCTCTACCTTTAAAAACACCGAATTTATAGCATTTCCGATCAATCAGTTATATGGCAGCTATAAGATATAGTCGGTCGATCCCGGCCGTTCCGACTTATATACTGCGTGGAAAAGAAACAAAGGTGTGTGCAAAGTTTCAGGACGATAGCTTTAAAACTGAGAGACAAGTTTGCGTAGAAATAGACAGACAGACAGACGGACCGAATTGAATCTGTACGAAGTTCCAACTTTCTGTCTTCAAAAACACAAAAGTTGGGTAATTTCGGATTGTTCAGTTATATGGCAGCTATAAGATATAGTCGGCCGATCCTTATGAAATTAAGCATATTCTATTATTTTGCAAAAAATAGCATTCGTACTAAATTCGAATTCTCTACCTTTAAAAACACCGAATTTATAGCATTTCCGATCAATCAGTTATATGGCAGCTATAAGATATAGTCGGTCGATCCCGGCTGTTCCGACTTATATACTGCGTGGAAAAGAAACAAAGGTGTGTGCAAAGTTTCAGGACGATAGCTTTAAAACTGAGAGACAAGTTTGCGTAGAAATAGACAGACAGACAGACGGACCGAATTGAATCTGTACGAAGTTCCAACTTTCTGTCTTCAAAAACACAAAAGTTGGGTAATTTCGGATTGTTCAGTTATATGGCAGCTATAAGATATAGTCGGCCGATCCTTATGAAATTAAGCATATTCTATTATTTTGCCAAAAATAGCATTCGTACTAAATTCGAATTCTCTACCTTTAAAAACACCGAATTTATAGCATTTCCGATCAGTCAGTTATATGGCAGCTATAAGATATAGTCGGTCGATCCCGGCCGTTCCGACTTATATACTGCGTGGAAAAGAAACAAAGGTGTGTGCAAAGTTTCAGGACGATAGCTTTAAAACTGAGAGACAAGTTTGCGTAGAAATAGACAGACAGACAGACGGACCGAATTGAATCTGTACGAAGTTCCAACTTTCTGTCTTCAAAAACACAAAAGTTGGGTAATTTCGGATTGTTCAGTTATATGGCAGCTATAAGATATAGTCGGCCGATCCTTATGAAATTAAGCATACTCTCTCTACCTTTAAAAACACCGAATTTATAGCATTTCCGATCAATCAGTTATATGGCAGCTATAAGATATAGTCGGCCAATCTTTGAAAAATATGGTAGGTCGAATTATTTTTTCCAAAATAGCACTTAGGCAAAATCCGAACTCTCTACCTCTAAAAACACCGAAGTTATAGCATTTTCGATCAATTAGTTATATGGCAGCTATAGGATATAGTCGGCCGATCCCGGCCGTTCCGACTTATATACTGCGTGGAAAAGAAACAAAGGTGTGTGCAAAGTTTCAGGACGATAGCTTTAAAACTGAGAGACAAGTTTGCGTAGAAATAGACAGACAGACAGACGGACCGAATTGAATCTGTACGAAGTTCCAACTTTCTGTCTTCAAAAACACAAAAATTGGGTAATTTCCGATTGTTGTTTGTTCCGACAGTTAAATGGCAGCTATAAGATATAGTCAGCCGATCTTTAAAAAATTTGCGAGGTCGTATTATTTTGTCCAAAAAAGCACTTAGGCAAAATCCGAAACACCGAAGTTATAGCATTTCCGATCCTTATGAAATTAAGCATACTCTATTATTTTGCCAAAAATAGCATTCGTACTAAATTCGAATTCTCTACTTTAAAAACACCGAAGTTATAAAATTTCCGATCAATCAGTTATATGAAAGCTATAAGATATAGTCGGCCGATCTTTGAAAAATATGGTAGGTCGTATTATTTTTTCCAAAATAGCACTTAGGCAAAATCCGAACTCTCTACCTCTAAAAACACCGAAGTTATAGCATTTTCGATCAATCAGTTATATGGCAGCTATAGGATATAGTCGGCCGATCCCGGCCGTTCCGACTTATATACTGCGTGGAAAAGAAACAAAGGTGTGTGCAAAGTTTCAGGACGATAGCTTTAAAACTGAGAGACAAGTTTGCGTAGAAATAGACAGACAGACAGACGGACCGAATAGAATCTGTACGAAGTTCCAACTTTCTGTCTTCAAAAACACAAAAGTTGGGTAATTTCCGATTGTTCAGTTATATGGCAGCTATAAGATATAGACTCCCGATCCTTATGAAATTAAGCATATTCCATTATTTTGCCAAAAATATCATTCGTACTAAATTCGAATTCTCTACCTTTAAAAACACCGAATTTATAGCATTTCCGATCAATCAGTTATATGGCAGCTATAAGATATAGTCGGCCAATCTTTGAAAAATATGGTAGGTCGAATTATTTTTTCCAAAATAGCACTTAGGCAAAATCCGAACTCTCTACCTTTAAAAACACCGAATTTATAGCATTTCCGATCAATCAGTTATATGGCAGCTATAAGATATAGTCGGCCAATCTTTGAAAAATATGGTAGGTCGATCTATTTTTTCCAAAATAGCACTTAGGCAAAATCCGAACTCTCTACCTTTAAAAACACCGAATTTATAGCATTTTCGATCAATCAGTTATATGGCAGCTATAGGATATAGTCGGCCGATCCCGGCCGTTCCGACTTATATACTGCGTGGAAAAGAAACAAAGGTGTGTGCAAAGTTTCAGGACGATAGCTTTAAAACTGAGAGACAAGTTTGCGTAGAAATAGACAGACAGACAGACGGACCGAATAGAATCTGTACGAAGTTCCAACTTTCTGTCTTCAAAAACACAAAAGTTGGGTAATTTCGGATTGTTCAGTTATATGGCAGCTATAAGATATAGTCGGCCGATCCTTATGAAATTAAGCATATTCTATTATTTTGCAAAAAATAGCATTCGTACTAAATTCGAATTCTCTACCTTTAAAAACACCGAAGTTATAGCATTTCCGATCAATCAGTTATATTGCAGCTATAGGACATAGTCGGCCGATCCCGGCCGTTCCGACTTATATACTGCGTGGAAAAGAAACAAAGGTGTGTGCAAAGTTTCAGGACGATAGCTTTAAAACTGAGAGACAAGTTTGCGTAGAAATAGACAGACAGACAGACGGACCGAATAGAATCTGTACGAAGTTCCAACTTTCTGTCTTCAAAAACACAAAAGTTGGGTAATTTCGGATTGTTCAGTTATATGGCAGCTATAAGATATAGTCGGCCGATCCTTATGAAATTAAGCATATTCTATTATTTTGCAAAAAATAGCATTCGTACTAAATTCGAATTCTCTACCTTTAAAAACACCGAAGTTATAAAATTTCCGATCAATCAGTTATATGAAAGCTATAAGATATAGTCGGCCGATCTTTGAAAAATATGGTAGGTCGTATTATTTTTTCCAAAATAGCACTTAGGCAAAATCCGAACTCTCTACCTTTAAAAACACCGAATTTATAGCATTTCCGATCAATCAGTTATATGGCAGCTATAAGATATAGTCGGCCAATCTTTGAAAAATATGGTAGGTCGATCTATTTTTTCAAAAATAGCACTTAGGCAAAATCCGAACTCTCTACCTCTAAAAACACCGAAGTTATAGCATTTTCGATCAATTAGTTATATGGCAGCTATAGGATATAGTCGGCCGATCCCGGCCGTTCCGACTTATATACTGCGTGGAAAAGAAACAAAGGTGTGTGCAAAGTTTCAGGACGATAGCTTTAAAACTGAGAGACAAGTTTGCGTAGAAATAGACAGACAGACAGACGGACCGAATTGAATCTGTACGAAGTTCCAACTTTCTGTCTTCAAAAACACAAAAATTGGGTAATTTCCGATTGTTGTTTGTTCCGACAGTTAAATGGCAGCTATAAGATATAGTCAGCCGATCTTTAAAAAATTTGCGAGGTCGTATTATTTTGTCCAAAAAAAGCACTTAGGCAAAATCCGAAACACCGAAGTTATAGCATTTCCGATCCTTATGAAATTAAGCATACTCTATTATTTTGCCAAAAATAGCATTCGTACTAAATTCGAATTCTCTACCTTTAAAAACACCGAAGTTATAAAATTTCCGATCAATCAGTTATATGAAAGCTATAAGATATAGTCGGCCGATCTTTGAAAAATATGGTAGGTCGTATTATTTTTTCCAAAATAGCACTTAGGCAAAATCCGAACTCTCTACCTCTAAAAACACCGAAGTTATAGCATTTTCGATCAATCAGTTATATGGCAGCTATAGGATATAGTCGGCCGATCCCGGCCGTTCCGACTTATATACTGCGTGGAAAAGAAACAAAGGTGTGTGCAAAGTTTCAGGACGATAGCTTTAAAACTGAGAGACAAGTTTGCGTAGAAATAGACAGACAGACAGACGGACCGAATAGAATCTGTACGAAGTTCCAACTTTCTGTCTTCAAAAACACAAAAGTTGGGTAATTTCCGATTGTTCAGTTATATGGCAGCTATAAGATATAGACTCCCGATCCTTATGAAATTAAGCATATTCCATTATTTTGCCAAAAATATCATTCGTACTAAATTCGAATTCTCTACCTTTAAAAACACCGAATTTATAGCATTTCCGATCAATCAGTTATATGGCAGCTATAAGATATAGTCGGCCGATCTTTGAAAAATATGGTAGGTCGTATTATTTTTTCCAAAATAGCACTTAGGCAAAATCCGAACTCTCTACCTCTAAAAACACCGAAGTTATAGCATTTTCGATCAATCAGTTATATGGCAGCTATAGGATATAGTCGGCCGATCCCGGCCGTTCCGACTTATATACTGCGTGGAAAAGAAACAAAGGTGTGTGCAAAGTTTCAGGACGATAGCTTTAAAACTGAGAGACAAGTTTGCGTAGAAATAGACAGACAGACAGACGGACCGAATAGAATCTGTACGAAGTTCCAACTTTCTGTCTTCAAAAACACAAAAGTTGGGTAATTTCGGATTGTTCAGTTATATGGCAGCTATAAGATATAGTCGGCCGATCCTTATGAAATTAAGCATATTCTATTATTTTGCAAAAAATAGCATTCGTACTAAATTCGAATTCTCTACCTTTAAAAACACCGAAGTTATAGCATTTCCGATCAATCAGTTATATTGCAGCTATAGGACATAGTCGGCCGATCCCGGCCGTTCCGACTTATATACTGCGTGGAAAAGAAACAAAGGTGTGTGCAAAGTTTCAGGACGATAGCTTTAAAACTGAGAGACAAGTTTGCGTAGAAATAGACAGACAGACAGACGGACCGAATAGAATCTGTACGAAGTTCCAACTTTCTGTCTTCAAAAACACAAAAGTTGGGTAATTTCGGATTGTTCAGTTATATGGCAGCTATAAGATATAGTCGGCCGATCCTTATGAAATTAAGCATATTCTATTATTTTGCAAAAAATAGCATTCGTACTAAACTCGAATTCTCTACCTTTAAAAACACCGAAGTTATAAAATTTCCGATCAATCAGTTATATGAAAGCTATAAGATATAGTCGGCCGATCTTTGAAAAATATGGTAGGTCGTATTATTTTTTCCAAAATAGCACTTAGGCAAAATCCGAACTCTCTACCTTTAAAAACACCGAATTTATAGCATTTCCGATCAATCAGTTATATGGCAGCTATAAGATATAGTCGGCCAATCTTTGAAAAATATGGTAGGTCGATCTATTTTTTCAAAAATAGCACTTAGGCAAAATCCGAACTCTCTACCTCTAAAAACACCGAAGTTATAGCATTTTCGATCAATTAGTTATATGGCAGCTATAGGATATAGTCGGCCGATCCCGGCCGTTCTGACTTATATACTGCGTGGAAAAGAAACAAAGGTGTGTGCAAAGTTTCAGGACGATAGCTTTAAAACTGACAGACAGACAGACGGACCGAATTGAATCTGTACGAAGTTCCAACTTTCTGTCTTCAAAAACACAAAAATTGGGTAATTTCCGATTGTTGTTTGTTCCGACAGTTAAATGGCAGCTATAAGATATAGTCAGCCGATCTTTAAAAAATTTGCGAGGTCGTATTATTTTGTCCAAAAAAGCACTTAGGCAAAATCCGAAACACCGAAGTTATAGCATTTCCGATCCTTATGAAATTAAGCATACTCTATTATTTTGCCAAAAATAGCATTCGTACTAAATTCGAATTCTCTACCTTTAAAAACACCGAAGTTATAAAATTTCCGATCAATCAGTTATATGAAAGCTATAAGATATAGTCGGCCGATCTTTGAAAAATATGGTAGGTCGTATTATTTTTTCCAAAATAGCACTTAGGCAAAATCCGAACTCTCTACCTCTAAAAACACCGAAGTTATAGCATTTTCGATCAATCAGTTATATGGCAGCTATAGGATATAGTCGGCCGATCCCGGCCGTTCCGACTTATATACTGCGTGGAAAAGAAACAAAGGTGTGTGCAAAGTTTCAGGACGATAGCTTTAAAACTGAGAGACAAGTTTGCGTAGAAATAGACAGACAGACAGACGGACCGAATAGAATCTGTACGAAGTTCCAACTTTCTGTCTTCAAAAACACAAAAGTTGGGTAATTTCCGATTGTTCAGTTATATGGCAGCTATAAGATATAGACTCCCGATCCTTATGAAATTAAGCATATTCCATTATTTTGCCAAAAATATCATTCGTACTAAATTCGAATTCTCTACCTTTAAAAACACCGAATTTATAGCATTTCCGATCAATCAGTTATATGGCAGCTATAAGATATAGTCGGCCAATCTTTGAAAAATATGGTAGGTCGAATTATTTTTTCCAAAATAGCACTTAGGCAAAATCCGAACTCTCTACCTCTAAAAACACCGAAGTTATAGCATTTTCGATCAATTAGTTATATGGCAGCTATAGGATATAGTCGGCCGATCCCGGCCGTTCCGACTTATATACTGCGTGGAAAAGAAACAAAGGTGTGTGCAAAGTTTCAGGACGATAGCTTTAAAACTGAGAGACAAGTTTGCGTAGAAATAGACAGACAGACAGACGGACCGAATAGAATCTGTACGAAGTTCCAACTTTCTGTCTTCAAAAACACAAAAGTTGGGTAATTTCGGATTGTTCAGTTATATGGCAGCTATAAGATATAGTCGGCCGATCCTTATGAAATTAAGCATATTCTATTATTTTGCAAAAAATAGCATTCGTACTAAATTCGAATTCTCTACCTTTAAAAACACCGAAGTTATAGCATTTCCGATCAATCAGTTATATTGCAGCTATAGGACATAGTCGGCCGATCCCGGCCGTTCCGACTTATATACTGCGTGGAAAAGAAACAAAGGTATGAGCAAAGTTTCAGGACGATAGCTTTAAAACTGAGAGACAAGTTTGCGTAGAAATAGACAGACAGACAGACGGACCGAATAGAATCTGTACGAAGTTCCAACTTTCTGTCTTCAAAAACACAAAAGTTGGGTAATTTCCGATTGTTCAGTTATATGGCAGCTATAAGATATAATTGGCCGATCCTTATGAAATTAAGCATACTCTATTATTTTGCCAAAAATAGCATTCGTACTAAATTCGAATTCTCTACCTTTAAAAACACCGAAGTTATAGCATTTCCGATCAATCAGTTATATTGCAGCTATAGGACATAGTCGGCCGATCCCGGCCGTTCCGACTTATATACTGCGTGGAAAAGAAACAAAGGTGTGTGCAAAGTTTCAGGACGATAGCTTTAAAACTGAGAGACAAGTTTGCGTAGAAATAGACAGACAGACAGACGGACCGAATAGAATCTGTACGAAGTTCCAACTTTCTGTCTTCAAAAACACAAAAGTTGGGTAATTTCCGATTGTTCAGTTATATGGCAGCTATAAGATATTGACTCCCGATCCTTATGAAATTAAGCATATTCCATTATTTTGCCAAAAATATCATTCGTACTAAATTCGAATTCTCTACCTTTAAAAACACCGAATTTATAGCATTTCCGATCAATCAGTTATATGGCAGCTATAAGATATACTAGTCGGCCAATCTTTGAAAAATATGGTAGGTCGATCTATTTTTTCCAAAATAGCACTTAGGCAAAATCCGAACTCTCTACCTCTAAAAACACCGAAGTTATAGCATTTTCGATCAATTAGTTATATGGCAGCTATAGGATATAGTCGGCCGATCCCGGCCGTTCCGACTTATATACTGCGTGGAAAAGAAACAAAGGTGTGTGCAAAGTTTCAGGACGATAGCTTTAAAACTGAGAGACAAGTTTGCGTAGAAATAGACAGACAGACAGACGGACCGAATAGAATCTGTACGAAGTTCCAACTTTCTGTCTTCAAAAACACAAAAATTGGGTAATTTCCGATTGTTGTTTGTTCCGACAGTTAAATGGCAGCTATAAGATATAGTCAGCCGATCTTTAAAAAATTTGCGAGGTCGTATTATTTTGTCCAAAAAAAGCACTTAGGCAAAATCCGAAACACCGAAGTTATAGCATTTCCGATCCTTATGAAATTAAGCATACTCTATTATTTTGCCAAAAATAGCATTCGTACTAAATTCGAATTCTCTACCTTTAAAAACACCGAAGTTATAAAATTTCCGATCAATCAGTTATATGAAAGCTATAAGATATAGTCGGCCGATCTTTGAAAAATATGGTAGGTCGAATTATTTTTTCCAAAATAGCACTTAGGCAAAATCCGAACTCTCTACCTCTAAAAACACCGAAGTTATAGCATTTTCGATCAATTAGTTATATGGCAGCTATAGGATATAGTCGGCCGATCCCGGCCGTTCCGACTTATATACTGCGTGGAAAAGAAACAAAGGTGTGTGCAAAGTTTCAGGACGATAGCTTTAAAACTGAGAGACAAGTTTGCGTAGAAATAGACAGACAGACAGACGGACCGAATAGAATCTGTACGAAGTTCCAACTTTCTGTCTTCAAAAACACAAAAGTTGGGTAATTTCCGATTGTTCAGTTATATGGCAGCTATAAGATATAGACTCCCGATCCTTATGAAATTAAGCATATTCCATTATTTTGCCAAAAATATCATTCGTACTAAATTCGAATTCTCTACCTTTAAAAACACCGAATTTATAGCATTTCCGATCAATCAGTTATATGGCAGCTATAAGATATAGTCGGCCAATCTTTGAAAAATATGGTAGGTCGAATTATTTTTTCCAAAATAGCACTTAGGCAAAATCCGAACTCTCTACCTCTAAAAACACCGAAGTTATAGCATTTTCGATCAATTAGTTATATGGCAGCTATAGGATATAGTATTGTTCAGTTATATGGCAGCTCACCTTCCCTCTCTTTCTCTTAAGCGAACGGTCGTGTTTTTTTGTGCGCACTGCGTTTTATTATAAATATTGGTAAACCGGTGTTTACATACTTGTGAATTAAACCTTGTGAATCTTAACAATCTTAAAGCCTAAACCGTATCGCTTCGCGAGTGCTGTGGTATATTTGGAGTCGAATTAATAAATTGAATAATTTCAATTCCAAGCATAGCTCAGCTCTGCTTCTTCCCCGGCTTATCTTTATTTCTGCATTTCTCTTTTGCACTATTTAAAGCTCCCGCTTTGGCTTCCTATTTGGCACAGTGGTTCAAGGTATTGTGTTTTTAAACTTTTTAAATAATATTTTTTGTTTTATAATAAATAAAAGTAAAATGGAATTTAAACTTGTCTGTGCCATTAAGTCTTGTAACAAGACAATTTCCTCATCCCAGCCTGCCATCCATTGCTGGCTATGTGAGAACGTCGTACATGCCAAGTGTGCCGGTTTCACTGCATCAGTTTCGGATGCCATTTCCCGTAGGTCTGGGATACATTATTGTTGTGAAAATTGTCGTGCTGTGCAAGGCGAAATGAGGTCGTTCATGAGACAGACCAAAAATGGATTTAAAGAGCTGATCACTGGTTTTCGTAAAATCAATGACCAGCTCTGTGCGCTGGACACTCAGTTTAGTGGCCTTCAGCTGCTAAACGAGTCCCCTAAGCGCAAGAAATCCGCTGTTTCTGATCCGCCTCAGCCTGCTCAGCCGACATTAATGCAGCCGCTTATATCTCTGGCCACCCCAAGGGCCAGAACTGAGAAAAATTCGTCAGAATTTCTCAGGGATAATGAGCAATTGTCTGATATGTCCGCCATGGCATCCCTTCAAGTGATGCCACAAGTCCTAGGGAACGAAACCCCCATTAGGGTCACCCAAAAGGGTATTCCACAGTCCGGACCACCGGCACCGACTGATGCTGCAGTTCTAGTACCTGCGACACCAAAACCCTTACAGGTGATTCCTCCATCGAAACATATATTTGTTTCTCGGCTCGCCCCTGATACTTCAGAGATTGATATCTCGGCTTATATCAAAGCCAAAACAAAAGCCGATATAAAGGTGGAGGACATACAAAAATTTAAATATAGTTATACAAGGCGCACGTCTTCTTTCAAGATTCGTGTGCCCGCGCTGATGTTCAAGACGATTTGCTCTCCCAGTTTTTGGCCAGAGAATCTTTTCGTCCAAGAACATCAGCCTAGTTCCGTGAAGAAAAAGTTCAAAAACCAGTGGGAGTGAGACTTCCCAATATCGAAACCACTGACCAACCCTCCACCTCTTCTTTGGCCACTAACCCAAAAAACTAGTTTCCTCACTAACTCTTACCTATCAGAATACTAGGGGGCTACGTAGCAAACTCCCCAAGCTATATTCTGATAGTTCTTTCTTTGCATCCCATATAATAGCATTTACAGAAACCTGGTTAAATCCGGAGATCTTTAGCTCCGAAGTTTTTCCAAGTAAGTACACCACTTTTAGACGGGATCGATCTCAGCGAAGAGGAGGTGGAGTCCTCATTTCTGTAGACTCTACTCTTGCTTCTGAAGAGGTGAAATCCCATGAGTTTGGTGACATAGAATTTATTTGCGTTAAAATCACTATGTCCGTTAAAGCTTTATACATTACTTGTTCATATATACCTCCTATGTCTGAACCGCCTACATATTGGCAGCATTTGTCCGCCATTCGATACGTCTCTAACCTTATGACGGATCGTGACCAACTCGTAGCGGTGGGCGACTTTAATATCCCAGAATTAAAGTGGTCCAACGTCGACAACTCACCATCTTTGTCACTTTCAACTTACCATGACTTCACCGCGGGCATGTTTGACATGTCCCTAGGTCAGATCAATCATGTTAGAAATTCGCTAGGTCGGCTTTTAGACTTATGTTTTGTATCTGATCCGGATGGTACTGCTCTCTCCAGAGCTTTCCCCCCTTTCAACCCCAGAGGATCCATATCACCCCACGCTGGAGGTCTCAATCGAAACCACTCCTGGTATCGATCAGAGGTCTCCGAGCGTGGTAAATAAGATTTGCTGTTTCCGTAAAGCTGATTTTCAGAAACTTAATAGCCTTATAGAAACATTTGACTGGTCTGATATTCTGGCGTGCACTGATCTTAATGTCACTTTAGAAAAATTTTATTTTACTTTAAATAAATTTTTTGACTCATGTGTGCCTTGGAAATATCCGTCCGCCTCAGCAAATCCTCCTTGGTTTACAAGGTGCCTTACTAACTTAAAAAACAAAAAAAATAAGCTTTTACTTAAATATAAAAAAACCTGCAGTAGTGTGGATTTCGCAAGATACCTACTAGCTCGGTCGAATTTTACCGTGCATAACGCTGAATGTTATAGGAATTATATTGACCGCTGCCGGATTCAATTTACTCAGGATCCAAAGCAGTTTTATAATTTTGTAAACACTAAGCGTAAACACGTATCTTTTTCACCCCTGCTTACGTTTGAAAATTCTTCTGCGACTTCGGATCAGGCCATTGCCGATCTATTCGCAGAATTTTTTCAAACAACTTATTCTCCTCCTAAACTGACTGATCAGCCTTACGCATATAACATTCAAGCAGCAAATCTTATTTTCTGTCCGTTTTTTTCTGAGAATAACTTATTATCTGGTCTTTTAAGGGTAAAACCCATTTATTCGCCAGGCCCCGACGGAGTACCAGGCTGTGTGCTAAAATACTGCGCCAGGGCTCTGTGCAAACCTCTTCTAAGACTTTTCAACTTATCTTTGGAAACCTCGATTTTTCCCCTTATGTGGAAGGAATCATTTATAATTCCCCTACATAAAAAAGGGAAAAAGTCCGAGGCTGCCAACTACAGAGGCATCTCTAAGTTGTCGGCAATTCCAAAGTTATTTGAAAAATTAATTACCCCTCATTTGCAACACCTTTGCTCTTCGATTATCACTCCTTGTCAGCATGGCTTTATTAAGCGTCGCTCCACCACCACAAACTTATTGGAGTTGACATCCTTTGTCATAGATGGCTTTTGTAAGGGATATCAAACCGATGTAATTTACACAGACTTCAGCAAAGCATTCGATTCAGTTAATCACTCACTCTTGTTGAGTAAACTGAATATGCTGGGTTTTCCTAAAGACCTCTTAACGTGGATCTCCAGCTACCTAGATGGAAGGACACAAAGAGTCTTATTTAAAAACATACAGTCCCGTCTGGTCCGTGCTACATCCGGCGTCCCTCAAGGAAGTCATCTTGGCCCGTTATTATTTACGCTTTTTATAAACGACTTGCCCCCTGCTTTAACGAACTCTCTAGTTCTCATGTATGCAGATGATGTAAAGCTTTGTCTTCAGTACAAATCCATCTCTGCCCAATGCAGTCTTCAGTCTGACCTTGATAACTTTCAAAAATGGTGCTTAGCTAATGATCTAATACTTAATGGATCTAAATGCAAACATATGTCTTTTTATCGTTCTTGCCCTCTGCAAGCTACTTATTCTATTAATGGGATTGCCTTAGAAAAATTGACCCAGGTTAATGATCTCGGCATCCTATTAGACATCAAACTTAAATTTGCCGACCATATTTCCTTAATGGTAAATAAGGCTAAAGGAGTCCTTGGTTTTATCAAAAGGTGGTCAAAAGAATTTAATGACCCCTATATAACTAAAACTCTATTCATTTCTTTGGTCCGTCCTATACTGGAGTACGGTTCATGTGTCTGGAGTCCCCAATATGGAGTACATCAGGACCGCATAGAATCTGTACAAAAGAATTTCCTAACTTTTTCACTTAGAGGTCTAAACTGGGATGCAAATCTTCACCTTCCATCTTATAAGAGTAGACTCTTACTCATAAACTTACCTAGCTTAACAAATCGTAGGACAATGCTCGGTGTAGTCTTTCTGCATAACCTTATTAACGGGGATGTAGATAGCCAGCATTTACTAACACGCTTAAAATTTAACATTCCTAATAGAAGGACTCGAAACTTTAGTCCTCTGTTCCTTAGCCGTTGTAGTTCGACATATGCACTGCATGACCCTTTTAGGGTATTATGTTCGAACTACAATGGTCTCTACGCCATAACATCTCTTTCCTGTCCCTCAAACTTAAAATATAGAATTTTAAATTTCCTTAATAACTCCTCCTAGCTTAATAATAAAAAAAAATAGCTTAATATATTCTAACAAATCGTTTATTGAGCGCCCCTCGGTCGTCTGGGCCTCTAAGCTTTATGATGAATACAGGAATGCTAGCTGATGCTCTTATTGATGCACAAGCCATTTCCAAATTCTGAAAGACCGGAAAAAAAAAAAAAAAAAAAAAAGATATAATTGGCCGATCCTTATGAAATTAAGCATACTCTATTATTATGCCAAAAATAGCATTCGTACTAAATTCGAATTCTCTACCTTTAAAAACACCGAAGTTATAGCATTTCCGATCAATCAGTTATATTGCAGCTATAGGACATAGTCGGCCGATCCCGGCCGTTCCGACTTATATACTGCGTGGAAAAGAAACAAAGGTGTGTGCAAAGTTTCAGGACGATAGCTTTAAAACTGAGAGACAAGTTTGCGTAGAAATAGACAGATGGACCGCAAAAAATTTGTACGAAGTTCCAACTTTCTGTCTTCAAAAACACAAAAGTTGGGTAATTTCCGATTGTTCAGTTATATGGCAGCTATAAGATATAGACTCCCGATCCTTATGAAATTAAGCATATTCTATTATTTTGCCAAAAATAGCATTCGTACTAAATTCGAATTCTCTACCTTTAAAAACACCGAAGTTATAGCATTTCCGATCAATCAGTTATATGGCAGCTATAGGACATAGTCGGCCGATCCCGGCCGATCCCGGCCGCTCCGACTTATATACTGCGTGCAAAAGAAAGAAAGAAGTGTGCAAAGTTTCAGGACGATAGCTTTAAAACTGAGAGACAAGGTTGCGTAGAAATAGACAGACAGACAGACGGACCGAATAGAATCTGTACGAAGTTCCAACTTTCTGTCTTCAAAAACACAAAAGTTGGGTAATTTCCGATTGTTCAGTTATATGGCAGCTATAAGATATAGACTCCCGATCCTTATGAAATTAAGCATATTCCATTATTTTGCCAAAAATATCATTCGTACTAAATTCGAATTCTCTACCTTTAAAAACACCGAAGTTATAGCATTTCCGATCAATCAGTTATATGGCAGCTATAAGATATAGTCAGCCGATCTTTAAAAAATTTGCGAGGTCGTATTATTTTGTCCAAAAAAGCACTTAGGCAAAATCCGAAACACCGAAGTTATAGCATTTCCGATCCTTATGAAATTAAGCATATTTTATTATTTTGCCAAAAATATCATTCGTACTAAATTCGAATTCTCTAGCTTTAAAAGCACCAAAGTTATAAAATTTCCGATCAATCAGTTATATGAAAGCTATAAGATATAGTCGGCCGATCTTTGAAAAATATGGTAGGTCGTATTATTTTTTCCAAAATAGCACTTAGGCAAAATCCGAACTCTCTACCTCTAAAAACACCGAAGTTATAGCATTTTAGATCAATCAGTTATATGGCAGCTATAGGATATAGTCGGCCGATCCCGGCCGTTCCGACTTATATACTGCGTGGAAAAGAAACAAAGGTGTGTGCAAAGTTTCAGGACGATAGCTTTAAAACTGAGAGACAAGTTTGCGTAGAAATAGACAGACAGACAGACGGACCGAATAGAATCTGTACGAAGTTCCATCTTTCTGTCTTCAAAAACACAAAAGTTGGGTAATTTCCGATTGTTCAGTTATATGGCAGCTATAAGATATAATCGGCCGATCCTTATGAAATTAAGCATATTCTATTATTTTGCCAAAAATATCATTCGTACTAAATTCGAATTCTCTACCTTTAAAAACACCGAAGTTATAGCATTTTAGATCAATCAGTTATATGGCAGCTATAGGATATAGTCGGCCGATCCCGGCCGTTCCGACTTATATACTGCGTGGAAAAGAAACAAAGGTATGTGCAAAGTTTCAGGACGATAGCTTTAAAACTGAGAGACAAGTTTGCGTAGAAATAGACAGACAGACAGACGGACCGAATAGAATCTGTACGAAGTTCCAACTTTCTGTCTTCAAAAACACAAAAGTTGGGTAATTTCCGATTGTTCAGTTATATGGCAGCTATAAGATATAATTGGCCGATCCTTATGAAATTAAGCATAATCTATTATTTTGCCAAAAATAGCATTCGTACTAAATTCGAATTCTCTACCTTTAAAAACACCGAAGTTATAGCATTTCCGATCAATCAGTTATATTGCAGCTATAGGACATAGTCGGCCGATCCCGGCCGTTCCGACTTATATACTGCGTGGAAAAGAAACATAGGTGTGTGCAAAGTTTCAGGACGATAGCTTTAAAACTGAGAGACAAGTTTGCGTAGAAATAGACAGATGGACCGCAAAAAATTTGTACGAAGTTCCAACTTTCTGTCTTCAAAAACACAAAAGTTGGGTAATTTCTGATTGTTCAGTTATATGGCAGCTATAAGATATAGACTCCCGATCCTTATGAAATTAAGCATAGTCTATTATTTTGCCAAAAATAGCATTCGTACTAAATTCGAATTCTCTACCTTTAAAAACACCGAAGTTATAGCATTTCCGATCAATCAGTTATATGGCAGCTATAGGACATAGTCGGCCGATCCCGGCCGATCCCGGCCGCTCCGACTTATATACTGCGTGCAAAAGAAAGAAAGAAGTGTGCAAAGTTTCAGGACGATAGCTTTAAAACTGAGAGACAAGTTTGCGTAGAAATAGACAGACAGACAGACGGACCGAATAGAATCTGTACGAAGTTCCAACTTTCTGTCTTCAAAAACACAAAAGTTGGGTAATTTCGGATTGTTCAGTTATATGGCAGCTATAAGATATAGACTCCCGATCCTTATGAAATTAAGCATATTCCATTATTTTGCCAAAAATATCATTCGTACTAAATTCGAATTCTCTACCTTTAAAAACACCGAATTTATAGCATTTCCGATCAATCAGTTATATGGCAGCTATAAGATATAGTCGGCCAATCTTTGAAAAATATGGTAGGTCGAATTATTTTTTCCAAAATAGCACTTAGGCAAAATCCGAACTCTCTACCTCTAAAAACACCGAAGTTATAGCATTTTCGATCAATTAGTTATATGGCAGCTATAGGATATAGTCGGCCGATCCCGGCCGTTCCGACTTATATACTGCGTGGAAAAGAAACAAAGGTGTGTGCAAAGTTTCAGGACGATAGCTTTAAAACTGAGAGACAAGTTTGCGTAGAAATAGACAGACAGACAGACGGACCGAATAGAATCTGTACGAAGTTCCAACTTTCTGTCTTCAAAAACACAAAAGTTGGGTAATTTCCGATTGTTCAGTTATATGGCAGCTATAAGATATAGACTCCCGATCCTTATGAAATTAAGCATATTCCATTATTTTGCCAAAAATATCATTCGTACTAAATTCGAATTCTCTACCTTTAAAAACACCGAAGTTATAGCATTTTAGATCAATCAGTTATATGGCAGCTATAGGATATAGTCGGCCGATCCCGGCCGTTCCGACTTATATACTGCGTGGAAAAGAAACAAAGGTGTGTGCAAAGTTTCAGGACGATAGCTTTAAAACTGAGAGACAAGTTTGCGTAGAAATAGACAGACAGACAGACGGACCGAATAGAATCTGTACGAAGTTCCATCTTTCTGTCTTCAAAAACACAAAAGTTGGGTAATTTCCGATTGTTCAGTTATATGGCAGCTATAAGATATAATCGGCCGATCCTTATGAAATTAAGCATATTCTATTATTTTGCCAAAAATATCATTCGTACTAAATTCGAATTCTCTACCTTTAAAAACACCGAAGTTATAGCATTTTAGATCAATCAGTTATATGGCAGCTATAGGATATAGTCGGCCGATCCCGGCCGTTCCGACTTATATACTGCGTGGAAAAGAAACAAAGGTATGTGCAAAGTTTCAGGACGATAGCTTTAAAACTGAGAGACAAGTTTGCGTAGAAATAGACAGACAGACAGACGGACCGAATAGAATCTGTACGAAGTTCCAACTTTCTGTCTTCAAAAACACAAAAGTTGGGTAATTTCCGATTGTTCAGTTATATGGCAGCTATAAGATATAATTGGCCGATCCTTATGAAATTAAGCATACTCTATTATTTTGCCAAAAATAGCATTCGTACTAAATTCGAATTCTCTACCTTTAAAAACACCGAAGTTATAGCATTTCCGATCAATCAGTTATATTGCAGCTATAGGACATAGTCGGCCGATCCCGGCCGTTCCGACTTATATACTGCGTGGAAAAGAAACATAGGTGTGTGCAAAGTTTCAGGACGATAGCTTTAAAACTGAGAGACAAGTTTGCGTAGAAATAGACAGATGGACCGCAAAAAATTTGTACGAAGTTCCAACTTTCTGTCTTCAAAAACACAAAAGTTGGGTAATTTCTGATTGTTCAGTTATATGGCAGCTATAAGATATAGACTCCCGATCCTTATGAAATTAAGCATATTCTATTATTTTGCCAAAAATAGCATTCGTACTAAATTCGAATTCTCTACCTTTAAAAACACCGAAGTTATAGCATTTCCGATCAATCAGTTATATGGCAGCTATAGGACATAGTCGGCCGATCCCGGCCGATCCCGGCCGCTCCGACTTATATACTGCGTGCAAAAGAAAGAAAGAAGTGTGCAAAGTTTCAGGACGATAGCTTTAAAACTGAGAGACAAGTTTGCGTAGAAATAGACAGACAGACAGACGGACCGAATAGAATCTGTACGAAGTTCCAACTTTCTGTCTTCAAAAACACAAAAGTTGGGTAATTTCCGATTGTTCAGTTATATGGCAGCTATAAGATATAGACTCCCGATCCTTATGAAATTAAGCATATTCCATTATTTTGCCAAAAATATCATTCGTACTAAATTCGAATTCTCTACCTTTAAAAACACCGAATTTATAGCATTTCCGATCAATCAGTTATATGGCAGCTATAAGATATAGTCGGCCAATCTTTGAAAAATATGGTAGGTCGAATTATTTTTTCCAAAATAGCACTTAGGCAAAATCCGAACTCTCTACCTCTAAAAACACCGAAGTTATAGCATTTTCGATCAATTAGTTATATGGCAGCTATAGGATATAGTCGGCCGATCCCGGCCGTTCCGACTTATATACTGCGTGGAAAAGAAACAAAGGTGTGTGCAAAGTTTCAGGACGATAGCTTTAAAACTGAGAGACAAGTTTGCGTAGAAATAGACAGACAGACAGACGGACCGAATAGAATCTGTACGAAGTTCCAACTTTCTGTCTTCAAAAACACAAAAGTTGGGTAATTTCCGATTGTTCAGTTATATGGCAGCTATAAGATATAGACTCCCGATCCTTATGAAATTAAGCATATTCCATTATTTTGCCAAAAATATCATTCGTACTAAATTCGAATTCTCTACCTTTAAAAACACCGAATTTATAGCATTTCCGATCAATCAGTTATATGGCAGCTATAAGATATAGTCGGCCAATCTTTGAAAAATATGGTAGGTCGAATTATTTTTTCCAAAATAGCACTTAGGCAAAATCCGAACTCTCTACCTCTAAAAACACCGAAGTTATAGCATTTTCGATCAATTAGTTATATGGCAGCTATAGGATATAGTCGGCCGATCCCGGCCGTTCCGACTTATATACTGCGTGGAAAAGAAACAAAGGTGTGTGCAAAGTTTCAGGACGATAGCTTTAAAACTGAGAGACAAGTTTGCGTAGAAATAGACAGACAGACAGACGGACCGAATTGAATCTGTACCAAGTTCCAACTTTCTGTCTTCAAAAACACAAAAGTTGGGTAATTTCGGATTGTTCAGTTATATGGCAGCTATAAGATATAGTCGGCCGATCCTTATGAAATTAAGCATATTCTATTATTTTGCAAAAAATAGCATTCGTACTAAATTCGAATTCTCTACCTTTAAAAACACCGAAGTTATAGCATTTCCGATCAATCAGTTATATTGCAGCTATAGGACATAGTCGGCCGATCCCGGCCGTTCCGACTTATATACTGCGTGGAAAAGAAACAAAGGTGTGTGCAAAGTTTCAGGACGATAGCTTTAAAACTGAGAGACAAGTTTGCGTAGAAATAGACAGACAGACAGACGGACCGAATTGAATCTGTACCAAGTTCCAACTTTCTGTCTTCAAAAACACAAAAGTTGGGTAATTTCCGATTGTTCAGTTATATGGCAGCTATAAGATATAATTGGCCGATCCTTATGAAATTAAGCATACTCTATTATTTTGCCAAAAATAGCATTCGTACTAAATTCGAATTCTCTACCTTTAAAAACACCGAAGTTATAGCATTTCCGATCAATCAGTTATATTGCAGCTATAGGACATAGTCGGCCGATCCCGGCCGTTCCGACTTATATACTGCGTGGAAAAGAAACAAAGGTGTGTGCAAAGTTTCAGGACGATAGCTTTAAAACTGAGAGACAAGTTTGCGTAGAAATAGACAGATGGACCGCAAAAAATTTGTACGAAGTTCCAACTTTCTGTCTTCAAAAACACAAAAGTTGGGTAATTTCCGATTGTTCAGTTATATGGCAGCTATAAGATATAGACTCCCGATCCTTATGAAATTAAGCATATTCTATTATTTTGCCAAAAATAGCATTCGTACTAAATTCGAATTCTCTACCTTTAAAAACACCGAAGTTATAGCATTTCCGATCAATCAGTTATATGGCAGCTATAGGACATAGTCGGCCGATCCCGGCCGATCCCGGCCGCTCCGACTTATATACTGCGTGCAAAAGAAAGAAAGAAGTGTGCAAAGTTTCAGGACGATAGCTTTAAAACTGAGAGACAAGGTTGCGTAGAAATAGACAGACAGACAGACGGACCGAATAGAATCTGTACGAAGTTCCAACTTTCTGTCTTCAAAAACACAAAAATTGGGTAATTTCCGATTGTTGTTTGTTCCGACAGTTAAATGGCAGCTATAAGATATAGTCAGCCGATCTTTAAAAAATTTGCGAGGTCGTATTATTTTGTCCAAAAAAAGCACTTAGGCAAAATCCGAAACACCGAAGTTATAGCATTTCCGATCCTTATGAAATTAAGCATACTCTATTATTTTGCCAAAAATAGCATTCGTACTAAATTCGAATTCTCTACCTTTAAAAACACCGAAGTTATAAAATTTCCGATCAATCAGTTATATGAAAGCTATAAGATATAGTCGGCCGATCTTTGAAAAATATGGTAGGTCGTATTATTTTTTCCAAAATAGCACTTAGGCAAAATCCGAAACACCGAAGTTATATTATTTCCGATCCTTATGAAATTAAGCATATTTTATTATTTTGCCAAAAATACCATTCGTACTAAATTCGAATTGTCTAGCTTTAAAAGCACCAAAGTTATAGAATTTCCGATCAATCAGTTATATGGAAGCTATAAGATATAGTCGGCCGATCTTTGAAAAATATGGTAGGTCGTATTATTTTTTCCAAAATATCACTTAGGAAAAATCCGAACTCTCTACCTCTAAAAACACCGATGTTATAGAATTTCCGATCAATCAGTTATATGGCAGCTATAAGATATAGTCGGCCGATCTCTGAAAAATATGGTAGGTCGTATTATTTTTTCCAAAATAGCACTTAGGCAAAATCCGAACTCTCTACCTCTAAAAACACCGAAGTTATAGCATTTTAGATCAATCAGTTATATGGCAGCTATAGGATATAGTCGGCCGATCCCGGCCGTTCCGACTTATATATTGCGTGGAAAAGAAACAAAGGTGTGTGCAAAGTTTCAGGACGATAGCTTTAAAACTGAGAGACAAGTTTGCGTAGAAATAGACAGACAGACAGACGGACCGAATAGAATCTGTACGAAGTTCCAACTTTCTGTCTTCAAAAACACAAAAGTTGGGTAATTTCCGATTGTTCAGTTATATGGCAGCTATAAGATATAGACTCCCGATCCTTATGAAATTAAGCATATTCCATTATTTTGCCAAAAATATCATTCGTACTAAATTCGAATTCTCTACCTTTAAAAACACCGAAGTTATAGCATTTCCGATCAATCAGTTATATGGCAGCTATAAGATATAGTCAGCCGATCTTTAAAAAATTTGCGAGGTCGTATTATTTTGTCCAAAAAAGCACTTAGGCAAAATCCGAAACACCGAAGTTATAGCATTTCCGATCCTTATGAAATTAAGCATATTTTATTATTTTGCCAAAAATACCATTCGTACTAAATTCGAATTGTCTAGCTTTAAAAGCACCAAAGTTATAGAATTTCCGATCAATCAGTTATATGGAAGCTATAAGATATAGTCGGCCGATCTTTGAAAAATATGGTAGGTCGAATTATTTTTTCCAAAATAGCACTTAGGCAAAATCCGAACTCTCTACCTCTAAAAACACCGAAGTTATAGCATTTTCGATCAATTAGTTATATGGCAGCTATAGGATATAGTCGGCCGATCCCGGCCGTTCCGACTTATATACTGCGTGGAAAAGAAACAAAGGTGTGTGCAAAGTTTCAGGACGATAGCTTTAAAACTGAGAGACAAGTTTGCGTAGAAATAGACAGACAGACAGACGGACCGAATAGAATCTGTACGAAGTTCCAACTTTCTGTCTTCAAAAACACAAAAGTTGGGTAATTTCCGATTGTTCAGTTATATGGCAGCTATAAGATATAGACTCCCGATCCTTATGAAATTAAGCATATTCCATTATTTTGCCAAAAATATCATTCGTACTAAATTCGAATTCTCTACCTTTAAAAACACCAAAGTTATAGAATTTCCGATCAATCAGTTATATGGAAGCTATAAGATATAGTCGGCCGATCTTTGAAAAATATGGTAGGTCGAATTATTTTTTCCAAAATAGCACTTAGGCAAAATCCGAACTCTCTACCTCTAAAAACACCGAAGTTATAGCATTTTCGATCAATTAGTTATATGGCAGCTATAGGATATAGTCGGCCGATCCCGGCCGTTCCGACTTATATACTGCGTGGAAAAGAAACAAAGGTGTGTGCAAAGTTTCAGGACGATAGCTTTAAAACTGAGAGACAAGTTTGCGTAGAAATAGACAGACAGACAGACGGACCGAATTGAATCTGTACCAAGTTCCAACTTTCTGTCTTCAAAAACACAAAAGTTGGGTAATTTCGGATTGTTCAGTTATATGGCAGCTATAAGATATAGTCGGCCGATCCTTATGAAATTAAGCATATTCTATTATTTTGCAAAAAATAGCATTCGTACTAAATTCGAATTCTCTACCTTTAAAAACACCGAAGTTATAGCATTTCCGATCAATCAGTTATATTGCAGCTATAGGACATAGTCGGCCGATCCCGGCCGTTCCGACTTATATACTGCGTGGAAAAGAAACAAAGGTGTGTGCAAAGTTTCAGGACGATAGCTTTAAAACTGAGAGACAAGTTTGCGTAGAAATAGACAGACAGACAGACGGACCGAATTGAATCTGTACCAAGTTCCAACTTTCTGTCTTCAAAAACACAAAAGTTGGGTAATTTCCGATTGTTCAGTTATATGGCAGCTATAAGATATAATTGGCCGATCCTTATGAAATTAAGCATACTCTATTATTTTGCCAAAAATAGCATTCGTACTAAATTCGAATTCTCTACCTTTAAAAACACCGAAGTTATAGCATTTCCGATCAATCAGTTATATTGCAGCTATAGGACATAGTCGGCCGATCCCGGCCGTTCCGACTTATATACTGCGTGGAAAAGAAACAAAGGTGTGTGCAAAGTTTCAGGACGATAGCTTTAAAACTGAGAGACAAGTTTGCGTAGAAATAGACAGATGGACCGCAAAAAATTTGTACGAAGTTCCAACTTTCTGTCTTCAAAAACACAAAAGTTGGGTAATTTCCGATTGTTCAGTTATATGGCAGCTATAAGATATAGACTCCCGATCCTTATGAAATTAAGCATATTCTATTATTTTGCCAAAAATAGCATTCGTACTAAATTCGAATTCTCTACCTTTAAAAACACCGAAGTTATAGCATTTCCGATCAATCAGTTATATGGCAGCTATAGGACATAGTCGGCCGATCCCGGCCGCTCCGACTTATATACTGCGTGCAAAAGAAAGAAAGAAGTGTGCAAAGTTTCAGGACGATAGCTTTAAAACTGAGAGACAAGGTTGCGTAGAAATAGACAGACAGACAGACGGACCGAATAGAATCTGTACGAAGTTCCAACTTTCTGTCTTCAAAAACACAAAAATTGGGTAATTTCCGATTGTTGTTTGTTCCGACAGTTAAATGGCAGCTATAAGATATAGTCAGCCGATCTTTAAAAAATTTGCGAGGTCGTATTATTTTGTCCAAAAAAGCACTTAGGCAAAATCCGAAACACCGAAGTTATAGCATTTCCGATCCTTATGAAATTAAGCATACTCTATTATTTTGCCAAAAATAGCATTCGTACTAAATTCGAATTCTCTACCTTTAAAAACACCGAAGTTATAAAATTTCCGATCAATCAGTTATATGAAAGCTATAAGATATAGTCGGCCGATCTTTGAAAAATATGGTAGGTCGTATTATTTTTTCCAAAATAGCACTTAGGCAAAATCCGAACTCTCTACCTCTAAAAACACCGAAGTTATAGCATTTTAGATCAATCAGTTATATGGCAGCTATAGGATATAGTCGGCCGATCCCGGCCGTTCCGACTTATATACTGCGTGGAAAAGAAACAAAGGTGTGTGCAAAGTTTCAGGACGATAGCTTTAAAACTGAGAGACAAGTTTGCGTAGAAATAGACAGACAGACAGACGGACCGAATAGAATCTGTACGAAGTTCCAACTTTCTGTCTTCAAAAACACAAAAGTTGGGTAATTTCCGATTGTTCAGTTATATGGCAGCTATAAGATATAGACTCCCGATCCTTATGAAATTAAGCATATTCCATTATTTTGCCAAAAATATCATTCGTACTAAATTCGAATTCTCTACCTTTAAAAACACCGAAGTTATAGCATTTCCGATCAATCAGTTATATGGCAGCTATAAGATATAGTCAGCCGATCTTTAAAAAATTTGCGAGGTCGTATTATTTTGTCCAAAAAAGCACTTAGGCAAAATCCGAAACACCGAAGTTATAGCATTTCCGATCCTTATGAAATTAAGCTTATTTTATTATTTTGCCAAAAATATCATTCGTACTAAATTCGAATTCTCTAGCTTTAAAAGCACCAAAGTTATAAAATTTCCGATCAATCAGTTATATGAAAGCTATAAGATATAGTCGGCCGATCTTTGAAAAATATGGTAGGTCGTATTATTTTTTCCAAAATAGCACTTAGGCAAAATCCGAACTCTCTACCTCTAAAAACACCGAAGTTATAGCATTTTAGATCAATCAGTTATATGGCAGCTATAGGATATAGTCGGCCGATCCCGGCCGTTCCGACTTATATACTGCGTGGAAAAGAAACAAAGGTGTGTGCAAAGTTTCAGGACGATAGCTTTAAAACTGAGAGACAAGTTTGCGTAGAAATAGACAGACAGACAGACGGACCGAATAGAATCTGTACGAAGTTCCAACTTTCTGTCTTCAAAAACACAAAAGTTGGGTAATTTCCGATTGTTCAGTTATATGGCAGCTATAAGATATAGACTCCCGATCCTTATGAAATTAAGCATATTCCATTATTTTGCCAAAAATATCATTCGTACTAAATTCGAATTCTCTACCTTTAAAAACACCGAAGTTATAGCATTTCCGATCAATCAGTTATATGGCAGCTATAAGATATAGTCAGCCGATCTTTAAAAAATTTGCTAGGTCGTATTATTTTGTCCAAAAAAAGCACTTAGGCAAAATCCGAAACACCGAAGTTATAGCATTTCCGATCCTTATGAAATTAAGCATATTTTATTATTTTGCCAAAAATACCATTCGTACTAAATTCGAATTGTCTAGCTTTAAAAGCACCAAAGTTATAGAATTTCCGATCAATCAGTTATATGGAAGCTATAAGATATAGTCGGCCGATCTTTGAAAAATATGGTAGGTCGTATTATTTTTTCCAAAATATCACTTAGGAAAAATCCGAACTCTCTACCTCTAAAAACACCGATGTTATAGAATTTCCGATCAATCAGTTATATGGCAGCTATAAGATATAGTCGGCCGATCTCTGAAAAATATGGTAGGTCGTATTATTTTTTCCAAAATAGCACTTAGGCAAAATCCGAACTCTCTACCACTAAAAACACCGAAGTGATAGCATTGTCGATCAATCAGTTATATGGCAGCTATAAGATATAGTCGGCCGATCTTTAAAAAATATGGTAGGTCGTATTATTTTTTCCAAAATAGCACTTAGGCAAAATCCGAACTCTCTACCTCTAAAAACACCGAAGTTGTAGCATTTTCGATCAATTAGTTATATAGCAGCTATAGGATATAGTCGGCCGATCCCGGCCGTTCCGACTTATATACTGCGTGGAAAAGAAACAAAGGTGTGTGCAAAGTTTCAGGACGATAGCTTTAAAACTGAGAGACAAGTTTGCGTAGAAATAGACAGACAGACAGACGGACCGAATTGAATCTGTACGAAGTTCCAACTTTCTGTCTTCCAAAACACAAAAGTTGGGTAATTTCGGATTGTTCAGTTATATGGCAGCTATAAGATATAGTCGGCCGATCCTTATGAAATTAAGCATATTCTATTATTTTGCAAAAAATAGCATTCGTACTAAATTCGAATTCTCTACCTTTAAAAACACCGAAGTTATAGCATTTCCGATCAATCAGTTATATTGCAGCTATAGGACATAGTCGGCCGATCCCGGCCGTTCCGACTTATATACTGCGTGGAAAAGAAACAAAGGTATGTGCAAAGTTTCAGGACGATAGCTTTAAAACTGAGAGACAAGTTTGCGTAGAAATAGACAGACAGACAGACGGACCGAATAGAATCTGTACGAAGTTCCAACTTTCTGTCTTCAAAAACACAAAAGTTGGGTAATTTCCGATTGTTCAGTTATATGGCAGCTATAAGATATAATTGGCCGATCCTTATGAAATTAAGCATACTCTATTATTTTGCCAAAAATAGCATTCGTACTAAATTCGAATTCTCTACCTTTAAAAACACCGAAGTTATAGCATTTCCGATCAATCAGTTATATTGCAGCTATAGGACATAGTCGGCCGATCCCGGCCGTTCCGACTTATATACTGCGTGGAAAAGAAACAAAGGTGTGTGCAAAGTTTCAGGACGATAGCTTTAAAACTGAGAGACAAGTTTGCGTAGAAATAGACAGATGGACCGCAAAAAATTTGTACGAAGTTCCAACTTTCTGTCTTCAAAAACACAAAAGTTGGGTAATTTCCGATTGTTCAGTTATATGGCAGCTATAAGATATAGACTCCCGATCCTTATGAAATTAAGCATATTCTATTATTTTGCCAAAAATAGCATTCGTACTAAATTCGAATTCTCTACCTTTAAAAACACCGAAGTTATAGCATTTCCGATCAATCAGTTATATGGCAGCTATAGGACATAGTCGGCCGATCCCGGCCGATCCCGGCCGCTCCGACTTATATACTGCGTGCAAAAGAAAGAAAGAAGTGTGCAAAGTTTCAGGACGATAGCTTTAAAACTGAGAGACAAGGTTGCGTAGAAATAGACAGACAGACAGACGGACCGAATAGAATCTGTACGAAGTTCCAACTTTCTGTCTTCAAAAACACAAAAATTGGGTAATTTCCGATTGTTGTTTGTTCCGACAGTTAAATGGCAGCTATAAGATATAGTCAGCCGATCTTTAAAAAATTTGCGAGGTCGTATTATTTTGTCCAAAAAAGCACTTAGGCAAAATCCGAAACACCGAAGTTATAGCATTTCCGATCCTTATGAAATTAAGCATACTCTATTATTTTGCCAAAAATAGCATTCGTACTAAATTCGAATTCTCTACCTTTAAAAACACCAAAGTTATAAAATTTCCGATCAATCAGTTATATGAAAGCTATAAGATATAGTCGGCCGATCTTTGAAAAATATGGTAGGTCGTATTATTTTTTCCAAAATAGCACTTAGGCAAAATCCGAACTCTCTACCTCTAAAAACACCGAAGTTATAGCATTTTTGATCAATCAGTTATATGGCAGCTATAGGATATAGTCGGCCGATCCCGGCCGTTCCGACTTACATATATACTGCGTGGAAAAGAAACAAAGGTGTGTGCAAAGTTTCAGGACGATAGCTTTAAAACTGAGAGACAAGTTTGCGTAGAAATAGACAGACAGACAGACGGACCGAATAGAATCTGTACGAAGTTCCAACTTTCTGTCTTCAAAAACACAAAAGTTGGGTAATTTCCGATTGTTCAGTTATATGGCAGCTATAAGATATAGACTCCCGATCCTTATGAAATTAAGCATATTCCATTATTTTGCCAAAAATATCATTCGTACTAAATTCGAATTCTCTACCTTTAAAAACACCGAAGTTATAGCATTTCCGATCAATCAGTTATATGGCAGCTATAAGATATAGTCAGCCGATCTTTAAAAAATTTGCGAGGTCGTATTATTTTGTCCAAAAAAAGCACTTAGGCAAAATCCGAAACACCGAAGTTATAGCATTTCCGATCCTTATGAAATTAAGCATATTTTATTATTTTGCCAAAAATATCATTCGTACTAAATTCGAATTCTCTAACTTTAAAAGCACCAAAGTTATAAAATTTACGATCAATCAGTTATATGAAAACTATAAGATATAGTCGGCCGATCTTTGAAAAATATGGTAGGTCGTATTATTTTTTCCAAAATAGCACTTAGGCAAAATCCGAACTCTCTACCTCTAAAAACACCGAAGTTATAGCATTTTAGATCAATCAGTTATATGGCAGCTATAGGATATAGTCGGCCGATCCCGGCCGTTCCGACTTATATACTGCGTGGAAAAGAAACAAAGGTGTGTGCAAAGTTTCAGGACGATAGCTTTAAAACTGAGAGACAAGTTTGCGTAGAAATAGACAGACAGACAGACGGACCGAATAGAATCTGTACGAAGTTCCAACTTTCTGTCTTCAAAAACACAAAAGTTGGGTAATTTCCGATTGTTCAGTTATATGGCAGCTATAAGATATAGACTCCCGATCCTTATGAAATTAAGCATATTCCATTATTTTGCCAAAAATATCATTCGTACTAAATTCGAATTCTCTACCTTTAAAAACACCGAAGTTATAGCATTTCCGATCAATCAGTTATATGGCAGCTATAAGATATAGTCAGCCGATCTTTAAAAAATTTGCTAGGTCGTATTATTTTGTCCAAAAAAGCACTTAGGCAAAATCCGAAACACCGAAGTTATAGCATTTCCGATCCTTATGAAATTAAGCATATTTTATTATTTTGCCAAAAATACCATTCGTACTAAATTCGAATTGTCTAGCTTTAAAAGCACCAAAGTTATAGAATTTCCGATCAATCAGTTATATGGAAGCTATAAGATATAGTCGGCCGATCTTTGAAAAATATGGTAGGTCGTATTATTTTTTCCAAAATATCACTTAGGCAAAATCCGAACTCTCTACCTCTAAAAACACCGATGTTATAGAATTTCCGATCAATCAGTTATATGGCAGCTATAAGATATAGTCGGCCGATCTTTGAAAAATATGGTAGGTCGTATTATTTTTTCTAAAATAGCACTTAGGCAAAATCCGAACTCTCTACCACTAAAAACACCGAAGTGATAGCATTGTCGATCAATCAGTTATATGGCAGCTATAAGATATAGTCGGCCGATCCTTATGAAATTAAGCATACTCTATTATTTTGCCAAAAATAGCATTCGTACTAAATTCGAATTCTCTACCTTTAAAAACACCGAAGTTATAGCATTTCCGATCAATCAGTTATATTGCAGCTATAGGACATAGTCGGCCGTTCCGACTTATATACTGCGTGGAAAAGAAACAAAGGTGTGTGCAAAGTTTCAGGACGATAGCTTTAAAACTGAGAGACAAGTTTGCGTAGAAATAGACAGATGGACCGCAAAAAATTTGTACGAAGTTCCAACTTTCTGTCTTCAAAAACACAAAAGTTGGGTAATTTCCGATTGTTCAGTTATATGGCAGCTATAAGATATAATTGGCCGATCCTTATGAAATTAAGCATACTCTATTATTTTGCCAAAAATAGCATTCGTACTAAATTCGAATTCTCTACCTTTAAAAACACCGAAGTTATAGCATTTCCGATCAATCAGTTATATTGCAGCTATAGGACATAGTCGGCCGATCCCGGCCGTTCCGACTTATATACTGCGTGGAAAAGAAACAAAGGTGTGTGCAAAGTTTCAGGACGATAGCTTTAAAACTGAGAGACAAGTTTGCGTAGAAATAGACAGATGGACCGCAAAAAATTTGTACGAAGTTCCAACTTTCTGTCTTCAAAAACACAAAAGTTGGGTAATTTCCGATTGTTCAGTTATGTGGCAGCTATAAGATATAGACTCCCGATCCTTATGAAATTAAGCATATTCTATTATTTTGCCAAAAATAGCATTCGTACTAAATTCGAATTCTCTACCTTTAAAAACACCGAAGTTATAGCATTTCCGATCAATCAGTTATATGGCAGCTATAGGACATAGTCGGCCGATCCCGGCCGATCCCGGCCGCTCCGACTTATATACTGCGTGCAAAAGAAAGAAAGAAGTGTGCAAAGTTTCAGGACGATAGCTTTAAAACTGAGAGACAAGGTTGCGTAGAAATAGACAGACAGACAGACGGACCGAATAGAATCTGTACGAAGTTCCAACTTTCTGTCTTCAAAAACACAAAAATTGGGTAATTTCCGATTGTTGTTTGTTCCGACAGTTAAATGGCAGCTATAAGATATAGTCAGCCGATCTTTAAAAAATTTGCGAGGTCGTATTATTTTGTCCAAAAAAGCACTTAGGCAAAATCCGAAACACCGAAGTTATAGCATTTCCGATCCTTATGAAATTAAGCATACTCTATTATTTTGCCAAAAATAGCATTCGTACTAAATTCGAATTCTCTACCTTTAAAAACACCAAAGTTATAAAATTTCCGATCAATCAGTTATATGAAAGCTATAAGATATAGTCGGCCGATCTTTGAAAAATATGGTAGGTCGTATTATTTTTTCCAAAATAGCACTTAGGCAAAATCCGAACTCTCTACCTCTAAAAACACCGAAGTTATAGCATTTTTGATCAATCAGTTATATGGCAGCTATAGGATATAGTCGGCCGATCCCGGCCGTTCCGACTTATATACTGCGTGGAAAAGAAACAAAGGTGTGTGCAAAGTTTCAGGACGATAGCTTTAAAACTGAGAGACAAGTTTGCGTAGAAATAGACAGACAGACAGACGGACCGAATAGAATCTGTACGAAGTTCCAACTTTCTGTCTTCAAAAACACAAAAGTTGGGTAATTTCCGATTGTTCAGTTATATGGCAGCTATAAGATATAGACTCCCGATCCTTATGAAATTAAGCATATTCCATTATTTTGCCAAAAATATCATTCGTACTAAATTCGAATTCTCTACCTTTAAAAACACCGAAGTTATAGCATTTCCGATCAATCAGTTATATGGCAGCTATAAGATATAGTCAGCCGATCTTTAAAAAATTTGCGAGGTCGTATTATTTTGTCCAAAAAAAGCACTTAGGCAAAATCCGAAACACCGAAGTTATAGCATTTCCGATCCTTATGAAATTAAGCATATTTTATTATTTTGCCAAAAATATCATTCGTACTAAATTCGAATTCTCTAACTTTAAAAGCACCAAAGTTATAAAATTTACGATCAATCAGTTATATGAAAACTATAAGATATAGTCGGCCGATCTTTGAAAAATATGGTAGGTCGTATTATTTTTTCCAAAATAGCACTTAGGCAAAATCCGAACTCTCTACCTCTAAAAACACCGAAGTTATAGCATTTTAGATCAATCAGTTATATGGCAGCTATAGGATATAGTCGGCCGATCCCGGCCGTTCCGACTTATATACTGCGTGGAAAAGAAACAAAGGTGTGTGCAAAGTTTCAGGACGATAGCTTTAAAACTGAGAGACAAGTTTGCGTAGAAATAGACAGACAGACAGACGGACCGAATAGAATCTGTACGAAGTTCCAACTTTCTGTCTTCAAAAACACAAAAGTTGGGTAATTTCCGATTGTTCAGTTATATGGCAGCTATAAGATATAGACTCCCGATCCTTATGAAATTAAGCATATTCCATTATTTTGCCAAAAATATCATTCGTACTAAATTCGAATTCTCTACCTTTAAAAACACCGAAGTTATAGCATTTCCGATCAATCAGTTATATGGCAGCTATAAGATATAGTCAGCCGATCTTTAAAAAATTTGCGAGGTCGTATTATTTTGTCCAAAAAAGCACTTAGGCAAAATCCGAAACACCGAAGTTATAGCATTTCCGATCCTTATGAAATTAAGCATATTTTATTATTTTGCCAAAAATATCATTCGTACTAAATTCGAATTCTCTAACTTTAAAAGCACCAAAGTTATAAAATTTACGATCAATCAGTTATATGAAAACTATAAGATATAGTCGGCCGATCTTTGAAAAATATGGTAGGTCGTATTATTTTTTCCAAAATAGCACTTAGGCAAAATCCGAACTCTCTACCTCTAAAAACACCGAAGTTATAGCATTTTAGATCAATCAGTTATATGGCAGCTATAGGATATAGTCGGCCGATCCCGGCCGTTCCGACTTATATACTGCGTGGAAAAGAAACAAAGGTGTGTGCAAAGTTTCAGGACGATAGCTTTAAAACTGAGAGACAAGTTTGCGTAGAAATAGACAGACAGACAGACGGACCGAATAGAATCTGTACGAAGTTCCAACTTTCTGTCTTCAAAAACACAAAAGTTGGGTAATTTCCGATTGTTCAGTTATATGGCAGCTATAAGATATAGACTCCCGATCCTTATGAAATTAAGCATATTCCATTATTTTGCCAAAAATATCATTCGTACTAAATTCGAATTCTCTACCTTTAAAAACACCGAAGTTATAGCATTTCCGATCAATCAGTTATATGGCAGCTATAAGATATAGTCAGCCGATCTTTAAAAAATTTGCGAGGTCGTATTATTTTGTCCAAAAAAGCACTTAGGCAAAATCCGAAACACCGAAGTTATAGCATTTCCGATCCTTATGAAATTAAGCATATTTTATTATTTTGCCAAAAATACCATTCGTACTAAATTCGAATTGTCTAGCTTTAAAAGCACCAAAGTTATAGAATTTCCGATCAATCAGTTATATGGAAGCTATAAGATATAGTCGGCCGATCTTTGAAAAATATGGTAGGTCGTATTATTTTTTCCAAAATATCACTTAGGCAAAATCCGAACTCTCTACCTCTAAAAACACCGATGTTATAGAATTTCCGATCAATCAGTTATATGGCAGCTATAAGATATAGTCGGCCGATCTTTGAAAAATATGGTAGGTCGTATTATTTTTTCTAAAATAGCACTTAGGCAAAATCCGAACTCTCTACCACTAAAAACACCGAAGTGATAGCATTGTCGATCAATCAGTTATATGGCAGCTATAAGATATAGTCGGCCGATCCTTATGAAATTAAGCATACTCTATTATTTTGCCAAAAATAGCATTCGTACTAAATTCGAATTCTCTACCTTTAAAAACACCGAAGTTATAGCATTTCCGATCAATCAGTTATATTGCAGCTATAGGACATAGTCGGCCGTTCCGACTTATATACTGCGTGGAAAAGAAACAAAGGTGTGTGCAAAGTTTCAGGACGATAGCTTTAAAACTGAGAGACAAGTTTGCGTAGAAATAGACAGATGGACCGCAAAAAATTTGTACGAAGTTCCAACTTTCTGTCTTCAAAAACACAAAAGTTGGGTAATTTCCGATTGTTCAGTTATATGGCAGCTATAAGATATAATTGGCCGATCCTTATGAAATTAAGCATACTCTATTATTTTGCCAAAAATAGCATTCGTACTAAATTCGAATTCTCTACCTTTAAAAACACCGAAGTTATAGCATTTCCGATCAATCAGTTATATTGCAGCTATAGGACATAGTCGGCCGATCCCGGCCGTTCCGACTTATATACTGCGTGGAAAAGAAACAAAGGTGTGTGCAAAGTTTCAGGACGATAGCTTTAAAACTGAGAGACAAGTTTGCGTAGAAATAGACAGATGGACCGCAAAAAATTTGTACGAAGTTCCAACTTTCTGTCTTCAAAAACACAAAAGTTGGGTAATTTCCGATTGTTCAGTTATGTGGCAGCTATAAGATATAGACTCCCGATCCTTATGAAATTAAGCATATTCTATTATTTTGCCAAAAATAGCATTCGTACTAAATTCGAATTCTCTACCTTTAAAAACACCGAAGTTATAGCATTTCCGATCAATCAGTTATATGGCAGCTATAGGACATAGTCGGCCGATCCCGGCCGATCCCGGCCGCTCCGACTTATATACTGCGTGCAAAAGAAAGAAAGAAGTGTGCAAAGTTTCAGGACGATAGCTTTAAAACTGAGAGACAAGGTTGCGTAGAAATAGACAGACAGACAGACGGACCGAATAGAATCTGTACGAAGTTCCAACTTTCTGTCTTCAAAAACACAAAAATTGGGTAATTTCCGATTGTTGTTTGTTCCGACAGTTAAATGGCAGCTATAAGATATAGTCAGCCGATCTTTAAAAAATTTGCGAGGTCGTATTATTTTGTCCAAAAAAAGCACTTAGGCAAAATCCGAAACACCGAAGTTATAGCATTTCCGATCCTTATGAAATTAAGCATACTCTATTATTTTGCCAAAAATAGCATTCGTACTAAATTCGAATTCTCTACCTTTAAAAACACCAAAGTTATAAAATTTCCGATCAATCAGTTATATGAAAGCTATAAGATATAGTCGGCCGATCTTTGAAAAATATGGTAGGTCGTATTATTTTTTCCAAAATAGCACTTAGGCAAAATCCGAACTCTCTACCTCTAAAAACACCGAAGTTATAGCATTTTTGATCAATCAGTTATATGGCAGCTATAGGATATAGTCGGCCGATCCCGGCCGTTCCGACTTATATACTGCGTGGAAAAGAAACAAAGGTGTGTGCAAAGTTTCAGGACGATAGCTTTAAAACTGAGAGACAAGTTTGCGTAGAAATAGACAGACAGACAGACGGACCGAATAGAATCTGTACGAAGTTCCAACTTTCTGTCTTCAAAAACACAAAAGTTGGGTAATTTCCGATTGTTCAGTTATATGGCAGCTATAAGATATAGACTCCCGATCCTTATGAAATTAAGCATATTCCATTATTTTGCCAAAAATATCATTCGTACTAAATTCGAATTCTCTACCTTTAAAAACACCGAAGTTATAGCATTTCCGATCAATCAGTTATATGGCAGCTATAAGATATAGTCAGCCGATCTTTAAAAAATTTGCGAGGTCGTATTATTTTGTCCAAAAAAGCACTTAGGCAAAATCCGAAACACCGAAGTTATAGCATTTCCGATCCTTATGAAATTAAGCATATTTTATTATTTTGCCAAAAATACCATTCGTACTAAATTCGAATTGTCTAGCTTTAAAAGCACCAAAGTTATAGAATTTCCGATCAATCAGTTATATGGAAGCTATAAGATATAGTCGGCCGATCTTTGAAAAATATGGTAGGTCGTATTATTTTTTCCAAAATATCACTTAGGCAAAATCCGAACTCTCTACCTCTAAAAACACCGATGTTATAGAATTTCCGATCAATCAGTTATATGGCAGCTATAAGATATAGTCGGCCGATCTTTGAAAAATATGGTAGGTCGTATTATTTTTTCTAAAATAGCACTTAGGCAAAATCCGAACTCTCTACCACTAAAAACACCGAAGTGATAGCATTGTCGATCAATCAGTTATATGGCAGCTATAAGATATAGTCGGCCGATCCTTATGAAATTAAGCATACTCTATTATTTTGCCAAAAATAGCATTCGTACTAAATTCGAATTCTCTACCTTTAAAAACACCGAAGTTATAGCATTTCCGATCAATCAGTTATATTGCAGCTATAGGACATAGTCGGCCGTTCCGACTTATATACTGCGTGGAAAAGAAACAAAGGTGTGTGCAAAGTTTCAGGACGATAGCTTTAAAACTGAGAGACAAGTTTGCGTAGAAATAGACAGATGGACCGCAAAAAATTTGTACGAAGTTCCAACTTTCTGTCTTCAAAAACACAAAAGTTGGGTAATTTCCGATTGTTCAGTTATATGGCAGCTATAAGATATAATTGGCCGATCCTTATGAAATTAAGCATACTCTATTATTTTGCCAAAAATAGCATTCGTACTAAATTCGAATTCTCTACCTTTAAAAACACCGAAGTTATAGCATTTCCGATCAATCAGTTATATTGCAGCTATAGGACATAGTCGGCCGATCCCGGCCGTTCCGACTTATATACTGCGTGGAAAAGAAACAAAGGTGTGTGCAAAGTTTCAGGACGATAGCTTTAAAACTGAGAGACAAGTTTGCGTAGAAATAGACAGATGGACCGCAAAAAATTTGTACGAAGTTCCAACTTTCTGTCTTCAAAAACACAAAAGTTGGGTAATTTCCGATTGTTCAGTTATGTGGCAGCTATAAGATATAGACTCCCGATCCTTATGAAATTAAGCATATTCTATTATTTTGCCAAAAATAGCATTCGTACTAAATTCGAATTCTCTACCTTTAAAAACACCGAAGTTATAGCATTTCCGATCAATCAGTTATATGGCAGCTATAGGACATAGTCGGCCGATCCCGGCCGATCCCGGCCGCTCCGACTTATATACTGCGTGCAAAAAGAAAGAAAGAAGTGTGCAAAGTTTCAGGACGATAGCTTTAAAACTGAGAGACAAGGTTGCGTAGAAATAGACAGACAGACAGACGGACCGAATAGAATCTGTACGAAGTTCCAACTTTCTGTCTTCAAAAACACAAAAATTGGGTAATTTCCGATTGTTGTTTGTTCCGACAGTTAAATGGCAGCTATAAGATATAGTCAGCCGATCTTTAAAAAATTTGCGAGGTCGTATTATTTTGTCCAAAAAAGCACTTAGGCAAAATCCGAAACACCGAAGTTATAGCATTTCCGATCCTTATGAAATTAAGCATACTCTATTATTTTGCCAAAAATAGCATTCGTACTAAATTCGAATTCTCTACCTTTAAAAACACCAAAGTTATAAAATTTCCGATCAATCAGTTATATGAAAGCTATAAGATATAGTCGGCCGATCTTTGAAAAATATGGTAGGTCGTATTATTTTTTCCAAAATAGCACTTAGGCAAAATCCGAACTCTCTACCTCTAAAAACACCGAAGTTATAGCATTTTTGATCAATCAGTTATATGGCAGCTATAGGATATAGTCGGCCGATCCCGGCCGTTCCGACTTATATACTGCGTGGAAAAGAAACAAAGGTGTGTGCAAAGTTTCAGGACGATAGCTTTAAAACTGAGAGACAAGTTTGCGTAGAAATAGACAGACAGACAGACGGACCGAATAGAATCTGTACGAAGTTCCAACTTTCTGTCTTCAAAAACACAAAAGTTGGGTAATTTCCGATTGTTCAGTTATATGGCAGCTATAAGATATAGACTCCCGATCCTTATGAAATTAAGCATATTCCATTATTTTGCCAAAAATATCATTCGTACTAAATTCGAATTCTCTACCTTTAAAAACACCGAAGTTATAGCATTTCCGATCAATCAGTTATATGGCAGCTATAAGATATAGTCAGCCGATCTTTAAAAAATTTGCGAGGTCGTATTATTTTGTCCAAAAAAGCACTTAGGCAAAATCCGAAACACCGAAGTTATAGCATTTGCGATCCTTATGAAATTAAGCATATTTTATTATTTTGCCAAAAATATCATTCGTACTAAATTCGAATTCTCTAACTTTAAAAGCACCAAAGTTATAAAATTTACGATCAATCAGTTATATGAAAACTATAAGATATAGTCGGCCGATCTTTGAAAAATATGGTAGGTCGTATTATTTTTTCCAAAATAGCACTTAGGCAAAATCCGAACTCTCTACCTCTAAAAACACCGAAGTTATAGCATTTTAGATCAATCAGTTATATGGCAGCTATAGGATATAGTCGGCCGATCCCGGCCGTTCCGACTTATATACTGCGTGGAAAAGAAACAAAGGTGTGTGCAAAGTTTCAGGACGATAGCTTTAAAACTGAGAGACAAGTTTGCGTAGAAATAGACAGACAGACAGACGGACCGAATAGAATCTGTACGAAGTTCCAACTTTCTGTCTTCAAAAACACAAAAGTTGGGTAATTTCCGATTGTTCAGTTATATGGCAGCTATAAGATATAGACTCCCGATCCTTATGAAATTAAGCATATTCCATTATTTTGCCAAAAATATCATTCGTACTAAATTCGAATTCTCTACCTTTAAAAACACCGAAGTTATAGCATTTCCGATCAATCAGTTATATGGCAGCTATAAGATATAGTCAGCCGATCTTTAAAAAATTTGCGAGGTCGTATTATTTTGTCCAAAAAAGCACTTAGGCAAAATCCGAAACACCGAAGTTATAGCATTTCCGATCCTTATGAAATTAAGCATATTTTATTATTTTGCCAAAAATATCATTCGTACTAAATTCGAATTCTCTAACTTTAAAAGCACCAAAGTTATAAAATTTACGATCAATCAGTTATATGAAAACTATAAGATATAGTCGGCCGATCTTTGAAAAATATGGTAGGTCGTATTATTTTTTCCAAAATAGCACTTAGGCAAAATCCGAACTCTCTACCTCTAAAAACACCGAAGTTATAGCATTTTAGATCAATCAGTTATATGGCAGCTATAGGATATAGTCGGCCGATCCCGGCCGTTCCGACTTATATACTGCGTGGAAAAGAAACAAAGGTGTGTGCAAAGTTTCAGGACGATAGCTTTAAAACTGAGAGACAAGTTTGCGTAGAAATAGACAGACAGACAGACGGACCGAATAGAATCTGTACGAAGTTCCAACTTTCTGTCTTCAAAAACACAAAAGTTGGGTAATTTCCGATTGTTCAGTTATATGGCAGCTATAAGATATAGACTCCCGATCCTTATGAAATTAAGCATATTCCATTATTTTGCCAAAAATATCATTCGTACTAAATTCGAATTCTCTACCTTTAAAAACACCGAAGTTATAGCATTTCCGATCAATCAGTTATATGGCAGCTATAAGATATAGTCAGCCGATCTTTAAAAAATTTGCGAGGTCGTATTATTTTGTCCAAAAAAGCACTTAGGCAAAATCCGAAACACCGAAGTTATAGCATTTCCGATCCTTATGAAATTAAGCATATTTTATTATTTTGCCAAAAATACCATTCGTACTAAATTCGAATTGTCTAGCTTTAAAAGCACCAAAGTTATAGAATTTCCGATCAATCAGTTATATGGAAGCTATAAGATATAGTCGGCCGATCTTTGAAAAATATGGTAGGTCGTATTATTTTTTCCAAAATATCACTTAGGCAAAATCCGAACTCTCTACCTCTAAAAACACCGATGTTATAGAATTTCCGATCAATCAGTTATATGGCAGCTATAAGATATAGTCGGCCGATCTTTGAAAAATATGGTAGGTCGTATTATTTTTTCTAAAATAGCACTTAGGCAAAATCCGAACTCTCTACCACTAAAAACACCGAAGTGATAGCATTGTCGATCAATCAGTTATATGGCAGCTATAAGATATAGTCGGCCGATCCTTATGAAATTAAGCATACTCTATTATTTTGCCAAAAATAGCATTCGTACTAAATTCGAATTCTCTACCTTTAAAAACACCGAAGTTATAGCATTTCCGATCAATCAGTTATATTGCAGCTATAGGACATAGTCGGCCGTTCCGACTTATATACTGCGTGGAAAAGAAACAAAGGTGTGTGCAAAGTTTCAGGACGATAGCTTTAAAACTGAGAGACAAGTTTGCGTAGAAATAGACAGATGGACCGCAAAAAATTTGTACGAAGTTCCAACTTTCTGTCTTCAAAAACACAAAAGTTGGGTAATTTCCGATTGTTCAGTTATATGGCAGCTATAAGATATAATTGGCCGATCCTTATGAAATTAAGCATACTCTATTATTTTGCCAAAAATAGCATTCGTACTAAATTCGAATTCTCTACCTTTAAAAACACCGAAGTTATAGCATTTCCGATCAATCAGTTATATTGCAGCTATAGGACATAGTCGGCCGATCCCGGCCGTTCCGACTTATATACTGCGTGGAAAAGAAACAAAGGTGTGTGCAAAGTTTCAGGACGATATTTTTAAAACTGAGAGACAAGTTTGCGTAGAAATAGACAGATGGACCGCAAAAAATTTGTACGAAGTTCCAACTTTCTGTCTTCAAAAACACAAAAGTTGGGTAATTTCCGATTGTTCAGTTATGTGGCAGCTATAAGATATAGACTCCCGATCCTTATGAAATTAAGCATATTCTATTATTTTGCCAAAAATAGCATTCGTACTAAATTCGAATTCTCTACCTTTAAAAACACCGAAGTTATAGCATTTCCGATCAATCAGTTATATGGCAGCTATAGGACATAGTCGGCCGATCCCGGCCGATCCCGGCCGCTCCGACTTATATACTGCGTGCAAAAGAAAGAAAGAAGTGTGCAAAGTTTCAGGACGATAGCTTTAAAACTGAGAGACAAGGTTGCGTAGAAATAGACAGACAGACAGACGGACCGAATAGAATCTGTACGAAGTTCCAACTTTCTGTCTTCAAAAACACAAAAATTGGGTAATTTCCGATTGTTGTTTGTTCCGACAGTTAAATGGCAGCTATAAGATATAGTCAGCCGATCTTTAAAAAATTTGCGAGGTCGTATTATTTTGTCCAAAAAAAGCACTTAGGCAAAATCCGAAACACCGAAGTTATAGCATTTCCGATCCTTATGAAATTAAGCATACTCTATTATTTTGCCAAAAATAGCATTCGTACTAAATTCGAATTCTCTACCTTTAAAAACACCAAAGTTATAAAATTTCCGATCAATCAGTTATATGAAAGCTATAAGATATAGTCGGCCGATCTTTGAAAAATATGGTAGGTCGTATTATTTTTTCCAAAATAGCACTTAGGCAAAATCCGAACTCTCTACCTCTAAAAACACCGAAGTTATAGCATTTTTGATCAATCAGTTATATGGCAGCTATAGGATATAGTCGGCCGATCCCGGCCGTTCCGACTTATATACTGCGTGGAAAAGAAACAAAGGTGTGTGCAAAGTTTCAGGACGATAGCTTTAAAACTGAGAGACAAGTTTGCGTAGAAATAGACAGACAGACAGACGGACCGAATAGAATCTGTACGAAGTTCCAACTTTCTGTCTTCAAAAACACAAAAGTTGGGTAATTTCCGATTGTTCAGTTATATGGCAGCTATAAGATATAGACTCCCGATCCTTATGAAATTAAGCATATTCCATTATTTTGCCAAAAATATCATTCGTACTAAATTCGAATTCTCTACCTTTAAAAACACCGAAGTTATAGCATTTCCGATCAATCAGTTATATGGCAGCTATAAGATATAGTCAGCCGATCTTTAAAAAATTTGCGAGGTCGTATTATTTTGTCCAAAAAAGCACTTAGGCAAAATCCGAAACACCGAAGTTATAGCATTTCCGATCCTTATGAAATTAAGCATATTTTATTATTTTGCCAAAAATATCATTCGTACTAAATTCGAATTCTCTAACTTTAAAAGCACCAAAGTTATAAAATTTACGATCAATCAGTTATATGAAAACTATAAGATATAGTCGGCCGATCTTTGAAAAATATGGTAGGTCGTATTATTTTTTCCAAAATAGCACTTAGGCAAAATCCGAACTCTCTACCTCTAAAAACACCGAAGTTATAGCATTTTAGATCAATCAGTTATATGGCAGCTATAGGATATAGTCGGCCGATCCCGGCCGTTCCGACTTATATACTGCGTGGAAAAGAAACAAAGGTGTGTGCAAAGTTTCAGGACGATAGCTTTAAAACTGAGAGACAAGTTTGCGTAGAAATAGACAGACAGACAGACGGACCGAATAGAATCTGTACGAAGTTCCAACTTTCTGTCTTCAAAAACACAAAAGTTGGGTAATTTCCGATTGTTCAGTTATATGGCAGCTATAAGATATAGACTCCCGATCCTTATGAAATTAAGCATATTCCATTATTTTGCCAAAAATATCATTCGTACTAAATTCGAATTCTCTACCTTTAAAAACACCGAAGTTATAGCATTTCCGATCAATCAGTTATATGGCAGCTATAAGATATAGTCAGCCGATCTTTAAAAAATTTGCGAGGTCGTATTATTTTGTCAAAAAAGCACTTAGGCAAAATCCGAAACACCGAAGTTATAGCATTTCCGATCCTTATGAAATTAAGCATATTTTATTATTTTGCCAAAAATATCATTCGTACTAAATTCGAATTCTCTAACTTTAAAAGCACCAAAGTTATAAAATTTACGATCAATCAGTTATATGAAAACTATAAGATATAGTCGGCCGATCTTTGAAAAATATGGTAGGTCGTATTATTTTTTCCAAAATAGCACTTAGGCAAAATCCGAACTCTCTACCTCTAAAAACACCGAAGTTATAGCATTTTAGATCAATCAGTTATATGGCAGCTATAGGATATAGTCGGCCGATCCCGGCCGTTCCGACTTATATACTGCGTGGAAAAGAAACAAAGGTGTGTGCAAAGTTTCAGGACGATAGCTTTAAAACTGAGAGACAAGTTTGCGTAGAAATAGACAGACAGACAGACGGACCGAATAGAATCTGTACGAAGTTCCAACTTTCTGTCTTCAAAAACACAAAAGTTGGGTAATTTCCGATTGTTCAGTTATATGGCAGCTATAAGATATAGACTCCCGATCCTTATGAAATTAAGCATATTCCATTATTTTGCCAAAAATATCATTCGTACTAAATTCGAATTCTCTACCTTTAAAAACACCGAAGTTATAGCATTTCCGATCAATCAGTTATATGGCAGCTATAAGATATAGTCAGCCGATCTTTAAAAAATTTGCGAGGTCGTATTATTTTGTCCAAAAAAGCACTTAGGCAAAATCCGAAACACCGAAGTTATAGCATTTCCGATCCTTATGAAATTAAGCATATTTTATTATTTTGCCAAAAATATCATTCGTACTAAATTCGAATTCTCTAACTTTAAAAGCACCAAAGTTATAAAATTTACGATCAATCAGTTATATGAAAACTATAAGATATAGTCGGCCGATCTTTGAAAAATATGGTAGGTCGTATTATTTTTTCCAAAATAGCACTTAGGCAAAATCCGAACTCTCTACCTCTAAAAACACCGAAGTTATAGCATTTTAGATCAATCAGTTATATGGCAGCTATAGGATATAGTCGGCCGATCCCGGCCGTTCCGACTTATATACTGCGTGGAAAAGAAACAAAGGTGTGTGCAAAGTTTCAGGACGATAGCTTTAAAACTGAGAGACAAGTTTGCGTAGAAATAGACAGACAGACAGACGGACCGAATAGAATCTGTACGAAGTTCCAACTTTCTGTCTTCAAAAACACAAAAGTTGGGTAATTTCCGATTGTTCAGTTATATGGCAGCTATAAGATATAGACTCCCGATCCTTATGAAATTAAGCATATTCCATTATTTTGCCAAAAATATCATTCGTACTAAATTCGAATTCTCTACCTTTAAAAACACCGAAGTTATAGCATTTCCGATCAATCAGTTATATGGCAGCTATAAGATATAGTCAGCCGATCTTTAAAAAATTTGCTAGGTCGTATTATTTTGTCCAAAAAAGCACTTAGGCAAAATCCGAAACACCGAAGTTATAGCATTTCCGATCCTTATGAAATTAAGCATATTTTATTATTTTGCCAAAAATACCATTCGTACTAAATTCGAATTGTCTAGCTTTAAAAGCACCAAAGTTATAGAATTTCCGATCAATCAGTTATATGGAAGCTATAAGATATAGTCGGCCGATCTTTGAAACATATGGTAGGTCGTATTATTTTTTCCAAAATATCACTTAGGCAAAATCCGAACTCTCTACCTCTAAAAACACCGATGTTATAGAATTTCCGATCAATCAGTTATATGGCAGCTATAAGATATAGTCGGCCGATCTTTGAAAAATATGGTAGGTCGTATTATTTTTTCTAAAATAGCACTTAGGCAAAATCCGAACTCTCTACCACTAAAAACACCGAAGTGATAGCATTGTCGATCAATCAGTTATATGGCAGCTATAAGATATAGTCGGCCGATCTTTAAAAAATATGGTAGGTCGTATTATTTTTTCCAAAATAGCACTTAGGCAAAATCCGAACTCTCTACCTCTAAAAACACCGAAGTTATAGCATTTTCGATCAATTAGTTATATAGCAGCTATAGGATATAGTCGGCCGATCCCGGCCGTTCCGACTTATATACTGCGTGGAAAAGAAACAAAGGTGTGTGCAAAGTTTCAGGACGATAGCTTTAAAACTGAGAGACAAGTTTGCGTAGAAATAGACAGACAGACAGACGGACCGAATTGAATCTGTACGAAGTTCCAACTTTGTAACATGTAACCATGTAAGCGGGCAGATGGTAGTGTAGCTGCAAGGAGGTTGCACGCGCTGGTTCCGGCTTTTTGGTCGGTAGATGGGAGTGGATCTCTAGGGTCCTTGTGCTACTCGCTCGCAGTTATCAATCGATTATTTAAAAGAATTCGCGTGCAGGGGTGTTAGTACGTATTGAAGGAAATAGCGGGAAGTGGGACAAAAAGGATTCTTGCATTGCTTTCGACATTCAAAGTAATTAAAGCCGTTGTCACTGCGCTGGTGGAGATGCAGCAGATGACGTAAAGCTGGGCGGATGTTTTGCCACAGCTGTTGCCCACCCTTCCATGATCACCAGTTCCGCGAAATAATTATTGGTGATCCCAAAGAAATCGGCTATCTAATTTCACCTGCCATCTTCATCCTGTATGACTCCCACTGATAATAGATTTAGCAATTCATTTTTAAACGTTATAAAATTTATTCATAGTTATAAGGTTGCATAAGGCAAAAAAGAAGGTTAAATTAAAAGTAAGTATAAAATTAAATGTATTTAGTAGATAGGTTATAATCGAAAAAAAGTATCTTAGAATTTATATCTCTATTAGTCGGCATAAGGAATAATAAGTTGAATTAATAATAATGAAATAATAATATATATGGCTATTAAGTACAATGTTTATTAAGAGAATCTGGTCTTCCATAGCATGTATTCTCTAATATTATTTCCTAAATTTATTTCTTAAAATGTCTTTAAGTAACTTATTTATTTACAATTCAAATTTGATAGCAAGGGATTTTAATTAACATTAGAAATGTTATTAATTGTGGAACTCGGCCAAAAATATAATTCAGAAATAATATTCCAAGATTCCATTAATTTCTATTAAATATTAATTAATTAATTTATGATCAAAAATAAATTCATTTTTCTTTCCTTATGTTATGGCGGAAGGCCGTAAAGTAATATTCAGGAATATATTCAAAAAAGAAAACATATATAAAATCAACGTTAGTATTCACGCGCTATAATTTTCTTTCAGTGTACCATTGTTCGGTATTTTAATTGCAAACCGCATGGTTCTATTTCACCGTTAGGGAAATAAAAATCTTTCGTGTAAAGCTTTTGGTACACTGAGAAAAATCGGCATAACCACAAAAAAAAATATTTTTAATTTGGAATAATGTTTTTTTTTCTTTTCACTTACATCGAGTTTATTTTCCACGTCCAAAAGATCTTTTGTCGGGTTGAGCGATGAATCTATAATTTTGGGGTTTAAAGGTTATTTTTGCGTATTTACGTATATATATATATTCACCAAACTGATTAATATTTCCGAACCATTCATTTTTAGTATTTAAGTAATTAACTAAGAAATATAAAATTAAGGGAACTGGAAACGTTATTTCCTTACATTATTAAACTCCAAGCGAAAAAAAATAATTACTACCAAAATAAAAATAACTAAAACAAATTAATAATTCCAGAAACCAACATTGGACAGGCATAACTGTCTTGGGGCGATGAGTGACGTCATTGGATGATGAAAATATTTGGGGTGCATATGCTGGCCATTGGCGGGTTTTAGTTAATGAGGGAAAATTATTGGCACATGCACCTTACATCCAAAGAAAATTTAATTTCTCACACCATGTTAAATTAATTCATCTGATCCCGCGGTGTGGCGCTGCGAGCCCTCCTTAGGGGTAAAACTGGCTACTTGGGGACTTGTGAACTTATTCCCAATGTAAAAACCAAAAAAAATTGGTTATTACTAGGTGCCAATTTGACCTAAAAAAAATAAGTCGAATTGAACAAAAAACACGTGAGGCCGAAAACAAAGGTTGTATTTACCTTGAATTGGCACCACAAAAAAATTTAATTAATTGCACTGGGCGCTGCTGCACTTTAATGGCCCTTCCCTCGGGAGTCTTGGGAAACCTATGTGGAAATTCCCCACCACGTGTCTTATTTCCTTTTTTCTCCGGGGTTAAATATAAACTATGATTTTAACCGCGAGCGATGCGCTTATCGTAGCAGCCACAAGAGAAAAGAAGCTTAGCCGCTGCTTATACTACGCTTAGACCGAAATTTAAATGATAAGTTCTAGGTAGATAATTGATTATTATAGATAAAGAACTTTAAGCTTAACCAAGCTTTTTTTTTGTTTTGCTATTTTTTCCTATACCAAGCTTAGCTAACTGGGGTTTACTTTTAGGCATTTTGTTCTTTTTATTATTTTTTTAAAATTACAACAAGCGCATTACATTTTCCCCCCCACTAAAATCTAACTTGGGGTGGAACAACACAAGGAAGATTCCCGCTTGTTGTCTTCGCTTATGGCTTAAGATCTTTGGCATGGAAATTCCCGATCAGGCGGCCTTGTAGATCTTCTAGCTCGTAATATACCTTCCCTAATTTCCTTCGCACTCGCGCTTTGAGGTAATTGGGAGCCAGCTTGGAGCTAAACCCTTTTGCGAAATTGCTTTGTTGGAAATTGCGTCGGAAAATTTCTTGACCTACTTTAAAAGAAACTTCCCTGGTTCGTGTGTTGTAGAACCTTTCATTCCGATTACGTTGAGCTATCATGGTATTCTGGGCTTTACTACGTAAAATGTCTAGGGAGTCTTCCTTATTAAATTGGACACTTTGATCTTCTAGTCGTTCGTGACCATATGTTGATCAAACTTTAGCTTATACGGGCTCGTGTTTAAGGCAAGATGAACTCCAGATCGTAGAGCGCAGTTAATGCTACTAAGGTTTTCGTCCCAGTTACTCTGATTTGGGTTTATGTAAGCCTTTATGGCTGAAAGAACTGATCTATTCACTCTTTCCGACGCGTTTGCTTGTGGGGAATAAAATGCCGTATATGTATGTCTGATGTTATATTTGTTTAACAAGCCATTAAAAGTTTGCGATTTAAACTGAACTCCATTATCAGAAACCACATATTCTGGAACCCCAAAACAATGAAAAGATCTTCTTCCAAATATCGCACAATCGAGTCGGCGGTAAACTTGCGGACTGGTTTCAAAAAAGGAAACTTAGTGAGATGGTCTAGCACCACAAATATACCTACATTTCCCGATTTACTTCGTGGATAGGGTCCTAAGAAATCAACAAATATCTTCTGAAAGAAACGCTGGGGTATTCCAGTGTTTCCCATAGGAGGTTTAAACGATCGATTAGGGTGTTTCGTGGCCTTACAAATATCGCAACTATTGACAAAAGTTTTTACGTCGTTGACCATGTTAGGCCAGAAATAATATCGTCGGAGCCTTTCTATGGTTTTGTTTATACCCCTGTGGGCATGTAATGGGTCTCCATGCGCAGTCTTAATGGCTTTCGGTACGAGTGGGCGTGGAACCCAAAGTTTCCAGCATTGGTCATCGGAAATTTTGGTATCCTCTGCATGTTCGGAGCGTCGGTATATATGTTTACCTTGGATTTTGAGATCCGGTAGAGAAGAGTTATTAAGTCGGATCTTACTCCTAAGCGAATCGTATTCGGTTGAATCGAATTCGGAGGAATTGATGTCAACTATTAGGCTATCACAAGCAAGGGTTGACAAGTCTTCGGTAAAGGTTCGCGAGAGAGCGTCTGGGACTACATTGTGAGTACCTTTTCGATGATGTATTTTGAATTGGAATCCTTGAAGCTTAAGGGACCAACGAGCGAGACGCGAGCTTAGATCTGCCTGGGTCATAAGCCATTTTAAGGAGGCATGATCTGTGACTATTACAAAATCCTGTCCTTCGACATAAGCTCTAAATTTTTTTACGGCCAACACAGCAGCATAACACTCCTTCTCGGTAACGGTGTATTGACGTTGACAACGATTTAGCTTCTTTGACATGAAAGCGATCGGCACCTCTGCACCATCTTTATTCACTTGCATTAAGACTGCACCTACTCCTGTGTGGCTTGCGTCGCAATGAAGTGAGAACGGGAGAGAAAAATTGGGGCTGTGCAGTACTGGGGCTGCACACATGCTTGCCTTTATGGACTCAAAAGCCTCCTGGGCTTCACTTGTCCACTCAAACTTCCGATTGGTTTTCAAGGTATCTGTCAACGGGGAAGTAATAGCGGAATAATCCTTAATAAACTTATGATACCATCCGGTCATACCAAGGAATCTTCGAACATGCTCATGACCACAAATTCATACAACGGACGTCCGGGTACTGAGAAAGCGGTTTTATCGCGAGATTTCGGGTCTAGAGGTATTTGCCAAAAAGCATCTTTTAGATCGAGGCTAGTAATGAATTCCGCTTTTGGTAATCTACTTAGGATACCATCGATTATCGGCATTGGATATGCATCCTTTACGGTGACGGAATTCACCTTCCTACTATCTACGCAGAGTCTTACTTTTCCTGGTTTCTTCACTAACACTACTGGAGATGACCAAGAGCTGTTAGATTCTTGAATAACTCCTAATTCGAGCTCGTCATACATAAGTTTTTCAATTGCCGGCGACACGGCATAATGTCGCTGCTTAATCGGTTTAGCTTCTCCCACATCGATCGAGTGTGAAATTAATGATGTACGTCCTAGTCCCTGTTTTGAAAATGACGGGAATAATTTGATAACATTCTGTAATGAATTCTGTTGATCCTTAGAAAGTTCTCTCATACTTGGATCGCTGATGGAGGCTAGATTAAGATTTTTGGTTAACAGATGCATTGGGAGTAAGTCAAAGGCGGTCCAAAAGTCAATTCCTAGATATAAGTCTTCGACTAACGTAGGCACTAAATAAAAATACAGGGTTTTTGTCTCTCCTCTGTAAGTAATGTCAGTTGCAAATTTCCCGACTATAGTTTGACTTTTTCCGTCAGCAGTTTTGATTTTGGAGGTCAATAACTTGTATTTAATGTTTTCCTGAAGTAGATCGTTTGCAAGCCTACCACCTATGCAACTTACAGAAGCACCAGTGTCCATTAACCCAACTACAGACTTTCCACAAAGCATCACTTGAGCGTGAGGACGTAAGTCAAGAGGATTATCTAATATGGACGAAAGGATTAATTTCTTTTCTATTTTACATTGTTTTTTAAAAGCTTCTCGACGACCAGTAGACCGTTTTCTCTTAACGTCTATCTTAGTTATAGGGAATGGTATACATTTAGGTTGCAGTAGTTGGCCTACAGACGTGAGGTCGTCGGACAGTGTTACTCTGTATTGGTCGCTATGCTGATTAACTGTTTGCGTGCACTTTTCTGTGGTGCACGCCCTTGGTGGTTTTTTTTGAGCGTTTGGGGTACAAGTCCGACATGTAGGTTTATACGTATCGGCCTTCCCACAACCATAGCAGAATATTTTTCGATCAGCCAGACATTCTTGATATCTGTGACCTTTAGCGGCACAGTTCCAGCAGGAAACATCAAGCGCAGACAACTCATATTCATCCTGATCTGAGTCCTTATCTGATGAAGGTGCCACCTCTGGGTTCTGAAGAGAATTGACTTGTCGCCTAGGATTGGGTCGAGAAGTCGATAGTGAATTCGGTCTTGAGACAGTTCTTAAGAACATTTCTCTTGTGCGGACCACTGTTCTTAACTCCTTGAGAGTAAGTGTAGGGACGTACAATATTTCATGTTGAATTTCCGGTAATAAATTATATCTTAATGTTTCCACTAGGGAAGCTTCAGATAGTGGGGTTGAAAGTTTGTCGGCTAGTGCCGCTATGACACCATAGAAATCGTCAAACAGTTCATTATGACGTTGCTTGCGGTTTTCTATTTCTGACTTAATACTTCTATCGGTTCTATCATCGTTAAATTGTCCACGAAGGGCCTGACACAGACCTGGCCAGTTGAGTACTGTGACACTTTTGTGATATCGCCAGAACCATTCGCTAGCACTGCCCTCGAACAAATTACTGGCATATCTGGCCGTTAAATTAAAGTCCCCCTCTAAAGTTTGGGTCGTCAGAGCCTCTACACGATAGATAAAGTCTTCAACTGACATAGAAGACCTTCCAGTGAATCTGAGTTTCCAATTTGCCATTATTTGGCTTACCCGATCGGGTCGTACTTCATAATGATTTGGATGAGGCAACTGAGTTGGTAATCCTATGAAAGGTTCTGGTCTTGTTTCCGGTGGATTCTGTAATGGCAAACCCGATTGTGCCACCGATGGCCTACTAGATGGAGATTCATTGGCTGATCCAGCTAAACTACTATCACGAAGGCAACCTGAAAGTGCTTGGATTATCTTGTTAGTCTGATCGGTTAAGCTAGAAGCTATCATCTGAGTTTGTTCTATCATGGCTGCCTTTATTGCTTCGGCAAGATTTGAGGGTACCGTTTCAGCCGTATTGGTTGGTTCTTGCGGTTGGTTGGTGATGGTCTGAGCCATATTGTTCGAGTCTAAATTAGGAACCTCTGACTGTTGTACGGCAGCCATACGTTTTGTTTGGAGTCGAGTCTGTAGGGATTGAGATGTTGAAGCCATGAGGGTGCTTGTAATAGATAATCGATCTGAACTAAGGTTTTCAACAGACGCTGAATTGGATTGGTTTAGTTCCTGTTTACAGACGGGACACCTTTTTGACTTTCCTACTTTGGAATTGTAACACGCACGGTGAAAGATATGCCCACAAGATGTAGTTAATAATTGCGCTTGGTAAACTATTATTTCGGAGCAAATAAAACAATGTTCTCCTGTATCACTCGTATGAGACAAATTCTCCGTGCTATGGGATAACACCATTTCGGGTTTCCTTAATATAATTTGGGTACCTAGTAATTTTAGAATTTAATTTTACTTCTAACCTACTATGTGAAATATACTGTCATCAAAATCAGAAGAATGACTTTATAAAAATAATAATATAAGAATATATGAATTTAAGAGTTAAAAATTCGAAAGAAAATCTGGGAGTCATACATTCTGTTTCTGGCTGGTAGGAAATAATTTGTATTTTTGTCTTTTTATGAACGAAAGTGTTGCAATATCCTAATTATTTTTATACTCGTTAACCTCGTAAAACTTCGGCGGTCCATCTTCCGAATCATTGGACATCTTCCAGAAGAATTTTCAAGGCTTTGAATATAAGGATTGAGCCATGGCCATGAAGGATTCGGTTGGAAAAGTGTCTGCATCAGACAAAAGGTATTTTCCAAGTCCGTATACTCTTCGAGCCACAACAGGGGAATAGGTTAGATAGGATATTCTGTTGGAAAGGCGCCTGCATCAGACAAAGATATATTCCAAATCAGATTTATCTCTCAACCTCAACGGGGAAAAGTACATGATGGAAAATTTAAGGGATGACTGCGGCCTGAAATCCGCCAATTCCATTACGCTTAAACTTTACCATCTCAGCCTAAACACCGGAACTAGGTTAAGCCGCGTTGACTCCGGAGTTATATCCAATTAAAGATGTAACGCATCCAGGAAGTCGGAGCTTAACCACAGTATCTACATAGTTATCGGAGTTAAACACTTGGCCTTGAAGTCTATGAGAATTTCTTGGATCCGAAGTGGCATCCGAAACTAACTAATACGTACAAGGGTATATGTCGGATGGAATGACATAGGTATCTTAATTTTTGTACATTTTATTTTCTTGGGCAGCCTTAAACGGCTGGCCCCACGTTGGGCGCCATTTTAAATAATATTGTAACATGTAACCATGTAAGCGGGCAGATGGTAGTGTAGCTGCAAGGAGGTTGCACGCGCTGGTTCCGGCTTTTTGGTCGGTAGATGGGAGTGGATCTCTAGGGTCCTTGTGCTACTCGCTCGCAGTTATCAATCGATTATTTAAAAGAATTCGCGTGCAGGGGTGTTAGGACAAAAAGGATTCTTGCATTGCTTTCGACATTCGAAGTAATTAAAGCCATTGTCACTGCGCTGGTGGAGATGCAGCAGATGACGTAAAGCTGGGCGGATGTTTTGCCACAGCTGTTGCCCACCCTTCCATGATCACCAGTTCCGCGAAATAATTATTGGTGATCCCAAAGAAATCGGCTATCTAATTTCACCTGCCATCTTCATCCTGTATGACTCCCACTGATAATAGATTTAGCAATTCATTTTTAAACGTTATAAAATTTATTCATAGTTATAAGGTTGCATAAGGCAAAAAAGAAGGTTAAATTAAAAGTAAGTATAAAATTAAATGTATTTAGTAGATAGGTTATAATCGAAAAAAAGTATCTTAGAATTTATATCTCTATTAGTCGGCATAAGGAATAATAAGTTGAATTAATAATAATGAAATAATAATATATATGGCTATTAAGTACAATGTTTATTAAGAGAATCTGGTCTTCCATAGCATGTATTCTCTAATATTATTTCCTAAATTTATTTCTTAAAATGTCTTTAAGTAACTTATTTATTTACAATTCAAATTTGATAGCAAGGGATTTTAATTAAAATTAGAAATGTTATTAATTGTGGAACTCGGCCAAAAATATAATTCAGAAATAATATTCCAAGATTCTATTAATTTCTATTAAATATTAATTAATTAATTTATGATCAAAAATAAATTCATTTTTCTTTCCTTATGTTATGGCGGAAGGCCGTAAAGTAATATTCAGGAATATATTCAAAAAAGAAAACATATATAAAATCAACGTTAGTATTCACGCGCTATAATTTTCTTTCAGTGTACCATTGTTCGGTATTTTAATTGCAAACCGCATGGTTCTATTTCACCGTTAGGGAAATAAAAATCTTTCGTGTAAAGCTTTTGGTACACTGAAAAAATCGGCATAACCACAAAAAAAATATTTTTAATTTGGAATAATGTTTTTTTTCTTTTCACTTACATCGAGTTTATTTTCCACGTCCAAAAGATCTTTTGTCGGGTTGAGCGATGAATCTATAATTTTGGGGTTTAAAGGTTATTTTTGCGTATTTACGTATATATATATATTCACCAAACTGATTAATATTTCCGAACCATTCATTTTTAGTATTTAAGTAATTAACTAAGAAATATAAAATTAAGGGAACTGGAAACGTTATTTCCTTACATTATTAAACTCCAAGCAAAAAAAAATAATTACTACCAAAATAAAAATAACTAAAACAAATTAATAATTCCAGAAACCAACATTGGACAGGCATAACTGTCTTGGGGCGATGAGTGACGTCATTGGATGATGAAAATATTTGGGGTGCATATGCTGGCCATTGGCGGGTTTTAGTTAATGAGGGAAAATTATTGGCACATGCACCTTACATCCAAAGAAAATTTAATTTCTCACACCATGTTAAATTAATTCATCTGATCCCGCGGTGTGGCGCTGCGAGCCCTCCTTAGGGGTAAAACTGGCTACTTGGGGACTTGTAAACTTATTCCCAATGTAAAAACCAAAAAAATTGGTTATTACTAGGTGCCAATTTGACCTAAAAAAATAAGTCGAATTGAACAAAAAACACGTGAGGCCGAAAACAAAGGTTGTATTTACCTTGAATTGGCACCACAAAAAAAATTTAATTAATTGCACTGGGCGCTGCTGCACTTTAATGGCCCTTCCCTCGGGAGTCTTGGGAAACCTATGTGGAAATTCCCCACCACGTGTCTTATTTCCTTTTTTCTCCGGGGTTAAATATAAACTATGATTTTAACCGCGAGCGATGCGCTTATCGTAGCAGCCACAAGAGAAAAGAAGCTTAGCCGCTGCTTATACTACGCTTAGACCGAAATTTAAATGATAAGTTCTAGGTAGATAATTGATTATTATAGATAAAGAACTTTAAGCTTAACCAAGCTTTTTTTTTGTTTTGCTATTTTTTCCTATACCAAGCTTAGCTAACTGGGGTTTACTTTTAGGCATTTTGTTCTTTTTATTATTTTTTTAAAATTACAACAAGCGCATTACAACTTTCTGTCTTCAAAAACACAAAAGTTGGGTAATTTCGGATTGTTCGGTTATATGGCAGCTATAAGATATAGTCGGCCGATCCTTATGAAATTAAGCATTTTCTATTATTTTGCCAAAAATAACATTCGTACTAAATTCGAATTCTCTACCTCTAAAAACACCGAAGTTATAGCATTTCCGATCAATCAGTTATATGGCAGCTATAGGACATAGTCGGCCGATCCCGGCCGTTCCGACTTATATACTGCGTGCAAAAAAGAAAGGTGTGTGCAAAGTTTCAGGACGATAGCTTTAAAACTGAGAGACCAATTTGCGTAGAAATAGACAGATGGACCGCATAGAATCTGTACGAAGTTCCAACTTTCTGTCTTCAAAAACACAAAAGTTGGGTAATTTCCGAGTGTTCAGTTATATGGCAGCTATAGGATATAGTCGGCCGATCCCGGCCGCTTGGACTTATATACTGCGTGGAAAAGAAACAAAGGTGTGTGCAAGGTTTCAGGACGATAGCTTCAAAACTGAGAGATAAGTTTGCGTAGAAATAGACAGACAGACAGACGGACCGAATAGAATCTGTACGAAGTTCCAACTTTCTGTCTTCAAAAACACAAAAGTTGGGTAATTTCGGATTGTTCGGTTATATGGCAGCTATAAGATATAGTCGGCCGATCCTTATGAAATTAAGCAGCATATTCTATTATTTTGCCAAAAATAGCATTCGTACTAAATTCGAATTCTCTACCTTTAAAAACACCGAAGTTATAGCATTTCCGATCAATCAGTTATATTGCAGCTATAGGACATAGTCGGCCGATCCCGGCCGTTCCGACTTATATACTGCGTGGAAAAGAAACAAAGGTATGTGCAAAGTTTCAGGACGATAGCTTTAAAACTGAGAGACAAATTTGCGTAGAAATAGACAGACAGACAGACGGACCGAATAGAATCTGTACGAAGTTCCAACTTTCTGTCTTCAAAAACACAAAAGTTGGGTAATTTCGGATTGTTCGGTTATATGGCAGCTATAAGATATAGTCGGCCGATCCTTATGAAATTAAGCATTTTCTATTATTTTGCCAAAAATAACATTCGTACTAAATTCGAATTCTCTACCTCTAAAAACACCGAAGTTATAGCATTTCCGATCAATCAGTTATATGGCAGCTATAGGACATAGTCGGCCGATCCCGGCCGTTCCGACTTATATACTGCGTGCAAAAAAGAAAGGTGTGTGCAAAGTTTCAGGACGATAGCTTTAAAACTGAGAGACCAATTTGCGTAGAAATAGACAGATGGACCGCATAGAATCTGTACGAAGTTCCAACTTTCTGTCTTCAAAAACACAAAAGTTGGGTAATTTCCGAGTGTTCAGTTATATGGCAGCTATAGGATATAGTCGGCCGATCCCGGCCGCTTGGACTTATATACTGCGTGGAAAAGAAACAAAGGTGTGTGCAAGGTTTCAGGACGATAGCTTCAAAACTGAGAGATAAGTTTGCGTAGAAATAGACGTTCCAAGAAGTTCCAACTTTCTGTCTTCAAAAACACAAAAGTTGGGTAATTTCGGATTGTTCGGTTATATGGCAGCTATAAGATATAGTCGGCCGATCCTTATGAAATTAAGCAGCATATTCTATTATTTTGCCAAAAATAGCATTCGTACTAAATTCGAATTCTCTACCTTTAAAAACACCGAAGTTATAGCATTTCCGATCAATCAGTTATATTGCAGCTATAGGACATAGTCGGCCGATCCCGGCCGTTCCGACTTATATACTGCGTGGAAAAGAAACAAAGGTATGTGCAAAGTTTCAGGACGATAGCTTTAAAACTGAGAGACAAGTTTGCGTAGAAATAGACAGACAGACAGACGGACCGAATAGAATCTGTACGAAGTTCCAACTTTCTGTCTTCAAAAACACAAAAGTTGGGTAATTTCCGATTGTTCAGTTATATGGCAGCTATAGGATATAGTCGGCCGATCCCGGCCGCTTGGACTTATATACTGCGTGGAAAAGAAACAAAGGTGTGTGCAAGGTTTCAGGACGATAGCTTCAAAACTGAGAGATAAGTTTGCGTAGAAATAGACAGACAGACAGACGGACCGAATAGAATCTGTACGAAGTTCCAACTTTCTGTCTTCAAAAACACAAAAGTTGGGTAATTTCGGATTGTTTGGTTATATGGCAGCTATAAGATATAGTCGGCCGATCCTTATGAAATTAAGCATATTCTATTATTTTGCCAAAAATAACATTCGTACTAAATTCGAATTCTCTACCTCTCAAAACACCGAAGTTATAGCATTTCCGATCAATCAGTTATATGGCAGCTATAGGACATAGTCGGCCGATCCCGGCCGTTTCCACTTATATACTGCGTGGAAAAGAAACAAAGGTGTGTGCAAGGTTTCAGGACGATAGCTTCAAAACTGAGAGATAAGTTTGCGTAGAAATAGACAGACAGACAGACGGACCGAATAGAATCTGTACGAAGTTCCAACTTTCTTTCTTCAAAAACACAAAAGTTGGGTAATTTCCGATTGTTCAGTTATAAGGCAGCTATAAGATATAGACTTCCGATCCTTATGAAATTAAGCATATTCCATTATTTTGCCAAAAATATCATTCGTACTAAATTCGAATTCTCTACCTTTAAAAACACCGAAGTTATAGAATTTCCGATCAATCAGTTATATGGCAGCTATAAGATATAGTCAGCCGATCTTTAAAAAATTTGCTAGGTCGTATTATTTTGTCCAAAAAAGCACTTAGGCAAAATCCGAAACACCGAAGTTATAGCATTTTCGATCCTTATGAAATTAAGCATATTTTATTATTTTGCCAAAAATACCATTCGTACTAAATTCGAACTCTCTACCTCTAAAAACACCGATGTTACAGAATTTCCGATCAATCAATTATATGGCAGCTATAAGATATAGTCGGCCGATCTTTGAAAAATATGGTAGGTCGTATTATTTTTTCCAAAATAGCACTTAGGCAAAATTCGAACTCTCTACCTCTAAAAACACCGAAGTTATAGCATTTCCGATCAAACAGTTATATGGCAGCTATAGGATATAGTCGGCCGATCCCGGCCGTTCCGACTTATATACTGCGTGGAAAAGAAACAAAGGTGTGTGCAAAGTTTCAGGACGATAGCTTTAAAACTGAGAGACAAGTTTGCGTAGAAATAGACAGACAGACAGACGGACCGAATAGAATCTGTACGAAGTTCCAACTTTCTGTCTTCAAAAACACAAAAGTTGGGTAATTTCCGATTGTTCAGTTATATGGCAGCTATAAGATATAGACTTCCGATCCTTATGAAATTAAGCATATTCCATTATTTTGCCAAAAATAACATTCGTACTAAATTCGAATTCTCTACCTCTAAAAACACCGAAGTTATAGCATTTCCGATCAATCAGTTATATGGCAGCTATAGGACATAGTCGGCCGATCCCGGCCGTTCCGACTTATATACTGCGTGCAAAAAAGGAAGGTGTGTGCAAAGTTTCAGGACGATAGCTTTAAAACTGAGAGACCAGTTTGCGTAGAAATAGACAGATGGACCGCATAGAATCTGTACGAAGTTCCAACTTTCTGTCTTCAAAAACACAAAAGTTGGGTAATTTCCGATTGTTCAGTTATATGGCAGCTATAAGATATATTCGGCCGATCCTTATGAAAGTAAGCATATTCTATTATTTTGCCAAAAATAGCATTCGTACTAAATTCGAATTCTCTACCTTTAAAAACACCGAAGCTATAGCATTTCCGATCAATCAGTTATATTGCAGCTATAGGACATAGTCGGCCGATCCCGGCCGTTCCGACTTATATACTGCGTGGAAAAGAAACAAAGGTATGTGCAAAGTTTCAGGACGATAGCTTTAAAACTGAGAGACAAGTTTGCGTAGAAATAGACAGACAGACAGACGGACCGAATAGAATCTGTACGAAGTTCCAACTTTCTGTCTTCAAAAACACAAAGGTTGGGTAATTTCGGATTGTTCGGTTATATAACAGCTATAAGAAATAGTCGGCCGATCCTTATGAAATTAAGCATATTCTATTATTTTGCCAAAGATAACATTCGTACTAAATTCGAATTCTCTACCTCTAAAAACACCGAAGTTAAAGCATTTCCGATCAATCAGTTATATGGCAGCTATAGGACATAGTCGGCCGATCCCGGCCGTTCCGACTTATATACTGCGTGGAAAAGAAACAAAGGTATGTGCAAAGTTTCAGGACGATAGCTTTAAAACTGAGAGACAAGTTTGCGTAGAAATAGACAGACAGACAGACGGACCGAATAGAATCTGTACGAAGTTCCAACTTTCTGTCTTCAAAAACACAAAAGTTGGGTAATTTCCGATTGTTCAGTTATATGGCAGCTATAGGATATAGTCGGCCGATCCCGGCCGCTTGGACTTATATACTGCGTGGAAAAGAAACAAAGGTGTGTGCAAGGTTTCAGGACGATAGCTTTAAAACTGAGAGATAAGTTTGCGTAGAAATAGACAGACAGACAGACGGACCGAATAGAATCTGTACGAAGTTCCAACTTTCTGTCTTCAAAAACACAAAAGTTGGGTAATTTCGGATTGTTTGGTTATATGGCAGCTATAAGATATAGTCGGCCGATCCTTATGAAATTAAGCATATTCTATTATTTTAGCTTTAAAACTGAGAGACAAGTTTGCGTAGAAATAGACAGACAGACAGACGGACCGAATAGAATCTGTACGAAGTTCCAACTTTCTGTCTTCAAAAACACAAAAGTTGGGTAATTTCCGATTGTTCAGTTATATGGCAGCTATAGGATATAGTCGGCCGATCCCGGCCGCTTGGACTTATATACTGCGTGGAAAAGAAACAAAGGTGTGTGCAAGGTTTCAGGACGATAGCTTTAAAACTGAGAGATAAGTTTGCGTAGAAATAGACAGACAGACAGACGGACCGAATAGAATCTGTACGAAGTTCCAACTTTCTGTCTTCAAAAACACAAAAGTTGGGTAATTTCGGATTGTTTGGTTATATGGCAGCTATAAGATATAGTCGGCCGATCCTTATGAAATTAAGCATATTCTATTATTTTGCCAAAAATAACATTCGTACTAAATTCGAATTCTCTACCTCTCAAAACACCGAAGTTATAGCATTTCCGATCAATCAGTTATATGGCAGCTATAGGACATAGTCGGCCGATCCCGGCCGTTTCCACTTATATACTGCGTGGAAAAGAAACAAAGGTGTGTGCAAGGTTTCAGGACGATAGCTTCAAAACTGAGAGATAAGTTTGCGTAGAAATAGACAGACAGACAGACGGACCGAATAGAATCTGTACGAAGTTCCAACTTTCTTTCTTCAAAAACACAAAAGTTGGGTAATTTCCGATTGTTCAGTTATAAGGCAGCTATAAGATATAGACTTCCGATCCTTATGAAATTAAGCATATTCCATTATTTTGCCAAAAATATCATTCGTACTAAATTCGAATTCTCTACCTTTAAAAACACCGAAGTTATAGAATTTCCGATCAATCAGTTATATGGCAGCTATAAGATATAGTCAGCCGATCTTTAAAAAATTTGCTAGGTCGTATTATTTTGTCCAAAAAAGCACTTAGGCAAAATCCGAAACACCGAAGTTATAGCATTTTCGATCCTTATGAAATTAAGCATATTTTATTATTTTGCCAAAAATACCATTCGTACTAAATTCGAACTCTCTACCTCTAAAAACACCGATGTTACAGAATTTCCGATCAATCAATTATATGGCAGCTATAAGATATAGTCGGCCGATCTTTGAAAAATATGGTAGGTCGTATTATTTTTTCCAAAATAGCACTTAGGCAAAATTCGAACTCTCTACCTCTAAAAACACCGAAGTTATAGCATTTCCGATCAAACAGTTATATGGCAGCTATAGGATATAGTCGGCCGATCCCGGCCGTTCCGACTTATATACTGCGTGGAAAAGAAACAAAGGTGTGTGCAAAGTTTCAGGACGATAGCTTTAAAACTGAGAGACAAGTTTGCGTAGAAATAGACAGACAGACAGACGGACCGAATAGAATCTGTACGAAGTTCCAACTTTCTGTCTTCAAAAACACAAAAGTTGGGTAATTTCCGATTGTTCAGTTATATGGCAGCTATAAGATATAGACTTCCGATCCTTATGAAATTAAGCATATTCCATTATTTTGCCAAAAATAACATTCGTACTAAATTCGAATTCTCTACCTCTAAAAACACCGAAGTTATAGCATTTCCGATCAATCAGTTATATGGCAGCTATAGGACATAGTCGGCCGATCCCGGCCGTTCCGACTTATATACTGCGTGCAAAAAAGGAAGGTGTGTGCAAAGTTTCAGGACGATAGCTTTAAAACTGAGAGACCAGTTTGCGTAGAAATAGACAGATGGACCGCATAGAATCTGTACGAAGTTCCAACTTTCTGTCTTCAAAAACACAAAAGTTGGGTAATTTCCGATTGTTCAGTTATATGGCAGCTATAAGATATATTCGGCCGATCCTTATGAAAGTAAGCATATTCTATTATTTTGCCAAAAATAGCATTCGTACTAAATTCGAATTCTCTACCTTTAAAAACACCGAAGCTATAGCATTTCCGATCAATCAGTTATATTGCAGCTATAGGACATAGTCGGCCGATCCCGGCCGTTCCGACTTATATACTGCGTGGAAAAGAAACAAAGGTATGTGCAAAGTTTCAGGACGATAGCTTTAAAACTGAGAGACAAGTTTGCGTAGAAATAGACAGACAGACAGACGGACCGAATAGAATCTGTACGAAGTTCCAACTTTCTGTCTTCAAAAACACAAAGGTTGGGTAATTTCGGATTGTTCGGTTATATAACAGCTATAAGAAATAGTCGGCCGATCCTTATGAAATTAAGCATATTCTATTATTTTGCCAAAGATAACATTCGTACTAAATTCGAATTCTCTACCTCTAAAAACACCGAAGTTAAAGCATTTCCGATCAATCAGTTATATGGCAGCTATAGGACATAGTCGGCCGATCCCGGCCGTTCCGACTTATATACTGCGTGGAAAAGAAACAAAGGTATGTGCAAAGTTTCAGGACGATAGCTTTAAAACTGAGAGACAAGTTTGCGTAGAAATAGACAGACAGACAGACGGACCGAATAGAATCTGTACGAAGTTCCAACTTTCTGTCTTCAAAAACACAAAAGTTGGGTAATTTCCGATTGTTCAGTTATATGGCAGCTATAGGATATAGTCGGCCGATCCCGGCCGTTTCCACTTATATACTGCGTGGAAAAGAAACAAAGGTGTGTGCAAGGTTTCAGGACGATAGCTTTAAAACTGAGAGATAAGTTTGCATAGAAATAGAGAGACAGACAGACGGACCGAATAGAATCTGTACGAAGTTCCAACTTTCTGTCTTCAAAAACACAAAAGTTGGGTAATTTCGGATTGTTTGGTTATATGGCAGCTATAAGATATAGTCGGCCGATCCTTATGAAATTAAGCATATTCTATTATTTTGCCAAAAATAACATTCGTACTAAATTCGAATTCTCTACCTCTCAAAACACCGAAGTTATAGCATTTCCGATCAATCAGTTATATGGCAGCTATAGGACATAGTCGGCCGATCCCGGCCGTTTCCACTTATATACTGCGTGGAAAAGAAACAAAGGTGTGTGCAAGGTTTCAGGACGATAGCTTTAAAACTGAGAGATAAGTTTGCATAGAAATAGAGAGACAGACAGACGGACCGAATAGAATCTGTACGAAGTTCCAACTTTCTGTCTTCAAAAACACAAAAGTTGGGTAATTTCCGATTGTTCAGTTATAAGGCAGCTATAAGATATAGACTTCCGATCCTTATGAAATTAAGCATATTCCATTATTTTGCCAAAAATATCATTCGTACTAAATTCGAATTCTCTACCTTTAAAAACACCGAAGTTATAGAATTTCCGATCAATCAGTTATATGGCAGCTATAAGATATAGTCAGCCGATCTTTAAAAAATTTGCTAGGTCGTATTATTTTGTCCAAAAAAGCACTTAGGCAAAATCCGAAACACCGAAGTTATAGCATTTCCGATCCTTATGAAATTAAGCATATTTTATTATTTTGCCAAAAATACCATTCGTACTAAATTCGAACTCTCTACCTCTAAAAACACCGATGTTACAGAATTTCCGATCAATCAATTATATGGCAGCTATAAGATATAGTCGGCCGATCTTTGAAAAATATGGTAGGTCGTATTATTTTTTCCAAAATAGCACTTAGGCAAAATTCGAACTCTCTACCTCTAAAAACACCGAAGTTATAGCATTTCCGATCAAACAGTTATATGGCAGCTATAGGATATAGTCGGCCGATCCCGGCCGTTCCGACTTATATACTGCGTGGAAAAGAAACAAAGGTGTGTGCAAAGTTTCAGGACGATAGCTTTAAAACTGAGAGACAAGTTTGCGTAGAAATAGACAGACAGACAGACGGACCGAATAGAATCTGTACGAAGTTCCAACTTTCTGTCTTCAAAAACACAAAAGTTGGGTAATTTCCGATTGTTCAGTTATATGGCAGCTATAAGATATAGACTTCCGATCCTTATGAAATTAAGCATATTCCATTATTTTGCCAAAAATAACATTCGTACTAAATTCGAATTCTCTACCTCTAAAAACACCGAAGTTATAGCATTTCCGATCAATCAGTTATATGGCAGCTATAGGACATAGTCGGCCGATCCCGGCCGTTCCGACTTATATACTGCGTGCAAAAAAGGAAGGTGTGTGCAAAGTTTCAGGACGATAGCTTTAAAACTGAGAGACCAGTTTGCGTAGAAATAGACAGATGGACCGCATAGAATCTGTACGAAGTTCCAACTTTCTGTCTTCAAAAACACAAAAGTTGGGTAATTTCCGATTGTTCAGTTATATGGCAGCTATAAGATATATTCGGCCGATCCTTATGAAAGTAAGCATATTCTATTATTTTGCCAAAAATAGCATTCGTACTAAATTCGAATTCTCTACCTTTAAAAACACCGAAGTTATAGCATTTCCGATCAATCAGTTATATTGCAGCTATAGGACATAGTCGGCCGATCCCGGCCGTTCCGACTTATATACTGCGTGGAAAAGAAACAAAGGTATGTGCAAAGTTTCAGGACGATAGCTTTAAAACTGAGAGACAAGTTTGCGTAGAAATAGACAGACAGACAGACGGACCGAATAGAATCTGTACGAAGTTCCAACTTTCTGTCTTCAAAAACACAAAAGTTGGGTAATTTCGGATTGTTCGGTTATATAACAGCTATAAGAAATAGTCGGCCGATCCTTATGAAATTAAGCATATTCTATTATTTTGCCAAAGATAACATTCGTACTAAATTCGAATTCTCTACCTCTAAAAACACCGAAGTTATAGCATTTCCGATCAATCAGTTATATGGCAGCTATAGGACATAGTCGGCCGATCCCGGCCGTTCCGACTTATATACTGCGTGGAAAAGAAACAAAGGTATGTGCAAAGTTTCAGGACGATAGCTTTAAAACTGAGAGACAAGTTTGCGTAGAAATAAACAGACAGACAGACGGACCGAATAGAATCTGTACGAAGTTCCAACTTTCTGTCTTCAAAAACACAAAATTTGGGTAATTTCCGATTGTTCAGTTATATGGCAGCTATAGGATATAGTCGGCCGATCCTGGCCGTTTCGACTTATATACTGCGTGGAAAAGAAACAAAGGTGTGTGCAAGGTTTCAGGACGATAGCTTTAAAACTGAGAGATAAGTTTGCGTAGAAATAGACAGACAGACAGACGGACCGAATAGAATCTGTACGAAGTTCCAACTTTCTGTCTTCAAAAACACAAAAGTTGGGTAATTTCCGATTGTTCAGTTATATGGCAGCTATAAGATATAGACTTCCGATCCTTATGAAATTAAGCATATTCCATTATTTTGCCAAAAATATCATTCGTACTTGTGGCAACCCTTTTCAAGTCTAGTTCTCGACCAAACTCGATAACTCTCGCGAGTATCAATTTTACGAGAGTACATCTCTAACACACACACTCTCTCTCGACACACAACTTCGTCAGCTTCAACCACCGCCACTGCAGAGTCTTTGGCCGCAGTCATCTCCCGATCATCTTTCTAATTCTAAATATATGTATATAGTGAACAATAAATACAAGAAAACTAAATTGGTGACCCCTACGTGATCACTATATACACGCAAGTACTGGTGCTTACAATGGCAAACAACGACGCCCCACAAGACGACGCCGAGGTTTTTCACGATACCGTTACTCGCGGTTTTGACGCAGTTGTCAACCGGGTAGCTGTGAAAATACCGCCGTTTTGGCCCGAACACCCAGAATTATGGCTATCGCAAATTGAAGCCCAATTCGTTCTGGCGGGAATAACCTCGGACGAAACGAAATTTAACACAATCCTAGCGTCAATCGAAGCACCAGTGTTGGCCCGAATTGCCGACGCCATCGTCAACCAACCAGGCACAGGCAAGTACGAAAATTTTAAATCGTGCATTTTGGAACGCTTCTGCGAAAGCGAACAAAGGAAAATCCAGAAGTTAATATCGGAGACCGACCTTGGTGACAAGCGCCCCACACAACTGCTCAACGAGTTAAACGCACTCGCCGCAAACAAAGTTCACGAATCTTTCTTGAAAACATTGTGGTTGCAGCGCTTACCAACACAAGTGCAAGCGATCTTGCAAGCATCGGACGCCAGTCTAGCAAACTTAGCTAAGTTGGCAGATAAAGTGATGGAAGTCGGTGATTCTTATCAGTTACGCACCGTCGACGCCAAGTCGGCTCCAACCAGCAGCGCCGTTTTCGACGATCGTCTAGACCGCATCGAACAACAAATCAACGCGCTGTTCAAAAACCGATCTCGCAAGAACAGCCTTCGAACGGATCGCAACAGCGTCATAGCTGCAGACATATGTTGGTACCACAGCAAATTTGGCAACGCCGCCAAGAAATGTCGCCAACCATGCTCTTTTTCATCCGAACCAAAAAACTAAAACAATCTTCGAATTCGGCGGACAAATTCGAAGAAGACCACAACACAATTGCCCGCCTCGCCATCAACGACATCTCTAAAACAAAGTTTCTTATTGATACCGGCGCCGACATTTCAGTGATGCCACCCTGCAAAAACGTAAAAACTATGCTCACTCCAAAGCTTCTTTTCGCGGCCAACGGCACGAAAATACAAACCTATGGAGAAAAACGCATAGCATTGTCACTGGGATTGCGACGAAACTTCGTTTGGAACTTTGTGATAGCTGACGTCAACTGCGCTATCATCGGATCCGATTTCCTTCAACATTTCGACTTACTCGTCGATATGAAACGACGCAAACTCATCGATCGGGCTACGCTGCTGGAATCAAAAGGTCACGCGCCTCAACGTAAAATCAAGGTTTTTTAATCCTACGACACGAGTAATCAATACGCTACATTGCTTCACGAGTATCGCGATCTCGCAACGATCAACTCGAACCGGCTGCCAGCAACGTCCGAAGTAACGCACTTCATCTCGACCAACGGCCCGCCTACTCACGCCCGCGCTCGACGACTAGCGCCCGACAACCTCAAAGCTGCACAATCCGAGTTCTCTTACCTCATCGAGAAAGGAATATGCCGTCCCTCAAATAGCAACTGGTCCAGCCCATTGCACCTGGTAAAGAAAGCCAACGGAGAGTGGCGACCGTGCGGCGACTACCGAGCACTGAACAACGTAACAGTGCCGGATCGATATCCTATTCCGTACATACTAGATGTAACGAGCATCTTATACGGGAAGAAGATATTTCCAAAATCGACCTGCAAAAAGCATATCACCAGATTCCGGTCGAACCACAAGATATTCCCAAAACAGCAATTATCACGCCTTTTGGGCTATTCGAATTTTTGTTCATGACGTTCGGTCTGCGCAACGCAGCGCAAACTTTTCAAATCGACGTCACATAAACGACGTCATAAAAGGTCTCGACTTCGTTTTTGCATACATCGACGACATTCTGATCGCTTCAGAATCCGAGGCGCAGCACGAGACCCACCTCCGCACGATCCTCGACCGCCTTCGAAAGGCACATCTCACCGTAAACTTTGAGAAGTGCCAATTCGGTAAAACACAACTCACATTCCTGGGACACGACATCAGCCAGCATGGCTTAAAACCATCAGAAGCCAAAGTGGAAGCCATTCGGCACTTTAAAAAACCGCTTATCGCTAAAGACCTTAAAAAGTTTCTGGGTATGATTAATTTCTATAGGCCGTTTATCCCACGAGCATCCGAGAACCAGCACATACTCCAAACGCTGATCCAAGGCAATAAAAAGAACGACAAAACCCAGATACATTGGTCTACAGAAGCCGACTACGCATTCACTGCCTGCAAGAACGAGCTTGCAAACGCTACGTTGTTGAACTACATGGCACCAAACTCACAATTAACGCTAACCACCGATGCATCCAGGAAATTCACATCGACGCAAAAGAAGTACAGCACCTACGATAGAGAACTGACTGCCATCTATCAGGCCATATTGCACTTCAGGTACGCACTGGAGGGCAGAAGTTTCGTAATTTTTACCGACCACAAGCCGCTTATGTACGCCTTCAGTCAAAACAGCGAGAAAGCATCACCTCGTCGCGCTCGGCAACTGGATTTTATCAGCCAATTCAGCACCGATATCCGGCACATCTCTGGAAAAGAAAACAACGTGGCTGATCTTCTCTCACGCATCGATTCCATCAAACACATAAACCTCGACGAGATGGCACTGGAACAGGAAAACGATGCGGAACTACAATCGATACTCAATTCTGACGCCGAAAAATCCATCTCACTAACAAAATTGTCTCTTTCAGGCTCAAACAAGCAATTGTACTGCCACGTCGCCAATAACCATACACGTCCGTTTGTGCCTAGACGCCTACGCCAAACCGTGGTTGAGGCCCTACATTCATTGAGCCATCCGGGAGTTAAGGCAACGAACAAGCTGGTCGGCAAACACTACGTTTGGCCCCGCATGGCGAAGGATGTCGCTAAAATCGTACGCTCTTGCATCCCCTGCCAGAAGGCCAAAATCCAACGTCACACCAAATCGCCACTAGGAGAGTACACCGCCAGCGACGCCCGTTTCGAACACATAAATATCGACATAGTCGGCCCACTGCCTTCATCGAACGGATACCGATACTGCCTTACGTGTATCGATCGTTTCTCAAGATGGCCCGCAGCAATTCCTTTAGTAGACATCACAGCACAATCCGTAGCCAATGCACTGATATCTGGCTGGTTCGCCCAGTACGGAATTCCTCTTCACATCACAACCGATCTAGGTCGACAATTCGAGTCTACATTATTCCAAGAGCTTTCCAATATTTGTGGTTTTAAGCACCTGCGGACGACGGCGTACCACCCGCAAGCCAATGGTATGATCGAACGCTGGCATAGAACGTTAAAAGCTGCTTTAAAATGCGTCGATCCAATCAACTGGAGCAGTTCCCTGCATCTAATCCTACTCGGCCTACGCACAACAATCAAAAGCGACATCGGACTATGCCCAGCTGAAATGGTTTATGGCACTACACTACGTGTACCAGGCGGATTTTTTGCACCGAGCACACAAAAACACACCGAGTCCGAGTTCACCGAGGCTCTTCAAAAAACCATGTCTTAACTGCCAACCACTAAGCCAGTGCACCATCATACACCGCAAGAATTTGTGCACCCGGACCTACACCATTGTACTCACGTCTTCGTCCGAGTGGATCGAGTGAAAACCCCGTTGGCAGCAAACTACGAAGGTCCCTTCGAAGTGGTAACAAAACACGAGAAATATTTTATACTCAAGGGCCACACAAAAGACAACAAGGTTTCCATCGATCGACTTAAGCCAGCTTACATCTTCAAAGACGAAACGCCTCCAACACAGGAGCAGACGACAGCGCCAACTGCTCAGACACCCGAGAAAGTGTCAAGATCAGGACGACGAATCAGATTCCCAGCAAAGTATCTTTCCCAACTGGAACTCTAGGAGGGGGGTACTGTGGCAACCCTTTTCAAGTCTAGTTCTCGACCAAACTCGATAACTCTCGCGAGTATCAATTTTACGAGAGTACATCTCTAACACACACACTCTCTCTCGACACACAACTTCGTCAGCTTCAACCACCGCCACTGCAGAGTCTTTGGCCGCAGTCATCTCCCGATCATCTTTCTAATTATAAATATATGTATATAGTGAACAATAAATACAAGAAAACTAAATTCGAATTCTCTACCTTTAAAAACACCGAAGTTATAGCATTTCCGTTCAATCAGTTATATGGCAGCTATAAGATATAGTCAGCCGATCTTTAAAAAATTTGCTAGGTCGTATTATTTTGTCCAAAAAAGCACTTAGGCAAAATCCGAAACACCGAAGTTATAGCATTTCCGATCCTTATGAAATTAAGCATATTCCATTATTTTGACAAAAATATCATTCGTACTAAATTCGAATTATCTACCTTTAAAAACACCGAAGTTATAGCATTTCCGATCAATCAGTTATATGGCAGCTATAAGATATAGTCAGCCGATCTTTAAAAAATTTGCTAGGTCGTATTATTTTGTCCAAAAAAGCACTTAGGCAAAATCCGAAACACCGAAGTTATAGCATTTCCGATCCTTATGAAATTAAGCATATTTTAATATTTTGCCAAAAATGCCATTCGTACTAAATTCGAATTGTCTAGCTTTAAAAGCATCAAAGTTATAAAATTTCCGATCAATCAGTTATATGAAAGCTATAAGATATAGTCGGGCGATCTTTGAAAAATATGGTAGGTCGTATTATTTTTTCCAAAATAGCACTTAGGCAAAATCCGAACTCTCTACCTCTAAAAACACCGAAGTTATAGCATTTTCGATCAGTCAGTTATATGGCAGCTATAGGATATAGTCGGCCGATCCCGGCCGTTCCGACTTATATACTGCGTGAAAAAGAAACAAAGGTATGTGCAAAGTTTCAGAACGGTATCTTTAAAACTGAGAGACAAGTTCGAGTCTACATTATTCCAAGAGCTTTCCAATATTTGTGGTTTTAAGCACCTGCGGACGACGGCGTACCACCCGCAAGCCAATGGTATGATCGAACGCTGGCATAGAACGTTAAAAGCTGCTTTAAAATGCGTCGATCCAATCAACTGGAGCAGTTCCCTGCATCTAATCCTACTCGGCCTACGCACAACAATCAAAAGCGACATCGGACTAAGCCCAGCTGAAATGGTTTATGGCACTACACTACGTGTACCAGGCGGATTTTTTGCACCGAGCACACAAAAACACACCGAGTCCGAGTTCACCGAGGCTCTTCAAAAAACCATGTCTCAACTGCCAACCACTAAGCCAGTGCACCATCATACACCGCAAGAATTTGTGCACCCGGACCTACACCATTGTACTCACGTCTTCGTCCGAGTGGATCGAGTGAAAACCCCGTTGGCAGCAAACTACGAAGGTCCTTTCGAAGTGGTAACAAAACACGACAAATATTTTATACTCAAGGGCCACACAAAAGACAACAAGGTTTCCAACGATCGACTTAAGCCAGCTTACATCTTCAAAGACGAAACGCCTCCAACACAGGAGCAGACGACAGCGCCAACTGCTCAGACACCCGAGAAAGTGTCAAGATCAGGACGACGAATCAGATTCCCAGCAAAGTATCTTTCCCAACTGGAACTCTAGGAGGGGGGTACTGTGGCAACCCTTTTCAAGTCTAGTTCTCGACCAAACTCGATAACTCTCGCGAGTATCAATTTTACGAGAGTACATCTCTAACACACACACTCTCTCTCGACACACAACTTCGTCAGCTTCAACCACCGCCACTGCAGAGTCTTTGGCCGCAGTCATCTCCCGATCATCTTTCTAATTATAAATATATGTATATAGTGAACAATAAATACAAGAAAACTAAATTCGAATTCTCTACCTTTAAAAACACCGAAGTTATAGCATTTCCGTTCAATCAGTTATATGGCAGCTATAAGATATAGTCAGCCGATCTTTAAAAAATTTGCTAGGTCGTATTATTTTGTCCAAAAAAAGCACTTAGGCAAAATCCGAAACACCGAAGTTATAGCATTTCCGATCCTTATGAAATTAAGCATATTCCATTATTTTGACAAAAATATCATTCGTACTAAATTCGAATTATCTACCTTTAAAAACACCGAAGTTATAGCATTTCCGATCAATCAGTTATATGGCAGCTATAAGATATAGTCAGCCGATCTTTAAAAAATTTGCTAGGTCGTATTATTTTGTCCAAAAAGCACTTAGGCAAAATCCGAAACACCGAAGTTATAGCATTTCCGATCCTTATGAAATTAAGCATATTTTAATATTTTGCCAAAAATGCCATTCGTACTAAATTCGAATTGTCTAGCTTTAAAAGCATCAAAGTTATAAAATTTCCGATCAATCAGTTATATGAAAGCTATAAGATATAGTCGGGCGATCTTTGAAAAATATGGTAGGTCGTATTATTTTTTCCAAAATAGCACTTAGGCAAAATCCGAACTCTCTACCTCTAAAAACACCGAAGTTATAGCATTTTCGATCAGTCAGTTATATGGCAGCTATAGGATATAGTCGGCCGATCCCGGCCGTTCCGACTTATATACTGCGTGAAAAAGAAACAAAGGTATGTGCAAAGTTTCAGGACGGTATCTTTAAAACTGAGAGACAAGTTCGAGTCTACATTATTCCAAGAGCTTTCCAATATTTGTGGTTTTAAGCACCTGCGGACGACGGCGTACCACCCGCAAGCCAATGGTATGATCGAACGCTGGCATAGAACGTTAAAAGCTGCTTTAAAATGCGTCGATCCAATCAACTGGAGCAGTTCCCTGCATCTAATCCTACTCGGCCTACGCACAACAATCAAAAGCGACATCGGACTATGCCCAGCTGAAATGGTTTATGGCACTACACTACGTGTACCAGGCGGATTTTTTGCACCGAGCACACAAAAACACACCGAGTCCGAGTTCACCGAGGCTCTTCAAAAAACCATGTCTTAACTGCCAACCACTAAGCCAGTGCACCATCATACACCGCAAGAATTTGTGCACCCGGACCTACACCATTGTACTCACGTCTTCGTCCGAGTGGATCGAGTGAAAACCCCGTTGGCAGCAAACTACGAAGGTCCTTTCGAAGTGGTAACAAAACACGACAAATATTTTATACTCAAGGGCCACACAAAAGACAACAAGGTTTCCATCGATCGACTTAAGCCAGCTTACATCTTCAAAGACGAAACGCCTCCAACACAGGAGCAGACGACAGCGCCAACTGCTCAGACACCCGAGAAAGTGTCAAGATCAGGACGACGAATCAGATTCCCAGCAAAGTATCTTTCCCAACTGGAACTCTAGGAGGGGGGTACTGTGGCAACCCTTTTCAAGTCTAGTTCTCGACCAAACTCGATAACTCTCGCGAGTATCAATTTTACGAGAGTACATCTCTAACACACACACTCTCTCTCGACACACAACTTCGTCAGCTTCAACCACCGCCACTGCAGAGTCTTTGGCCGCAGTCATCTCCCGATCATCTTTCTAATTATAAATATATGTATATAGTGAACAATAAATACAAGAAAACTAAATTCGAATTCTCTACCTTTTAAAAACACCGAAGTTATAGCATTTCCGTTCAATCAGTTATATGGCAGCTATAAGATATAGTCAGCCGATCTTTAAAAAATTTGCTAGGTCGTATTATTTTGTCCAAAAAAGCACTTAGGCAAAATCCGAAACACCGAAGTTATAGAATTTCCGATCCTTATGAAATTAAGCATATTCCATTATTTTGACAAAAATATCATTCGTACTAAATTCGAATTATCTACCTTTAAAAACCCCGAAGTTATAGCATTTCCGATCAATCAGTTATATGGCAGCTATAAGATATAGTCAGCCGATCTTTAAAAAATTTGCTAGGTCGTATTATTTTGTCCAAAAAAGCACTTAGGCAAAATCCGAAACACCGAAGTTATAGCATTTCCGATCCTTATGAAATTAAGCATATTTTAATATTTTGCCAAAAATGCCATTCGTACTAAATTCGAATTGTCTAGCTTTAAAAGCATCAAAGTTATAAAATTTCCGATCAATCAGTTATATGAAAGCTATAAGATATAGTCGGGCGATCTTTGAAAAATATGGTAGGTCGTATTATTTTTTCCAAAATAGCACTTAGGCAAAATCCGAACTCTCTACCTCTAAAAACACCGAAGTTATAGCATTTTCGATCAGTCAGTTATATGGCAGCTATAGGATATAGTCGGCCGATCCCGGCCGTTCCGACTTATATACTGCGTGAAAAAGAAACAAAGGTATGTGCAAAGTTTCAGGACGGTATCTTTAAAACTGAGAGACAAGTTCGAGTCTACATTATTCCAAGAGCTTTCCAATATTTGTGGTTTTAAGCACCTGCGGACGACGGCGTACCACCCGCAAGCCAATGGTATGATCGAACGCTGGCATAGAACGTTAAAAGCTGCTTTAAAATGCGTCGATCCAATCAACTGGAGCAGTTCCCTGCATCTAATCCTACTCGGCCTACGCACAACAATCAAAAGCGACATCGGACTAAGCCCAGCTGAAATGGTTTATGGCACTACACTACGTGTACCAGGCGGATTTTTTGCACCGAGCACACAAAAACACACCGAGTCCGAGTTCACCGAGGCTCTTCAAAAAACCATGTCTCAACTGCCAACCACTAAGCCAGTGCACCATCATGCACCGCAAGAATTTGTGCACCCGGACCTACACCATTGTACTCACGTCTTCGTCCGAGTGGATCGAGTGAAAACCCCGTTGGCAGCAAACTACGAAGGTCCTTTCGAAGTGGTAACAAAACACGACAAATATTTTATACTCAAGGGCCACACAAAAGACAACAAGGTTTCCATCGATCGACTTAAGCCAGCTTACATCTTCAAAGACGAAACGCCTCCAACACAGGAGCAGACGACAGCGCCAACTGCTCAGACACCCGAGAAAGTGTCAAGATCAGGACGACGAATCAGATTCCCAGCAAAGTATCTTTCCCAACTGGAACTCTAGGAGGGGGGGTACTGTGGCAACCCTTTTCAAGTCTAGTTCTCGACCAAACTCGATAACTCTCGCGAGTATCAATTTTACGAGAGTACATCTCTAACACACACACTCTCTCTCGACACACAACTTCGTCAGCTTCAACCACCGCCACTGCAGAGTCTTTGGCCGCAGTCATCTCCCGATCATCTTTCTAATTATAAATATATGTATATAGTGAACAATAAATACAAGAAAACTAAATTCGAATTCTCTACCTTTAAAAACACCGAAGTTATAGCATTTCCGTTCAATCAGTTATATGGCAGCTATAAGATATAGTCAGCCGATCTTTAAAAAATTTGCTAGGTCGTATTATTTTGTCCAAAAAAGCACTTAGGCAAAATCCGAAACACCGAAGTTATAGCATTTCCGATCCTTATGAAATTAAGCATATTTTAATATTTTGCCAAAAATGCCATTCGTACTAAATTCGAATTGTCTAGCTTTAAAAGCATCAAAGTTATAAAATTTCCGATCAATCAGTTATATGAAAGCTATAAGATATAGTCGGGCGATCTTTGAAAAATATGGTAGGTCGTATTATTTTTCCCAAAATAGCACTTAGGCAAAATCCGAACTCTCTACCTCTAAAAACACCGAAGTTATAGCATTTTCGATCAGTCAGTTATATGGCAGCTATAGGATATAGTCGGCCGATCCCGGCCGTTCCGACTTATATACTGCGTGGAAAAGAAACAAAGGTATGTGCAAAGTTTCAGGACGGTATCTTTAAAACTGAGAGACAAGTTTGCGTAGAAATAGACAGACAGACAGACGGACCGAATAGAATCTGTACGAAGTTCCAACTTTCTGTCTTCAAAAACACAAAAGTTGGGTAATTTCCGATTGTTCAGTTATATGGCAGCTATAAGATATAGACTTCCGATCCTTATGAAATTAAGCATATTCTATTATTTTGCCAAAAATAACATTCGTACTAAATTCGAATTCTCTACCTCTAAAAACACCGAAGTTATAGCATTTCCGATCAATCAGTTATATGGCAGCTATAGGACATAGTCGGCCGATCCCGGCCGTTCCGACTTATATACTGCGTGCAAAAAAGAAAGGTGTGTGCAAAGTTTCAGGACGATAGCTTTAAAACTGAGAGACCAGTTTGCGTAGAAATAGACAGATGGACCGCATAGAATCTGTACAAAGTTCCAACTTTCTGTCTTCAAAAACACAAAAGTTGGGTAATTTCGGATTGTTCAGTTATATGGCAGCTATAAGATATAGTCGGCCGATCCTTATGAAATTAAGCATATTCTATTATTTTGCCAAAAATAACATTCGTACTAAATTCGAATTCTCTACCTCTAAAAACACCGAAGTTATAGCATTTCCGTTCAATCAGTTATATGGCAGCTATAAGATATAGTCGGCCGATCTTTGAAAAATATGGTAGGTCGTATTATTTTTTCCAAAATAGCACTTAGGTAAAATTCGAACTCTCTTCCTCTAAAAACACACCTGCGTGCAAAGGAAAGAAAGAAGTGTGCAAAGTTTCAGGACGATAGCTTTAAAACTGAGAGACAAGTTTGCGTAGAAATAGACAGACAGACAGACGGACCGAATAGAATCTGTACGAAGTTCCAACTTTCTGTCTTCAAAAACACAAAAGTTATTTAATTTCCGATTGTTCACATATATGGCAGCTATAAGATATAGTCGGCCGATCCTTATGAAACTAAGCATATTCTATTATTTTGCCAAAAATAACATTCGTACTAAATTCGAATTCTCTACCTTTAAAAACACCGAAGTTATAGCATTTCCGTTCAATCAGTTATATGGCAGCTATAAGATATAGTCAGCCGATCTTTAAAAAATTTGCTAGGTCGTATTATTTTGTCCAAAAAAGCACTTAGGCAAAATCCGAAACACCGAAGTTATAGCATTTCCGATCCTTATGAAATTAAGCATATTTTAATATTTTGCCAAAAATGCCATTCGTACTAAATTCGAATTTGCTAGCTTTAAAAGCACCAAAGTTACAGAATTTCCGATCAATCAGTTATATGGCAGCTATAAGATATAGTCGGCCGATCTTTGAAAAATATGGTAGGTCGTATAATTTTTTCCAAAATAGCACTTAGGTAAAATTCGAACTCTCTACCTCTAAAAACACCGAAGTTATAGCATTTTCGATCAATCAGTTATATGGCAGCTATAGGATATAGTCGGCCGATCCCGGCCGTTCCGACTTATATACTGCGTGGAAAAGAAACAAAGGTGTGTGCAAAGTTTCAGGACGATAGCTTTAAAACTGAGAGACAAGTTTGCGTAGAAATAGACAGACAGACGGACCGAATAGAATCTGTACGAAGTTCCAACTTTCTGTCTTCAAAAACACAAAAGTTGGGTAATTTCCGATTGTTCAGTTATATGGCAGCTATAAGATATAGACTTCCGATCCTTATGAAATTAAGCATATTCTATTATTTTGCCAAAAATAACATTCGTACTAAATTCGAATTCTCTACCTTTAAAAACACCGAAGTTATAGCATTTCCGTTCAATCAGTTATATGGCAGCTATAAGATATAGTCAGCCGATCTTTAAAAAATTTGCTAGGTCGTATTATTTTGTCCAAAAAAGCACTTAGGCAAAATCCGAAACACCGAAGTTATCATTTCCGATCCTTATGAAATTAAGCATATTTTAATATTTTGCCAAAAATGCCATTCGTACTAAATTCGAATTTTCTAGCTTTAAAAGCACCAAAGATACAGAATTTCCGATCAATCAGTTATATGGCAGCTATAAGATATAGTCGGCCGATCTTTGAAAAATATGGTAGGTCGTATAATATTTTCCAAAATAGCACTTAGGTAAAATTCGAACTCTCTACCTCTAAAAACACCGAAGTTATAGCATTTTCGATCAATCAGTTATATGGCAGCTATAGGATATAGTCGGCCGATCCCGGCCGTTCCGACTTATATACTGCGTGGAAAAGAAACAAAGGTATGTGCAAAGTTTCAGGACGATAGCTTTAAAACTGAGAGACAAGTTTGCGTAGAAATAGACAGACAGACAGACGGACCGAATAGAATCTGTACGAAGTTCCAACTTTCTGTCTTCAAAAACACAAAAGTTGGGTAATTTCGGATTGTTCGGTTATATGGCAGCTATAAGATATAGACTTCCGATCCTTATGAAATTAAGCATATTCCATTATTTTGCCAAAAATATCATTCGTACTAAATTCGAATTCTCTACCTTTAAAAACACCGAAGTTATAGCTATAGGATATAGTCGGCCGATCCTGGCCGTTTCGACTTATATACTGCGTGGAAAAGAAACAAAGGTGTGTGCAAGGTTTCAGGACGATAGCTTTAAAACTGAGAGATAAGTTTGCGTAGAAATAGACAGACAGACAGACGGACCGAATAGAATCTGTACGAAGTTCCAACTTTCTGTCTTCAAAAACACAAAAGTTGGGTAATTTCCGATTGTTCAGTTATATGGCAGCTATAAGATATAAACTTCCGATCCTTATGAAATTAAGCATATTCCATTATTTTGCCAAAAATGCCATTCGTACTAAATTCGAATTTTCTAGCTTTAAAAGCACCAAAGTTACAGAATTTCCGATCAATCAGTTATATGGCAGCTATAAGATATAGTCGGGCGATCTTTGAAAAATATGGTACGTCGTATTATTTTTTCCAAAATAGCACTTAGGTAAAATCCGAAACACCGAAGATATAGCATTTCCGATCCTTATGAAATTAAGCATATTTTAATATTTTGCCAAAAATGCCATTCGTACTAAATTCGAATTTTCTAGCTTTAAAAGCACCAAAGTTACAGAATTTCCGATCAATCAGTTATATGGCAGCTATAAGATATAGTCGGCCGATCTTTGAAAAATATGGTAGGTCGTATAATTTTTTCCAAAATAGCACTTAGGTAAAATTCGAACTCTCTACCTCTAAAAACACCGAAGTTATAGCATTTTCGATCAATCAGTTATATGGCAGCTATAGGATATAGTCGGCCGATCCCGGCCGTTCCGACTGATATACTGCGTGGAAAAGAAACAAAGGTGTGTGCAAAGTTTCAGGACGATAGCTTTAAAACTGAGAGACAAGTTTGCGTAGAAATAGACAGACAGACAGACGGACCGAATAGAATCTGTACGAAGTTCCAACTTTCTGTCTTCAAAAACACAAAAGTTGGGTAATTTCCGATTGTTCAGTTATATGGCAGCTATAAGATATAGACTTCCGATCCTTATGAAATTAAGCATATTCCATTATTTTGCCAAAAATATCATTCGTACTAAATTCGAATTCTCTACCTTTAAAAACACCGAAGTTATAGCATTTCCGATCAATCAGTTATATGGCGTCTATAAGATATAGTCAGCCGATCTTTAAAAAATTTGCTAGGTCGTATTATTTTGTCCAAAAAAGCACTTAGGCAAAATCCGAAACACCGAAGTTATAGCATTTCCGATCCTTATGAAATTAAGCATATTTTAATATTTTGCCAAAAATGCCATTCGTACTAAATTCGAATTTGCTAGCTTTAAAAGCACCAAAGTTACAGAATTTCCGATCAATCAGTTATATGGCAGCTATAAGATATAGTCGGCCGATCTTTGAAAAATATGGTAGGTCGTATAATATTTTCCAAAATAGCACTTAGGTAAAATTCGAACTCTCTACCTCTAAAAACACCGAAGTTATAGCATTTTCGATCAATCAGTTATATGGCAGCTATAGGATATAGTCGGCCGATCCCGGCCGTTCCGACTTATATACTGCGTGGAAAAGAAACAAAGGTATGTGCAAAGTTTCAGGACGATAGCTTTAAAACTGAGAGACAAGTTTGCGTAGAAATAGACAGACAGACAGACGGACCGAATAGAATCTGTACGAAGTTCCAACTTTCTGTCTTCAAAAACACAAAAGTTGGGTAATTTCGGATTGTTCGGTTATATGGCAGCTATAAGATATAGACTTCCGATCCTTATGAAATTAAGCATATTCCATTATTTTGCCAAAAATAACATTCGTACTAAATTCGAATTCTCTACCTCTAAAAACACCGAAGTTATAGCTATAGGATATAGTCGGCCGATCCTGGCCGTTTCGACTTATATACTGCGTGGAAAAGAAACAAAGGTGTGTGCAAGGTTTCAGGACGATAGCTTTAAAACTGAGAGATAAGTTTGCGTAGAAATAGACAGACAGACAGACGGACCGAATAGAATCTGTACGAAGTTCCAACTTTCTGTCTTCAAAAACACAAAAGTTGGGTAATTTCCGATTGTTCAGTTATATGGCAGCTATAAGATATAAACTTCCGATCCTTATGAAATTAAGCATATTCTATTATTTTGCCAAAAATAACATTCGTACTAAATTCGAATTCTCTACCTTTAAAAACACCGAAGTTATAGCTATAGGATATAGTCGGCGGATCCTGGCCGTTTCGACTTATATACTGCGTGGAAAAGAAACAAAGGTGTGTGCAAGGTTTCAGGACGATAGCTTTAAAACTGAGAGATAAGTTTGCGTAGAAATAGACAGACAGACAGACGGACCGAATAGAATCTGTACGAAGTTCCAACTTTCTGTCTTCAAAAACACAAAAGTTGGGTAATTTCCGATTGTTCAGTTATATGGCAGCTATAAGATATAGACTTCCGATCCTTATGAAATTAAGCATATTCCATTATTTTGCCAAAAATATCATTCGTACTAAATTCGAATTCTCTACCTTTAAAAACACCGAAGTTATAGAATTTCCGATCAATCAGTTATATGGCAGCTATAAGATATAGTCAGCCGATCTTTAAAAAATTTGCTAGGTCGTATTATTTTGTCCAAAAATGCACTTAGGCAAAATCCGAAACACCGAAGATATAGCATTTCCGATCCTTATGAAATTAAGCATATTTTATTATTTTGCCAAAAATGCCATTCGTACTAAATTCGAATTTTCTAGCTTTAAAAGCACCGAAGTTACAGAATTTCCGATCAATCAGTTATATGGCAGCTATAAGATATAGTCGGCCGATCTTTGCAAAATATGGTAGGTCGTATTATTTTTTCCAAAATAGCACTTAGGTAAAATTCGAACTCTCTACCTCTAAAAACACCGAAGTTATAGCATTTTCGATCAATCAGTTATATGGCAGCTATAGGATATAGTCGGCCGATCCCGGCCGCTCCGACTTATATACTGCGTGCAAAAGAAAGAAAGAAGTGTGCAAAGTTTCAGGACGATAGCTTTAAAACTGAGAGACAAGTTTGCGTAGAAATAGACAGACAGACAGACGGACCGAATAGAATCTGTACGAAGTTCCAACTTTCTGTCTTCAAAAACACAAAAGTTGGGTAATTTCGGATTGTTCGGTTATATGGCAGCTATAAGATATAGTCGGCCGATCCTTATGAAATTAAGCATATTCTATTATTTTGCCAAAAATAACATTCGTACTAAATTCGAATTCTCTACCTCTAAAAACACCGAAGTTATAGCTATAGGATATAGTCGGCCGATCCTGGCCGTTTCGACTTATATACTGCGTGGAAAAGAAACAAAGGTGTGTGCAAGGTTTCAGGACGATAGCTTTAAAACTGAGAGATAAGTTTGCGTAGAAATAGACAGACAGACAGACGGACCGAATAGAATCTGTACGAAGTGCCACCTTTCTGTCTTCAAAAACACAAAAGTTGGGTAATTTCCGATTGTTCAGTTATATGGCAGCTATAAGATATAGACTTCCGATCCTTATGAAATTAAGCATATTCCATTATTTTGCCAAAAATATCATTCGTACTAAATTCGAATTCTCTACCTTTAAAAACACCGAAGTTATAGAATTTCCGATCAATCAGTTATATGGCAGCTATAAGATATAGTCAGCCGATCTTTAAAAAATTTGCTAGGTCGTATTATTTTGTCCAAAAATGCACTTAGGCAAAATCCGAAACACCGAAGTTATAGCATTTCCGATCCTTATGAAATTAAGCATATTTTAATATTTTGCCAAAAATACCATTCGTACTAAATTCGAATTGTCTAGCTTTAAAAGCACCAAAGTTATAGAATTTCCGATCAATCAGTTATATGGAAGCTATAAGATATAGTCAGCCGATCTTTGAAAAATATGGTAGGTCGTATTATTTTTTCCAAAATATCACTTAGGCAAAATCCGAACTCTCTACCTCTAAAAACACCGATGTTACAGAATTTCCGATCAATCAGTTATATGGCAGCTATAAGATATAGTCGGCCGATCTTTGAAAAATATGGTAGGTCGTATTATTTTTTCCAAAATAGCACTAAGGCAAAATTCGAACTCTCTACCTCTAAAAACACCGAAGTTATAGCATATCCGATCAATCAGTTATATGGCAGCTATAAGATATAGTCCGCCGATCTCTGAAAAATATGGTAGGTCGTATTATTTTTTTCAAAATAGCACTTAGGGAAAATCCGAACTCTCTACCTCTAAAAACACCGAAGTTATAGCATTTCCGATCAATCAGTTATATGGCAGCTATAGGACATAGTCGGCCGATCCCGGCCGTTCCGACTTATATACTGCGTGCAAAAAAAAAAGGTGTGTGCAAAGTTTCAGGACGATAGCTTTAAAACTGAGAGACTAATTTGCGTAGAAATAGACAGATGGACCGCATAGAATCTGTACGAAGTTCCAACTTTCTGTCTTCAAAAACACAAAAGTTGGGTAATTTCCGATTGTTCAGTTATATGGTAGCTATAGGATATAGTAGGCCGATCCCGGCCAATCCGACTTATATACTGCGTGGAAAAGAAACAAAGGTGTGTGCAAGGTTTCAGGACGATAGCTTTAAAACTGAGAGAAGTTTGCGTAGAAATAGACAGACAGACAGACGGACCGAATAGAATCTGTACGAAGTTCCAACTTTCTGTCTTCAAAAACACAAAAATTGGGTAATTTCCGATTGTTCAGTTATATGGCAACTATAAGATATAAACTTCCGATCCTTATGAAATTAAGCATATTCAATTATTTTGCCAAAAATATCATTCGTACTAAATTTGAATTCTCTACCTTTAAAAACACCGAAGTTATAGCATTTCCGTTCAATCAGTTATATGGCAGCTATAAGATATAGTCAGCCGATCTTTAAAAAATTTGCTAGGTCGTATTATTTTTTCCAAAAAAGCACTTAGGCAAAATCCGAAACACCGAAGTTATAGCATTTCCGATCCTTATGAAATTAAGTATATTTTATTATTTTGCCAAAAATACCATTCGTACTAAATTCGAATTCTCTACCTTTAAAAACACCGAAGTTATAGCATTTCCGATCAATCAGTTATATGGCAAATATAGGACATAGTCGGCCGATCCCGGCCGATCCCGGCCGTTCCGACTTATATACTGCGTGCAAAAAAAAAAGGTGTGTGCAAAGTTTCAGGACGATAGCTTTAAAACTGAGAGACTAGTTTGCGTAGAAATAGACAGATGGACCGCATAGAATCTGTACGAAGTTTCAACTTTCTGTCTTCAAAAACACAAAAGTTGGGTAATTTCCGATTGTTTAGTTATATGGCAGCTATAAGATATAGACTTCCGATGCTTATGAAATTAAGCATATTCCATTATTTTGCCAAAATATCATTCGTACTAAATTCGAATTCTCTACCTTAAAAAACACCGAAGTTATAGAATTTCCGATCAATCAGTTATATGGCAGCTATAGGATATAGTCGGCCGATCCCGGTCGTTCCAACTTATATACTGCGTGGAAAAGAAACAAAGGTGTGTGCAAAGTTTTAGGACGATAGCTTTAAAACTGAGAGACAAGTTTGCGTAGAAATAGACAGACAGACAGACGGACCGAATAGAATCTGTACGAAGTTCCAACTTTCTGTCTTCAAAAACACAAAAGTTGGGTAATTTCCGATTGTTCAGTTATATGGCAGCTATAAGGTATAGTCGGCCGATCCTTATGAAATTAAGCATATTCTATTATTTTGCCAAAAATAACATTCGTACTTAATTCGAATTCTCTACCTTTAAAAACACCGAAGTTATAGAATTTCCGATCAATCAGTTATATGGCAGCTATAGGATATAGTCGGCCGATCCCGGTCGTTCCAACTTATATACTGCGTGGAAAAGAAACAAAGGTGTGTGCAAAGTTTTAGGACGATAGCTTTAAAACTGAGAGACAAGTTTGCGTAGAAATAGACAGACAGACAGACGGACCGAATAGAATCTGTACGAAGTTCCAACTTTCTGTCTTCAAAAACACAAAAGTTGGGTAATTTCCGATTGTTCAGTTATATGGCAGCTATAAGGTATAGTCGGCCGATCCTTATGAAATTAAGCATATTCTATTATTTTGCCAAAAATAACATTCGTACTAAATTCGAATTCTCTACCTTTAAAAACACCGAAGTTATAGAATTTCCGATCAATCAGTTATATGGCAGCTATAGGATATAGTCGGCCGATCCCGGTCGTTCCAACTTATATACTGCGTGGAAAAGAAACAAAGGTGTGTGCAAAGTTTTAGGACGATAGCTTTAAAACTGAGAGACAAGTTTGCGAAGAAATAGACAGACAGACAGACGGACCGAATAGAATCTGTACGAAGTTCCAACTTTCTGTCTTCAAAAACACAAAAGTTGGGTAATTTCCGATTGTTTAGTTATATGGCAGCTATAAGATATAGACTTCCGATCCTTATGAAATTAAGCATATTCCATTATTTTGCCAAAATATCATTCGTACTAAATTCGAATTCTCTACCTCTAAAAACACCGAAGTTATAGCTATAGGATATAGTCGGCCGATCCTGGCCGTTTCGACTTGTATACTGCGTGGAAAAGAAACAAAGGTGTGTGCAAGGTTTCAGGACGATAGCTTTAAAACTGAGAGATAAGTTTGCGTAGAAATAGACAGACAGACAGACGGACCGAATAGAATCTGTACGAAGTTCCAACTTTCTGTCTTCAAAAACACAAAAGTTGGGTAATTTCCGATTGTTCAGTTATAAGATATAGACTTCCGATCCTTATGAAATTAAGCATATTCCATTATTTTGCCAAAAATATCATTCGTACTAAATTCGAATTCTCTACCTTTAAAAACACCGAAGTTATAGAATTTCCGATCAATCAGTTATATGGCAGCTATAAGATATAGTCAGCCGATCTTTAAAAAATTTGCTAGGTCGTATTATTTTGTCCAAAAATGCACTTAGGCAAAATCCGAAACACCGAAGTTATAGCATTTCCGATCCTTATGAAATTAAGCATATTTTAATATTTTGCCAAAAATACCATTCGTACTAAATTCGAATTGTCTAGCTTTAAAAGCACCAAAGTTATAGAATTTCCGATCAATCAGTTATATGGAAGCTATAAGATATAGTCAGCCGATCTTTGAAAAATATGGTAGGTCGTATTATTTTTTCCAAAATATCACTTAGGCAAAATCCGAACTCTCTACCTCTAAAAACACCGATGTTACAGAATTTCCGATCAATCAGTTATATGGCAGCTATAAGATATAGTCGGCCGATCTTTGAAAAATATGGTAGGTCGTATTATTTTTTCCAAAATAGCACTTAGGCAAAATTCGAACTCTCTACCTCTAAAAACACCGAAGTTATAGCATATCCGATCAATCAGTTATATGGCAGCTATAAGATATAGTCCGCCGATCTCTGAAAAATATGGTAGGTCGTATTATTTTTTTCAAAATAGCACTTAGGGAAAATCCGAACTCTCTACCTCTAAAAACACCGAAGTTATAGCATTTCCGATCAATCAGTTATATGGCAGCTATAGGACATAGTCGGCCGATCCCGGCCGTTCCGACTTATATACTGCGTGCAAAAAAAAAAGGTGTGTGCAAAGTTTCAGGTCGATAGCTTTAAAACTGAGAGACCAGTTTGCGTAGAAATAGACAGATGGACCGCATAGAATCTGTACGAAGTTCCAACTTTCTGTCTTCAAAAACACAAAAGTTGGGTAATTTCCGATTGTTCAGTTATATGGTAGCTATAGGATATAGTAGGCCGATCCCGGCCAATCCGACTTATATACTGCGTGGAAAAGAAACAAAGGTATGTGCAAAGTTTCAGGACGATAGCTTTAAAACTGAGAGAAGTTTGCGTAGAAATAGACAGACAGACAGACGGACCGAATAGAATCTGTACGAAGTTCCAACTTTCTGTCTTCAAAAACACAAAAATTGGGTAATTTCCGATTGTTCAGTTATATGGCAGCTATAAGATATAGACTTCCGATCCTTATGAAATTAAGCATATTCAATTATTTTGCCAAAAATATCATTCGTACTAAATTTGAATTCTCTACCTTTAAAAACACCGAAGTTATAGCATTTCCGTTCAATCAGTTATATGGCAGCTATAAGATATAGTCAGCCGATCTTTAAAAAATTTGCTAGGTCGTATTATTTTTTCCAAAAAAGCACTTAGGCAAAATCCGAAACACCGAAGTTATAGCATTTCCGATCCTTATGAAATTAAGTATATTTTATTATTTTGCCAAAAATACCATTCGTACTAAATTCGAATTCTCTACCTTTAAAAACACCGAAGTTATAGCATTTCCGATCAATCAGTTATATGGCAAATATAGGACATAGTCGGCCGATCCCGGCCGCTCCGACTCATATACTGCGTGCAAAAGAAAGAAAGAAGTGTGCAAAGTTTCAGGACGATAGCTTTAAAACTGAGAGACAAGTTTGCGTAGAAATAGACAGACAGACAGACGGACCGAATAGAATCTGTACGAAGTTCCAACTTTCTGTCTTCAAAAACACAAAAGTTGGGTAATTTCCGATTGTTTAGTTATATGGCAGCTATAAGATATAGACTTCCGATCCTTATGAAATTAAGCATATTCCATTATTTTGCCAAAATATCATTCGTACTAAATTCGAATTCTCTACCTTAAAAAACACCGAAGTTATAGAATTTCCGATCAATCAGTTATATGGCAGCTATAGGACATAGTCGGCCGATCCCGGCCGTTCCGACTTATATACTGCGTGCAAAAGAAAGAAAGAAGTGTGCAAAGTTTCAGGACGATAGCTTTAAAACTGAGAGACAAGTTTGCGTAGAAATAGACAGACAGACAGACGGACCGAATAGAATCTGTACGAAGTTCCAACTTTCTGTCTTCAAAAACACAAAAGTTGGGTAATTTCCGATTGTTCAGTTATATGGCAGCTATAAGGTATAGTCGGCCGATCCTTATGAAATTAAGCATATTCTATTATTTTGCCAAAAATAACATTCGTACTAAATTCGAATTCTCTACCTTTAAAAACACCGAAGTTATAGCATTTCCGTTCAATCAGTTATATGGCAGCTATAAGATATAGTCAGCCGATCTTTAAAAAATTTCCTAGGTCGTATTATTTTGTCCAAAAAAGCACTTAGGCAAAATCCGAAACACCGAAGTTATAGCATTTCCGATCCTTATGAAATTAAGCATATTCCATTATTTTGCCAAAAATATCATTCGTACTAAATTCGAATTATCTACCTTTAAAAACACCGAAGTTATTCCATCAAACACCGAACATATTCCATTATTTTGCCAAAAATATCATTCGTACTAAATTCGAATTCTCTACCTTTAAAAACACCGAAGTTATAGCATTTCCGATCAATCAGTTATATGGCAGCTATAAGATATAGTCAGCCGATCTTTAAAAAATTTGCTAGGTCGTATTATTTTGTCCAAAAAAGCACTTAGGAAAAATCCGAAGCGCCGAGGTTATAGCATTTCCGATCCTTATGAAATTAAGCATATTTTAATATTTTGCCAAAAATGCCATTCGTACTAAATTCGAATTTTCTAGCTTTAAAAGCACCAAAGTTACAGAATTTCCGATCAATCAGTTATATGGCAGCTATAAGATATAGTCGGGCGATCTTTGAAAAATATGGTAGGTCGTATTATTTTTTCCAAAATAGCACTTAGGTAAAATCCGAAACACCGAAGATATAGCATTTCCGATCCTTATGAAATTAAGCATATTTTAATATTTTGCCAAAAATGCCATTCGTACTAAATTCGAATTTTCTAGCTTTAAAAGCACCGAAGTTACAGAATTTCCGATCAATCAGTTATATGGCAGCTATAAGATATAGTCGGCCGATCTTTGAAAAATATGGTAGGTCGTATTATTTTTTCCAAAATAGCACTTAGGTAAAATTCGAACTCTCTACCTCTAAAAACACCGAAGTTATAGCATTTTCGATCAATCAGTTATATGGCAGCTATAGGATATAGTCGGCCGATCCCGGCCGCTCCGACTTATATACTGCGTGCAAAAGAAAGAAAGAAGTGTGCAAAGTTTCAGGACGATAGCTTTAAAACTGAGAGACAAGTTTGCGTAGAAATAGACAGACAGACAGACGGACCGAATAGAATCTGTACGAAGTTCCAACTTTCTGTCTTCAAAAACACAAAAGTTGGGTAATTTCCGATTGTTCAGTTATATGGCAGCTATAAGATATAGTCGGCCGATCCTTATGAAATTAAGCATATTCTATTATTTTGCCAAAAATAGCATTCGTACTAAATTCGAATTCTCTACCTTTAAAAACACCGAAGTTATAGCATTTCCGATCAATCAGTTATATTGCAGCTATAGGACATAGTCGGCCGATCCCGGCCGTTCCGACTTATATACTGCGTGGAAAAGAAACAAAGGTATGTGCAAAGTTTCAGGACGATAGCTTTAAAAATGAGAGACAAGTTTGCGTAGAAATAGACAGACAGACAGACGGACCGAATAGAATCTGTACGTGTAACAGCGCCTGAAGCGTTGCGCAAGCGCGTATAAATATAGTTAGCCTGTAAGTAGGCTCTACTCTTACTCTATTCATACACTACTAAATTAGTGTACCCGCAGCTACAGGTGCAATAGACCAGCTGACATGCATGACAGGGTCGCAATGCAAAGCTCGGCTCTGCATCGCAGCCAACTTTACTGACCCGTATCCGAATTCCGGACACGTTCTTTTCGTCAAAAGTTATTCGAAGCGATCACACGCGTTTAACCCGAGTGCCGCTCACCAAGTCGGAAATATATATATAAAAGTGTTCCGGAAGAGCAAGTTGCTTAGTTATTCCCTTATTTTGGCGGCTGCCTAGGTAAGCCAAAAAAATTAAACAACTTGGCTTGAGCCGGTTTCTGACGGCGTTCGTTCTTAGATTATTTTCTTTGGGTCCCATTGGATAATCGGACCGCCTTGGCCACCCGCGGCTACAGCAAGTGCTGATTTGCGCGGGCATCGAGGGATCGCCCGGACATCGCCGAAAGATCGACGGGACGCGTAGTGCCTACTGGAGCACCCCTTGGCCGCCGTACTTGGAGCCACGCGGTCGCCCCACGTCAACAGGAGCACCCTTCGGCAGCCAAGCCACGCGGTCGCCCCGCGTCCTCAGGAGCACCCCCAACAACCCAGCACCAGCAGCTGTCTAAGACCTAAAGGTCTACCTGCGTTCGCCCCATCTTAGCGGGCAGTTAATCCGCTCTTTCATTTATATTTTTTTTTGTAACCGCCTCAGCAGCTCACCCTTGGTAGCTACCTGAGCAGCGGCAATCAACTAGGCCACATGAAGTAGCTGCCCAGTTCAGAGCAAATATGTAGTCCACAAAATTTGCATAAACCAGGCCATCGGCCAAAACAAGACAAGCCACGACACTGGGAATAATCTTTCGTTTTCGATTGGTGTAAATTAAACTATAAAAACCATAAATTCGCCCAGTGTCGGAATTTTTATTATCATTTAACACACAATATGCGATGGCTACACTAAAAAAAAAAAATTTTTTTTTTTTTTTGTTTGTTGGAAAAATGAAATTAATTTAAATACAAAATAAAAATCAATTTAAAAAAAAAAAAAAAAAAAAAAAAAAATAAAATAAAATAAAAAGGAAAAATTATAAGAACATAAGAAAATATAGAAAAATATGCAATTATGTAAATCTTAGGAATCTAAAAAAAAAAAAAAATAGCTAGTTGACTAAAACCTATGAATGCTCTGTATTTATTTAACCCCTAGCGAACCAAAGTCGCTATTATATTCCAGGTACCCCTCGGGAGATCGATCTTCGTCGTGGAGAGTACACAAAGTGAGTCACTATAAAACAAATCGTTGGTTAATTCTTACTCAGCATTCACATTCTAATGATTAAAAAAAATATACAAACAAAATTAAAAGACAAAACAACCCCAGCTAAAAGCAAATTAAACTAAAAAAAATCAATTTTCTAAATTTTCTTTATTTCTAAAAATTCTAAATTTTATATAATTCCTAATTTCTAAATTTGTCAAGTAAATAATAAAACTAGCAAAGAAAAAAATTTTTAATTGAACAATGAAAACACTGAAGAACAAATGAGAACCACTAAAGATATTATTTTGTCACAAATAACGATTATAAATTTAAGTAAAGCTTATACCTATTTTTGTCCACTAAGAAATTTTCTATATTTTGTTATAAATGTAAGCCTTGTTACGATTAAGATCATCTTATACTAAATTTTTTTTTTATACCTGCTTATTTCATGAAATTATTCTGTACGTTATTCCACCTTAGACATAGAATTTAATTAATATTATTAAAAAAATGAATTTAAACAAAGCTATGGAGTAATTTTTCCGTCAGAACTCTGCCTATGATAACGCGGTCGTAAGGGGGTCTAAAGGGATCACGCGAGTTAAGTATGTATTGGATCCAGTGATCGTAGGTAGGGTGGGCCACAGACGTAATGGCATCATGGCATCTCGTTTTCCGAATTTTCATTTTTTTTTCTTTCCTTCTCGTAGTATCTTTCTTCTGGAATTTATTTACCTTTTCCCGGTTTCTCTCTTTTATCTACGCTTCAATTGCGTATGTCGTCGCAAGCACGCTCAATTTCTGGATTAATAATAATAGCCAGGAACCAGATCTGATTTAGCAAGACCTCCACCCCCAAAGCCGACGAGCAAAAGCCGGATACTATAGCGTGCCCCGCGAAGTCAGATTTGAGTTCAATACTGGGCAACATAAGGTTGCACGTTACAGTAATAATAAGTTATTATTATTAAGATTAGTGGCGCCCAACATGGGGCCTAATGGGTGTACCTTTGCACTCGGTAGGACTCATCGTAAATAAATTCCAGAATTTTCTTTATTTTTCTTATTTCTTTAATTCTTTTATATCCCATCAGTTGATTTTTTTTTACCGTGTAATCTGTTTATGTTTTGGAGAGCAAGAGGAGCACAATTTGAGTGATTCTTATTGACCAGAACTAAAGAAAAACAGGCGGTAATAAAACTCGACTCTCTCATATGTAATTAGTTAGAACTATTTTTGCTAGGACCTTAATTTGTTTGCGGAAAACAGTAAGGAACGTTGGTCGATCCACTGGCCACGAGCAATTAACCCAAGATTAGTCTAACAAAACTTCTATGAAGATTTTCCAAAACCGAGAGATTCGGAATTTAAACGACCTGACTTGCGAGAGGGTCATAACCACTTGAAGTTGAGGAAAGTTTTTATTTATTTTTCCTTTCGAATGAAGTTTTGGTGATGTGAAGAAAGACGGAATACAGACAGTGTTTATTGTGAACGCTGTTCTGTCCGAAATAATTCAATAGATCTTCTTCGAGCTATTTTTCAATTTTTAAATCTTTTACTAACTTTCTATATCTCACATTTAAATCTAAACTCATAAAGTCAGCAAAGAACTTTCGGTAAACAATAAATATTAGTACCCTTCGACACGCGGACATCTAGCGCAGAGTTCTATAAGTATCTTTTGATTATTGATCAGTTATCTCTTTTCGATTTAGTTGAACGCGTATGTTAACGTTTAGTATCAATTTATAGTGTTGCCTTTAGTAGATCGTCAGTTGTATTTTTCTAAAATGATGCATTCACCAGTAGGGGCTTCGGCACCAGCATGCCCGTTGTGCGATAAGGAAATAAGAGGCGCAGCGGACACCTATACTACTTCATGTCAACACGAGTACCACAAGAAGTGTATTGAGAATCATTTCAAGGGGAGTGATAAATCCCCAGTTTGTCTAGTACCTTGTAGGCCAGCTGGTCCACAAACGCGTGCTAAAGGTCGGATCTTAGAAGAGGTTTTGATACAACCCTCAACCTCAGAGAAGGCCCAGAGCAGTAAAAGTATAGACAGGGAGAGAGGTGAGGAAAGCCAACCCGATCTTGAGGGCCCGAGTAGTTGGTTACATATGGAGCGGAGATTGCTCACGACTCTTTCGGAGAGACTGGTAGGGTTAGTTCAGAGCTCGGTAGAAGAAAGTTTTCGACGATTGGCCGTAACCCCAGCTAATGAAAATGTTGATAGCGGCGCAAGACCTACTTCGCCTACACGCGCTACAGAAGGTCAAAGTGGACCTGACGAGAACAATTCAAACAACCGAAATGAAAGCGTGGCAGCAAACCAAGCTGGATCACCCAGCTCTCACAGGAGCTTTGGATCTGACTTGAATAACCGGCCGGATAAGGTTGTTCAGATCTTGAATGGGTGGAAGTTGAAGTACTCTGGTGTCGGAGTGTCAATAGACAACTTTATTTACAGAGTTGAAGCACTCACACACCAGACGTTAGAGGGAAACTTCACAATACTGTGCAGAAATGCCAGCGTTCTGTTCGAAGGTAAAGCCTATGAGTTTTATTGGCGCTACCACAAGTCCGTGAGTAGAGTACAATGGAGGTCGTTGTGTTCCGCTTTACGTACCCAATTTCGGGAAGAAAGGGACGATGTAGATGTTGAAGAGCTTATTAGAAATAGGAAGCAGAAGACCAATGAGTCTTTCGATAGTTTTTACGATAGCATATCGGGATTGGTGGACCAATTAGAAGTTCCTTGGTCTGATCATAAGCTTGTACGTGTCCTAAAGAATAATTTACGCACTGAGATTAGGCACGAAATTCTTAACGTAGAGATCAGAACGGTGCAAGAGCTGAGAGAAACTTGCAGAAGACGCGAGGTTTTTTTGGATGAAGTCAAGAAGATACACGGGTATGCCAAACCCAGCCCATTCAGGCGAGAGATCTCGGAATTAGTTCAAGATTCTGAGGAGCGAGGTGAGCAAGAGACGGAGGTAGAGATAGAGGCATTTTCCTTGGTGTGTTGGAATTGTAAAGAAGAAGGCCACCGATACCAGGACTGCTTGGCCGAAAGGAGAGTTTTCTGTTATGGCTGTGGAGCTCCCAACACATATAAGCCAAGTTGCGTTAAGTGCTCAAAAAACTCCAAAGCCGGCACGTCGAGGCCGCCGTTCAGACCGACGCCTTCGAGTGCCTTACGACATCAAGGGACATCGAGGGAGTAAGGGAAAAGTTGCTTAAAATAGATAATCCCATTTCTTTAGATTTACCGGATAGTAATATTAGTTCTCTGCTTCATCATAAAGTTAATAAATTAAGAAAATCCCCATCTATTCATAAAATCGATTATTTACCTAGCTTTCAAAAGAACAAATCGCGTAGTGCAAGGCGCATGAAAAGCTTCTGGCAAACAGTGAAGCGTTGCGAACTCGGACTAGAATACATTTGTGCCAATCCTTATGCAGCTCGAGATCCTCGACCATTTATTCCAGTTCGGTTGTTGGATCGCACTGTGTATGGTTTACTCGATTCGGGGGCGTCCATCAGTTGTGTAGGTGGCAGCCTAGCCGCTGAAGTAATGAGAGGAAATGTGCCTTTTAAGGCGATGGAAAGGAATGCTGTGACGGCTGACGGAAGTCCTCAGCGCATAATAGGCCGAATAAAAATTGAAGTAGAATATGCAAATACTAAGAAATGTTTACCTATTTATATTGTGCCGTCTCTAAAACACGACTTATACCTCGGGATAGATTTCTGGAAGCACTACGATCTACTTCCTAAAAGTCTAGCGATAGAGGAAGTAGAGTTGGCTGAAGACAAAGCCAGGGATAGCAGCAGTGTCGATACCCATATTTTATCCGAAGACCAGAAAAGGAAACTTTCGGAAGTTATCAATTGTTTTCCATCTTTCACGAAGGAAGGTCTTGGGAAGACTAATTTAATCACGCATTCTATAGACGTGGGTAGCGCGAAACCCATAAAGCAACGTCATTTTCCAGTTTCACCGGCTGTGGAAAGGGCTATGTATACCGAAATAGACAGAATGCTCCAATTAGGTGTCATAGAGGAGTCGCAAAGTGCTTGGTCTTCGCCAATAGTTATGGTAACCAAGCCAGGTAAAGTTCGAATTTGCCTTGACTGCCGGAAGGTAAATAGCTTCACAGAAAAGGATGCTTACCCCTTGCCGCAGATAAACGGGATTTTGAGTCGACTTCCCAAGGCAGAGTTCATTACAAGTTTAGATCTGAAGGATGCTTATTGGCAGGTACCGTTAGAAGTCAATTCTCGCGATAAAACGGCCTTCACTGTTCCCGGTAGGCCGCTTTATCAATTTAAGGTGATGCCCTTCGGTCTTTGCAATGCAACGAGTACCATGTCTAGACTGATGGACAAGGTGGTACCACCGCATTACCGAAATGAAGTGTTTGTCTATTTAGACGACTTGTTGGTGGTTTCGTCAAGTTTCGAGACCCATTTGAAGGTCCTCAGAGAGTTGGCGGTACACATTAAAAGAGCAGGCTTGACTATCAACGTTAGTAAGAGCCATTTTTGCATGAGGCGGGTAAAATACTTGGGCCACATCATTGGTGATGGCGGAATACGCACCGATCCAGAGAAAGTGGCGGCCATCACAGATTTTCCGATTCCGAAAACCCTTCGTGGACTACGAAGCTTTATGGGACTCTGTGGCTGGTACCGAAAGTTTGTCCCGAATTTTGCAGCTTTGTCAGCACCTTTAACAGACCTGATGACGACAAAGCGTAAATTTAGTTTGACCCCTGAAGCAATAAAGGCTTTTCAAGACTTAAAGAAGTGCTTGACGGAAGCGCCTGTTCTATGCAACCCTGATTTCTCAAAGCCCTTTTCAATACATTGCGATGCCAGCAAAAGCGGGGTAGGAGCTGTTTTGGTTCAGGTTTCTGAAGAAGGAGACGAGCGCCCGATTGCGTTCGTGTCGAAAAAGCTGAACAAGGCTCAACGGAACTATACCGTCACAGAGCAAGAATGTTTGGCAGCGATTGTTGCTCTTAAACATTTCCGAGCGTATGTTGAAGGTCACAGTTTCCAAATTATCACAGATCACGCTTCTCTTAAGTGGCTTATGGCCAATCACGACTTGAATTCTCGACTGGGACGGTGGGCGATTGCTTTACAGCCATTCAAGTTTCGTATTGATCACCGCAAGGGGTTCGTTGAACGTGGTTCCCGATTCCCTCTCTCGAGTCAACGAAGACGAGCTTGCGGCTATAGATCTGCAAGATGGACTACTTGTCGATTTGAATTCTGTTCATTTTAAGTCTGATGGTTACAAAGCATTAGTCGATAGAGTCAGCTCTAACCAGACCAATTTCCCTGATTTGAAGGTCGATAGTGGGTACTTGTATAGAAAGGCAGAACATCTGACGGGAGAAACTCTTCATGATGAGTATGCATGGAAGCTGTGGATACCCAAAGAAATGATCCCAGAAGTCTTGGTTCGTGCTCATGACAGTCCTTTATGCTCACACGGCGGGATACACAAAACGATAGAGAGGCTTAGGCGATACTATTATTGGCCCGGCTTAGTAAAAGACGTAAGAGCTTATGTGAACGCTTGCGAAGTGTGCAAGTCCACTAAGTCGCCTAATTGTTCTCTACGTCCGCCGTTAGGAAAAGCTCCGGAAACCCAAAGGTTTTTCCAGCGACTTTTCATTGACTTCCTCGGACCCTATCCGCGTTCTAGAAGCGGACATGTTGGCATTTTTATAGTGCTCGATCACTTCTCGAAATATGTATTCCTGAAGCCGGTGAAAAAGATAAACACCGCGGTAGTAGTAAACTATCTTGAGAGTGAACTTTTTATGACATATGGGGTGCCAGAGACCATTGTTTCTGATAACGGCTCCCAATTTCGTGCTGAAGGTTTTAAAAAGCTGATGCAGCAGTACGGAGTAACGCACGTATTAACAGCGGTGCATGCCCCTCAAGCTAACGCTTCGGAACGCGTTAATCGCTCCGTTATCTCAGGGATCAGGGCTTATGTACGTCCTGACCAAAAGGACTGGGATGAGAACTTGAGTAGGATTAGTTGTGCTTTGCGTTCCTCTGTGCATTCTAGTATCGGAACGTCTCCTTACTACATGGTTTATGGTCAACATATGGTCACCTCGGGTGCAACATATTCTCTGCTAAGGAAGCTGAACTTACTCGACGATCGTTCCGTACTTTTCAATCGTCCGGAGTCTTTCGAAATTGTTCATGCGGAAGCAAAAAAACGGATGCAGAAGATGCATGATGAAAACGAAAAGCGATACAACCTTCGGTCAAAGTCAGTATCTTTCAAAGTCGGTCAAGAGGTCTTCCGACGTAATTTCAAGCAGAGTTGTTTCCAATCTGGATATAATGCCAAGTTTGGGCCCTCGTTTGTCAAAGCCCGAGTGCGTAAGAAATTGGGTAACTGCTATTACGAGTTGGAAGATCCACAGGGTCGGTTATTAGGCACTTATCATGCCAAGGATATTCGCCAGTGACCTAGCTTCAGGCGGTATCCATCTAGGGTATCTGGTACAAATACCCTAGCTGGATTTCGGCGGGGGGTTTTGTAACAGCGCCTGAAGCGTTGCGCAAGCGCGTATAAATATAGTTAGCCTGTAAGTAGGCTCTACTCTTACTCTATTCATACACTACTAAATTAGTGTACCCGCAGCTACAGGTGCAATAGACCAGCTGACATGCATGACAGGGTCGCAATGCAAAGCTCGGCTCTGCATCGCAGCCAACTTTACTGACCCGTATCCGAATTCCGGACACGTTCTTTTCGTCAAAAGTTATTCGAAGCGATCACACGCGTTTAACCCGAGTGCCGCTCACCAAGTCGGAAATATATATATAAAAGTGTTCCGGAAGAGCAAGTTGCTTAGTTATTCCCTTATTTTGGCGGCTGCCTAGGTAAGCCAAAAAAATTAAACAACTTGGCTTGAGCCGGTTTCTGACGGCGTTCGTTCTTAGATTATTTTCTTTGGGTCCCATTGGATAATCGGACCGCCTTGGCCACCCGCGGCTACAGCAAGTGCTGATTTGCGCGGGCATCGAGGGATCGCCCGGACATCGCCGAAAGATCGACGGGACGCGTAGTGCCTACTGGAGCACCCCTTGGCCGCCGTACTTGGAGCCACGCGGTCGCCCCACGTCAACAGGAGCACCCTTCGGCAGCCAAGCCACGCGGTCGCCCCGCGTCCTCAGGAGCACCCCCAACAACCCAGCACCAGCAGCTGTCTAAGACCTAAAGGTCTACCTGCGTTCGCCCCATCTTAGCGGGCAGTTAATCCGCTCTTTCATTTATATTTTTTTTTGTAACCGCCTCAGCAGCTCACCCTTGGTAGCTACCTGAGCAGCGGCAATCAACTAGGCCACATGAAGTAGCTGCCCAGTTCAGAGCAAATATGTAGTCCACAAAATTTGCATAAACCAGGCCATCGGCCAAAACAAGACAAGCCACGACACTGGGAATAATCTTTCGTTTTCGATTGGTGTAAATTAAACTATAAAAACCATAAATTCGCCCAGTGTCGGAATTTTTATTATCATTTAACACACAATATGCGATGGCTACACTAAAAAATAATTTTTTTTTTTTTTTGTTTGTTGGAAAAATGAAATTAATTTAAATACAAAATAAAAATCAATTTAAAAAAAAAAAAAAAAAAAAAAAAAAAAATAAAATAAAATAAAAAGGAAAAATTATAAGAACATAAGAAAATATAGAAAAAATATACAATTATGTAAATCTTAGGAATCTAAAAAAAAAAAAAAATAGCTAGTTGACTAAAACCTATGAATGCTCTGTATTTATTTAACCCCTAGCGAACCAAAGTCGCTATTATATTCCAGGTACCCCTCGGGAGATCGATCTTCGTCGTGGAGAGTACACAAAGTGAGTCACTATAAAACAAATCGTTGGTTAATTCTTACTCAGCATTCACATTCTAATGATTAAAAAAAAATATACAAACAAAATTAAAAGACAAAACAACCCCAGCTAAAAGCAAATTAAACTAAAAAAAATCAATTTTCTAAATTTTCTTTATTTCTAAAAATTCTAAATTTTATATAATTCCTAATTTCTAAATTTGTCAAGTAAATAATAAAACTAGCAAAGAAAAAAATTTTTAATTGAACAATGAAAACACTGAAGAACAAATGAGAACCACTAAAGATATTATTTTGTCACAAATAACGATTATAAATTTAAGTAAAGCTTATACCTATTTTTGTCCACTAAGAAATTTTCTATATTTTGTTATAAATGTAAGCCTTGTTACGATTAAGATCATCTTATACTAAATTTTTTTTTTATACCTGCTTATTTCATGAAATTATTCTGTACGTTATTCCACCTTAGACATAGAATTTAATTAATATTATTAAAAAAATGAATTTAAACAAAGCTATGGAGTAATTTTTCCGTCAGAACTCTGCCTATGATAACGCGGTCGTAAGGGGGTCTAAAGGGATCACGCGAGTTAAGTATGTATTGGATCCAGTGATCGTAGGTAGGGTGGGCCACAGACGTAATGGCATCAGCGTCTCGTTTTCCGAATTTTCATTTTTTTTTCTTTCCTTCTCGTAGTATCTTTCTTCTGGAATTTATTTACCTTTTCCCGGTTTCTCTCTTTTATCTACGCTTCAATTGCGTATGTCGTCGCAAGCACGCTCAATTTCTGGATTAATAATAATAGCCAGGAACCAGATCTGATTTAGCAAGACCTCCACCCCCAAAGCCGACGAGCAAAAGCCGGATACTATAGCGTGCCCCGCGAAGTCAGATTTGAGTTCAATACTGGGCAACATAAGGTTGCACGTTACATACGAAGTTCCAACTTTCTGTCTTCAAAAACACAAAAGTTGGGTAATTTCCGATTGTTCAGTTATATGGCAGCTATAGGATATAGTCGGCCGATCCCGGCCGTTTCGACTTATATACTGCGTGGAAAAGAAACAAAGGTGTGTGCAAGGTTTCAGGACGATAGCTTTAAAACAGAGAGATAAGTTTGCGTAGAAATAGACAGACAGACAGACGGACCGAATAGAATCTGTACGAAGTTCCAACTTTCTGTCTTTAAAAAAACAAAAGTTGGGTAATTTCCGATTGTTCAGTTATATGGCAGCTATAAGATATAGTCGGCCGATCCTTATGAAATTAAGCATATTCTATTATTTTGCCAAAAATAGCATTCGTACTAAATTCGAATTCTCTACCTTTAAAAACACCGAAGTTATAGCATTTCCGATCAATCAGTTATATGGCAGCTATAGGACATAGTCGGCCGATCCCGGCCGTTCCGACTTATATACTGCGTGGAAAAGAAACAAAGGTATGTGCAAAGTTTCAGGACGATAGCTTTAAAAATGAGAGACAAGTTTGCGTAGAAATAGACAGACAGACAGACGGACCGAATAGAATCTGTACGAAGTTCCAACTTTCTGTCTTCAAAAACACAAAAGTTGGGTAATTTCCGATTGTTCAGTTATATGGCAGCTATAGGATATAGTCGGCCGATCCCGGCCGTTTCGACTTATATACTGCGTGGAAAAGAAACAAAGGTGTGTGCAAGGTTTCAGGACGATAGCTTTAAAACAGAGAGATAAGTTTGCGTAGAAATAGACAGACAGACAGACGGACCGAATAGAATCTGTACGAAGTTCCAACTTTCTGTCTTCAAAAACACAAAAGTTGGGTAATTTCGGATTGTTCGGTTATATGGCAGCTATAAGATATAGACTTCCGATCCTTATGAAATTAAGCATATTCCATTATTTTGCCAAAAATAACATTCGTACTAAATTCGAATTCTCTACCTCTAAAAACACCGAAGTTATAGCTATAGGATATAGTCGGCCGATCCTGGCCGTTTCGACTTATATACTGCGTGGAAAAGAAACAAAGGTGTGTGCAAGGTTTCAGGACGATAGCTTTAAAACTGAGAGATAAGTTTGCGTAGAAATAGACAGACAGACAGACGGACCGAATAGAATCTGTACGAAGTTCCAACTTTCTGTCTTCAAAAACACAAAAGTTGGGTAATTTCCGATTGTTCAGTTATATGGCAGCTATAAGATATAAACTTCCGATCCTTATGAAATTAAGCATATTCTATTATTTTGCCAAAAATAACATTCGTACTAAATTCGAATTCTCTACCTTTAAAAACACCGAAGTTATAGCTATAGGATATAGTCGGCGGATCCTGGCCGTTTCGACTTATATACTGCGTGGAAAAGAAACAAAGGTGTGTGCAAGGTTTCAGGACGATAGCTTTAAAACTGAGAGATAAGTTTGCGTAGAAATAGACAGACAGACAGACGGACCGAATAGAATCTGTACGAAGTTCCAACTTTCTGTCTTCAAAAACACAAAAGTTGGGTAATTTCCGATTGTTCAGTTATATGGCAGCTATAAGATATAGTCGGCCGATCCTTATGAAATTAAGCATATTCTATTATTTTGCCAAAAATAGCATTCGTACTAAATTCGAATTCTCTACCTTTAAAAACACCGAAGTTATAGCATTTCCGATCAATCAGTTATACTGCAGCTATAGGACATAGTCGGCCGATCCCGGCCGTTCCGAATTATATACTGCGTGGAAAAGAAACAAAGGTATGTGCAAAGTTTCAGGACGATAGCTTTAAAAATGAGAGACAAGTTTGCGTAGAAATAGACAGACAGACAGACGGACCGAATAGAATCTGTACGAAGTTCCAACTTTCTGTCTTCAAAAACACAAAAGTTGGGTAATTTCCGATTGTTCAGTTATATGGCAGCTATAGGATATAGTCGGCCGATCCCGGCCGTTTCGACTTATATACTGCGTGGAAAAGAAACAAAGGTGTGTGCAAGGTTTCAGGACGATAGCTTTAAAACTGAGAGATAAGTTTGCGTAGAAATAGACAGACAGACAGACGGACCGAATAGAATCTGTACGAAGTTCCAACTTTCTGTCTTCAAAAACACAAAAGTTGGGTAATTTCCGATTGTTCAGTTATATGGCAGCTATAAGATATAGTCGGCCGATCCTTATGAAATTAAGCATATTATATTATTTTGCCAAAAATAGCATTCGTACTAAATTCGAATTCTCTACCTTTAAAAACACCGAAGTTATAGCATTTCCGATCAATCAGTTATATTGCAGCTATAGGACATAGTCGGCCGATCCCGGCCGTTCCGACTTATATACTGCGTGGAAAAGAAACAAAGGTATGTGCAAAGTTTCAGGACGATAGCTTTAAAAATGAGAGACAAGTTTGCGTAGAAATAGACAGACAGACAGACGGACCGAATAGAATCTGTACGAAGTTCCAACTTTCTGTCTTCAAAAACACAAAAGTTGGGTAATTTCCGATTGTTCAGTTATATGGCAGCTATAGGATATAGTCGGCCGATCCCGGCCGTTTCGACTTATATACTGCGTGGAAAAGAAACAAAGGTGTGTGCAAGGTTTCAGGACGATAGCTTTAAAACTGAGAGATAAGTTTGCGTATAAATAGACAGACAGACAGACGGACCGAATAGAATCTGTACGAAGTTCCAACTTTCTGTCTTCAAAAACACAAAAGTTGGGTAATTTCCGATTGTTCAGTTATATGGCAGCTATAAGATATAATCGGCCGATCCTTATGAAATTAAGCATATTCCATCATTTTGCCAAAAATATCATTCGTACTAAATTCGAATTCTCTACCTTTAAAAACACCGAAGTTATAGCATTTCCGTTCAATCAGTTATATGGCAGCTATAAGATATAGTCAGCCGATCTTTAAAAAATTTGCTAGGTCGTATTATTTTGTCCAAAAAAGCACTTAGGCAAAATCCGAAACACCGAAGTTATAGCATTTCCGATCCTTATGAAATTGAGCATATTCCATTATTTTGCCAAAAATATCATTCGTACTAAATTCGAATTATCTACCTTTAAAAACACCGAAGTTATTCCATCAAACACCGAACATATTCCATTATTTTGCCAAAAATATCATTCGTACTAAATTCGAATTCTCTACCTTTAAAAACACCGAAGTTATAGCATTTCCGATCAATCAGTTATATGGCAGATATAGGACATAGTCGGCCGATCCCGGCCGCTCCGACTTATATAATGCGTGCAAAAGAAAGAAAGAAGTGTGCAAAGTTTCAGGACGATAGCTTTAAAACTGAGAGACAAGTTTGCGTAGAAATAGACAGACAGACAGACGGACCGAATAGAATCTGTACGAAGTTCCAACTTTCTGTCTTCAAAAACACAAAAGTTGGGTAATTTCCGATTGTTCAGTTATATGGCAGCTATAAGATATAGTCGGCCGATCCTTATGAAATTAAGCATATTCTATTATTTTGCCAAAAATAACATTCGTACTAAATTCGAATTCTCTACCTCTAAAAACACCGAAGTTATAGCATTTCCGTTCAATCAGTTATATGGCAGCTATAAGATATAGTCAGCCGATCTTTACAAAATTTGCTAGGTCGTATTATTTTGTCCAAAAAAGCACTTAGGCAAAATCCAAAACACCGAAGTTATAGCATTTCCGATCCTTATGAAATTAAGCATATTTTATTATTTTGCCAAAAATACCATTCGTACTAAATTCGAATTGTCTAGCTTTAAAAGCATCAAAGTTATAAAATAACTTTAACCGATCAATCAGTTATATGAAAGCTATAAGATATAGTCGGGCGATCTTTGAAAAATATTGTAGGTCGTATTATTTTTTCCAAAATAGCACTTAGGCAAAATCCGAACTCTCTACCTCTAAAAACACCGAAGTTATATCATTTTCGATCAATCAGTTATATGGCAGCTATAGGATATAGTCGGCCGATCCCGGCCGTTCCGACTTATATACTGCGTGGAAAAGAAACAAAGGTGTGTGCAAAGTTTCAGGAGGATAGCTTTAAAACTGAGAGACAAGTTTGCGTAGAAATAGACAGACAGACAGACGGACCGAATAGAATCTGTACGAAGTTCCAACTTTCTGTCTTCAAAAACACAAAAGTTGGGTAATTTCCGATTGTTTAGTTATATGGCAGCTATAAGATATAGACTTCCGATCCTTATGAAATTAAGCATATTCCATTATTTTGCCAAAAATATCATTCGTACTAAATTCGAACTCTCTACCTCTAAAAACACCGAAGTTATAGCATTTCCGATCAATCAGTTATATGGCAGCTATAGGACATAGTCGGCCGATCCCGGCCGTTCCGACTTATATACTGCGTCCAAAAAAGAAAGGTGTGTGCAAAGTTTCAGGACGATAGCTTTAAAACTGAGAGACCAGTTTGCGTAGAAATAGACAGACGGACCGAATAGAATCTGTACGAAGTTCCAACTTTCTGTCTTCAAAAACACAAAAGTTGGGTAATTTCGGATTGTTCAGTTATATGGCAGCTAAAAGATATAGTCGGCCGATCCTTATGAAATTAAGCATATTCTATTATTTTGCCAAAAATAACATTCGTACTAAATTCGAACTCTCTACCTCTAAAAACACCGAAGTTATAGCATTTTCGATCAGTCAGTTATATGGCAGCTATTGGATATAGTCGGCCGATCCCGGCCGTTCCGACTTATATACTGCGTGGAAAAGAAACAAAGGTGTGTGCAAAGTTTTAGGACGATAGCTTTAAAACTGAGAGACAAGTTTGCGTAGAAATAGACAGACAGACAGACGGACCGAATAGAATCTGTACGAAGTTCCAACTTTCTGTCTTCAAAAACACAAAAGTTGGGTAATTTCCGATTGTTTAGTTATATGGCAGCTATAAGATATAGTCGGCCGATCCTTATGAAATTAAGCATATTCTATTATTTTGCCAAAAATAGCATTCGTACTAAATTCGAATTCTCTACCTTTAAAAACACCGAAGTTATAGCATTTCCGATCAATCAGTTATATTGCAGCTATAGGACATAGTCGGCCGATCCCGGCCGTTCCGACTTATATACTGCGTGGAAAAGAAACAAAGGTATGTGCAAAGTTTCAGGACGATAGCTTTAAAAATGAGAGACAAGTTTGCGTAGAAATAGACAGACAGACAGACGGACCGAATAGAATCTGTACGAAGTTCCAACTTTCTGTCTTCAAAAACACAAAAGTTGGGTAATTTCCGATTGTTCAGTTATATGGCAGCTATAAGATATAGACTTCCGATCCTTATGAAATTAAGCATATTCCATTATTTTGCCAAAAATATCATTCGTACTAAATTCGAACTCTCTACCTCTAAAAACACCGAAGTTATAGCATTTTCGATCAGTCAGTTATATGGCAGCTATTGGATATAGTCGGCCGATCCCGGCCGTTCCGACTTATATACTGCGTGGAAAAGAAACAAAGGTATGTGCAAAGTTTCAGGACGATAGCTTTAAAACTGAGAGACAAGTTTGCGTAGAAATAGACAGACAGACAGACGGACCGAATAGAATCTGTACGAAGTTCCAACTTTCTGTCTTCAAAAACACAAAAGTTGGGTAATTTCGGATTGTTCGGTTATATGGCAGCTATAAGATATAGTCGGCCGATCCTTATGAAATTAAGCATATTCTATTATTTTGCCAAAAATAACATTCGTACTAAATTCGAATTCTCTACCTCTAAAAACACCGAAGTTATAGCATTTCCGATCAATCAGTTATATGGCAGCTATAGGACATAGTCGGCCGATCCCGGCCGTTCCGACTTATATACTGCGTCCAAAAAAGAAAGGTGTGTGCAAAGTTTCAGGACGATAGCTTTAAAACTGAGAGACCAGTTTGCGTAGAAATAGACAGATGGACCGCATAGAATCTGTACAAAGTTCCAACTTTCTGTCTTCAAAAACACAAAAGTTGGGTAATTTCGGATTGTTCAGTTATATGGCAGCTAAAAGATATAGTCGGCCGATCCTTATGAAATTAAGCATATTCTATTATTTTGCCAAAAATAACATTCGTACTAAATTTGAATTCTCTACCTCTAAAAACACCGAAGTTATAGCATTTCCGTTCAATCAGTTATATGGCAGCTATAAGATATAGTCAGCCGATCCTTAAAAAATTTGCTAGGTCGTATTATTTTGTCCAAAAAAGCACTTAGGCAAAATCCGAAACACCGAAGATATAGCATTTCCGATCCTTATGAAATTAAGCATATTTTAATATTTTGCCAAAAATGCCATTCGTACTAAATTCGAATTTTCTAGCTTTAAAAGCACCGAAGTTACAGAATTTCCGATTAATCAGTTATATGGCAGCTATAAGATATAGTCGGCCGATCTTTGAAAAATATGGTAGGTCGTATTATTTTTTCCAAAATAGCACTTAGGTAAAATTCGAACTCTCTACCTCTAAAAACACCGAAGTTATAGCATTTCCGATCAATCAGTTATATGGCAGCTATAGGACATAGTCGGCCGATCCCGGCCGTTCCGACTTATATACTGCGTGCAAAAAAGAAAGGTGTGTGCAAAGTTTCAGGACGATAGCTTTAAAACTGAGAGACCAGTTTGCGTAGAAATAGACAGATGGACCGCATAGAATCTGTACAAAGTTCCAACTTTCTGTCTTCAAAAACACAAAAGTTGGGTAATTTCGGATTGTTCAGTTATATGGCAGCTAAAAGATATAGTCGGCCGATCCTTATGAAATTAAGCATATTCTATTATTTTGCCAATCCTAAAAAAAATTTGCTAGGTCGTATTATTTTGTCCAAAAAAGCACTTAGGCAAAATCCGAAACACCGAAGATATAGCATTTCCGATCCTTATGAAATTAAGCATATTTTAATATTTTGCCAAAAATCCCATTCGTACAAAATTAAATTTTTCTACTTTTAAAAGCACCGAAGTTACAGAATTTCCGATCAATCAGTTATATGGCAGCTATAAGATATAGTCGGCCGATCTTTGAAAAATATGGTAGGTCGTATTATTTTTTCCAAAATAGCACTTAGGTATAAATAATTCTCCCAAAAAACAAAAAAAAACCCAAAAAAAAAAAAAAAAAAAAAAAAAAATTTGCTAGGTCGTATTTTTTTGTCCAAAAAGCACTTAGGCAAAATCCGAAACACCGAAGATATAGCATTTCCGATCCTTATGAAATTAAGCATATTTTAATATTTTGCCAAAAATGCCATTCGTACTAAATTCGAATTTTCTAGCTTTAAAAGCACCGAAGTTACAGAATTTCCGATCAATCAGTTATATGGCAGCTATAAGATATAGTCGGGCGATCTTTGAAAAATATGGTAGGTCGTATTATTTTTCCCAAAATAGCACTTAGGTAAAATCCGAAACCCCCAAAATAAAACAATTCCAATCCTTATGAAATTAAGCATATTTTAATATTTTGCCAAAAATGCCATTCGTACTAAATTCGAATTTTCTAGCTTTAAAAGCACCGAAGTTACAGAATTTCCGATCAATCAGTTATATGGCAGCTATAAGATATAGTCGGCCGATCTTTGAAAAATATGGTAGGTCGTATTATTTTTTTCCAAAATAGCACTTAGGTAAATTCGAACTCTCTCCCTCTAAAAACACCGAAGTTATAGCATTTCCGATCCTTATGAAATTAAGCATATTTTAATATTTTGCCAAAAATGCCATTCGTACTAAATTCGAATTTTCTAGCTTTAAAAGCACCGAAGTTACAGAATTTCCGATCAATCAGTTATATGGCAGCTATAAGATATAGTCGGGCGATCTTTGAAAAATATGGTAGGTCGTATTATTTTTCCCAAAATAGCACTTAGGTAAAATCCGAAACACCGAAGATATAGCATTTCCGATCCTTATGAAATTAAGCATATTTTAATATTTTGCCAAAAATGCCATTCGTACTAAATTCGAATTTTCTAGCTTTAAAAGCACCGAAGTTACAGAATTTCCGATCAATCAGTTATATGGCAGCTATAAGATATAGTCGGGCGATCTTTGAAAAATATGGTAGGTCGTATTATTTTTTCCAAAATAGCACTTAGGTAAATTCGAACTCTCTACCTCTAAAAACACCGAAGTTATAGCATTTCCGATCCTTATGAAATTAAGCATATTTTAATATTTTGCCAAAAATGCCATTCGTACTAAATTCGAATTTTCTAGCTTTAAAAGCACCGAAGTTACAGAATTTCCGATCAATCAGTTATAAGGCAGCTATAAGATATAGTCGGGCGATCTTTGAAAAATATGGTAGGTCGTATTATTTTTTCCAAAATAGCACTTAGGTAAATTCGAACTCTCTACCTCTAAAAACACCGAAGTTATAGCATTTCCGATCCTTATGAAATTAAGCATATTTTAATATTTTGCCAAAAATGCCATTCGTACTAAATTCGAATTTTCTAGCTTTAAAAGCACCGAAGTTACAGAATTTCCGATCAATCAGTTATATGGCAGCTATAAGATATAGTCGGCCGATCTTTGAAAAATATGGTAGGTCGTATTATTTTTTCCAAAATAGCACTTAGGTAAAATTCGAACTCTCTACCTCTAAAAACACCGAAGTTATAGCATTTCCGATCCCTATTAAAATCAGCATATTTTAATATTTTGCCAAAAATGCCATTCGTACTAAATTCGAATTTTCTAGCTTTAAAAGCACCAAAGTTACAGAATTTCCGATCAATCAGTTATATGGCAGCTATAAGATATAGTCGGGCGATCTTTGAAAAATATGGTAGGTCGTATTATTTTTTCCAAAATAGCACTTAGGTAAAATCCGAAATACCGAAGATATAGCATTTCCGATCCTTATGAAATTAAGCATATTTTAATATTTTGCCAAAAATGCCATTCGTACTAAATTCGAATTTTCTAGCTTTAAAAGCACCGAAGTTACAGAATTTCCGATCAATCAGTTATATGGCAGCTATAAGATATAGTCGGCCGATCTTTGAAAAATATGGTAGGTCGTATTATTTTTTCCAAAATAGCACTTAGGTAAAATTCGAACTCTCTACCTCTAAAAACACCGAAGTTATAGCATTTCCGATCCCTATTAAAATCAGCATATTTTAATATTTTGCCAAAAATGCCATTCGTACTAAATTCGAATTTTCTAGCTTTAAAAGCACCAAAGTTACAGAATTTCCGATCAATCAGTTATATGGCAGCTATAAGATATAGTCGGGCGATCTTTGAAAAATATGGTAGGTCGTATTATTTTTTCCAAAATAGCACTTAGGTAAAATCCGAAATACCGAAGATATAGCATTTCCGATCCTTATGAAATTAAGCATATTTTAATATTTTGCCAAAAATGTCATTCGTACTAAATTCGAATTTTCTAGCTTTAAAAGCACCGAAGTTACAGAATTTCCGATCAATCAGTTATATGGCAGCTATAAGATATAGTCGGCCGATCTTTGAAAAATATGGTAGTTCGTATTATTTTGTCCAAAAAAGCACTTAGGCAAAATCCGAAACACCGAAGTTATAGCATTTCCGATCCTTATGAAATTAAGCATATTTTATTATTTTGCCAAAAATACCATTCGTACTAAATTCGAATTGTCTAGCTTTAAAAGCACCAAAGTTATAGCTATAGGATATAGTCGGCCGATCCTGGCCGTTTCGACTTATATACTGCGTGGAAAAGAAACAAAGGTGTGTGCAAGGTTTCAGGACGATAGCTTTAAAACTGAGAGATAAGTTTGCGTAGAAATAGACAGACAGACAGACGGACCGAATAGAATCTGTACGAAGTTCCAACTTTCTGTCTTCAAAAACACAAAAGTTGGGTAATTTCCGATTGTTCAGTTATATGGCAGCTATAAGATATAGACTTCCGATCCTTATGAAATTAAGCATATTCCATTATTTTGCCAAAAATATCATTCGTACTAAATTCGAATTCTCTACCTTTAAAAACACCGAAGTTATAGAATTTCCGATCAATCAGTTATATGGCAGCTATAAGATATAGTCAGCCGATCTTTAAAAAATTTGCTAGGTCGTATTATTTTGTCCAAAAAAGCACTTAGGCAAAATCCGAAACACCGAAGTTATAGCATTTCCGATCCTTATGAAATTAAGCATATTTTATTATTTTGCCAAAAATACCATTCGTACTAAATTCGAATTGTCTAGCTTTAAAAGCACCAAAGTTATAGAATTTCCGATCAATCAGTTATATGGCAGCTATAAGATATAGTCGGGCGATCTTTGAAAAATATGGTAGGACGTATTATTTTTTCCAAAATATCACTTAGGCAAAATCCGAACTCTCTACCTCTAAAAACACCGATGTTACAGAATTTCCGATCAATCAGTTATATGGCAGCTATAAGATATAAACGGCCGATCCTTATGAAATTAAGCATATTTTATTATTTTGCCAAAAATACCATTCGTACTAAATTCGAATTGTCTAGCTTTAAAAGCACCAAAGTTATAGAATTTCCGATCAATCAGTTATATGGCAGCTATAAGATATAGTCGGGCGATCTTTGAAAAATATGGTAGGACGTATTATTTTTTCCAAAATATCACTTAGGCAAAATCCGAACTCTCTACCTCTAAAAACACCGATGTTACAGAATTTCCGATCAATCAGTTATATGGCAGCTATAAGATATAAACGGCCGATCCTTATGAAATTAAGCATATTTTATTATTTTGCCAAAAATACCATTCGTACTAAATTCGAATTGTCTAGCTTTAAAAGCACCAAAGTTATAGAATTTCCGATCAATCAGTTATATGGAAGCTATAAGATATAGTCAGCCGATCGTTGAAAAATATGGTAGGACGTATTATTTTTTCCAAAATATCACTTAGGCAAAATCCGAACTCTCTACCTCTAAAAACACCGATGTTACAGAATTTCCGATCAATCAGTTATATGGCAGCTATAAGATATAAACGGCCGATCTTTGAAAAATATGGTAGGTCGTATTATTTTTTCCAAAATAGCACTTAGGGAAAATCCGAACTCTCTACCTCTAAAAACACCGAAGTTATAGAATTTCCGATCAATCAGTTATATGGCAGCTATAGGACATAGTCGGCCGATCCCGGCCGTTCCGACTTATATACTGCGTGCAAAAAAAAAAGGTGTGTGCAAAGTTTCAGGACGATAGCTTTAAAACTGAGAGACCAGTTTGCGTAGAAATAGACAGATGGACCGCATAGAATCTGTACGAAGTTCCAACTTTCTGTCTTCAAAAACACAAAAGTTGGGTAATTTCCGATTGTTCAGTTATATGGCAGCTATAGGATATAGTCGGCCGATCCTTATGAAATTAAGCATATTCTATTATTTTGCCAAAAATAACATTCGTGCTAAATTCGAATTCTCTACCTTTAAAAACACCAAAGTTATAGCATTTCCGTTCAATCAGTTATATGGCAGCTATAAGATATAGTCAGCCGATCTTTAAAAAATTTGCTAGGTCGTATTATTTTTTCCAAAAAAGCACTTAGGCAAAATCTGAAACACCGAAGATATAGCATTTCCGATCCTTATGAAATTAAGCATATTTTAATATTTTGCCAAAAATTCCATTCGTACTAAATTCGAATTTTCTAGCTTTAAAAGCACCGAAGTTACAGAATTTCCGATCAATCAGTTATATGGCAAATATAGGACATAGTCGGCCGATCCCGGCCGCTCCGACTTATATACTGCGTGCAAAAGAAAGAAAGAAGTGTGCAAAGTTTCAGGACGATAGCTTTAAAACTGAGAGACAAGTTTGCGTAGAAATAGACAGACAGACAGACGGACCGAATAGAATCTGTACGAAGTTCCAACTTTCTGTCTTCAAAAACACAAAAGTTGGGTAATTTCCGATTGTTCAGTTATATGGCAGCTATAAGATATAGTCGGCCGATCCTTATGAAATTAAGCATATTCTATTATTTTGCCAAAAATAACATTCGTACTAAATTCGAATTCTCTACCTTTAAAAACACCGAAGTTATAGAATTTCCGATCAATCAGTTATATGGCAGCTATAGGATATAGTCGGCCGATCCCGGTCGTTCCAACTTATATACTGCGTGCAAAAGAAACAAAGGTGTGTGCAAGGTTTCAGGACGATAGCTTTAAAACTGAGAGATAAGTTTGCGTAGAAATAGACAGACAGACAGACGGACCGAATAGAATCTGTACGAAGTTCCAACTTTCTGTCTTCAAAAACACAAAAGTTGGGTAATTTCCGATTGTTTAGTTATATGGCAGCTATAAGATATAGACTTCCGATCCTTATGAAATTAAGCATATTCCATTTTTTTGCCAAAAATATCATTCGTACTAAATTCGAATTCTCTACCTTAAAAAACACCGAAGTTATAGAATTTCCGATCAATCAGTTATATGGCAGCTATAGGATATAGTCGGCCGATCCCGGTCGTTCCAACTTATATACTGCGTGGAAAAGAAACAAAGGTGTGTGCAAAGTTTTAGGACGATAGCTTTAAAACTGAGAGACAAGTTTGCGTAGAAATAGACAGACAGACAGACGGACCGAATAGAATCTGTACGAAGTTCCAACTTTCTGTCTTCAAAAACACAAAAGTTGGGTAATTTCCGATTGTTCAGTTATATGGCAGCTATAAGATATAGACTTCCGATCCTTATGAAATTAAGCATATTCCATTATTTTGCCAAAAATATCATTCGTACTAAAGTCGAATTATCTACCTTTAAAAACACCGAAGTTATAGCATTTCCGTTCAATCAGTTATATGGCAGCTATAAGATATAGTCAGCCGATCTTTAAAAAATTTGCTAGGTCGTATTATTTTGTCCAAAAAAGCACTTAGGCAAAATCCGAAACACCGAAGTTATAGCATTTCCGATCCTTATGAAATTAAGCATATTCCATTATTTTGCCAAAAATATCATTCGTACTAAATTCGAATTATCTACCTTTAAAAACACCGAAGTTATTCCATCAAACACCGAACATATTCCATTATTTTGCCAAAAATATCATTCGTACTAAATTCGAATTCTCTACCTTTAAAAACACCGAAGTTATAGCATTTCCGATCAATCAGTTATATGGGAGCTATAAGATATAGTCAGCCGATCTTTAAAAAATTTGCTAGGTCGTATTATTTTGTCCAAAAAAGCACTTAGGCAAAATCCGAAACACCGAAGTTATAGCACTTCCGATCCTTATGAAATTAAGCATATTTTATTATTTTGCCAAAAATACCATTCGTACTAAATTCGAATTGTCTAGCTTTAAAAGCACCAAAGTTATAGAATTTCCGATCAATCAGTTATATGGAAGCTATAAGATATAGTCGGCCGATCTTTGAAAAATATGGTAGGTCGTATTATTTTTTCCAAAATATCACTTAGGCAAAATCCGAACTCTCTACCTCTAAAAACACCGAAGTTATAGCATTTTCGATCAATCAGTTATATGGCAGCTATAGGATATAGTCGGCCGATCCCGGCCGTTCCGACTTATATACTGCGTGGAAAAGAAACAAAGGTGTGTGCAAAGTTTTAGGACGATAGCTTTAAAACTGAGAGACAAGTTTGCGTAGAAATAGACAGACAGACAGACGGACCGAATAGAATCTGTACGAAGTTCCAACTTTCTGTCTTCAAAAACACAAAAGTTGGGTAATTTCCGATTGTTTAGTTATATGGCAGCTATAAGATATAGACTTCCGATCCTTATTATTCCATTATATTCCATTATTTTGCCAAAAATATCATTCGTACTAAATTCGAATTCTCTACCTTTAAAAACACCGAAGTTATAGCATTTCCGTTCAATCAGTTATATGGCAGCTATAAGATATAGTCAGCCGATCTTTAAAAAATTTGCTAGGTCGTATTATTTTGTCCAAAAAAGCACTTAGGCAAAATCCGAAACACCGAAGTTATAGCATTTCCGATCCTTATGAAATTAAGCATATTCCATTATTTTGCCAAAAATATCATTCGTTCTAAATTCGAATTATCTACCTTTAAAAACACCGAAGTTATTCCATCAAACACCGAACATATTCCATTATTTTGCCAAAAATATCATTCGTACTAAATTCGAATTCTCTACCTTTAAAAACACCGAAGTTATAGCATTTCCGTTCAATCAGTTATATGGCAGCTATAAGATATAGTCAGCCGATCTTTAAAAAATTTGCTAGGTCGTATTATTTTGTCCAAAAAAGCACTTAGGCAAAATCCGAAACACCGAAGTTATAGCATTTCCGATCCTTATGAAATTAAGCATATTCCATTATTTTGCCAAAAATACCATTCGTACTAAATTCGAATTGTCTAGCTTTAAAAGCACCAAAGTTATAGAATTTCCGATCAATCAGTTATATGGAAGCTATAAGATATAGTCGGCCGATCTTTGAAAAATATGGTAGGTCGTATTATTTTTTCCAAAATATCACTTAGGCAAAATCCGAACTCTCTACCTCTAAAAACACCGATGTTACAAAATTTCCGATCAATCAGTTATATGGCAGCTATAAGATATAGTCGGCCGATCTTTGAAAAATATGGTAGGTCGTATTATTTTTTTCAAAATAGCACTTAGGCAAAATTCGAACTCTCTACCTCTAAAAACACCGAAGTTATAGCATTTTCGATCAATCAGTTATATGGCAGCTATAGGATATAGTCGGCCGATCCCGGCCGTTCCGACTTATATACTGCGTGGAAAAGAAACAAAGGTGTGTGCAAAGTTTTAGGACGATAGCTTTAAAACTGAGAGACAAATTTGCGTAGAAATAGACAGACAGACAGACGTACCGAATAGAATCTGTACGAAGTTCCAACTTTCTGTCTTCAAAAACACAAAAGTTGGGTAATTTCCGATTGTTCAGTTATATGGCAGCTATAAGATATAGACTTCCGATCCTTATGAAATTAAGCATATTCCATTATTTTGCCAAAAATATCATTCGTACTAAATTCGAATTATCTACCTTTAAAAACACCGAAGTTATAGCATTTCCGTTCAATCAGTTATATGGCAGCTATAAGATATAGTCAGCCGATCTTTAAAAAATTTGCTAGGTCGTATTATTTTGTCCAAAAAAGCACTTAGGCAAAATCCGAAACACCGAAGTTATAGCATTTCCGATCCTTATGAAATTAAGCATATTCCATTATTTTGCCAAAAATATCATTCGTACTAAATTCGAATTATCTACCTTTAAAAACACCGAAGTTATTCCATCAAACACCGAACATATTCCATTATTTTGCCAAAAATATCATTCGTACTAAATTCGAATTCTCTACCTTTAAAAACACCGAAGTTATAGCATTTCCGATCAATCAGTTATATGGCAGCTATAAGATATAGTCAGCCGATCTTTAAAAAATTTGCTAGGTCGTATTATTTTGTCCAAAAAAGCACTTAGGCAAAATCCGAAACACCGAAGTTATAGCATTTCCGATCCTTATGAAATTAAGCATATTCCATTATTTTGCCAAAAATATCATTCGTTCTAAATTCGAATTATCTACCTTTAAAAACACCGAAGTTATTCCATCAAATCACCGAACATATTCCATTATTTTGCCAAAAATATCATTCGTACTAAATTCGAATTCTCTACCTTTAAAAACACCGAAGTTATAGCATTTCCGTTCAATCAGTTATATGGCAGCTATAAGATATAGTCAGCCGATCTTTAAAAAATTTGCTAGGTCGTATTAATTTGTCCAAAAAAGCACTTAGGCAAAATCCGAAACACCGAAGTTATAGCATTTCCGATCCTTATGAAATTAAGCATATTCCATTATTTTGCCAAAAATATCATTCGTACTAAATTCGAATTCTCTACCTTTAAAAACACCGAAGTTATAGCATTTCCGATCAATCAGTTATATGGCAGCTATAAGATATAGTCAGCCGATCTTTAAAAAATTTGCTAGGTCGTATTATTTTGTCCAAAATAGAAGACAGACACTTAGGCAAAATCCAAAACACCAAATTATAAAAAAATAAAAAAAAATCTTTGAAAAATATGGTAGTTCGTAACTTTCCAAAATGTCACTTAGGCAAAATCCGAACACTCTACCTCTAAAAACACCGATGGTTACAGAATTTCCGATGTCAATCAGTTATATGGCAGCTATAAGATATAGTCGGCCGATCCTTATGAAAAATAAGCGTAGGTCGTATTATTTTTTCAAAAATAGCACTTAGTGCAAAATTCGAACTCTCTACCTTTAAAAACACCGAAGTTATAGCATTTCCGATCAATCAGTTATATGGCAGCTATAGGATATAGTCGGCCGATCCCGGTCGTTCCAACTTATATACTGCGTGGAAAAGAAACAAAGGTGTGTGCAAAGTTTTAGGACGATAGCTTTAAAACTGAGAGACAAATTTGCGTAGAAATAGACAGACAGACAGACGGACCGAATAGAATCTGTACGAAGTTCCAACTTTCTGTCTTCAAAAACACAAAAGTTGGGTAATTTCCGATTGTTCAGTTATATGGCAGCTATAAGATATAGACTTCCGATCCTTATGAAATTAAGCATATTCCATTATTTTGCCAAAAATATCATTCGTACTAAATTCGAATTCTCTACCTTTAAAAACACCGAAGTTATAGCATTTCCGTTCAATCAGTTATATGGCAGCTATAAGATATAGTCAGCCGATCTTTAAAAAATTTGCTAGGTCGTATTATTTTGTCCAAAAAAAGCACTTAGGCAAAACTCCGAAACACCGAAGTTATAGCATTTCCGATCCTTATGAAATTAAGCATATTCCATTATTTTGCCAAAAATATCATTCGTACTAAATTCGAATTATCTACCTTTAAAAACACCGAAGTTATTCCATCAAACACCGAACATATTCCATTATTTTGCCAAAAATATCATTCGTACTAAATTCGAATTCTCTCCTCCTTTTAAATCACCGAAGTTATAGCATTTCCGATCAATCAGTTATATGGCAGCTATAAGATATAGTCAGCCGATCTTTAAAAAATTTGCTAGGTCGTATTATTTTGTCCAAAAAAGCACTTAGGCAAAATCCGAAACACCGAAGTTATAGCATTTCCGATCCTTATGAAATTAAGCTATTTTATTATTTTGCCAAAAATACCATTCGTACTAAATTCGAATTCTCTACCTTTAAAAACACCGAAGTTATAGAATTTCCGATCAATCAGTTATATGGCAGCTATAGGATATAGTCGGCCGATCCCGGTCGTCCAACTTGTATACTGCGTGGAAAAGAGCAAAGGTGTGTGCAAAGTTTTAGGACGATAGCTTTAAAACTGAGAGACAAGTTTGCGTAGAAATGACAGACAGACAGACGGACCGAATAGTCTGTACGAAGTTCCAACTTTCTGTCTTCAAAAACACAAAGTTGGGTAATTTCCGATTGTTTAGTTATATGGCAGTTTAAGATATAGACTTCCGACTTATGAAATTAAGCATATTCCATTATTTTGCCAAAAATATCATTCGTACTAAATTCGAATTCTCTACCTTTAAAAACACCGAAGTTATAGCATTTCCGTTCAATCAGTTATATGGCAGCTATAAGATATAGTCAGCCGATCTTTAAAAAATTTGCTAGGTCGTATTATTTTGTCCAAAAAAAGCACTTAGGCAAAATCCGAAACACCGAAGTTATAGCATTTCCGATCCTTATGAAATTAAGCATATTTTATTATTTTGCCAAAAATACCATTCGTACTAAATTCGAATTGTCTAGCTTTAAAGACACCGAAGTTATAGAATTTCCGATCAATCAGTTATATGGCAGCTACAGGATATAGTCGGCCGATCCCGGTCGTTCCAACTTATATACTGCGTGCAAAGAAACAAGGTGTGTGCAGGTTTCAGGACGATAGCTTTAAAACTGGGGATAAGTTTGCGTAGAAATAGACAGACAGACAGACGGACCGAATAGAATCTGTACGAACTTCCAACTTTCTGTCTTCAAAAACACAAAGTTGGGTATTTCCGATTGTTCGTTATATGGCAGCTATAAGATATAGACTTCCGATCCTTATGAAATTAAGCATATTCTATTATTTTGCCAAAAATATCATTCGTACTAAATTCGAATTCTCTACCTTTAAAAACACCGAAGTTATAGCATTTCCGATCAATCAGTTATATGGCAGCTATAGGATATAGTCGGCCGATCCCGGTCGTTCCAACTTATATACTGCGTGGAAAAGAAACAAAGGTGTGTGCAAAGTTTTAGGACGATAGCTTTAAAACTGAGAGACAAGTTTGCGTAGAAATAGACAGACAGACAGACGGACCGAATAGAATCTGTACGAACTTCCAACTTTCTGTCTTCAAAAACACAAAAGTTGGGTAATTTCCGATTGTTCAGTTATATGGCAGCTATAAGATATAGACTTCCGATCCTTATGAAATTAAGCATATTCCATTATTTTGCCAAAAATATCATTCGTACTAAATTCGAATTCTCTACCTTTAAAAACACCGAAGTTATAGCATTTCCGATCAATCAGTTATATGGCAGCTATAAGATATAGTCAGCCGATCTTTAAAAAATTTGCTAGGTCGTATTATTTTGTCCAAAAAAGCACTTAGGCAAAATCCGAAACACCGAAGTTATAGCATTTCCGATCCTTATGAAATTAAGCATATTCCATTATTTTGCCAAAAATATCATTCGTTCTAAATTCGAATTATCTACCTTTAAAAACACCGAAGTTATTCCATCAAACACCGAACATATTCCATTATTTTGCCAAAAATATCATTCGTACTAAATTCGAATTCTCTACCTTTAAAAACACCGAAGTTATAGCATTTCCGATCAATCAGTTATATGGCAGCTATAAGATATAGTCAGCCGATCTTTAAAAAATTTGCTAGGTCGTATTATTTTGTCCAAAAAAGCACTTAGGCAAAATCCGAAACACCGAAGTTATAGCATTTCCGATCCTTATGAAATTAAGCATATTCCATTATTTTGCCAAAAATACCATTCGTACTAAATTCGAATTGTCTAGCTTTAAAAGCACCAAAGTTATAGAATTTCCGATCAATCAGTTATATGGAAGCTATAAGATATAGTCGGCCGATCTTTGAAAAATATGGTAGGTCGTATTATTTTTTCCAAAATATCACTTAGGCAAAATCCGAACTCTCTACCTCTAAAAACACCGATGTTACAGAATTTCCGATCAATCCGTTATATGGCAGCTATAAGATATAGTCGGCCGATCTTTGAAAAATATGGTAGGTCGTATTATTTTTTCAAAATAGCACTTAGGCAAAATTCGAACTCTCTACCTCTAAAAACACCGAAGTTATAGCATTTTCGATCAATCAGTTATATGGCAGCTATAGGATATAGTCGGCCGATCCCGGCCGTTCCGACTTATATACTGCGTGGAAAAGAAACAAAGGTGTGTGCAAGGTTTCAGGACGATAGCTTTAAAACTGAGGGATAAGTTTGCGTAGAAATAGACAGACAGACAGACGGACCGAATAGAATCTGTACGAAGTTCCAACTTTCTGTCTTCAAAAACACAAAAGTTGGGTAATTTCCGTTTGTTTAGTTATATGGCAGCTATAAGATATAGACTTCCGATCCTTATGAAATTAAGCATATTCCATTATTTTGCCAAAAATATCATTCGTACTAAATTCGAATTCTCTACCTTTAAAAACACCGAAGTTATAGCATTTCCGTTCAATCAGTTATATGGCAGCTATAAGATATAGTCAACCGATCTTTAAAAAATTTGCTAGGTCGTATTATTTTGTCCAAAAAGCACTTAGGCAAAATCCGAAACACCGAAGTTATAGCATTTCCGATCCTTATGAAATTAAGCATATTCCATTATTTTGCCAAAAATACCATTCGTACTAAATTCGAATTGTCTAGCTTTAAAAGCACCAAAGTTATAGAATTTCCGATCAATCAGTTATATGGAAGCTATAAGATATAGTCGCCGATCTTTGAAAAATATGGTAGGTCGTATTATTTTTCCAAAAATATCACTTAGGCAAAATCAATCTACCTCTAAAAACACCGATGTTACAGAATTTCCGATCAATCCGTTATATGGCAGCTATAAGATATAGTCGGCCGATCTTTGAAAAATATGGTAGGTCGTATTATTTTTTTCAAAATAGCACTTAGGCAAAATCCGAACTCTCTACCTCTAAAAACACCGATGTTACAGAATTTCCGATCAATCCGTTATATGGCAGCTATAAGATATAGTCAGCCGATCTTTAAAAAATTTGCTAGGTCGTATTATTTTGTCCAAAAAAGCACTAAGGCAAAATCCGAAACACCGAAGTTATAGCATTTCCGATCCTTATGAAATTAAGCATATTTTATTATTTTGCCAAAAATACCATTCGTACTAAATTCGAATTGTCTAGCTTTAAAAACACCGAAGTTATAGAATTTCCGATCAATCAGTTATATGGCAGCTATAGGATATAGTCGGCCGATCCCGGTCGTTCCAACTTATATACTGCGTGCAAAAGAAACAAAGGTGTGTGCAAGGTTTCAGGACGATAGCTTTAAAACTGAGGGATAAGTTTGCGTAGAAATAGACAGACAGACAGACGGACCGAATAGAATCTGTACGAAGTTCCAACTTTCTGTCTTCAAAAACACAAAAGTTGGGTAATTTCCGTTTGTTTAGTTATATGGCAGCTATAAGATATAGACTTCCGATCCTTATGAAATTAAGCATATTCCATTATTTTGCCAAAAATATCATTCGTACTAAATTCGAATTCTCTACCTTTAAAAACACCGAAGTTATAGCATTTCCGTTCAATCAGTTATATGGCAGCTATAAGATATAGTCAACCGATCTTTAAAAAATTTGCTAGGTCGTATTATTTTGTCCAAAAAGCACTTAGGCAAAATCCGAAACACCGAAGTTATAGCATTTCCGATCCTTATGAAATTAAGCATATTTTATTATTTTGCCAAAAATACCATTCGTACTAAATTCGAATTGTCTAGCTTTAAAAACACCGAAGTTATAGAATTTCCGATCAATCAGTTATATGGCAGCTACAGGATATAGTCGGCCGATCCCGGTCGTTCCAACTTATATACTGCGTGCAAAAGAAACAAAGGTGTGTGCAAGGTTTCAGGACGATAGCTTTAAAACTGAGGGATAAGTTTGCGTAGAAATAGACAGACAGACAGACGGACCGAATAGAATCTGTACGAACTTCCAACTTTCTGTCTTCAAAAACACAAAAGTTGGGTAATTTCCGATTGTTCAGTTATATGGCAGCTATAAGATATAGACTTCCGATCCTTATGAAATTAAGCATATTCTATTATTTTGCCAAAAATATCATTCGTACTAAATTCGAATTCTCTACCTTTAAAAACACCGAAGTTATAGAATTTCCGATCAATCAGTTATATGGCAGCTATAGGATATAGTCGGCCGATCCCGGTCGTTCCAACTTATATACTGCGTGGAAAAGAAACAAAGGTGTGTGCAAAGTTTTAGGACGATAGCTTTAAAACTGAGAGACAAGTTTGCGTAGAAATAGACAGACAGACAGACGGACCGAATAGAATCTGTACGAACTTCCAACTTTCTGTCTTCAAAAACACAAAAGTTGGGTAATTTCCGATTGTTCAGTTATATGGCAGCTATAAGATATAGACTTCCGATCCTTATGAAATTAAGCATATTCCATTATTTTGCCAAAAATATCATTCGTACTAAATTCGAATTCTCTACCTTTCAAAACACCGAAGTTATAGCATTTCCGATCAATCAGTTATATGGCAGCTATAAGATATAGTCAGCTGATCTTTAAAAAATTTGCTAGGTCGTATTATTTTGTCCAAAAAAGCACTTAGGCAAAATCCGAAACACCGAAGTTATAGCATTTCCGATCCTTATGAAATTAAGCATATTCCATTATTTTGCCAAAAATATCATTCGTTCTAAATTCGAATTATCTACCTTTAAAAACACCGAAGTTATTCCATCAAACACCGAACATATTCCATTATTTTGCCAAAAATATCATTCGTACTAAATTCGAATTCTCTACCTTTAAAAACACCGAAGTTATAGCATTTCCGATCAATCAGTTATATGGCAGCTATAAGATATAGTCAGCCGATCTTTAAAAAATTTGCTAGGTCGTATTATTTTGTCCAAAAAAGCACTTAGGCAAAATCCGAAACACCGAAGTTATAGCATTTCCGATCCTTATGAAATTAAGCATATTCCATTATTTTGCCAAAAATACCATTCGTACTAAATTCGAATTGTCTAGCTTTAAAAGCACCAAAGTTATAGAATTTCCGATCAATCAGTTATATGGAAGCTATAAGATATAGTCGGCCGATCTTTGAAAAGTATGGTAGGTCGTATTATTTTTTCCAAAATATCACTTAGGCAAAATCCGAACTCTCTACCTCTAAAAACACCGATGTTACAGAATTTCCGATCAATCCGTTATATGGCAGCTATAAGATATAGTCGGCCGATCTTTGAAAAATATGGTAGGTCGTATTATTTTTTTCAAAATAGCACTTAGGCAAAATTCGAACTCTCTACCTCTAAAAACACCGAAGTTATAGCATTTTCGATCAATCAGTTATATGGCAGCTATAGGATATAGTCGGCCGATCCCGGCCGTTCCGACTTATATACTGCGTGGAAAAGAAACAAAGGTGTGTGCAAAGTTTTAGGACGATAGCTTTAAAACTGAGAGACAAATTTGCGTAGAAATAGACAGACAGACAGACGTACCGAATAGAATCTATACGAAGTTCCAACTTTCTGTCTTCAAAAACACAAAAGTTGGGTAATTTCCGATTGTTCAGTTATATGGCAGCTATAAGGTATAGACTTCCGATCCTTATGAAATTAAGCATATTCCATTATTTTGCCAAAAATATCATTCGTACTAAATTCGAATTCTCTACCTTTAAAAACACCGAAGTTATAGCATTTCCGTTCAATCAGTTATATGGCAGCTATAAGATATAGTCAGCCGATCTTTAAAAAATTTGCTAGGTCGTATTATTTTGTCCAAAAAAGCACTTAGGCAAAATCCGAAACACCGAAGTTATAGCATTTCCGATCCTTATGAAATTAAGCATATTCCATTATTTTGCCAAAAATATCATTCGTACTAAATTCGAATTATCTACCTTTAAAAACACCGAAGTTATTCCATCAAACACCGAACATATTCCATTATTTTGCCAAAAATATCATTCGTACTAAATTCGAATTCTCTACCTTTAAAAACACCGAAGTTATAGCATTTCCGATCAATCAGTTATATGGCAGCTATAAGATATAGTCAGCCGATCTTTAAAAAATTTGCTAGGTCGTATTATTTTGTCCAAAAAAGCACTAAGGCAAAATCCGAAACACCGAAGTTATAGCATTTCCGATCCTTATGAAATTAAGCATATTTTATTATTTTGCCAAAAATACCATTCGTACTAAATTCGAATTGTCTAGCTTTAAAAACACCGAAGTTATAGAATTTCCGATCAATCAGTTATATGGCAGCTATAGGATATAGTCGGCCGATCCCGGTCGTTCCAACTTATATACTGCGTGCAAAAGAAACAAAGGTGTGTGCAAGGTTTCAGGACGATAGCTTTAAAACTGAGGGATAAGTTTGCGTAGAAATAGACAGACAGACAGACGGACCGAATAGAATCTGTACGAAGTTCCAACTTTCTGTCTTCAAAAACACAAAAGTTGGGTAATTTCCGTTTGTTTAGTTATATGGCAGCTATAAGATATAGACTTCCGATCCTTATGAAATTAAGCATATTCCATTATTTTGCCAAAAATATCATTCGTACTAAATTCGAATTCTCTACCTTTAAAAACACCGAAGTTATAGCATTTCCGTTCAATCAGTTATATGGCAGCTATAAGATATAGTCAACCGATCTTTAAAAAATTTGCTAGGTCGTATTATTTTGTCCAAAAAAGCACTTAGGCAAAATCCGAAACACCGAAGTTATAGCATTTCCGATCCTTATGAAATTAAGCATATTCCATTATTTTGCCAAAAATACCATTCGTACTAAATTCGAATTGTCTAGCTTTAAAAACACCGAAGTTATAGAATTTCCGATCAATCAGTTATATGGCAGCTACAGGATATAGTCGGCCGATCCCGGTCGTTCCAACTTATATACTGCGTGCAAAAGAAACAAAGGTGTGTGCAAGGTTTCAGGACGATAGCTTTAAAACTGAGGGATAAGTTTGCGTAGAAATAGACAGACAGACAGACGGACCGAATAGAATCTGTACGAAGTTCCAACTTTCTGTCTTCAAAAACACAAAAGTTGGGTAATTTCCGTTTGTTTAGTTATATGGCAGCTATAAGATATAGACTTCCGATCCTTATGAAATTAAGCATATTCCATTATTTTGCCAAAAATATCATTCGTACTAAATTCGAATTCTCTACCTTTAAAAACACCGAAGTTATAGAATTTCCGATCAATCAGTTATATGGCAGCTATAGGATATAGTCGGCCGATCCCGGTCGTTCCAACTTATATACTGCGTGGAAAAGAAACAAAGGTGTGTGCAAAGTTTTAGGACGATAGCTTTAAAACTGAGAGACAAGTTTGCGTAGAAATAGACAGACAGACAGACGGACCGAATAGAATCTGTACGAAGTTCCAACTTTCTGTCTTCAAAAACACAAAAGTTGGGTAATTTCCGATTGTTCAGTTATATGGCAGCTATAAGATATAGACTTCCGATCCTTATGAAATTAAGCATATTCCATTATTTTGCCAAAAATATCATTCGTACTAAATTCGAATTCTCTACCTTTAAAAACACCGAAGTTATTCCATCAAACACCGAACATATTCCATTATTTTGCCAAAAATATCATTCGTACTAAATTCGAATTCTCTACCTTTAAAAAACACCGAAGTTATAGCATTTCCGATCAATCAGTTATGGTCAGCCGATCTTTAAAAAATTTGCTAGGTCGTATTATTTTGTCCAAAAAAGCACTTAGGCAAAATCCGAAACACCGAAGTTATAGCATTTCCGATCCTTATGAAATTAAGCATATTCCATTATTTTGCCAAAAATATCATTCGTTCTAAATTCGAATTATCTACCTTTAAAAACACCGAAGTTATTCCATCAAACACCGAACATATTCCATTATTTTGCCAAAAATATCATTCGTACTAAATTCGAATTCTCTACCTTTAAAAACACCGAAGTTATAGCATTTCCGATCAATCAGTTATATGGCAGCTATAAGATATAGTCAGCCGATCTTTAAAAAATTTGCTAGGTCGTATTATTTTGTCCAAAAAAGCACTTAGGCAAAATCCGAAACACCGAAGTTATAGCATTTCCGATCCTTATGAAATTAAGCATATTCCATTATTTTGCCAAAAATATCATTCGTACTAAATTCGAATTCTCTACCTTTAAAAACACCGAAGTTATAGCATTTCCGATCAATCAGTTATATGGAAGCTATAAGATATAGTCGGCCGATCTTTGAAAAATATGGTAGGTCGTATTATTTTTTCCAAAATATCACTTAGGCAAAATCCGAACTCTCTACCTCTAAAAACACCGATGTTACAGAATTTCCGATCAATCAGTTATATGGCAGCTATAAGATATAGTCGGCCGATCTTTGAAAAATATGGTAGGTCGTATTATTTTTTTCAAAATAGCACTTAGGCAAAATTCGAACTCTCTACCTCTAAAAACACCGAAGTTATAGCATTTTCGATCAATCAGTTATATGGCAGCTATAGGATATAGTCGGCCGATCCCGGCCGTTCCGACTTATATACTGCGTGGAAAAGAAACAAAGGTGTGTGCAAAGTTTTAGGACGATAGCTTTAAAACTGAGAGACAAATTTGCGTAGAAATAGACAGACAGACAGACGTACCGAATAGAATCTGTACGAAGTTCCAACTTTCTGTCTTCAAAAACACAAAAGTTGGGTAATTTCCGATTGTTCAGTTATATGGCAGCTATAAGATATAGACTTCCGATCCTTATGAAATTAAGCATATTCCATTATTTTGCCAAAAATATCATTCGTACTAAATTCGAATTCTCTACCTTTAAAAACACCGAAGTTATAGCATTTCCGTTCAATCAGTTATATGGCAGCTATAAGATATAGTCAGCCGATCTTTAAAAAATTTGCTAGGTCGTATTATTTTGTCCAAAAAAGCACTTAGGCAAAATCCGAAACACCGAAGTTATAGCATTTCCGATCCTTATGAAATTAAGCATATTCCATTATTTTGCCAAAAATATCATTCGTACTAAATTCGAATTATCTACCTTTAAAAACACCGAAGTTATTCCATCAAACACCGAACATATTTCATTATTTTGCCAAAAATATCATTCGTACTAAATTCGAATTCTCTACCTTTAAAAACACCGAAGTTATAGCATTTCCGATCAATCAGTTATATGGCAGCTATAAGATATAGTCAGCCGATCTTTAAAAAATTTGCTAGGTCGTATTATTTTGTCCAAAAAAGCACTTAGGCAAAATCCGAAACACCGAAGTTATAGCATTTCCGATCCTTATGAAATTAAGCATATTTTATTATTTTGCCAAAAATACCATTCGTACTAAATTCGAATTGTCTAGCTTTAAAAACACCGAAGTTATAGAATTTCCGATCAATCAGTTATATGGCAGCTATAGGATATAGTCGGCCGATCCCGGTCGTTCCAACTTATATACTGCGTGCAAAAGAAACAAAGGTGTGTGCAAGGTTTCAGGACGATAGCTTTAAAACTGAGGGATAAGTTTGCGTAGAAATAGACAGACAGACAGACGGACCGAATAGAATCTGTACGAAGTTCCAACTTTCTGTCTTCAAAAACACAAAAGTTGGGTAATTTCCGTTTGTTTAGTTATATGGCAGCTATAAGATATAGACTTCCGATCCTTATGAAATTAAGCATATTCCATTATTTTGCCAAAAATATCATTCGTACTAAATTCTCTACCTTTAAAAACACCGAAGTTATAGAATTTCCGATCAATCAGTTATATGGCAGCTATAGGATATAGTCGGCCGATCCCGGTCGTTCCAACTTATATACTGCGTGGAAAAGAAACAAAGGTGTGTGCAAAGTTTTAGGACGATAGCTTTAAAACTGAGAGACAAGTTTGCGTAGAAATAGACAGACAGACAGACGGACCGAATAGAATCTGTACGAAGTTCCAACTTTCTGTCTTCAAAAACACAAAAGTTGGGTAATTTCCGATTGTTCAGTTATATGGCAGCTATAAGATATAGACTTCCGATCCTTATGAAATTAAGCATATTCCATTATTTTGCCAAAAATATCATTCGTACTAAATTCGAATTCTCTACCTTTAAAAACACCGAAGTTATTCCATCAAACACCGAACATATTCCATTATTTTGCCAAAAATATCATTCGTACTAAATTCGAATTCTCTACCTTTAAAAACACCGAAGTTATAGCATTTCCGATCAATCAGTTATATGGCAGCTATAAGATATAGTCAGCCGATCTTTAAAAAATTTGCTAGGTCGTATTATTTTGTCCAAAAAAGCACTTAGGCAAAATCCGAAACACCGAAGTTATAGCATTTCCGATCCTTATGAAATTAAGCATATTCCATTATTTTGCCAAAAATATCATTCGTTCTAAATTCGAATTATCTACCTTTAAAAACACCGAAGTTATTCCATCAAACACCGAACATATTCCATTATTTTGCCAAAAATATCATTCGTACTAAATTCGAATTCTCTACCTTTAAAAACACCGAAGTTATAGCATTTCCGATCAATCAGTTATATGGCAGCTATAAGATATAGTCAGCCGATCTTTAAAAAATTTGCTAGGTCGTATTATTTTGTCCAAAAAAGCACTTAGGCAAAATCCGAAACACCGAAGTTATAGCATTTCCGATCCTTATGAAATTAAGCATATTCCATTATTTTGCCAAAAATACCATTCGTACTAAATTCGAATTGTCTAGCTTTAAAAGCACCAAAGTTATAGAATTTCCGATCAATCAGTTATATGGAAGCTATAAGATATAGTCGGCCGATCTTTGAAAAATATGGTAGGTCGTACTATTTTTTCCAAAAATATCACTTAGGCAAAATCCGAACTCTCTACCTCTAAAAACACCGATGTTACAGAATTTCCGATCAATCAGTTATATGGCAGCTATAAGATATAGTCGGCCGATCTTTGAAAAATATGGTAGGTCGTATTATTTTTTTCAAAATAGCACTTAGGCAAAATTCGAACTCTCTACCTCTAAAAACACCGAAGTTATAGCATTTTCGATCAATCAGTTATATGGCAGCTATAGGATATAGTCGGCCGATCCCGGCCGTTCCGACTTATATACTGCGTGGAAAAGAAACAAAGGTGTGTGCAAAGTTTTAGGACGATAGCTTTAAAACTGAGAGACAAATTTGCGTAGAAATAGACAGACAGACAGACGTACCGAATAGAATCTGTACGAAGTTCCAACTTTCTGTCTTCAAAAACACAAAAGTTGGGTAATTTCCGATTGTTCAGTTATATGGCAGCTATAAGATATAGACTTCCGATCCTTATGAAATTAAGCATATTCCATTATTTTGCCAAAAATATCATTCGTACTAAATTCGAATTCTCTACCTTTAAATTCGAATTGTCTAGCTTTAAAAACACCGAAGTTATAGAATTTCCGATCAATCAGTTATATGGCAGCTATAGGATATAGTCGGCCGATCCCGGTCGTTCCAACTTATATACTGCGTGCAAAAGAAACAAAGGTGTGTGCAAGGTTTCAGGACGATAGCTTTAAAACTGAGAGATAAGTTTTCGTAGAAATAGACAGACAGACAGACGGACCGAATAGAATCTGTACGAAGTTCCAACTTTCTGTCTTCAAAAACACAAAAGTTGGGTAATTTCCGTTTGTTTAGTTATATGGCAGCTATAAGATATAGACTTCCGATCCTTATGAAATTAAGCATATTCCATTATTTTGCCAAAAATATCATTCGTACTAAATTCGAATTCTCTACCTTTAAAAACACCGAAGTTATAGAATTTCCGATCAATCAGTTATATGGCAGCTATAGGATATAGTCGGCCGATCCCGGTCGTTCCAACTTATATACTGCGTGGAAAAGAAACAAAGGTGTGTGCAAAGTTTTAGGACGATAGCTTTAAAACTGAGAGACAAGTTTGCGTAGAAATAGACAGACAGACAGACGGACCGAATAGAATCTGTACGAAGTTCCAACTTTCTGTCTTCAAAAACACAAAAGTTAGGTAATTTCCGATTGTTCAGTTATATGGCAGCTATAAGATATAGACTTCCGATCCTTATGAAATTAAGCATATTCCATTATTTTGCCAAAAATATCATTCGTACTAAATTCGAATTCTCTACCTTTAAAAACACCGAAGTTATTCCATCAAACACCGAACATATTCCATTATTTTGCCAAAAATATCATTCGTACTAAATTCGAATTCTCTACCTTTAAAAACACCGAAGTTATAGCATTTCCGATCAATCAGTTATATGGCAGCTATAAGATATAGTCAGCCGATCTTTAAAAAATTTGCTAGGTCGTATTATTTTGTCCAAAAAAGCACTTAGGCAAAATCCGAAACACCGAAGTTATAGCATTTCCGATCCTTATGAAATTAAGCATATTCCATTATTTTGCCAAAAATATCATTCGTTCTAAATTCGAATTATCTACCTTTAAAAACACCGAAGTTATTCCATCAAACACCGAACATATTCCATTATTTTGCCAAAAATATCATTCGTACTAAATTCGAATTCTCTACCTTTAAAAACACCGAAGTTATAGCATTTCCGATCAATCAGTTATATGGCAGCTATAAGATATAGTCAGCCGATCTTTAAAAAATTTGCTAGGTCGTATTATTTTGTCCAAAAAAGCACTTAGGCAAAATCCGAAACACCGAAGTTATAGCATTTCCGATCCTTATGAAATTAAGCATATTCCATTATTTTGCCAAAAATACCATTCGTACTAAATTCGAATTGTCTAGCTTTAAAAGCACCAAAGTTATAGAATTTCCGATCAATCAGTTATATGGAAGCTATAAGATATAGTCGGCCGATCTTTGAAAAATATGGTAGGTCGTATTATTTTTTCCAAAATATCACTTAGGCAAAATCCGAACTCTCTACCTCTAAAAACACCGATGTTACAGAATTTCCGATCAATCAGTTATATGGCAGCTATAAGATATAGTCGGCCGATCTTTGAAAAATATGGTAGGTCGTATTATTTTTTTCAAAATAGCACTTAGGCAAAATTCGAACTCTCTACCTCTAAAAACACCGAAGTTATAGCATTTTCGATCAATCAGTTATATGGCAGCTATAGGATATAGTCGGCCGATCCCGGCCGTTCCGACTTATATACTGCGTGGAAAAGAAACAAAGGTGTGTGCAAAGTTTTAGGACGATAGCTTTAAAACTGAGAGACAAATTTGCGTAGAAATAGACAGACAGACAGACGTACCGAATAGAATCTGTACGAAGTTCCAACTTTCTGTCTTCAAAAACACAAAAGTTGGGTAATTTCCGATTGTTCAGTTATATGGCAGCTATAAGATATAGACTTCCGATCCTTATGAAATTAAGCATATTCCATTATTTTGCCAAAAATATCATTCGTACTAAATTCGAATTCTCTACCTTTAAAAACACCGAAGTTATAGCATTTCCGTTCAATCAGTTATATGGCAGCTATAAGATATAGTCAGCCGATCTTTAAAAAATTTGCTAGGTCGTATTATTTTGTCCAAAAAAGCACTTAGGCAAAATCCGAAACACCGAAGTTATAGCATTTCCGATCCTTATGAAATTAAGCATATTCCATTATTTTGCCAAAAATATCATTCGTACTAAATTCGAATTATCTACCTTTAAAAACACCGAAGTTATTCCATCAAACACCGAACATATTCCATTATTTTGCCAAAAATATCATTCGTACTAAATTCGAATTCTCTACCTTTAAAAACACCGAAGTTATAGCATTTCCGATCAATCAGTTATATGGCAGCTATAAGATATAGTCAGCCGATCTTTAAAAAATTTGCTAGGTCGTATTATTTTGTCCAAAAAAGCACTTAGGCAAAATCCGAAACACCGAAGTTATAGCATTTCCGATCCTTATGAAATTAAGCATATTTTATTATTTTGCCAAAAATACCATTCGTACTAAATTCGAATTGTCTAGCTTTAAAAACACCGAAGTTATAGAATTTCCGATCAATCAGTTATATGGCAGCTATAGGATATAGTCGGCCGATCCCGGTCGTTCCAACTTATATACTGCGTGCAAAAGAAACAAAGGTGTGTGGAAGGTTTCAGGACGATAGCTTTAAAACTGAGAGATAAGTTTGCGTAGAAATAGACAGACAGACAGACGGACCGAATAGAATCTGTACGAAGTTCCAACTTTCTGTCTTCAAAAACACAAAAGTTGGGTAATTTCCGATTGTTTAGTTATATGGCAGCTATAAGATATAGACTTCCGATCCTTATGAAATTAAGCATATTCCATTATTTTGCCAAAAATATCATTCGTACTAAGTTCGAATTCTCTACCTTTAAAAACACCGAAGTTATAGAATTTCCGATCAATCAATCAGTTATATGGCAGCTATAGGATATAGTCGGCCGATCCCGGTCGTTCCAACTTATATACTGCGTGGAAAAGAAACAAAGGTGTGTGCAAAGTTTTAGGACGATAGCTTTAAAACTGAGAGACAAGTTTGCGTAGAAATAGACAGACAGACAGACGGACCGAATAGAATCTGTAACGAAGTTCCAACTTTCTGTCTTCAAAATCACAAAAGTTGGGTAATTTCTGATTGCTCAGTTATATGGCAGCTATAAGATATAGACTTCCGATCCTTATGAAATTAAGCATATTCCATTATTTTGCCAAAAATATCATTCGTACTAAATTCGAATTCTCTACCTTTAAAAACACCGAAGTTATAGCATTTCCGTTCAATCAGTTATATGGCAGCTATAAGATATAGTCAGCCGATCTTTAAAAAATTTGCTAGGTCATATTATTTTGTCCAAAAAAGCACTTAGGCAAAATCCGAAACACCGAAGTTATAGCATTTCCGATCCTTATGAAATTAAGCATATTTTATTATTTTGCCAAAAATACCATTCGTACTAAATTCGAATTGTCTAGCTTTAAAGACACCGAAGTTATAGAATTTCCGATCAATCAGTTATATGGCAGCTATAGGATATAGCCGGCCGATCCCGGTCGTTCCAACTTATATACTGCGTGCAAAAGAAACAAAGGTGTGTGCAAGGTTTCAGGACGATAGCTTTAAAACTGAGAGATAAGTTTGCGTAGAAATAGACAGACAGACAGACGGACCGAATAGAATCTGTACGAAGTTCCAACTTTCTGTCTTCAAAATCACAAAAGTTGGGTAATTTCTGATTGTTCAGTTATATGGCAGCTATAAGATATAGACTTCCGATCCTTATGAAATTAAGCATATTCCATTATTTTGCCAAAAATATCATTCGTACTAAATTCGAATTCTCTACCTTTAAAAACACCGAAGTTATAGCATTTCCGTTCAATCAGTTATATGGCAGCTATAAGATATAGTCAGCCGATCTTTAAAAAATTTGCTAGGTCATATTATTTTGTCCAAAAAAGCACTTAGGCAAAATCCGAAACACCGAAGTTATAGCATTTCCGATCCTTATGAAATTAAGCATATTTTATTATTTTGCCAAAAATACCATTCGTACTAAATTCGAATTGTCTAGCTTTAAAGACACCGAAGTTATAGAATTTCCGATCAATCAGTTATATGGCAGCTATAGGATATAGCCGGCCGATCCCGGTCGTTCCAACTTATATACTGCGTGCAAAAGAAACAAAGGTGTGTGCAAGGTTTCAGGACGATAGCTTTAAAACTGAGAGATAAGTTTGCGTAGAAATAGACAGACAGACAGACGGACCGAATAGAATCTGTACGAAGTTCCAACTTTCTGTCTTCAAAATCACAAAAGTTGGGTAATTTCTGATTGTTCAGTTATATGGCAGCTATAAGATATAGACTTCCGATCCTTATGAAATTAAGCATATTCCATTATTTTGCCAAAAATATCATTCGTACTAAATTCGAATTCTCTACCTTTAAAAACACCGAAGTTATAGCATTTCCGTTCAATCAGTTATATGGCAGCTATAAGATATAGTCAGCCGATCTTTAAAAAATTTGCTAGGTCATATTATTTTGTCCAAAAAAGCACTTAGGCAAAATCCGAAACACCGAAGTTATAGCATTTCCGATCCTTATGAAATTAAGCATATTTTATTATTTTGCCAAAAATACCATTCGTACTAAATTCGAATTGTCTAGCTTTAAAGACACCGAAGTTATAGAATTTCCGATCAATCAGTTATATGGCAGCTATAGGATATAGCCGGCCGATCCCGGTCGTTCCAACTTATATACTGCGTGCAAAAGAAACAAAGGTGTGTGCAAGGTTTCAGGACGATAGCTTTAAAACTGAGAGATAAGTTTGCGTAGAAATAGACAGACAGACAGACGGACCGAATAGAATCTGTACGAAGTTCCAACTTTCTGTCTTCAAAAACACAAAAGTTGGGTAATTTCTGATTGTTCAGTTATATGGCAGCTATAAGATATAGACTTCCGATCCTTATGAAATTAAGCATATTCCATTATTTTGCCAAAAATATCATTCGTACTAAATTCGAATTATCTACCTTTAAAAACACCGAAGTTATTCCATCAAACACCGAACATATTCCATTATTTTGCCAAAAATATCATTCGTACTAAATTCGAATTCTCTACCTTTAAAAACACCGAAGTTATAGCATTTCCGATCAATCAGTTATATGGCAGCTATAAGATATAGTCAGCCGATCTTTAAAAAATTTGCTAGGTCGTATTATTTTGTCCAAAAAAGCACTTAGGCAAAATCCGAAACACCGAAGTTATAGCATTTCCGATCCTTATGAAATTAAGCATATTTTATTATTTTGCCAAAAATACCATTCGTACTAAATTCGAATTGTCTAGCTTTAAAAACACCGAAGTTATAGAATTTCCGATCAATCAGTTATATGGCAGCTATAGGATATAGTCGGCCGATCCCGGTCGTTCCAACTTATATACTGCGTGCAAAAGAAACAAAGGTGTGTGCAAGGTTTCAGGACGATAGCTTTAAAACTGAGAGATAAGTTTGCGTAGAAATAGACAGACAGACAGACGGACCGAATAGAATCTGTACGAAGTTCCAACTTTCTGTCTTCAAAAACACAAAAGTTGGGTAATTTCCGATTGTTTAGTTATATGGCAGCTATAAGATATAGACTTCCGATCCTTATGAAATTAAGCATATTCCATTATTTTGCCAAAAATATCATTCGTACTAAGTTCGAATTCTCTACCTTTAAAAACACCGAAGTTATAGAATTTCCGATCAATCAATCAGTTATATGGCAGCTATAGGATATAGTCGGCCGATCCCGGTCGTTCCAACTTATATACTGCGTGGAAAAGAAACAAAGGTGTGTGCAAAGTTTTAGGACGATAGCTTTAAAACTGAGAGACAAGTTTGCGTAGAAATAGACAGACAGACAGACGGACCGAATAGAATCTGTACGAAGTTCCAACTTTCTGTCTTCAAAATCACAAAAGTTGGGTAATTTCTGATTGTTCAGTTATATGGCAGCTATAAGATATAGACTTCCGATCCTTATGAAATTAAGCATATTCCATTATTTTGCCAAAAATATCATTCGTACTAAGTTCGAATTCTCTACCTTTAAAAACACCGAAGTTATAGAATTTCCGATCAATCAATCAGTTATATGGCAGCTATAGGATATAGTCGGCCGATCCCGGTCGTTCCAACTTATATACTGCGTGGAAAAGAAACAAAGGTGTGTGCAAAGTTTTAGGACGATAGCTTTAAAACTGAGAGACAAGTTTGCGTAGAAATAGACAGACAGACAGACGGACCGAATAGAATCTGTACGAAGTTCCAACTTTCTGTCTTCAAAATCACAAAAGTTGGGTAATTTCTGATTGTTCAGTTATATGGCAGCTATAAGATATAGACTTCCGATCCTTATGAAATTAAGCATATTCCATTATTTTGCCAAAAATATCATTCGTACTAAATTCGAATTCTCTACCTTTAAAAACACCGAAGTTATAGCATTTCCGTTCAATCAGTTATATGGCAGCTATAAGATATAGTCAGCCGATCTTTAAAAAATTTGCTAGGTCGTATTATTTTGTCCAAAAAAAGCACTTAGGCAAAATCCGAAACACCGAAGTTATAGCATTTCCGATCCTTATGAAATTAAGCATATTTTATTATTTTGCCAAAAATACCATTCGTACTAAATTCGAATTGTCTAGCTTTAAAGACACCGAAGTTATAGAATTTCCGATCAATCAGTTATATGGCAGCTATAGGATATAGCCGGCCGATCCCGGTCGTTCCAACTTATATACTGCGTGCAAAAGAAACAAAGGTGTGTGCAAGGTTTCAGGACGATAGCTTTAAAACTGAGAGATAAGTTTGCGTAGAAATAGACAGACAGACAGACGGACCGAATAGAATCTGTACGAAGTTCCAACTTTCTGTCTTCAAAAACACAAAAGTTGGGTAATTTCTGATTGTTCAGTTATATGGCAGCTATAAGATATAGACTTCCGATCCTTATGAAATTAAGCATATTCCATTATTTTGCCAAAAATATCATTCGTACTAAATTCGAATTCTCTACCTTTAAAAACACCGAAGTTATAGCATTTCCGTTCAATCAGTTATATGGCAGCTATAAGATATAGTCAGCCGATCTTTAAAAAATTTGCTAGGTCGTATTATTTTGTCCAAAAAAGCACTTAGGCAAAATCCGAAACACCGAAGTTATAGCATTTCCGATCCTTATGAAATTAAGCATATTTTATTATTTTGCCAAAAATACCATTCGTACTAAATTCGAATTGTCTAGCTTTAAAGACACCGAAGTTATAGAATTTCCGATCAATCAGTTATATGGCAGCTATAGGATATAGCCGGCCGATCCCGGTCGTTCCAACTTATATACTGCGTGCAAAAGAAACAAAGGTGTGTGCAAGGTTTCAGGACGATAGCTTTAAAACTGATAGAAATAGACAGACAGACAGACGGACCGAATAGAATCTGTACGAAGTTCCAACTTTCTGTCTTCAAAAACACAAAAGTTGGGTAATTTCCGATTGTTTAGTTATATGGCAGCTATAAGATATAGACTTCCGATCCTTATGATATTAAGCATATTCCATTATTTTGCCAAAAATATCATTCGTACTAAATTCGAATTCTCTACCTTTAAAAACACCGAAGTTATAGAATTTCCGATCAATCAGTTATATGGCAGCTATAGGATATAGCCGGCCGATCCCGGTCGTTCCAACTTATATACTGCGTGCAAAAGAAACAAAGGTGTGTGCAAGGTTTCAGGACGATAGCTTTAAAACTGATAGAAATAGACAGACAGACAGACGGACCGAATAGAATCTGTACGAAGTTCCAACTTTCTGTCTTCAAAAACACAAAAGTTGGGTAATTTCCGATTGTTTAGTTATATGGCAGCTATAAGATATAGACTTCCGATCCTTATGAAATTAAGCATATTCCATTATTTTGCCAAAAATATCATTCGTACTAAATTCGAATTCTCTACCTTTAAAAACACCGAAGTTATAGCATTTCCGTTCAATCAGTTATATGGCAGCTATAAGATATAGTCAGCCGATCTTTAAAAAATTTGCTAGGTCGTATTATTTTGTCCAAAAAAGCACTTAGGCAAAATCCGAAACACCGAAGTTATAGCATTTCCGATCCTTATGAAATTAAGCATATTCCATTATTTTGCCAAAAATATCATTCGTACTAAAGTCGAATTATCTACCTTTAAAAACACCGAAGTTATTCCATCAAACACCGAACATATTCCATTATTTTGCCAAAAATATCATTCGTACTAAATTCGAATTCTCTACCTTTAAAAACACCGAAGTTATAGCATTTCCGATCAATCAGTTATATGGCAGCTATAAGATATAGTCAGCCGATCTTTAAAAAATTTGCTAGGTCGTATTATTTTGTCCAAAAAAGCACTTAGGCAAAATCCGAAACACCGAAGTTATAGCATTTCCGATCCTTATGAAATTAAGCATATTTTTTATTTTTTTGCCAAAAATACCATTCGTACTAAATTCGAATTGTCTAGCTTTAAAAACACCGAAGTTATAGAATTTCCGATCAATCAGTTATATGGCAGCTATAGGATATAGTCGGCCGATCCCGGTCGTTCCAACTTATATACTGCGTGCAAAAGAAACAAAGGTGTGTGCAAGGTTTCAGGACGATAGCTTTAAAACTGAGAGATAAGTTTGCGTAGAAATAGACAGACGGACCGAATAGAATCTGTACGAAGTTCCAACTTTCTGTCTTCAAAAACACAAAAGTTGGGTAATTTCCGATTGTTTAGTTATATGGCAGCTATAAGATATAGACTTCCGATCCTTATGAAATTAAGCATATTCTATTATTTTGCCAAAAATATCATTCGTACTAAATTCGAATTCTCTACCTTTAAAAACACCGAAGTTATAGAATTTCCGATCAATCAGTTATATGGCAGCTATAGGATATAGTCGGCCGATCCCGGTCGTTCCAACTTATATACTGCGTGGAAAAGAAACAAAGGTGTGTGCAAAGTTTTAGGACGATAGCTTTAAAACTGAGAGACAAGTTTGCGTAGAAATAGACAGACAGACAAACGGACCGAATAGAATCTGTACGAAGTTCCAACTTTCTGTCTTCAAAAACACAAAAGTTGGGTAATTTCCGATTGTTCAGTTATATGGCAGCTATAAGATATAGACTTCCGATCCTTATGAAATTAAGCATATTCCATTATTTTGCCAAAAATATCATTTGTACTAAATTCGAATTATCTACCTTTAAAAACACCGAAGTTATTCCATCAAACACCGAACATATTCCATTATTTTGCCAAAAATATCATTCGTATTAAATTCGAATTCTCTACCTTTAAAAACACCGAAGTTATAGCATTTCCGATCAATCAGTTATATGGCAGCTATAAGATATAGTCAGCCGATCTTTAAAAAATTTGCTAGGTCGTATTATTTTGTCCAAAAAAGCACTTAGGCAAAATCCGAAACACCGAAGTTATAGCATTTCCGATCCTTATGAAATTAAGCATATTTTATTATTTTGCCAAAAATACCATTCGTACTAAATTCGAATTCTCTACCTTTAAAAACACCGAAGTTATAGAATTTCCGATCAATCAGTTATATGGCAGCTATAGGATATAGTCGGCCGATCCCGGTCGTTCCAACTTATATACTGCGTGGAAAAGAAACAAAGGTGTGTGCAAAGTTTTAGGACGATAGCTTTAAAACTGAGAGACAAGTTTGCGTAGAAATAGACAGACAGACAGACGGACCGAATAGAATCTGTACGAAGTTCCAACTTTCTGTCTTCAAAAACACAAAAGTTGGGTAATTTCCGATTGTTTAGTTATATGGCAGCTATAAGATATAGACTTCCGATCCTTATGAAATTAAGCATATTCCATTATTTTGCCAAAAATATCATTCGTACTAAATTCGAATTCTCTACCTTTAAAAACACCGAAGTTATAGCATTTCCGTTCAATCAGTTATATGGCAGCTATAAGATATAGTCAGCCGATCTTTAAAAAATTTGCTAGGTCGTATTATTTTGTCCAAAAAAGCACTTAGGCAAAATCCGAAACACCGAAGTTATAGCATTTCCGAACCTTATGAAATTAAGCATATTTTATTATTTTGCCAAAAATACCATTCGTACTAAATTCGAATTGTCTAGCTTTCAAAACACCGAAGTTATAGAATTTCCGATCAATCAGTTATATGGCAGCTACAGGATATAGTCGGCCGATGCCGGTCGTTCCAACTTATATACTGCGTGCAAAAGAAACAAAGGTGTGTGCAAGGTTTCAGGACGATAGCTTTAAAACTGAGGGATAAGTTTGCGTAGAAATAGACAGACAGACAGACGGACCGAATAGAATCTGTACGAAGTTCCAACTTTCTGTCTTCAAAAACACAAAAGTTGGGTAATTTCCGTTTGTTTAGTTATATGGCAGCTATAAGATATAGACTTCCGATCCTTATGAAATTAAGCATATTCCATTATTTTGCCAAAAATATCATTCGTACTAAATTCGAATTCTCTACCTTTAAAAACACCGAAGTTATAGAATTTCCGATCAATCAGTTATATGGCAGCTATAGGATATAGTCGGCCGATCCCGGTCGTTCCAACTTATATACTGCGTGGAAAAGAAACAAAGGTGTGTGCAAAGTTTTAGGACGATAGCTTTAAAACTGAGAGACAAGTTTGCGTAGAAATAGACAGACAGACAGACGGACCGAATAGAATCTGTACGAAGTTCCAACTTTCTGTCTTCAAAAACACAAAAGTTGGGTAATTTCCGATTGTTCAGTTATATGGCAGCTATAGGATATAGACTTCCGATCCTTATGAAATTAAGCATATTCCATTATTTTGCCAAAAATATCATTCGTACTAAATTCGAATTCTCTACCTTTAAAAACACCGAAGTTATAGCATTTCCGTTCAATCAGTTATATGGCAGCTATAAGATATAGTCAGCCGATCTTTAAAAATTTGCTAGGTCATATTATTTTGTCCAAAAAAAGCACTTAGGCAAAATCCGAAACACCGAAGTTATAGCATTTCCGATCCTTATGAAATTAAGCATATTCCATTATTTTGCCAAAAATATCATTCGTTCTAAATTCGAATTATCTACCTTTAAAAACACCGAAGTTATTCCATCAAACACCGAACATATTCCATTATTTTTCCAAAAATATCATTCGTACTAAATTCGAATTCTCTACCTTTAAAAACACCGAAGTTATAGCATTTCCGATCAATCAGTTATATGGCAGCTATAAGATATAGTCAGCCGATCTTTAAAAAATTTGCTAGGTCGTATTATTTTGTCCAAAAAAGCACTTAGGCAAAATCCGAAACACCGAAGTTATAGCATTTCCGATCCTTATGAAATTAAGCATATTTTATTATTTTGCCAAAAATACCATTCGTACTAAATTCGAATTGTCTAGCTTTAAAAACACCGAAGTTATAGAATTTCCGATCAATCAGTTATATGGCAGCTACAGGATATAGTCGGCCGATCCCGGTCGTTCCAACTTATATACTGCGTGCAAAAGAAACAAAGGTGTGTGCAAGGTTTCAGGACGATAGCTTTAAAACTGAGAGATAAGTTTGCGTAGAAATAGACAGACAGACAGACGGACCGAATAGAATCTGTACGAAGTTCCAACTTTCTGTCTTCAAAAACACAAAAGTTGGGTAATTTCCGTTTGTTTAGTTATATGGCAGCTATAAGATATAGACTTCCGATCCTTATGAAATTAAGCATATTCCATTATTTTGCCAAAAATATCCTTCGTACTAAATTCGAATTCTCTACCTTTAAAAACACCGAAGTTATAGAATTTCCGATCAATCAGTTATATGGCAGCTATAGGATATAGTCGGCCGATCCCGGTCGTTCCAACTTATATACTGCGTGGAAAAGAAACAAAGGTGTGTGCAAAGTTTTAGGACGATAGCTTTAAAACTGAGAGACAAGTTTGCGTAGAAATAGACAGACAGACAGACGGACCGAATAGAATCTGTACGAAGTTCCAACTTTCTGTCTTCAAAAACACAAAAGTTGGGTAATTTCCGATTGTTCAGTTATATGGCAGCTATAAGATATAGACTTCCGATCCTTATGAAATTAAGCATATTCCATTATTTTGCCAAAAATATCATTCGTACTAAATTCGAATTCTCTACCTTTAAAAACACTGAAGTTATAGCATTTCCGTTCAATCAGTTATATGGCAGCTATAAGATATAGTCAGCCGATCTTTAAAAAATTTGCTAGGTTGTATTATTTTGTCCAAAAAAGCACTTAGGCAAAATCCGAAACACCGAAGTTATAGCATTTCCGATCCTTATGAAATTAAGCATATTCCATTATTTTGCCAAAAATACCATTCGTACTAAATTCGAATTGTCTAGCTTTAAAAACACCGAAGTTATAGAATTTCCGATCAATCAGTTATATGGCAGCTACAGGATATAGTCGGCCGATCCCGGTCGTTCCAACTTATATACTGCGTGCAAAAGAAACAAAGGTGTGTGCAAGGTTTCAGGACGATAGCTTTAAAACTGAGAGATAAGTTTGCGTAGAAATAGACAGACAGACAGACGGACCGAATAGAATCTGTACGAAGTTCCAACTTTCTGTCTTCAAAAACACAAAAGTTGGGTAATTTCCGTTTGTTTAGTTATATGGCAGCTATAAGATATAGACTTCCGATCCTTATGAAATTAAGCATATTCCATTATTTTGCCAAAAATATCATTCGTACTAAATTCGAATTCTCTACCTTTAAAAACACCGAAGTTATAGAATTTCCGATCAATCAGTTATATGGCAGCTATAGGATATAGTCGGCCGATCCCGGTCGTTCCAACTTATATACTGCGTGGAAAAGAAACAAAGGTGTGTGCAAAGTTTTAGGACGATAGCTTTAAAACTGAGAGACAAGTTTGCGTAGAAATAGACAGACAGACAGACGGACCGAATAGAATCTGTACGAAGTTCCAACTTTCTGTCTTCAAAAACACAAAAGTTGGGTAATTTCCGATTGTTCAGTTATATGGCAGCTATAGGATATAGACTTCCGATCCTTATGAAATTAAGCATATTCCATTATTTTGCCAAAAATATCATTCGTACTAAATTCGAATTCTCTACCTTTAAAAACACCGAAGTTATAGCATTTCCGTTCAATCAGTTATATGGCAGCTATAAGATATAGTCAGCCGATCTTTAAAAAATTTGCTAGGTCGTATTATTTTGTCCAAAAAAAGCACTTAGGCAAAATCCGAAACACCGAAGTTATAGCATTTCCGATCCTTATGAAATTAAGCATATTCCATTATTTTGCCAAAAATATCATTCGTTCTAAATTCGAATTATCTACCTTTAAAAACACCGAAGTTATTCCATCAAACACCGAACATATTCCATTATTTTGCCAAAAATATCATTCGTACTAAATTCGAATTCTCTACCTTTAAAAACACCGAAGTTATAGCATTTCCGATCAATCAGTTATATGGCAGCTATAAGATATAGTCAGCCGATCTTTAAAAAATTTGCTAGGTCGTATTATTTTGTCCAAAAAAAGCACTTAGGCAAAATCCGAAACACCGAAGTTATAGCATTTCCGATCCTTATGAAATTAAGCATATTTTATTATTTTGCCAAAAATACCATTCGTACTAAATTCGAATTGTCTAGCTTTAAAAACACCGAAGTTATAGAATTTCCGATCAATCAGTTATATGGCAGCTACAGGATATAGTCGGCCGATCCCGGTCGTTCCAACTTATATACTGCGTGCAAAAGAAACAAAGGTGTGTGCAAGGTTTCAGGACGATAGCTTTAAAACTAAGAGATAAGTTTGCGTAGAAATAGACAGACAGACAGACGGACCGAATAGAATCTGTACGAAGTTCCAACTTTCTGTCTTCAAAAACACAAAAGTTGGGTAATTTCCGTTTGTTTAGTTATATGGCAGCTATAAGATATAGACTTCCGATCCTTATGAAATTAAGCATATTCCATTATTTTGCCAAAAATATCATTCGTACTAAATTCGAATTCTCTACCTTTAAAAACACCGAAGTTATAGCATTTCCGTTCAATCAGTTATATGGCAGCTATAAGATATAGTCAGCCGATCTTTAAAAAATTTGCTAGGTCGTATTATTTTGTCCAAAAAAGCACTTAGGCAAAATCCGAAACACCGAAGTTATAGCATTTCTGATCCTTATGAAATTAAGCATATTCCATTATTTTGCCAAAAATATCCTTCGTACTAAATTCGAATTCTCTACCTTTAAAAACACCGAAGTTATAGAATTTCCGATCAATCAGTTATATGGCAGCTATAGGATATAGTCGGCCGATCCCGGTCGTTCCAACTTATATACTGCGTGGAAAAGAAACAAAGGTGTGTGCAAAGTTTTAGGACGATAGCTTTAAAACTGAGAGACAAGTTTGCGTAGAAATAGACAGACAGACAGACGGACCGAATAGAATCTGTACGAAGTTCCAACTTTCTGTCTTCAAAAACACAAAAGTTGGGTAATTTCCGATTGTTCAGTTATATGGCAGCTATAAGATATAGACTTCCGATCCTTATGAAATTAAGCATATTCCATTATTTTGCCAAAAATATCATTCGTACTAAATTCGAATTCTCTACCTTTAAAAACACCGAAGTTATAGCATTTTCGTTCAATCAGTTATATGGCAGCTATAAGATATAGTCAGCCGATCTTTACAAAATTTGCTAGGTCGTATTATTTTGTCCAAAAAAGCACTTAGGCAAAATCCGAAACACCGAAGTTATAGCATTTCTGATCCTTATGAAATTAAGCATATTCCATTATTTTGCCAAAAATATCATTCGTACTAAAGTCGAATTATCTACCTTTAAAAACACCGAAGTTATTCCATCAAACACCGAACATATTCCATTATTTTGCCAAAAATATCATTCGTACTAAATTCGAATTCTCTACCTTTAAAAACACCGAAGTTATAGCATTTCCGATCAATCAGTTATATGGCAGCTATAAGATATAGTCAGCCGATCTTTAAAAAATTTGCTAGGTCGTATTATTTTGTCCAAAAAAGCACTTAGGCAAAATCCGAAACACCGAAGTTATAGCATTTCCGATCCTTATGAAATTAAGCATATTTTATTATTTTGCCAAAAATACCATTCGTACTAAATTCGAATTGTCTAGCTTTAAAAACACCGAAGTTATGGAATTTCCGATCAATCAGTTATATGGCAGCTATAGGATATAGTCGGCCGATCCCGGTCGTTCCAACTTATATACTGCGTGCAAAAGAAACAAAGGTGTGTGCAAAGTTTCAGGACGATAGCTTTAAAACTGAGAGATAAGTTTGCGTAGAAATAGACAGACAGACAGACGGACCGAATAGAATCTGTACGAAGTTCCAACTTTCTGTCTTCAAAAACACAAAAGTTGGGTAATTTCCGTTTGTTTAGTTATATGGCAGCTATAAGATATAGACTTCCGATCCTTATGAAATTAAGCATATTCCATTATTTTGCCAAAAATATCATTCGTACTAAATTCGAATTCTCTACCTTTAAAAACACCGAAGTTACAGAATTTCCGATCAATCAGTTATTGGCAGCTATAGGATATAGTCGGCCGATCCCGGTCGTTCCAACTTATATACTGCGTGGAAAAGAAACAAAGGTGTGTGCAAAGTTTTAGGACGATAGCTTTAAAACTGAGAGACAAGTTTGCGTAGAAATAGACAGACAGACAGACGGACCGAATAGAATCTGTACGAAGTTCCAACTTTCTGTCTTCAAAAACACAAAAGTTGGGTAATTTCCGATTGTTCAGTTATATGGCAGCTATAAGATATAGACTTCCGATCCTTATGAAATTAAGCATATTCCATTATTTTGCCAAAAATATCATTCGTACTAAATTCGAATTCTCTACCTTTAAAAACACCGAAGTTATAGCATTTCCGTTCAATCAGTTATATGGCAGCTATAAGATATAGTCAGCCGATCTTTAAAAAATTTGCTAGGTCGTATTATTTTGTCCAAAAAAGCACTTAGGCAAAATCCGAAACACCGAAGTTATAGCATTTCCGATCCTTATGAAATTAAGCTATTTTATTATTTTGCCAAAAATACCATTCGTACTAAATTCGAATTCTCTACCTTTAAAAACACCGAAGTTATAGAATTTCCGATCAATCAGTTATATGGCAGCTATAGGATATAGTCGGCCGATCCCGGTCGTTCCAACTTATATACTGCGTGGAAAAGAAACAAAGGTGTGTGCAAAGTTTTAGGACGATAGCTTTAAAACTGAGAGACAAGTTTGCGTAGAAATAGACAGACAGACAGACGGACTGAATAGAATCTGTACGAAGTTCCAACTTTCTGTCTTAAAAAACACAAAAGTTGGGTAATTTCCGATTGTTTAGTTATATGGCAGCTATAAGATATAGACTTCCGATCCTTATGAAATTAAGCATATTCCATTATTTTGCCAAAAATATCATTCGTACTAAATTCGAATTCTCTACCTTTAAAAACACCGAAGTTATAGCATTTCCGTTCAATCAGTTATATGGCAGCTATAAGATATAGTCAGCCGATCTTTAAAAAATTTGCTAGGTCGTATTATACTAACCGCGAATCGTCGTCGCATACAGACGTGTAGTTATTGTGCTCCGGAAAGAAAACCAAAACAAAAAAGTATTCAATAATATCAAAAAAGTGCAGTGACTGGTTTCGTAAATCAACAACAACGCGAAAAGACGCTTTCAGCGATGAAATCGCTAATGTTTATATTGATTAATTAATTAATTAATATAAAACATAACATTTAAAACTCGAACAATATCAACCTCGATTGCAATGAGTCTAAACGACGTTAGCACACAACGTCAACGTGAGCAAGACGAGAGACGGCTCTCAGTACAAAGAAACAACGCTTACTTCACTTTCAAAGCAACCGAAAGTAATGCAAGCTCATCCCAAAAACGGTCAATTACCCCAAACTTGACCGAATTCTTAAACGTAGAGAGCGTGAGAGCGCGATCTTGCTCCCCCTCGCTACCATCGATGTCTCTGCAGACAAAGAGCGCAGTAACTAGCACCGCAACCTCTTTGACAACGTCAACCGTAACAACAACAACAACCGCTACTGTAACGACAGCGCGTTTAACAACGTCATCAGCTAGCAGCGCAAACATTGATACTTCTGCCGCTGTGCTTCCCGAAAAAGAGAATAAAAACAAAGAAAATATTAAGCCGGCTGTGCAGACTGGTATGGATCGCTACATCCAAATCAAAAGGAAGCTGAGCCCCCCTAAACTCTCAACGCAAAATAACCCGTGGCAATGCTAACATAGCCGCAATAGAAACGCCCACGAACTCAAACCGTTTTAAAATCTTGGCAGACTACGAAGATGAAGCCGAATCTACCGAAGTCGAAAAAAGGAAGCCTAAGCCCCCGCCAATATACATACGAGAAAAAAGTTCCAACGTTCTTGTCAACAAAATTATAGAGCTCATTGGCAAGGACAACTTCCACATAATACCACTCGTAAAGGGCAACATCCCAGGAAACAAAAGTTCAAACGAAGTCTGAAGATAACTACAGAGTATTATCGAAATACCTAACCGACAAAAAAAAGAACTTTTATACGTATCAGCTAAAAAGCAGCAAGGGCTTGCAAGTCGTACTTAAGGGCATAGAGCCCGAAGTATCGCCTGCAGAGATAACAAAGGCGCTGCAAGAGAAGGGATTTAGCGCTAAGACAGTGTTCAATATCTCTAACAGGGATAGAAAGCCGCAGCCACTCTTTAAGGTTGAGCTTGAACCACAAATTAAGCCCCTAAAGAAATACGAAGTGCACCCTATATACAATCTTCAGTTCCTGCTTCACCGCAGAATTACAGTTGAGGAGCCGCACAAACGCAATGGCCCGGTACAATGTGCGAACTGCCAAGAATATGGCCATACAAGGTCTTACTGTAAACTGCGCCCAGTCTGTGTAGTTTGTGGTGAGCTTCATGACTCCGCACACTGCCCAGCGAGCAAAGATGACCAAAACTCGAAAAAGTGCGGCAACTGCGGTGGAAATCACACTGCTAACTATAGAGGCTGCCCAGTTTATAAGGAGCTGAAAAGTCGCATCCACCAGAGGGGACTTACTGCCCGCACCCAAAATAATCAGTTCATAGCCTCCAGGTCAAACCCTGAAGTCTTCTTCTCGACTGCAGCCAGATCCTCACTAGGACCCATAAACTCTGACAAAAATGTCACATACGCAAGCGCTTTAAAATCAGGACTGGCAGAATCAGCACACCAAGAACCGAACACGGCTCAGCAGCATCAACCGCCGGAGCAGCCAAAAAGTAACTTTGAAGCTATGATATGCAGTCTACAACAAAGCCTTACGGAGTTCATGTCGTTTATGCGTACAACTATGCAAGATCTAATGCGAAACCAAAATCTATTAATACAAATGCTGGTTTCACAACAATCCAAATAATGACTTCCCTACGAATATCTACATGGAACGCTAACGGCGTTTCGCAGCACAAACTCGAGTTAGCGCAATTCCTACTAGACAATCAAATCGACGTAATGCTGCTTTCAGAAACACATCTTACGAACAGATACAATTTTCAACTACGAGGATATTCATTCTATGGAACAAATCATCCAGACGGTAAAGCACACGGCGGGACTGGAATTTTAATCAGAAGCCGTATCAAGCACCATTATCATACGAAATTTGCAAAAAACTACCTACAGGCCACATCAATAAATATACACCTAAATACTGGCAAGCAATTAACTCTAGCTGCCGTATACTGCCCCCCACGCTTCACCATAGCCGAAGATGAGTTTATGCAGTTCTTCAACTCACTCGGAGACCACTTCATAGCGGCAGGAGACTACAATGCCAAGCACACACACTGGGGATCTCGCCTCGTGACCCCAAAAGGAAAGCAGCTCTATAATGCAATTATCAAAGCTAAGAACAAGCTAGACTATGCTTCTTCTGGCACACCAACATACTGGCCGGGTGACCCAAAGAAACTTCCCGATTTAATTGATTTTGCGATTACCAAAAACATTCCTAAAAATTTGATATCGTCCGATTGCCTTTCGGATCTTTCATCTGATCACTCGCCTGTCCTTTTTATTCTACTCCAACACCCAGGAACATGGGATCAATCATCAAATCTGACCTCACATAAAACCAATTGGGTTAAGTACAGGAAGTACATCAGCTCACACATTGAGCTAAGTCCTCACCTCAGCGACGAAGCCAACGTAGACAGCTTTGTTAATTCGCTGGAGTCTGTACTCGTCTCTGCAGCTCGAGCTTCAACACCTAAATCTACGAACACACAACGCATTCAAAAGAAGACAAATCTACAAATCGAACAGCTCGTCCTCGAAAAGCGACGCTTACGTCGAGAATGGCAATATCACAGATCGCCATCTGCTAAGCAACGCTTTAAACATGCCTCACGTCAACTTGATCAAGCTCTACAGCAAGAAGAAACGTATGTCCACCACCGCTACATAGAGCAACTGTCAACTAACAGTACGAAACACTCACTATGGAGAGCTCACCCAACTCTGAGCTCACCGAAAGAAACCGTGATGCCTATTAGAAATTCCACAGGCGGGTGGGCGCGCAGCGACGCAGACAGAGCCAGCACGTTTGCCAAACACCTTAAAAATGTCTTCCAACCAAATCCTGCCACCAATGCGTTTACTTTGCCGACTCTATCAGATGAGCCCCAGCCTCAACATGAGCCGATTGAGTTTCGCCCAAACGAAATCGTTAACATCATCAAACGACAATTGAATCCGAAAAAATCACCAGGCTGCGACCTCATAACTCCCAAAATGATCATTGAGCTCCCATACTGCGCCGTTTGCACTCTCACCCAGCTATTTAATGCCATCGCAAAACTTGGCCACTTTCCAGTGAGATGGAAAAAGTCAATTATAATAATGATAGCAAAGCCGGGAAAAGACCACACTATCCCCACGTCGTATAGACCTATAAGCCTACTCTCTTGCCTATCTAAACTCTTTGAAAAATGCCTAATGACTCGGATAAACACATACCTGAGAATCCAGGGAGGAATCCCGTCACACCAATTTGGGTTTCGTGAAAAGCATGGAACAATTGAGCAGGTCAACCGGATAACATCCGAAATTCGGAACGCGTTTGAAAAACGAGAGTACTGTACTGCTATATTTTTAGATGTCTCTCAAGCATTCGATAGAGTCTGGCTGGAAGGTCTAATGTACAAGATCAAGACAATGCTCCCCTACAGCACCCACAAGATTTTAGAGTCTTACCTACACGACAGAAAATTTGTCGTGAGGTGCAACACCGCTATTTCCGATGATTACACTGTTGGAGCTGGAGTTCCTCAAGGCAGCGTGCTAGGGCCAATATTATATGTCCTCTACACCGCAGATATACCGACAAGCACACGTCTAACAACATCCACGTTTGCCGATGACACAGCTATTCTTAGCCGCTCAAAATGCCCGATTCAAGCAACTGCGCAGCTAGCTCATCATATGGTCGATGTCGAAAAATGGCTGTCAGATTGGCGAATTAAAGTGAACGAACTAAAATGCAAGCATGTTACGTTCACTCTGAACAGGCAAAACTGCCCGCCGATAACACTAAACAACACTCTACTCCCACAAGCAAACGAAGTAACATACCTAGGAGTACATCTCGATAGAAGACTCACATGGCGCCGGCACATTGAAGCCAAAAGAACACACCTAAAGCTAAAAGCCAGCGGCCTTCATTGGCTTATCAACGCTCGGTCACCTCTTAGCCTTGAATATAAAGTCCTGCTGTACAACTCGGTACTAAAACCTATATGGATGTACGGCTCCCAGTTATGGGGGAACGCCAGCAATAGCAACATTGACATAATTCAAAGAGTTCAGTCGAAGATCTTGAGAACAATCACCGGGGCACCGTGGTACGTTCGCAACGAAAACATACACCGCGACTTAAACATTCTACCAGTCAAAGAAGCGATCGCAGAACAGAAGGTAAAGTACTTAACCAAGCTATCGGTGCACCCTAACCACCTGGCGAGAGGTCTAACAAGGTTGAGCAACCAATCACGCCTTCGTCGCAATGACTTACCCACCCAGCGACCGACCTGAGGGACGCGCAACCCGAATGCAGTTTTAGTTTTACTGTTAGTTAAATTTTAATGTTAAGATTCGCCAACTTATTGTTAGTCTCAAAATTAAGAGTAGATTCAATAAATAAAAGCAAAGCTATAAAAAAAAAAAAAAAAGTTAGTAATCTCTTTTAAGCAGCCCAATAAAGCTGACCGCGTTAAATTCACTGAAAGACGCCCACGACTTTTTAATTCAACATTTCAACTTTTCTCGAATCTTTGGCGGCAGCAGCGCCCCCCTACAAACAGTCACCTTAGAAAAATTGTACTGTACTTTAAATACATTTTTTGACTCCTGCGTGCCATGGAAATATCCGTCCGCTTCAACAAATCCTCTTTGGTTTAAATAGGCTCTTACTGAAATATAAAAAAACCTGCAGTAGTATTGATTTCTCAAGATATCTACTAGCTTGGTAAAATTTTACAGTGCATTACGCTGAATGTTACAGGAATTATATTGGCCGCTGCCGGATACAATTTACTCAGCGTCCGAAGCAGTTTTATAATTTTGTTAACACAAAGCGTAAACAGATCTTTCCACCTCTGCTTACGTTTGAAAATTTATCTATAAACCTCTTTTAAGAGGTTTTCAATTTATCTTTGGAAACCTCGATTCGACCTCAGCGAAGTGGAAGGAATCTTTCTTAATTCCCTTACTTAAATATGGGAAAAAGTCAGATGCTGCTAATTATAGAGGCATCTCGAAATTGTCGGCAATTCCAAAGTTATTTGAAAAATTAATTACTTCTCATTTGCAACACTTTTTCTCTTCGATCATCTCTCCTTGTCATCATGCCATTATTAAGCGTCGCTCCATCACCACGAACTTATTGGAGTTGACATCTTTTGTCATAGACGGCTTTCGTAAGGGATATCAAACAGATGTAATTTACACAGACTTTAGCAAAGCGTTTGATTCAGTGAATCACTCATTCTTGCTAATTAAACTAAATATTCTGGGATTTTCTTTAGAACTTTTAATGTGAATCTCCAGCTAGTTAGATGGAAGGACACAAAGAGTCTTATTTAAAAACATACATTCCCTTCTGGTCCGTCATCTTGGTCCGTTATTACTTAATCTTTTTATAAAGGACTTGCCCTCCTCTTTAATGAACTCTCTAGTTCTTATTTATGCAGATGATGTAAAGCTTTGTCTTCAGTACAAATCCATCTCTGCCCAATGCAGTCTGCAGTCAGACCTTGATAACTTTCAAAAATGGTGTTTAGCTATTGATTTAATACTTAATGGATCAAAATGCAAGCTCATGTATTTTTATCGTTCCTGCCCTCTGCAGGCTACGTATTCTCTCTATGATATTGCCTTAGAAAAATGTACCCAGGTTAATGATCTTGGGGTTCTATTCGACATAAAACTTAAATTTGCCGACCATATTTCCTTAATGGCTAATAAGGCTAAAGGAGTCCTTGGTTTTATTAAAAGGTGTTTAAAAGAATTTAATGACCCGTATATAACCAAAACATTATTAATTTCTTTGGTCCGTCCTATACTGGAGTACGGTTCATGTGTCTGGAGTCCCCAATATGGAGTACATCATGACCGCATAGAATCCGTACAAAAGAATTTCCTAACTTTTTCACTTAGAGGTCTAAGTTGGGATGCAAATCTTTACCTTCCATCTTATAATAGTATACTCTTACCTATAAACTTACCTAGCTTAACAAATCGTAGGACAATGCTCGGTGTAGTTTTTCTGCATAACCTAATTAATGGAGATGTAGATAGCCAGCATTTACTAACACGTTTAAATTTTACCAGTCCTAATAGAAGGACTATAAATTTCAGTCCTCTATTCATTAGCCATTGTAGTTCGACATATGCACACCACGACCCTTTTAAGGTCTTATGTTCGAACTACAATGGGCTCTACGCTATAACATCTCTTTTCTGTCCTTCAAATTAAAAATATAGAATTTTTCCGAATAAAATTCCTTACTAACTCCTAGCTTTATAGATTAAAATTAGCTTAATATATACTTATTAATCATTTCTCGAGCGCCCCTAGGTCGTCTGGGCCTCTAAGCTTTATGATGAATTGTAATATGCACATATGTTGCGAGGTAACTCTGTACCCTGCATGCATATAACCAACAAATAAACCAATTCAAGTGCGCGAAATATGACCGCCCACTTATGAGTTAGGCTAAGTCAGCATTCCCACGCTGACCGCATGTGCCAAAGACATGTGTGCATAAGACTCACTCTCTATACATTTACATAAACTAAGCGAGCATGCTCATGTGACATGCTCGCCCAACAACATACCACCTAAGTATATGTATATAAGAAATATGTAATGTAGCCGCTCCGCTTATGTATTATGTATTAACTTATGTATTTAGACTTAGAGAATTCTTTATCTTTTGAATTAAAGTGAGAAATAAAACAGTAGTCTAAGAGCACAGACGTGAGAATATTATTGAACCATTACATTGGCAGGACCTAGGAGCACGAGAAAAAAAAAAGAGACGCCGAGGAATTTGAAATCTATGGCGAAATCTAAATGCGAAAAATACTTTAATATCGTAATACCTACGGAAACCGCAGTAAGTAGAGTGTGATGTGCGCAAAAAGAAGTGGCGTGGCTAAACGAATAAAAGCCAGGAGAGCTGAGCTACTAGAACTGTTGAATAGCGGAAAATAAAGCTGGAACAGACTCTTCCTGGACTCTTCCACCGCCGAAAAAAGAAGTAACGAAGTGGAAGAAAAAGTGCCCGAAAGACTGCGAGGGACCGCTCTACTCGCCGTACTGCGAGTTTACCTGCAAAAAGAAGACCAACAGCGCTTCCTAGAGCGCACACCGTTATCCTTGCCAAGCACCTGTTAAGCCAGCACCGGTGCCCCATCAAATGACAACAGCCAGCACCAGCCCGCCTAGCGACCAAGGAGAAGAGACCGGCAGCGCTTCCTAGAGCGCCCATCATATTTTTTTTTCTTCTTTACTCAATGCACTGCGTTGCATATTTATACCCTTGCAGAGGGTATTATAATTTTGTCCAAAAGTGTGCAACGCAGTGAAGGAGACATCTCCGACCCTATAAAGTATATATATTCTTGATCAGGTTCACCTCCTGAGTTGATATAAGCATGTCCGTCTGTCCGTCTGTCTGTCCGTCTGTCTGTTTCTACGCAAACTAGTCTCTCAGTTTTAAAGCTATCGTCTTGAAACTTTGCACACACCCTTCTTTCCTTTGCACGCAGTATATAAGTCGGAACGGCCGGGATCGGCCGACTATATCTTATAGCTGCCATATAACTGATTGATCGGAAATGGTATAACTTTGGTGTTTTTAGAGTTACAGAGTTCAGATTTTGTACGAATGCTCCTTTTGGCAAAATAAGTGCCGACTATATCCTATAGCTGCCATATAACTGAACAATCGGAAATTACCCAACTTTCGTGTTTTTGAAGATAGAAAGTTGGAACTTCGTACAGACTCTATTTTTGGTCAGTTAATAAAACCTACCAAATTGCATAACGATCGGCCGACTATATCTTATAGCTGCCATATAACTGAACGATAGGAAATGGTATTTGGTAAAAATACAAACTTTGGTATTTTTGAAGATGGAAGCTGGGTACTTTGTCCAGTTTCCAGTTTAACTGCAAGGGTATATCAACTTCGGCTCCGCTCGAAGTTAGCTTTCCTTTCTTGTTTTATATATATATATATATAATAATTTTAAAATTGACCGATATTAATGTTGCCCGATTAACGTGTAGCCTGAAAACCATACAAAAAACTAGGCAGGTTTCTTTATGTTAAAAAAAAAATAATAATATAGGGCAAGAAAAAAAAATAATTTAATAATATGGCCAAATAAGGAAATTTTCATATGAAGACGTTACACCTTTACACAAAGAAAAAGTCCAAAGAAACTCAAGAAAAATAAATGAGAAAAAATAAATGGCAAATTAATAATAAATTGAATTACACAATCAAATTAAGAAAAAAAATATTAACGAACGAGAAGACACCCAAAATGGGGTTAATAGATGTAAAGCAGGTGGACTCCACTGCTAATGTAATAAACAAAGTTGAATCCAAAACAATTGATGTAGAGCTAGCGAACATCTTATTATTAGAAATTTTATTAATTATGAGCGCATCTATCTACAACAAATGTATATCTAAAAGACCCATAAACAGAAGCCAGGCTAATGATCTGGACAAAATATAAAAAAAAAAAAAGAAAGCGCCTACAATAATTAAAAGATGTTCTGTGAAGAAATAAAATACAACACCTATAATATGTATATCCATTATTCTTAGGATGCTATATTGAAGTACAGAATATATTTTTATAAAGTATAAAATATAATCTATTTTTATGTCTAACCAAATAGAAACGAAATGAAAATAAATGAATATAAGCCTGTCCAAGAAAATATCCCGATAATATAATATCCGTAGTCCTTTAGATAATGGAATGGAAGGAAATTTATTGTGAGGAGAATCAATCTCCTCACACGCTAAGACAGATAACCAGTGGCCAAGGAGGGCCGAGGCGCAAGGGCGGCGACAGGGCATGAGCAGCGCCGGCCAATCATGAGGGGGCCGCAGGAGATAGGCCAAGGACCAATGCGAGCGGGGAGGGGTATGGTTCCATCACCCAATGGGGAGAAGGAATCAACGTGGAACTTAACGGTTTCCGAAGCAGCAGCGGACAAATGGAAAGGCAAGGTTTCATCACCCAGTGGGAAGACGGAATCAACGTGGAACGTAACGGTTCCCGGAGCAGCAGCAGACGAAGGGAAATGCAGAGTTCCATCATCGAGTGGGAAGAGGGAGTCAACGTGGAACGTAGCGGTTCCCGAGGCAACGGTGAGGACGTGAGCACACCGCGCAGCTGTGTGCAGAATGTGCTAGAAGACTAGTAGCAGCAAAGGAGCAAGGAGCAACGGGGGAGGCGAAGGAGGCCAGCGGAACATCGCATAGCAACAGCAGGGGTCAGCGGCCAAAAGAAAAGGGGCAACGGCCGCACGGACGGCCACCTGCCAGTGGAAAAGTGGCGTGAAAGTGGAAGCAGGAGTAACGGCCGCCCGCCAACGGGAAAGTGGCGTGAGATTGGATGCAGGAGTAACGGACGCCCGCCAACAGGAAAGGGGCGTGTGGGGTCTGTGGAGCGGAATCCAGGAGGATTAACGGGCGCTCCAGTCAGTATAAAAGGAGGCCCATTGGAGCGGCTCGGGACGAGTCTTTTAGGAAGCTTGTAGCGTTGAGTTGGAGGACCGCCTGTGGAGAGTCCGCCATTCAAGTGTTAGAGCGTTTCTAAAAAGGATTCGGGTTTGTTTGAGTTGAAGGACCGCCTTTGGAGAGTCCAACAGCCAAACGCAAGGAAAACGAACGAGACAAGAAAGGATCTGTACAGGAGGATCTGGGACAGCTCTTTAGAAAGAACTAGGCGACAGGAGACGAGTTGGACCAATTCCTGGCCCCGGCAGGTAGCCATGCAAGGAAGTGAGGAAAGGATAAGTCTGGCACACGCCACTCGACTCCTGACTCACAACCAACAGACGTGGTCCTGCAACGGAAAGGACAGGCCAACTCAGGAGCCCAAGCCCGGTTTGCTCCAAAAGACGCTAAGGACGGAACGAGAGAGGATCGTTGTCGGTCGGTTTCCTCGACAGCTATAGGGTATCAGAGTCTAGTTTGGGCCATTCCCGGTCAAAGCAGGTAGCCTTGCAAGGAAGCGAGGAAGGATTCCTGACTCGCAACCAACAGGCGTGGTCCTGCAAGGCACGGATAAGCCGACTCGAGAACTTGCGCCCATTTAGGAAAGCGATCGGGGAAGCACCGATCACCCACCGAGCAACTCTTGATCCGGGCCCATTGACGCGTACGCGCGGTGGTCACCCGGCCAAAGGGATGTAACGAACAACATAGAGCTGGTGTTCTTTGCAAGCTAATAACACGGCACACATTAAATTCCGGCTCTAGCTCGTCAGCGAATGGAGTGGTGTTCTTCAGCGGTTATAACCTACAGGTGCTTATAGTTATCTGGGATAAATCAGTTATATTTGCGTGCAAAAACGAGCCAACTTCGGCCGGACAAGAGATAGCTTAACAAACGGACGGACAAGAACTAGGATAGTACTCGCACTTTGCGCACCCCGAGATGTAAAGGGGGTGTTTTCAGCCCACCCTACCATGGCCAGTGCGTTTTCCCAACGATCCTTCAACAGGCCCCGTCGAGTTTATGACCCTACGACGGCTCTGTGATCGGCATGGAGTTACAACAGGGTTTTCTACTCTTTCATTATAATGGCGTATTTATTAAACATAAAGATGTACATCTCGTTTTGTTTACTTTTGGTTTCTTGAGTTAAAGCCTAAAAGATTACTTCATTTCTTAATAACTACTGTTTTACAAACTTCTATTACTCAGAACTAATGCTAATAGTTTGTATTTCCATTTAGGAAGGTTTTCTTAACGCATTATTTATATATTTATATTTTACTAAGTGTAATATTTATTATTCAATGCAAATATTTCAAATCAAACATAGGTGATGCAATTTCTTATTGCAATATTGAAAATATTCTCTTTTTATTTTTAATTTTATCTTCTCTTTTTTTTTTCTTTAATAGTGCCTAACAAGTTAACTTTATTTTCAACGTTTTCACTTCACTTCATTAGATTTCAAATTTCGGTTCTGAATCGAGATGACATGCATATGCAGACGAAAAAGGTAAATATTGGGTAGACTTTGCTCACCTGATATACTCCACCGTTGAAAGCGCTTCCAAATATCGGAGGTGTCGTAAGAAGTCTGTAAATAAATGCAAGTCCAAAGCGACTCGCGAAGACTAAAATTTTTCAGCACACACACCCACATCGAGACTTAACCGAATTTGTCTTATCGGCGTTTTTTATTCAATTTCGCCCTCTTTCTAATTCAACTTCTTACTCGTTTCTACGAGGGTTTTTGATCTATTCCCTTTTTTTTCTTTTTTTTTTTTCTTTCTTTTTTTAAATTTGTATATTTTTACACAATTTTAGCTTGTGGTTTTAACCTTTTTTTTTTTTTAACCGATTTTAACTTTGTACCGATTTTAAATTTGCTAAACTAGGTTTTTAAATTATACTTTATATTTAGATTAACTAAAGACTTCATGTGGTTTTGATGACACTTGGCATGGACGACACCTTTGCCATCATCGCGACGTTCCCTAACTTTGGGTATCTGTTTGGGAGCTAATCGCACGGAGTTCTTAGCTGTCTATCAGCAACGCGCAGACTAAACCAGACACGAGTTTTCGTCTGCTCTTTTTCTTGTTTCTGACGATCACCCTACGAAAACAACACCGCAAACCAATTGATGCTGATATGGGCTGGGATGATGGGCTGGGCGTAGATAATGTTGACTGGCGGAGTTCTGGTTATGGTCGGTATGGGTAATTTAGCTGCCCTCTTGGGGCAGGAATTAGCGTTCCTATGCTCGCCTCCTTCGGTTCCAAAAATTTGTGGATGGATCTGGATCTGACGTACATCCGTGCCGGTCCAGAGTCTGATTCCAAAAGAAAGCACCAAATTCTCGATCTCAGTTTCTACAAGATGGCTTACTGCCAGGGCTAGACTTCTGCTACTCCTAAAACGCTAAAGCAAATGCAGTCCTGCCTAATCCCTACGTCTAATGTTGCCACTTTACCACCCGTACCGCCCGCTAGGTGGCACTAGTAAGCACAGGGTCTGCGGTTTTGAACCCCACTACAACACCCCCCGCTAACATCAGACTTGGGGTAAACCCAACAAGGCTGATCCCGCCAGGACTATTGCCGCAGATCCTTTGCATGGTAGCGTCCAGCCAGCTTACCTTGCAGATCCTCAATATCGTAGTACGAATTTCCTAACTTCTGACGGACCCGTGCCTTTACAAAAGCAGGACCTAATTTGGCATTATATCCTGTCTGGAAACTACTTTGTTTAAAATTTTTCCGAAAAACTTCTTGCCCGATGGAGTAGGAAATCTCACGTGATCTAAGATTATAGCGATCTCTGTTAACACCATCTCGCTTTTCTGACAGCTTAACTGCCTTTTTATGAGCTAGCTCTAATGAGCTAGCTATTCCTCTGTCCTGTAATGATTGTAGCGACCTTAACAAAGCGTAGGTACCTCCAGATGTAACCATATGTTGGCCAAACACCATATAGTAGGGCGATGTCCCGAGGGATGAGTGGGTAGCTGACCTGAGGGCGCAGCAAATGCTGCTTAGATTCACATCCCAATCTTTTTGGGTAGTATCTACATATGCACGTATAGCCGTTATTATTGATCTATTCACCCGCTCTGACGCATTTGCTTGAGGGGCATGAATGGCTGTGAGCTTATGGGTAATTCGGTGTTCCCTCAGCAACTTTTGAAACAATTCAGCCCTAAATTGTGTGCCGTTATCCGAAACAATTAACTCTGGCACTCCGAACAAGTGGAACAATTCTTCTTTCATGTATTTCACTACGACATTCGACTTCATTTTCTTTATGGCTTTTAAAAAAACAAATTTTGAAAAGTGATCTAGAACTATGAAAATTGCGATGTTTCCACTACGCGGATATGGTCCCAGAAAATCGATGTATGAACGCTGAAAGAATCGTTGCGATTCTGGAGCTTTTCCCATGGGAGGTCTTAACGGACAGTTGGGAGCTTTTGTAGCCTTGCATGCATCGCAATTACTAACATAAGCCTTAACATCGCTCACCAAACCTGGCCAGTAATAGTAGCGGCGTACTCTCTCTAGCGTCTTATGCACGCCTCCATGAGCAGCAAGTGGGTGATCGTGTGCATTTTTCAGAACATTGCCCACCAGCTGTAATGGTACCCACAGTTTCCAGATATAGACATCATGAAGGGGCTCGCCTGTTGCGTGCTCTGAGCGTCGGTAAACCAAGTTATCCACAACCTTCAAGTCGGGAAGCTTCGCACTGTTGGCCCTGACACTGTCTACCAGGCTTAAATATTCTGGGCCTTGAAAATGTTCGGACGCTACATCCACCAGCAACCCATGCGAAGCATCAATACTCGCTATTTCGTCTTCGTTGACCCTTGACAGAGCATCTGGAACAACGTTAAGTGATCCTCGGCGATGCTCAATCTTAAATTTAAATCCCTGCAGTTTAAAAGCCCATCTCGCTAAACGGGAATTCAGGTCCGGTTGGCCCATTAACCACTTTAGGGATGCATGGTCAGTAATTATTGTGAAATCCTGGCCTTCTACTTAGGGACGAAATCTTTTCACGCCTACTATTGCTGCCAAACACTCTTGTTCAGTTACTGAATAGTTTCTTTGTGCCTTATTAAGTTTTTTAAAAACGAATGCGATCGGGTATTTGTCACCCTGTTCCGTTTTTTGGACCAAAACTCCACCTATGCCACTTTTGCTGGCATCGCACTGGATGTAAAAGGGCTTAGTAAAATCTGGGCTTCGAAGGACGGGCGCAGTACAAAACCTGCGTTTTAGCTCAATGAATGCCTTATGTTCTTTTTCGGTCATTGTGAATTTCCTTTTAGCTCTGAGTAAATCAGTAAGAGGAGCGGCTACAGTGGCAAAATTGTCAATGAATTTACGGTACCAACCCGCCATTCCGAGAAAACTTCTCAGACTCTTCAAGGTTTTCGGCAGAGGAAACTTTTCAATCGCTGCCACTTTTTCGGGATCTGTGCGTATTTCGCCCTCCCCGATCACATGCCCTAAATATTTGACGTGCTGAACGCAGAAATGGCTTTTCTGAACATTAATTGTCAACCCGGCAGACAGGATGCAGTCCGCCACTGTCTTTAGAACCCTTATGTGGTTTTCAAAGGTGTCCGAAACTAGAAGTAGATCGTCGAGGTAGATGAACATGAGTCGCGACATTGTTTGTCCGGCATTACACAAGCCGGCATTACCTTAAATTGGTAAAGTGGGCGACCTGGGATCGTAAACGCAGTCTTATCCCTGGACGCTGGATCTAGCGGAATTTGCCAGAATGCATCCTTTAAGTCGAGACTGCTTATAAACATTGCTTTTGGCAAGCGACTCAAAATACCATCTATCTGTGGAAGCGGATACGCATCCTTCACGGTCACGACGTTCACTTTCCTGCTGTCGAGGCAAAGTCTGACCTTACCAGGTTTCTGCACCAGAACCACTGGAGAGGATCAGGCGCTGTCTGATTCTTCTACAACCCCCAGTTCCAGCATTCGATCGACTTCACCATATAACAGCTTCTCTACAGCTGGCGATACGGGGAAATGCCGTTGCTTTATGGGCTTGGCTTCGCCCACATCGATATGGTGCGATAAAAGATTTGTTTTGCCCAATCCAGCGGAGGCAAATGATGGAAACTGATCCACTACTCCCTGCAAGGTTTCCTTTTGGTCCTGGGTAAGATTGTGAGCACTTAGCTCCGAAATTTGAATATTTGGAGGTCGTAAGTCAAAGAGTTTCCAAAAATCTACGCCTAAGTAGAGGTTTTGTTTTAAAGTTTCAATACTAAAAACTGCCTAAAGATTTGCTTCCGAAATTGCGGCCAGACTCTTGCTCGCAAGCATAAGCTCTGTAATCCTGCATTCTCGACTTACTAGACCTTAAGCTACTTCACCTATTCCTCGCTAGTTCAAGCGCGGTTAGCCAAACTAATAATTGATCGTAATTGGCCAAATCCAAAGCGCTTGCCTATTGTGGTTGAACACAATTAAAGGAGACTGCTGTATTAATTCTTTCTTCGTGGTGAGTTTTTTCTTTCTGAAAATATAAAAACTGCATTCCAATGCGACTGAAAGTTGACACTGCTGACTAGGAAATTTATAGAAATGGAAATGAAAAGAAAGGTTTGTTTGTTTTGCTATTGAGTGAGCTTCACTGTACAGTCAAGCCCCACGTTGGGCGCCATGATTATTCAGATATTACTTATTATTATTCCTGTAACGAACAACATAGAGCTGGTGTTCTTTGCAAGCTAATAACACGGCACGCATTAAATTCCGGCTCTAGCTCGTCAACAAATGGAGTGGTGTTCTTCAGCGGTTATAGCCTACAGGTGCTCATAGTTATCTGGGATAAATCAGTTACATTTGCGTGCAAAAACGAGCCAACTTCGGCCGGACAAGAGATAGCTTAACAAACGGACGGACAAGAACTAGGATAGTACTCTCACTTTGCGCACCCCGAGATGTAAAAGGGGTGTCTTCAGCCCACCCTACCATGGCCAGTGCGTTTTCCCAACGATCTTGCAACAGGCCCCTTCGAGTTTATGACCCTACGACGGCTCTGTGATCGGCATGGAGTTACAACAGGGTTTTCTACTCTTTCATTATAATGGCGTATTTATTAAACATAAAGATGTACATCTCGTTTTGTTTACTTTTGGTTTCTTGAGTTAAAGCCTAAAAGATTACTTTATTTCTTAATAACTACTGTTTTACAAACTTCTATTACTTAGAACTAATGCTAATAATTTGTATTTGCATTTAGAAAGGTTTTCTTAACGCATTATTTATATATTTATATTTTACTAAGTGTAATATTTATTATTAAATGCAAATATTTCAAATCAAACGTAGGTTATGCAATTTCTTATTGCAATATTGAAAATATTCTCTTTTTATTTTTAATTTTATCTTCTCTTTTTTTTCTTTAATAGTGCCTAACAAGTTAACTTTATTTTCAACGTTTTCATTTCATTTCATTAGATTTCAAATTTCGGTTCTGAATCGAGATGACATGCATATGCAGACGAAAAAGGTAAATATTGGGTAGACTTTGCTCACCTGATATACTCCACCGTTGAAAGCGCTTCCAAATATCGGAGGTGTCGTAAGAAGTCTGTAAATAAATGCAAGTCCAAAGCGACTCGCGAAGACTAAAATTTTTCAGCACACACACCCACATCGAGACTTAACCGAATTTGTCTTATCGGCGTTTTTTATTCAATTTCGCCCTCTTTCTAATTCAACTTCTTACTCGTTTCTACGAGGGTTTTTGATCTATTCCCTTTTTTTTCTTTTTTTTTTTTTCTTTCTTTTTTTAAATTTGTATATTTTTACACAATTTTAGCTTGTGGTTTTAACCTTATTTTTTTTTTTAACCGATTTTAACTTTGTACCGATTTTAAATTTGCTAAACTAGGTTTTTAGATTATACTTTATATTTAGATTAACTAAAGACTTCATGTGGTTTTGATGACACTTGGCATGGACGACACCTTTGCCATCATCGCGACGTTCCCTAACTTTGGGTATCTGTTTGGGAGCTAATCGCACGGAGTTCTTAGCTGTCTATCAGCAACGCGCAGACTAAACCAGACACGAGTTTTCGTCTGCTCTTTTTCTTGTGTCTGACGATCACCCTACGAAAACAACACCGCAAACCAATTGATGCTGATATGGGCTGGGCTGGGATGATGGGCTGGGCGTAGATAATGTTGACTGGCGGAGTTCTGGTTCTGGTCAGTATGGGTAATTTAGCTGCCCTCTTGGGGCAGGAATTAGCGTTCCTATGCTCGCCTCCTTCGGTTCCAAAGCCGGGGTTACTCGGCGATAGCTTCAACCAAAAATTTGTGGATGGATCTGGATCTGACGTACATCCGTGCCGGTCCAGAGTCTGATTCCAAAAGAAAGCACCAGATTCTCGATCTCAGTTTCTACAAGATGGCTTACTGCCAGGGCTAGACTTCTGCTACTCCTAAAACGCTAAAGCAAATGCAGTCCTGCCTAATCCCTACGTCTAATGTTGCCACTTTACCACCCGTACCGCCCGCTAGGTGGCACTAGTAAGCACAGGGTCTGCGGTTTTGAACCCCACTACAGGGAAGCGTGACTAATAAAACCTTTTTGTGTTATTTCTGGGCTCGGGCAATCACGTCGAATTATAAATTCGGTGGAACGGATCCGCGAAAACTCTGTGAGCTAGCCGCGGCATACTGTGGCGAGCGGAAGCAAAGAAAACAGTTCGTTACATCTGGCGCCCAAACTTCGTGATTGCATTTAGCCCAGAAAATAACATAGCAGAAAGATGGGAAACAAGAAAGGAAAGCTAACTTCGGGCGGAGCCGAAGTTGATATACCCTTGCAGTTAAAACCGGATATATATCGCAAACATCGGATTAAATTGGCCGATCCTTATTAGAATATCATAATATAACCAATTTATCCAATTTATATAACCAAAAAAATCTAAAACAAAGTACCAAGCTTCCATCTTCAAAAATACCAAAGTTGGTATTTTTACCAAATACCATTTCCGATCGTTCAGTTATATGGCAGCTATAAGATATAGTCGGCCGATCGTTATGCAATTTGGTAGGTTGTATTAACTGACCAAAAATATAATATGTACTTAGTTCCAGCTTTTTATCTTCAAAAACACCAAAGTTGGGTAATTTCCGATTGTTCAGTTATATGGCAGCTATAGGATATAGTCGGCTGATCCTTATGAAATTTGGCATGTTGTATTATTTTGCCAAAAATAGCATTCGTACCAAATCCGAATTCTCTAGATTTAAAAACACCGAAGTTATAACATTTCCGATCAATCAGATATATGGCAGCTATATGATATAGTCGGCCGATACTTTTGATTTGGTAATTTGGTAGGTCGTTTTATTTTGCCAAAAGTAGCATTCGTACAAAATCTGAACTCTGTAACTCTAAAAACACCAAAGTTATACCATTTCCGATCAATCAGTTATATGACAGCTATAGGATATAGTCGGCCGATCCCGGCCGTTCCGACTTATATACTGCGTGCAAAGGAAAGAAGGGTGTGTGCAAAGTTTCAAGACGATAGCTTTAAAACTGAGAGACTAGTTCGCGTAGAAACAGACAGACGGACAGACAGACAGACGGACAGACGGACAGACGGACATGCTTATATCAACTCAGGAGGTGATCCTGATCAAGAATATATATACTTTATAGGGTCGGAGATGTCTCCTTCACTGCGTTGCACACTTTTGGACAAAATTATAATACCCTCTGCAAGGGTATAAAAAGAATTGGATCTACACATTGAGAAAGGAGGAGCTGAGCGAAGTGTGTAGAGAGCTCGGTCTACCAGCAGACGGGACTGTGGAAACGATGAGATCCTCAGTGGCGAGTTGGGTCGACGAATCCAAGGGAGAGGAAGTACTGGCATTAACGCACGGCCTAGAGGAAAGGTTTGGACAAAGAGCAACCCCCAGGCAGAGAGCAGCCAGCGAAACCGAGAAGTTTATAGAGAGCCTGGCGGTACCAGATCCAAGAATGGGAAGGAGCACAGAGCCGCAATCCAGAGAGTATGTTCCGGCCCCGGTGGATTACGCCAAAGTGGCCAGACAGGTGCGAGACTGGTCGTTTCGTTTCGACGGCACAGAGGACCCGTTAGAATTCCTGGACCGAGTAACGTGGTCCGCAAAGACATACGGATTGGACATAAACACGAACCCCAGAGCCATGCCAGAACTACTGCATGGCAGGGCCCAAAGATGGTTCATCATGAACGACGAAGAATGGCCAACATGGGCGAGGTTCAAGGCAAGCTTCGAGAATTTTTTCCTGCCGAAAGGATACTTCGAAAAGTTGGCGGACCAAGTTCGCCAACGAAAGCATCGTCGCGGAGAGCCTTTCAAAGAGTACATGGTGGACCTTCAGTCACTAATGAAACCATTAGGGAAAACCACGAAAAAAGTAATCGGAAGGCTCGTCGAGAACTGCATGCCAAGGATGAAGATGTTCATAAGACCATACGCCTGCGCGTCTTTAGAGGAGGTGATGGGCCTAGCAGAGGAGTTTGAGGAATTAGCGCAGGAGGAAGAGGCCTTTAACAGGCAAGTCGCCACGGAACAAGGGTGGAGCCACAGTCAGCCGGCCGTAAACGAGAGGTGGCAGAGAGAAGAACCACAGCATAGTGAAGCGGCAAGGTACCAGAGGGACCAATGGACCCAGAAAGGGCAACGGGACGAGTTACACCACCAGGCCGTCCAAAACACACAGTGGGCACCAAGGTGGCAAAGAGAGGAACCGCGCCAAGGCCCACCGGAGCGACAGAACAGCACGAACCAAAATTGGATGCCGAGATGGCAGCCTGAGACCCAGCATAGGTCGGCTCCGTAACAGCCTAATCAGCAGTGGACAGCAGGGCCAAGGCGGTGGCATGGGCCATTGGGCCAGCGGATGGAGCGCGACAGGAGTTAGAAGCACAGAATGCTGGCAGAGGTCGGGAAATGCGCAGCGGTCCCAGCAACAGGGAGGAGAGCAGGGATCGCACGGTGCTGCCTCTCAAAACTAATAGGAGGACTAGCCGGAGAGGAGCAGCAGTTGACGGCAACCATCGAGGTCGAAGGCACGGAGGTAAGAGCCATGCTGGATACAGGAGCGACGGCGAGTTTTATATCAGAGGATCTAGCAGAGATCCAGGAAATAGCCGGGAAACGAGTGGCGATAAGGAGACGGGTGAAGTTAGCCAATGGAAGCCATACAGAATCACGCGCCGCGTTACAGGCTCGAATAAGTTTCGGCAACAGGACAAAGACCCTGAACCTGCTGGTGATGCCGTGTATGGAGGACAGTCTGGTGCTGGGATGGGATTTCCGCAGCGAGTTTGGCGCAACGATGACATGCGCAGGCCACCGCGTTACCATACCCAAAAGGGAGAGATGGGGCGGCTGTCTGGAGGATAGACTGTCCGTAGCAGTGTCCGGATGTCCAGAGATATAGGAAGACGAACGCAATAAGAGATTTATCGAGACAGAGCTAGAAGCGTTCGCCGGCCAAAAAGGATGCTCCAACATACCGCAGCACAGGATCACCATGAAGGACGACATTCCCATAAAACAGCGATATTACCCCAAAAACCCGAAAATACAGGGGGAAATAAACGGAAAAGTGGAGGAGCTGTTGGAAAAGGGATGCATTGAGCCCTCAAATAGCTCACCCATTGCACTATAGGAAATTTGACCACTTTTTCTGGCCAAAAACCATTTTTTGAAAGTGAAAGAATTTAAATAATTTTAACTGCATATAATTCACAATAGATTTATTTTTAATGTTGCGTACCAGAAATTTCCATAGATGGAGCCACTGCGAAGAAATCAGCTGATAAAAACAGCTGTTGATGTTAACATTTACATAAGCTTAGAATTTACGATAATTTGGTGCGATTTTAAAAACGCGAATACTGAAAATTTTATGGACAAAATCAAAAATTTTGAAATGAATACTTTTCAATGTGGTTCGTATTATGTGTTTGTGTAGGTGAAGTGTCCAAAAAACTTGTGTTGTCTTTTTAATAAAGTGAAAATGTAAGTAGTCTAGCAAAAGAAATTTTTAGAAATAAATCACATTTTTAAAAAGAGATTTAAACTAATGCGGCCGAGTTTGACCTTGTAATTTGGTCCATGTAGTAGATTGTTTAATTTTCTTCATATGAGTGAAATATGAAAGTGCACTTTTATGCACTTTCGAAGAAATTCAAAATTTAAGGAGTCAACCTCAAAGTCTTGAATGTGAATCTGTTAGCTGTGAGACTAGTGCAAAACCGATTTAAATTTAAAAAAAATAACAGATTTTTTAAAAAAAAAAAAAAAAACACACCTACTTTTTTAAAAGAAGACTATGGCTTTATAAAACACTAAAAAAGAACAAGCATGTTATGTTAGCATGTTATTTTTAAATAGGGCGCGGTGCCACGCCCACAATTTTTTCAAACCTGAGTTCTTTTGACCATATAAACTCAAATCAAAAATCAAAATCTAAATATCTTGCTTAGTTTTTGAGTTAGAATGTGTTTCTTAAAAAGTGGGCGGTTCCACGCCCACATTTTTTTTAAATCTTAAATCTATTGACCATGTGAACTCAAATCAAAAATCAGAACTTAAATATCTTGTTTCGTTCTTGAGATACTATTTTTGGCCAGAAAAAGTGGTCAAATTTCCTATAGTGCATTGTAATGGTGAAGAAAAAGACGGGTCAATGGAGAATGTGCGTGGACTTCCGGCAAATCAACGCAAAGTCAGTGAAAGATGCGTACCCAATGCCACGAATAAACGCCAGGAGGCGTTCGAAACACTAAAATCACGGCTTGCCGAGGATCCAGTGCTGGCGTGTCCAGACATCAACAAAAAATATGTACTGCACAGGGACGCCAGCGACTACGGCGTTGGGGCTGTCCTGACCCAGGACAACGAGGAGGGCGAAAGAGTGATCGCGTACGCCAGTCGGACGTTGATTGGGGCCGAGAAGAATTATTCGGCAAAGGAGAAGGAATGCCTAGCCATAGTGTGGGCAATCAGGCAAATGAGGCCCTACCTGGAAAGATATCAGTTCGACGTGATCACGGACCATATGGCACTGAAGTGGCTCAACAAACTCGAGAGCCCGCTTGGAAGAATAGCGAGGTGGGTGTTCGAGTTGCAGCAGTATGACTATGTCATCAGCTACAGGAAGGGTAAGCTGAACGTGGTCGCCGACGCACTATCTCGCCAGCCGGTGTTGGAGCATTTAAGAAGAACCGTGCATCTGGAAGTCCAAGAGTGCGTGTGGATAAGCGCGTTAAAGAAAAAGATGAAGGCAAGCCCGCAAAAATTCCCGGACTACGTTGAGGAGGGCGGTCTGATCTACCGCCTCGTCCCGCATAGAGCCGGAAGCGAGGAAGTGGCGTCATGGAAGCTGTGCGTGCCGATGGAAATGAGGCAGCAGGTCCTCAAGGAAAACCATGACGCCCCAACGGCGGGACACTTGGGCGTAAGAAAAACAATAGCCAGAGTGGCCGCCCGGTATTTCTGGCCAGGGATGCAGAGGGACATCCGGAAATACGTCAGGAGATGCGAAACGTGCCTGAAGTACAAGCCGAGTCAGATGCAGATGGCCGGGCAAATGCTGACACACGTTCCGGAGGAGCCATGGGCGACGGTATGTGCGGATTTCGTAGGCCCACTGCCCAGGTCGAAACACGGCAATACGATGATATTGGTGATAATCGATCGCTTTTCAAAATGGACGGAGATTGTGCCACTTCGAAAAGCAACAACCGAGGCGCTACAGAAGGCGTTCAGGGAAAGAATTGTCGCGCGGTATGGAGTTCCGAAGATAATGGTAACGGATAACGGGGTGCAGTTCACCAGTCGTAGCTTCAAGAAATTCCTCGGGGAGCTCGGCGTACGCCACCAGTTCACTGCGCCATATACGCCGCAGGAGAATCCCACGGAAAGAGCGAATAGAACGGTCAAAACAATGATCGCCCAGTTCGCTGGGGACGACCAAAGGAAGTGGGACAAACACTGGCCAGAGCTCATGCTGGCAGTGAACTCGGCAGTGTCAGAGTCGACAGGATATTCGCCATGTTTTTGTAACGCAGGGCAGGAAGCCAAGGACGCCGCGAGCCCTGTTTGATGAGAAGGTGTTAGGCACGGGAGTTGAACAAGGAACACCCACGGAGAACGCGGCGAAACTTAAGGAAATATTCGAGATAGTGCGGAGGAATATGGAGCGAGCTGCCTAGGACAAGGCACGGCGTTATAATTTGAGAAGACGAAAGTGAAGCCCAAAGGTCGGTGGGACAGTGTGGGCAAAGGAGCACCACCTATAAAAGGCAGCTGAAGGATTCGCGGCGAAACCTGCGCCTCGGTATGACGGGCCATATACGGTAATAGAATTCGTGTCCCCAGTAATTATCACATTACGAAACGGCAGGACAAAGAAGGAAAAGAGGGCCCATGTTAGCGAGCTGAAGGGTCAAGATTGGGAGGCAACAGCAAAGGAATGACGATAGCGAGAAAAATACATCCAATCCGCATAAGGGAACACGTACCGTATAAAAAAATATATATATATACCATATATATTAAGTAATAAAATATGAAAAAAAGGTTAGTAAAGTATGTAGGTATTAAAAATTATAATAAAAAAAAAATAATAATAATAATAATAAAAAAAAACTAAATAAAAGTAAAAAAAAAAATCTAATAAAAAAATTTTTTTAAATATATATATTAAGTAATAAACTATGAAAGAAAAAGTTAGAAGTTAAAGTTAAAATATAAAAACAAAAAGGGGAAAAAGGGTACGGAAAACCCAGGGTAGCCAGAAAGGGGGAAACGATCGGTCGTCTCCCGAAGAAGGGGGGAAGTGGATGGGCATCCACACCAGAGGGGAAAGAAGCGGTGAATTAGTCTCCTCACACGCTAAGACAGATAACCAGTGGCCAAGGAGGGCCGAGGCGCAAGGGCGGCGACAGGGTATGAGCAGCGCCGGCCAATCATGAGGGGGCCGCAGGAGATAGGCCAAGGACCAATGCGAGCGGGGAGGGGTATGGTTCCATCACCCAATGGGGAGAAGGAATCAACGTGGAACGTAACGGTTTCCGTAGCAGCAGCGGACAAATGGAAAGGCAAGGTTTCATCACCCAGTGGGAAGACGGAATCAACGTGGAACGTAACGGTTCCCGGAGCAGCAGCAGACGAAGGGAAATGCAGAGTTCCATCATCGAGTGGGAAGAGGGAGTCAACGTGGAACGTAGCGGTTCCCGAGGCAACGGTGAGGACGTGAGCACACCGCGCAGCTGTGTTCAGAATGTGCTACAGGACTAGTAGCAGCAAAGGAGCAAGGAGCAACGGGGGAGGCGAAGGAGGCCAGCGGAACATCGCATAGCAACAGCAGGGGGTCAGCGGCCAAAAGAAAAGGGGCAACGGCCGCACGGACGGCCACCTGCCAGTGGAAAAGTGGCGTGAAAGTGGAAGCAGGAGTAACGGCCGCCCGCCAACGGGAAAGTGGCGTGAGATTGGATGCAGGAGTAACGGACGCCCGCCAACAGGAAAGGGGCGTGTGGGGTCTGTGGAGCGGAATCCAGGAGGATTAACGGGCGCTCCAGTCAGTATAAAAGGAGGCCCATTGGAGCGGCTCGGGACGAGTCTTTTTAGGAAGCTTGTAGCGTTGAGTTGGAGGACCGCCTGTGGAGAGTCCGCCATTCAAGTGTTAGAGCGTTTCTAAAAAGGATTCGGGTTTGTTTGAGTTGAAGGACCGCCTTTGGAGAGTCCAACAGCCAAACGCAAGGAAAACGAACGAGACAAGAAAGGATCTGTACAGGAGGATCTGGGACAGCTCTTTAGAAAGAACTAGGCGACAGGAGACGAGTTGGACCAGTTCCTGGCCCCGGCAGGTAGCCATGCAAGGAAGAGAGGAAAGGATAAGTCTGGCACACGCCACTCGACTCCTGACTCACAACCAACAGGCGTGGTCCTGCAACGGAAAGGACAGGCCAACTCAGGAGCCCAAGCCCGGTTTGCTCCAAAAGACGCTAAGGACGGAACGAGAGAGGATCGTTGTCGGTCGGTTTCCTCGACAGCTATAGAGTATTGCCTTGCAAGGAAGCGAGGAAGGATTCCTGACTCGCAACCAACAGGCGTGGTCCTGCAAGGCACGGATAAGCCGACTCGAGAACTCGCGCCCATTTAGGAAAGCGATCGGGGAAGCACCAATCACCCACCGAGCAACTCTTGATCCGGGCCCATTGACGCGTACGCGCGGTGGTCACCCGGCCAAAGGGTAGCGTGACTTACGGTCCTGAACAGGCGACTTCCGACCCCGTCGGGACTGACAAGACTTCGGCGACTCCCGATTCAGGCTCGCCGGTGCGAAAAGCATGGCGTTTCCCTGGCCGGCCGTAGGCAGCAAACTCCGAACCGGGTCCGCCGGTGCGCATGCACGGCGTGTCTCCCTGGTGTTGCAGAGGCGACAGTCAGTAGCTATTTCTCAAACCAGACTCGCTGGCGCGCAAAGCACGGCGTTCTCCTGGTGTAGCGGAGGCTACAGCCCGCCAACTCTCTAGCCCGGCGGTAAAGCGCGGTATCCCCAGCTACTTAGTGGGTGCCTGTCAGTGCGCAGCCGAATTCCAGACCAAACCGAGTCAGAGAGGTGGAAGGCTCGACGACAGAACACCAAAGAGGAACCCCCGGCGACGAAAGCAACGACGGAACAACAACAACGGAGCAGACCATCCGGTCGGCCAAAGGAGGCATCAAGGGTCACGAGTATCCGGAGTGGGGCCCGTTCCCGGGAACCCGTTTAAAACATCAGTGTAAACAAAATAAGCATGCAGAATAAGTGAATAAGCATGCAGAAATATTTGTAAACCGCTTCAATACAGCGCGTACACTGATACATGACCAAAGAGACAGGCTAGACAAAGCCCATTGGTCTCAGGTGTCAAAATATCTGAATAAATTAAGAGACAATCTCATATTTATAAAGCAAAGGTACGACCTAACAATTTCAGTACCAACGATCCTGAACACACCCCTGACAATAGAAACTGGTGAATAGTCAGAATATTCAGATTTATCAGCACAGGTACAAGCTGAAACTGATGACCCTATCTCCATGGAACCCGAAATTGAGGAAAAAGATATAAACAATCTTACAATTCCGGCAGTCCTTATTAAATCTGAATTATCAGACTAGGACTACACAGACTCAGATTTTGACAAAAGCATTTTGGAAGTAAAACCTACCACCTGCAAAGATTGTAGTGTAGCTGCTCTGTTAGGTTAGGCTGTTAAGGTAGCGGTTCTGTTAGGGTTGCTAGCGGTCACTGTTAGGTCAGCTAACAGTCGCTTCCAGGCACTTAACAGAGGAAGAAAATTAGAAAGTGCCAAGGAGCGACTAAACAGGGATAGGCGAAAGGTCTAGGTTAATGGCTGCCAGTCGCACGGGCAAAGAGTCTTTCCCATTTGAAGCCTGGAGCGGTAAAGATCTAAATATTTTTGGAAATTTGGAAATTTAGTTTTGGGAAAAAAAAAAACCCTTCTATATTTGGTGGAAAATCCTAGGACGGCAGAAGAAAATCACAGAAGAACAGAAGAAAATCCCGGGATTTATATCGAAGGGTAAGTGGCGCTAAGCCGTTGCCTGGTGCGCTTATAGGAAGGTGTTAATTTTTTTTTCGGATAGCATCGGATGCGACTGTGGGTCGACAGACACGTTACAGTGCAGCGGAGGACCGAGGAGAACCCCAATTTAGTAGGAAACGCGGTGTTCATCTCGGCGGTCGGCGGACGGCGGTCGGCGGTTAATCTTTCCCCAATCGTGGGGTTCGTCTAAATCAAAGGCCAGGCAGAATAGGGACACGTAGGGCATAATTTTCTATTCTAAGTAGCTTGAGAAGAGAAAAAAAACTATGTGAAGTGGGCAAAAGAGTAAAGTCCCCAGAAAACCCCCCCCGAAAAAGTCTTGTCGTGTGCCTTATGTAACCTAACCTTAACGTCCATATGAAGTCCGCAGAGGCTAAACCGACCGATCAACACTTGATTAGTTTCTCCGGATGATCCTTCCCAGGCAAGCCAACAGCAAGTGAAAGTGTGGAAAAGTGCCTAAAAGTGCGGTGCCTAAAAACTAAGTGAAGCCCGCAGCAATCCAGGTCATAGCGAATGGCCGTTAACTCCTAATGGGTTTGGGTATATATTAAGGTATTTCTAGTTCGATTAAGTTTTGTCAGTTTTTTTTCTTAACTTAGAAAGGGCATTGACCCTATAAACGGCCTTATGATCGCGCGAGGTGCATAGTTTTTTTAAGCAAAGTGAGACCTCCCTACAAGGGACAGTAACTCCAAAAAAACAACAAAATCGTGAATTCTAATTTTCAGCCGCAGCCCAGGAAAGCGCTTTCGTGGATCCCTGCCGGAAAATGGAAAGAAATATGTGAGTGAAATTTTCCTTTGTTTTACCTTCATTGCTTTAGTATACATTATTGAGAGTTCCCTGTATTGTGCGTGAGGCCTAACTTACAAAATAGAGAAAAACAAGTGCACCTGACGGTCATAAAAGTCCCGTACAGTTTGGAAGAGTAAATATAAAAGTAATTTAAAAGAATATATTTGGCATGTACATATTCTGCCAACCAGAGACCTTAAGTCAATTTGGCGAATAATTTATTTTGGATTTTTTTGAACTATTTATTTCTTTTTGTTAAATTGGCGCTTACAAATTTATATTACATTCTAAAATTAATAGTAAACTGTTGCAACATGTTAGTTAGTACATTTTTTTTATTGTTTTAAGTTTAAATAAAATACTTATAATGTTTTAAAGAAAGCCCATTTTGATCTCCGCTAAGGAACCCCTTCCCTAACACCTTCTAGGGGCCATCATTTTATTAGTAAAGGAAACCATGGCCAAGGTTGGGTGGGCACAAAAAGGAGCCGCAACATCAGCAGCGGATCCACCCGATTGACCCCGAGATAGTGTTGTCCAAAGAAAATTGTCATAGCTCGTGAATTGTTCTGTCCGGTCTGTTCCTTGTTGTTCTTGGTTCGTCTTGCACGTTTTTTTTATTATAATAAGCCCGTAGGCCTCGGGATATGGCAAAATAACATCACCCCCCCACTCTGACGAGCCAGTAGCCGGAAACTCATACGTGCGGCCATATCCGAGCACCCCAACATCTCGCCTACAAACGGTTACCCATTACAGGGATAATCATTATTAACTTATTATTTTTGGCGCCCATCGTGTCGGCTTAGTTATTTTGTGGGATTGTATATTGCACTAAGTAACTAGACACACACAATTTACGTATGACAATTTTTTACCCTTTCTTCGATTTTCATTATAGTTTCAAAGACTTACAGCTCGTTTGAGCGAATAAGTTTCCATCCTGAAGCGGAATTGATCTGCATGTATTTTTTTGGACAACAAACGCAGCAGCTATACAGCGGCTAGTTTGGCCAAAAAAATAATGAAGGTTCGATTTCGTTTTTAATTTCAAGGGAAAGGGATAGCTTGATTAGATGCATAGGAATGCAGTGGAATTGGCTATAGGTAGCTGACCACTGACCACGTCTAACATGCTTTTCATTTTTCTATTGGTTTTTAGTATCCCATTTTTTAAATGGCTATAAAAAGCGAGCTGGAAATAGAATGAGCAGTTAACAATAGCGCCTTCTAGCCACTTGACTTTGTAGACATTTAATTTTGTTTAGTTTTTCTTTAAATCTGTTAAAAGAACCGTTTTAGCTAGTTGGAAATAGGTTGAGTTAGTCAGATGACTGCCTCCTATCCACTAGTAAGGGTTCTAGAACCTTTTTTCTCTATTCTTATTTTTCTACATGCTAACTCGGTATCAAGCGGAAATACAAGGTGAATGGGATAGGTGGTAATAGCTTAGTCGGAAGATCAATTTTATTTATGAATCGTTTGATAATCATTAGAAAACAAAATTTTTGAATTAAACCATTTATTAGATATTTATAATTAAGTATATTTTTCTCAAATTTATATATATTATTTCAAAAGTACTTATTTCTACTAATAATTTTATTAATAATAATTTTAATCATATTATCGGTATATTGTAAGTTTCATGGGATTAGATAGGAGTCCTGAAAGAGAGGTAGCTCCTCCGGCTAGTACTTGCAGCCTTTGTAGTAGCTCCATTGAACCAGACGATAAATACACCACGAGGTGTGGTCATGAATTTCATAGACCGTGTATTAAGACCCAGTTTATGGTAACAACAAATTGCCCAGTCTGTAAAAGAGAGTGCATCCCCCAGAAAATTTCTCAACCAACCAATTTGGCTGTTAAAACCCGGCAACAAGCTTTGTATGTATCGCTCTCGCGATCAAACAGTGAGTCAAATTTAGCAAATATTTCGGACGATCGTCCGGAACCAGTCAGGAGCCATTAACAGCGGAAATGAGTACATCAAGTACTGAGATAGCAGCTGCTGTTAAAGCAATGCAAAACGAGCTGTTAACGCAGTTAACATTTAGGACGAGGGCAGCAGGTAAATTTGCAACAAGGAAACGAAAATCGGCGGAATGTTCCCTTGGAACAACTTTTAGGTATTGCCATGCCTGCAGAGGAAGCTATACAACCACCAACGGCACGATCATTGTCGAATAGGTCAAATGTATCCGATCTGGCTCAGAGGCCCGACAAAGTAGGCCACATAATGAACAACTGGAAACTGCGGTTTTCTGGTGTTGGTGATACTTTGGGAGTGGACAACTTTATCTACAGAGTAGAAGCCCTAACCCACCAGACTCTGGAGGGTAATTTTTCTCTCTTGTGCAGCAATGCAAATACCTTGTTTGATGGCAAAGCGGCAGATTTCTTTTGGCGGCATCATGAAGCGGTGGGAGTAGTGCGCTGGCAAGAGTTATGTTCGGCCCTAAGGAAGCAGTTCAGGGACTCCAGAACGGATGTTGACATCCTCCAAATGATAAGAGATAGGAAGCAGAGAGAGAAAGAATCCTTTGAGACATATCACGATGCGATTTTGAAGCTAGTGGACCGATTAGAGCAGCCCATGTCCGACAAAACACTTATTGAGATTGTCCGTCGAAATCTAAGGCCAGAAATCCAACATGAAATATTAAATATTTCACTGGCGTCCATGGAACACCTGCGGGATATTTGCCGAAAACGGGAGTGCTTTTTAGAAGAAGTCAGGAAATCTCATGGCTACCAGAAGATGGTGCCATTTAAGAGGCAAGTGGCAGAGTTAGTTGTGGAGGAGGAGATAGACGATGCATCTGAGTTTGAGGAAGAAGAGTTAGCAGGAGAGATAGCAGCGGTATCCCTAATTTGTTGGAACTGTCGTAAAGAGGGGCACCGGTATCAAGACTGCGCTGCTAAACGGAAGGTGTTCTGTTACGGGTGTGGGACTCCCAACATGTACAAGCCCTCGTGTAGCAAATGCTTAAAAAACGGCGCACGGAACACATCTGCCACACGCCAGGCGATCAGTGTTCCACAAAATCCAGCAGCTCAGAGAAATTAGTTGTAGATCAACAGCAGTCGGTTAGCCAGCAACCTATTTCTAAAAATGAGGATCCTACAGTATACTGGCATAGAAAACTGGAGGTTTTTAAAAACTATAGTTTACCCTATAAAGCGGGGAAGTCGCGAAAATTATCGCGCAGTAGTAAGCGAATGAGAGACTTTTGGAAATCCACTAAGATGATAGGAGCAATTAGAAAAAATAGTCAGGATAATCGACCATATGCAGTAGTGAATCTTCTGGGGAGAAAAGTTGAAGGGTTGTTAGACACCGGTGCGGCCATGAGTTGCATAGGCGGAGACCTAGCTAAGGAATATATTTGTAGCAATAAGCCACTCAAAAGGGTGTTTTCTAACGCCTGTACGGCAGATGGAAGCAATCAAACTATGATAGCATATAAAGGGGTAGAGAAGAAAATTGAATTGTATGTTATTCCATCGCTGAAGCAAGATCTTTACTTGGGAATCGATTTCTGGAAGCAATTCGATCTTCTACCAAGTCCATTAGTAATAGGAGAGATAGCACCTAACTCCGAGCATAATAGTATCACAGAGTTTCAAAGAGCGCAGCTAAACAGTGTGATTGGGAAATTTCCTTCGTTCGCGACCAAAGGTTTAGGGAAAACCTCACTTCTGTCGCACACGATAGATACGGGAATGGCAAAGCCAATTAAGCAAAGACATTTCCCGGTATCTCCGGCCATTGAGAAATTGCTTTATGCTGAGGTAGATAGAATGCTGAAACTTGGTATTATTGAAGAGTCCGACAGTCCATGGTCCTCGCCAGTTGTACTGGTCCAAAAGCCAGGCAAGGTAAGAGTGTCAATGCTCGATAGCAGAAAGGTCAATGCGGTAACGGAGAAGGATGCATACCCGCTTCCTCAGATCGATGGTATACTTAGTCGTCTACCGAAGGCAAATTTCATAAGTAGCCTTGACCTGAAAGACGCATTTTGGCAAATCCCGTTGGATCCTCTGTCGAGAGCGAAAACGGCATTTACGATACCAGGGCGTCCTCTTTACCATTATAAGGTTATGCCTTTTGGCCTCTGTAATGCTCCACAGACCATGACGAGGTTAATGGACAAGGTAATACCTGCATCGCTCAGAAACGAAGTGTTTGTGTATCTGGACGATTTACTGGTGATTTCGGATACATTCGAGAAACATTTGGAAGTGTTAGAGACGGTGGCCAAACGGATCCAAGAAGCGAATTTAACTTTGAATGTGGAGAAGAGCAAGTTTTGTAGACGCACTGTAAAGTACTTGGGGCATATAATAGGAGATGGAGGTATTCGAACGGATCCAGAGAAAATCTCGGCGATTACAGATTTTCCGCTGCCAACCTCGATTAAATCCTTAAGAAGTTTTTTAGGATTAGCTGGATGGTACCGAAAATTTATAGGAAATTTTGCGTCAATTTCTGCTCCTTTGACCGACCTGTTACAGAACAAACGTAAATTTGTAATGACTCCGGAGGGGAAAGAGGCTTTCGAATTGTTGAAGGCTAGGCTAGGTAGTGCTCCAGTATTGCAAACCCCAGACTTCGAGAAACCCTTTTTCATACATTGTGACGCGAGTAAAACGGGTGTGGGAGGTGTCCTCGTGCAGAAATCTGATGCTGGAGATGAATTACCTATAGCCTTTGTGTCAAAAAAATTAAATAAAGCACAGAGAAACTATACGGTTACAGAGCAGGAATGCCTGGCTGCGTTAGTAAGCATAAAAAAATTCCGGGCTTATGTAGAGGGTCTAAAATTTACCGTCATCACGGATCATGCGTCTTTAAAGTGGCTGATGTCGCAGAACGATTTAAACACAAGATTGGCAAGGTGGGCTTTAAAACTGCAAGGGTTTCGGTTCGCAATCGAGCATCGAAGGGGGAAACTAAATGTTGTTCCCGATGTTTTGTCGAGAGTGGAACATGAACAGATAGCGGCAGTAGACTTCAATCACGGATTGCTGGTGGACATCGACTCCGAACATTTTAAGTCCGCTGATTACGTACAGTTGATGGAGGGGATTAAGAATAATTTAGATAAACTTCCGGATCTGAAAATCGTGGATTCACTAGTTTATCGACGCTCCGAACATTCTAAAGGGGAACTCCTCAATGATGCTTACGCATGGAAATTGTGGATACCGAAAGCTATGATCCCGGAGGTATTAAAGAAATCGCATGACCATCCATTAGCGTCTCACGGCGGGATTCACAAAACCCTTGAGAGGATTCGTCGGTATTACTATTGGCCAGGAATGGTGAACGACGTGAAGGACTATATTTCAGCATGTGAAAGTTGTAGAATGTCTAAGGCTCCGAACACTCCGTTAAGGCCACCTATAGGAAAGGCAGTCGAGACGCAGAGGTTTTTTCAGCGGCTCTATATTGATTTTTTAGGCCCTTATCCTAGGTCGCGTAGTGGGAATATTGGAATTTTCATAGTGCTAGATCACTATTCCAAGTTTGTTTTCCTCAAAGCAGTCAAGAAACTGACAGCGGATGTGGTTCTTAAGTACCTTATGGAGGATCTTTTCCACACAATTGGTTTCCCAGAAAGCATTGTGTCCGACAACGGGTCGCAGTTCAGATCAGAAAAATTTCAAGGGATGCTCAGGAATCATCGCATTAAACATGTTTTGACGGCAGTGCACGCTCCTCAGGCTAATGCTTCGGAGCGGGTAAATCGCTCGGTGATTGCTGGCATTCGTGCTTATATTCGCAGTGATCAAAAGGACTGGGATGAGAATCTGAGTAAAATATGCTGTGCATTGAGGTCTGCAACCCATTCTGGTCTGGGATCTACACCATATTATATGGTTTTTGGGCAGCAGATGATGACTTCTGGCGCAACCTACTCTTTATTGAGGAATTTGTCTATGCTGGAGGATAAGGCAGCTACTTTTAACCGAGAGGACTCACTTGAGGTAGTGAGAAAGAGAGCATCCGAAATATTGGGGAAACAATTTGAGAGGAATCAACGGCATTACAACCTTAGGACACGGCAGGTATCCTATCAGATTGGGCAAGAAGTATATCGGCGTAATTTCAAGCAAAGTACATTCCAGGCGGGGTACAACGCCAAGTTAGGCCCAGTGTTTGTGAAGGCGAGGATCAGAAACAAGATAGGAAACTCTATTTATGAGCTGGAAGACATGCAAGGTAGAGGCATCGGAAATTACCACGCGAAGGACTTGAGGCAATAGCAGCTACAGTCTGTTCAGCCTTGTGGATGTTCAGCCCCAAGTCTGATTTTGGCGGGGGGAATTTGTAGTGTAGCTGCTCTGTTAGGTTAGGCTGTTAAGGTAGCGGTTCTGTTAGGGTTGCTAGCGGTCACTGTTAGGTCAGCTAACAGTCGCTTCCAGGCACTTAACAGAGGAAGAAAATTAGAAAGTGCCAAGGAGCGACTAAAAAGGGATAGGCGAAAGGTCTAGGTTAATGGCTGCCAGTCGAACGGGCAAAGAGTCTTTCCCATTTGAAGCCTGGAGCGGTAAAGATCTAAATATTTTTGGAAATTTGGAAATTTAGTTTTGGGAAAAAAAAACCCTTCTATATTTGGTGGAAAATCCTAGGACGGCAGAAGAAAATCACAGAAGAACAGAAGAAAATCCCGGGATTTATATCGAAGGGTAAGTGGCGCTAAGCCGTTGCCTGGTGCGCTTATAGGAAGGTGTTAATTTTTTTTTCGGATAGCATCGGATGCGACTGTGGGTCGACAGACACGTTACAGTGCAGCGGAGGACCGAGGAGAACCCCAATTTAGTAGGAAACGCGGTGTTCATCTCGGCGGTCGGCGGACGGCGGTCGGCGGTTAATCTTTCCCCAATCGTGGGGTTCGTCTAAATCAAAGGCCAGGCAGAATAGGGACACGTAGGGCATAATTTTCTATTCTAAGTAGCTTGAGAAGAGAGAAAAAAACTATGTGAAGTGGGCAAAAGAGTAAAGTCCCCAGAAAACCCCCCCGAAAAAGTCTTGTCGTGTGCCTTATGTAACCTAACCTTAACGTCCATATGAAGTCCGCAGAGGCTAAACCGACCGATCAACACTTGATTAGTTTCTCCGGATGATCCTTCCCAGGCAAGCCAACAGCAAGTGAAAGTGTGGAAAAGTGCCTAAAAGTGCGGTGCCTAAAAACTAAGTGAAGCCCGCAGCAATCCAGGTCATAGCGAATGGCCGTTAACTCCTAATGGGTTTGGGTATATATTAAGGTATTTCTAGTTCGATTAAGTTTTGTCAGTTTTTTTTCTTAACTTAGAAAGGGCATTGACCCTATAAACGGCCTTATGATCGCGCGAGGTGCATAGTTTTTTTAAGCAAAGTGAGACCTCCCTACAAGGGACAGTAACTCCAAAAAAGCAACAAAATCGTGAATTCTAATTTTCAGCCGCAGCCCAGGAAAGCGCTTTCGTGGATCCCTGCCGGAAAATGGAAAGAAATATGTGAGTGAAATTTTCCTTTGTTTTACCTTCATTGCTTTAGTATACATTATTGAGAGTTCCCTGTATTGTGCGTGAGGCCTAACTTACAAAATAGAGAAAAACAAGTGCACCTGACGGTCATAAAAGTCCCGTACAGTTTGGAAGAGTAAATATAAAAGTAATTTAAAAGAATATATTTGGCATGTACATATTCTGCCAACCAGAGACCTTAAGTCAATTTGGCGAATAATTTATTTTGGATTTTTTTGAACTATTTATTTCTTTTTGTTAAATTGGCGCTTACAAATTTATATTACATTCTAAAATTAATAGTAAACTGTTGCAACATGTTAGTTAGTACATTTTTTTTATTGTTTTAAGTTTAAATAAAATACTTATAATGTTTTAAAGAAAGCCCATTTTGATCTCCGCTAAGGAACCCCTTCCCTTCCTTTGTTCTGTCCGGTCTGTTCCTTGTTGTTCTTGGTTCGTCTTGCACGTTTTTTTATTATAATAAGCCCGTAGGCCTCGGGATATGGCAAAATAACATCACCCCCCCACTCTGACGAGCCAGTAGGCGGAAACTCATACGTGCGGCCATATCCGAGCACCCCAACATCTCGCCTACAAACGTTTACCCATTACAAGATTCATAACAGCTTTGAGGTTAGTCAACCTAACGAAAGGCACATTCGAAGCTTTGGCTGTAGAAGTTATTAAATCCAAAATAGTTGGATCCACTTTATACAGAGTCCAAAGCGAAACGACTATAGAAGCAATAATTAAAAAACTGCAAGATTTTAGACTGCAAGACTGTAGTCGGAGAAATATCTGACGTGATTAAAGCTAAAATGGCAAAAACCAGCCAGAAAGGAAAAACGGCAGAAAAGTTTACAACAGAGATAGACAACCTACGGAAGCTTCTAGAAGCTTCGTATATTGATAAAGGTCTATCGGCCGAGCATGCTTACAAATTCGGCACCAAGGAAGCCATCTCCACAATGGTTAAAAATTGTGAGCATGGCTAACTTAAAACAATATTGGAAGCAAGTAATTTTGCAACAATGAATGAAGAGGTCACGAAGTACATACAATGCATTACTGAAGTGACAGGCAATGCAAATTCCATATTATACGCCTATCGAGGAAACTATCGCGGTAATAATTACAAACACAAATATCGCGGTAGAGGTAAAATCGAGGTAGATATAACAATAACGGATATTACCAAAATAATGGAAATAACCAAAATAATGGTTACTACGGAAACAATAACTATAATAACAATAACTACATGAACAACAACAACCGTGGTGGAAACAATCGCGGCGGACACGGCCGTGGTGGAAACCATAATAATAATGGCAATAATAGCCACAACCATGGCAATAACAACGATAACAATAACGTCAGGGTAGTCCATACAGATTCGGGAAACTCCCAGACGCCTTTAGGTACACAACAGTAAGAAACACCAAAGTTCACACTATAAATCTCAGTCAAAGTACATTTGTCAGTTTCACAAACGTAGCAACAGGAAAAGAATTAGTTTTTCTACTAGATACAGGTGCAGAAATTTCCATATTAAAGGAAAATTCTGATGCTTTTCAAAACATCAAAAGTAATCAAATAATAAACATACAGGGTATAAGTCAAGAAGTTACCAAATCAAAAGGTTTAACTTCTATTGAAATTCAAACTTCCAAATACATTCCACATGATTTCCTCATCGTAAATTTGTAATTCGCTATTCCGTATGATGGAATACTAGGAATCGATTTTATTAAAAGATACACCTGTCAATTAGACGTCTGAAGACTGGCTTATAATAAGACCAAATAACCTCTAATAGCCTATTTATGTTCCCATAACATATAGCTCTGGCAATAACTATCTAATTCTGCCAGCAAGATCCTAAGTCGTCCGAAAAATTGAAATGAATTCAGAAAATGACAGTGTATTAATTCCGAATCAAGAAGTTCAGCATGGTATCTATATAGCAAATACCATAGCAAAAACCCAGAATGCATATATATATAAGGCTATTTAATACCACATATAATACCACACTTTCAAACTACGAAGTAGTACAAACTGACTTAGAAACCCGAGAAAAAATTTTATTATCCCAACTTTCCAAAAACTTCCCTCCTCAATTCAACGAACAACTCAGAAAATTATGCACCCAGTATAGTGTTGTGTTCGGATTAGAAACCGAATCAATCACTACCAATAATTTCTAGAAACAAAAACTGAGATTAACTGATGATGAACCCGTATTTATAAAAAATTATAAAAATCCTCATAGTCAACATGACGAAATTCAAAAATATGTCCAAAAACTCATTAAAGATAAAATAGTGGAACCCTCTGTATCACCTTGTAATAGCCCACTATTGTTAGTACCAAAAAAAGTCACTTCCAAATTTGGAAAATAAAAAATGGCGATTAGTAATTGACTAAAAAACTCTTATCTGATAAATTTCCGCTCCCTAGAATCGACGATATTTTAAACCAACTAGGTAGAGCAAAATATTTCTCATGCCTTGATTTAATGTCGGGTTTTCACCAAATTTAACTCGAAAAAAGTTCACGCGATATAACATCCTTTTCAACAAACAATGGTTCATATCGCTTAACGCAATTACCATTCGGTTTAAAAATAGCGCCAAACTCTTTTCAGAGAATGATGACTATTGCGTTCTCTGGTCTAGAACCTTCTCAAGCATTCCTTTATATGGATGACCTAATAGTAATTGGTTGTTCCGAAAAACATATGTTTAAGAACTTAAAAAATGTTTTTGAGAAATGTAGGAAATACAACCTAAAGTTACATCCAGAAAAATGTTCATTTTTTATGCATGAAGTCACTTTACTAGGACATAAATGCACAGATAAAGGAATTTTGCCCGACGACAAAAAATACGACGTCATTCAAAATTACCCAGTCCCACATGATGCGGACAGCGCTAGAAGATTCGTCGCATTTTGCAATTAATACAGACGTTTCATAATGAACTCGCGATACTCCCGTCACATAACAAGATTATGTAGGAAAAATGTTAAATTCAAATGGACAGCAGAATATCAAAACGCCTTTAAACATTTTAAATCAGCATTAATAAATCCAACTCTGTTGCAATACCCAGATTTTAGCAAAGAATTTTGTCCATTTAAAAATGGACTTCAGCTTCCAGTTGCATACGCATCAAGATTCTTTACGAAAGGTGAAAGCAACAAGAGCACTACAGAACAAGAACTAGCAGCTATTCATTGGGCAATAATACACTTCAGACCATATATTTATGGTAAACATTTCATTGTCAAAACAGACCACAGAGCACTTATTTACTTATTTTCAATGGTAAATCCCAGTTCCAAACTAACAAGAATGAGACTTGAATTAGAGGAATATATTTTACGGTAGAGTACCTAAAGGGCAAAGATAATTATGTAGCCGATGCGCTCTCCAGAATAACAGTCACAGACTTAAAAAACATACAATTAAATATTCTGAAAGTCACTACCAGAAACCAAATTAGACAAAAATCCTGCGCAAGAAAAGAACAACAAGAATTGCATAACCAATCTATTGAAAAAGCTTCAGAGCCCAACGTATATGAAGTCATTAATAATGATGAAGTACGTAAAGTAGTGACCTTGCATGTAAATAATAAGATGTGTTTATTTAAGCGCGGAAAAAAATTACAGCAAGATATGATGTTAGCGATTTGTATACTAATGGAACCCTTGACTTAGGTCAGTTCTTCCAAAGGCTTGAAAAGCAGGCCGGTATTCTCAAAATCAGCCAACTCAAAGTGGCACCGTGGGAAAATATCTTTGAACATGTTTCATTGGATAATTAAAAAAATATGGGCAATTATATACTGAAATCATTAAGAGTAGCTCTACTCAACCCGGTGACCGTAATAAAAAATAATAAAGATAAAGAAGCTATATTGCCTACATTCCATGATGATCCTATACAAGGTGGTCATACAGGCATTACAAAAACCTTGGCCAAGGTCCAGAGACCCTATTACTGGATAAATATGTCAAAAGACATAAAAGAGTACATAAAGAAATGTCCTAAATGCCAAAAGTCTAAAACGACTAAACACACTAAGACCCCATTAACCATAACCGAAACTCCGCAAAGAGCTTTCGATAGAGTAATTGTGGGTACGATTGGTCCACTACCCAAATCTGATAATAGAAACGAATACGCAGTAACACTCATCTGCGATTTAACTAAATACTTAGTAGCTATACCAATACCAGATAAAAGTGCAAATATAGTAGCAAAAGCTATATTTGAAAATTTTATTCTAAAGTACGGTCCAATGAAGACGTTCATTACGGACATGGGAACGGTATATAAAAATTCAATTATTGGGAATTTATGTAAAAATTTAAATATTGAAAACATAACTTCGACTGCACATCATCACCAGACTGTGGGTACCGTGGAGCGAAGCCACAGAACACTCAATGAGTTTATCCGTTCATACATCTCAGTTGACAAAATGGATTGGGATGTATGTATACAATACTTCGCCTATTCTTTCAATACAACACCCTCTATGGCACATGGCTATTGTCCATATGAATTAGTTTTTGGTAAAACGTCAAATCTATCAAAACATTTTAATAGCGTAGATATAATAGAACCACTTTACAATATAGAAAATTACGCTAAGGAATCAAAATTTAGATTAGAGCAGGCATTTAAGAGAGCTAGACTAATGCTAGAAGCTCATAAGCTAAAACAAAAAATTATTTACGACAAAACTAGTTTGGATTTTGATTTAAAAATATTTAAAAATAAAAAAAAAAAAATTTTAAATAGGAGATAGAGATAACATAACAATATCAAATAATAAGAATAAAAAACAACTAGTACACAAAGATAGATTAAAACTTTTTATTTCATAATCAATTTTAATTTCATAAATATATCACGTATGGACATACAAGTTAACTGAAGTTAACCAAGCAGCGGCAGTGTCCGATTATTTAAGAGTTCGCTCTGGCCAAACTGCTGACACAGCGTCTGGACGGATGCCAATACATAGCGGCAAGCACTGCACATTTGCGTGGCCGCTATGAAATACTTTTTGTTAGCTTTAAGTTTTAGTTTGTGTCAGAGTCTCATACAATAAAGAGCACCATAAGACCAATCTCCGGCACTGCAGTTAATTTGTAAATTCATTTGTTGAATTGGTCACCACGCCTTAAGGGCCGTGACAACGGGGCAAGTGCTCCCATCATAACTCCCGTCACAGAACGGATCTCCCCTCGGCAACCGCCAGGGATCTCAACCACTATCTACAAGAAGTAGCAACACCCCCCGGCAACCGCCAGGGGTAATTACCTAACAACATATGTATCTCCAGCATCTACGGCATCACCGATTGCGGCGAGGGATAACCAACAACAACATTATTACACTAACACATTTATATTTACTGGCGCCCAACGTAAAAAACCATGTAAGTGAGCACTTTTATTTACACATGAATATTTTTGCATAATAAAATAAAAAAATAAAGAAAGACAAGAACAGTGAAATATTGTGTCTTACGCTAACAAAAACTGCAGCCCCATTAATTTCTTAAACTTATTTAATCTTCATTAATTGGCTGACGGTTTAGGATTAGCATTTTTTATCTATTATAAAATATTTATCCATTTTTTTTTTCTGTAAACCAATTATTGTCCCAATATTGTTTGCATTTCTGTTTTTTGTGAATAAATAAATGATATTTCTACACAACATAAAAAGTGCGGAATAAAAATTCCTAACCAAGACCAATAAATCGCTGGCAGAAAATTCTAAATTTCAATCGGAAATAATTTATATAATCGCGTGTATTGAATTCTGCTTTTATATGTCTTTTTTGTTACACAAGAATTCTTGGTATTAGCCGCGCAGTTTTGGTTATTTATTTTTCTTTTCCGTTTTGTTTCCCCACTCCATTTTCGAGAACCCAATACGGCCGCACATGCATTGTGTGGCACTTTGTCGTTTTTATTTCTTTCTTATTGTTTATAATAAGCGGAGGCTCAGTCCCCGCGCACCCCTCACCTTGTCTCTACTTGGCAAGGCAACAGCGCAGTTCGACGAGCTCGCACACATAACTGATGCGGCGGCTCAGCGCCCGCGACCCCCACACAAGCCCAAATGTCTCTATAGACATGCAATACGAGCATGCATTAATTCTTTTAGGCGATATTATGGGTACAGCTCCACATGAGCAGCCCTTTTCACCACTAAAGGAGTATACGAAAATTCTCCAGCGACTCTGAGTCCGAGGCCGCAAATATGGCATTCAGTATGGAACAAATGACGGCCACTATACAGGCGGCCGTTAAACATGCCTTTCGGGAAGCCAATACCGAACACCAGCGTAGAGAAAACGAAATGCGCCTGGCTCTTCAAGAATCCAATAACGAAAACCAGGCAATACGCCTCGCAATACAGCGTCTGACCGAACGGGTCGACGCAAAAGAAATCGCCCCTGCCCAAGCGGAGGTTCCCCAAATAAGAAAATATGAACCTATAGAGATTAGGAACGACATCAAGTGTGACGAGCCCCTAGACGCCGTCAAGTCCCTGCCCGAATTTACGGGAGCACAGGACGCATACGTCTCCTGGAGACAAGCGGCAGTAGCCGCATATTATATTTTTAGAAATTACGAAAATAGCTCGCGCCATTATCAGGCGGTTATTATTATTAGGAATAAAATAAGGGGCCATGCCGATGCCGTACTGTCTTCGTTTGGCACTGTACTAAATTTCGACGCGATTATAAATCGACTCGATTTTACGTACAGTGATAAGCGGCAGATGCACGTTATCGAGCAGGAAATGGGTACTCTTAGGCAGGGAAATAATACCCTTCTCCAATACTACGACGAGGTTGAAAAAAAACTCACCTTGCTCACCAACAAAGCTACCATGTCGTATGAAGCCTCGGCGGCAAAAGTTTTGTGTGACAAATTCCGGGATGACGCACTCCGAGTATCGGGGCTTAAGCGCAGCCTCACGGATGTCCTTTTCTCGGCAAAGCCGAAAGATATGCCTTCAGCTCTCGCTTTGGCACAAGAAGTGGAATCTAACCACGAAAGATACTCCTTCGCGGCTTCATTTGCCAAAAGCCAAGAGGATAAAGATAGAAAACAGCACCCAGAAGCGCAAGAATACCGACAGGCCTCTGCGCAGGCAAATGCACAGACAAACGCTGACAACAATCCGTACTACGCCAAACAACACAAAGCGCACGTACACTCTGCTCCACGCAGTGCAAATACCCATGAACCCATGGACATCGACCCATCGCTGTCCAAGATTCTTAATCCTTCCCAGGCCCCGTCATACCAATACAGGGAGCCAACCGTGTCCGATCGATCGGGCCTGCACAACAAGCAGAAGGTTAACCACGTCGCGCAGAGCGCAGGCGGAACCGGGGAGAAATGTACAGCCGCAGCTTCAAGCACGGCTCAGGAAATTGACGACGACGTCATTCAAGATTATGATTCGGACGTCATTATTTTTTAAGGGAGTATCCCTGCTACACGTCGGCCAACGACAAGAGGGCAGGCGACGGGGTTCAAACGGAATCGAATGACCCACAATACGCGATACAGGATACGATTAAACACGCCCAGAATAATGTTGCGACAGGAGAAATGCTTCCCGGCAAAACAGGGTTTTCAAAGTTGGAGAAAAGATCCTAGTATAGACTAGCAGGCGACTGAGCAACAAACTGTCACCCTTGTTCGAAGAAGAACTCGTGGAAGCGGACATGGGGACCACAGTCCTCATTAAGGGGAGGGTGGTCCACAAAGACAACCTTAGGTAGGCCGAGCGTGACTCAACTATCGCCCGCCTAATAATTTTTCCTTTTTTTTATTGTCTTTTTTCTAGCCACTTGGCATAAGTTTTGCGCCCTTTATTATTTTAATCATGCTTTGGTGGTGGCCTACCCAACTTCAACAAAGCTCATAACACATCCAAATTACAAGTTTTCAACCATATCCCTGATTTTCCCTTTGAACACAACATCGGCACGCGTCATGGACTATTTCAAAGCCAAATACATTCCCATCATTGATGGTCAATCCTGATATGGGAGGAATTCGATTTCGTAAAGCACTCAGCAAATCTCTCGGAATATAGGCGCGTCATCGAAGAAACTAATGGAATGACCGTCATGTTCCCGCAATCCCACATACAAAAACTCCTAGTTGTTGATGTCGCCCACCTACGCGACATGCTAGACTCCTTGAGCATCCATCATAGGGTAGCAAGAAGTTTAGACTTCTTAGGGACTGCGCTAAAGGTAGTGGCAGGAACGCCGGACGCAGAAGATTTTGAAAAAATTAAATTTAATGAATTTCAATTGACAAATGCAAACAATAGGCAGGTTAACATCAATAATAATAATCAATAAAATTTCCGCTACCGTCAACCAACTTCTGAGGTCAGCAAAAAAGTCCCAAATTGATACTGGGCATCTATTCGAGATGCTTTTAACTCGAAATAGGATGATAGCAATGGAGCTGCAGGGTTTGATGCTAGCAGCGGCACTTGCCAAAGTTAATATTGTTAACCCCAGCATCCTAGATCATGCAGGCTTGGAAGATGTGTGGATGGAAAAGCCCACCGAGACCGCGATTAGAGATGTTTTGTCCGTATCGTCCGTTAAGATTTTACAGTCCGATAACATATTACATTTTATTATTAAGTTCCCGAAGATAAAGTCGGCATGCAGCAAGATCACCGTTTTCCCAGTGTCACATCACGACACCATGCTCAGGCTAGAAGACAACGTCATTGCCGAATGCGACAATGAGATCCACACCGTGGAAAAGTGCTCCCCGACATCAGGAGCTACATTTTGCCGGCTGGCTCGCAGAAGATCATGCGCCCAAGAGCTTCACGGTGGAAGCACGGCGCATTGCGAGATCCAACAAAGCGATTTACACCCCATCACTTACGTTGATGAAGGAATAATAATTGTAAATGATCGCTCGGCCCCCGTGTGTGTGGATAATGGCACCTGTGTCCATATAAGGGGCACGTACCTCGTCACCTTTGAAAGGAGTGCCATTGTAAACGAAACCCGATTGGTCAATCATGACACAGCCCAGAAGAGGGCTCCAGGAGTGGCCAGCTCACCTTCCCTGAACATCACCATGGAACGCAAAGTTCTTAGCCTCCCTTACCTTCACCGACTGAGTGAACGTAATCTGGAGCACATTAAAGAGTTTGGGAAGAAGATTAACCACCATCAGTTACACCAGATGGTGTTCATAGCGGGAGCAATATGCTGCGCTCTAATTTGCATCGGCTTGACCTATCGGCGAGTCACTCAGGCCCGAAAACCGCGGCCCAGCTGAAGGAGATGATTGCCCAAATAGGGTCGGCCGAGGACGGCCTCATTCTTGAGGGGGGAGTAGTTAACTGAAGTTAACCAAGCAGCGGCAGTGTCCGATTATTTAAGAGTTCGCTCTGGCCAAACTGCTGACACAGCGTCTGGCCGGATGCCCATACATAGCGGCAAGCACTGCACATTTGCGTGGCCGCTATGAAATACTTTTTGTTAGCTTTAAGTTTTAGTTTGTGTCAGAGTCTCATACAATAAAGAGCACCATAAGACCAATCTCCGGCACTGCCGTTAATTTGTAACCGCCAGGGGTAATTACCTAACAACATATGTATCTCCAGCATCTACGGCATCACCGATTGCGGCGAGGGATAACCAACAACAACATTATTACACTAACACATTTATATTTACTTACATATACATATACACATACATATACATATACACATCATACATATACATATATATATAAAAATTATATAAAGATACATACATATAAAAATAAGTATACATATAAAAATAAGGAAACACATTAAAAAATAAGCATACATAAAATAAATATACATACCTAAGACAAAACAAAAAAAGAGTAAAACTAAAACAAAAAAGACACAATAAAAATGTAATCTTATTGCTATAAATAATATCATGTCTTAAAGTTGTAAAATGTATACTAGAAAATAACTCCATTATACACCAATAACGTAAACACTTTCATTATAATTCACCTTTCGGTCAATTCCCTCATTATGAAAGAAGTATTAGGGAAGCGTTTTGCTCAACAGAAGAAAATAAATGAATGCAAAGAGTGTGATAAAAACCATTCGAGACATTCGGCTGCATTCCTCATTCCCAAAGCACTCTTTTTTACTTCCCACCCCAATTCACTCGGTTTCAAAGCAAGGGAATGCCCATGAGTTAGAATGCTCTCTCACTCTCCCACTCCTCTCACTCAATTCGTTGTGTCTCTTGCACTCATTCATTCTAAGACTCACTCTCTATACATTTACATAAACTAAGCTTGCATGCTCATGTGACATGCTCGCCCAACAACATACCACCTAAGTATATGTATAAAAGAAATATGTTATGTAGCCGCTCCGCTGCCGACTAAACTGGCCGCGCAGCGCCCGTCAAACTTATGTATTTAGACTAGAGAATTCTTTATCTTTTGAATTAAAGTGAGAAATAAAACAGTAGTCAAAGAGCACAGACGTGCGAATATTATTGACCCATTACATTGGCACATCTACCTTTTACAGAATACAGGAATACTAGCTGATGCTCTTTGATGCACAAGCCATTTCAAAATTCTGAAAGACCGCCTAAAAAATGAGAACCACCTTCTTGTAAAATATTTAGATTTAATTATGTTAATTTATTTTATATGAAATTTTCTCAAATTATAACGATAATGAAAAAGAATTCATAATAAATCTTTTGTTTGGGCACCGGAAGAAATCTCGCCACCATGTTTAACAACATTTAGCCACAACCCCTCACAATGCTATTTCGGAATCCTTCTCCGAGTCCCTTTTCGATTCGATCTACGACGATTCGTTTGACGACCATGTCCCTACTGAAAATACAAGGACCGCGCCCACTTTCCCTGATCATGGCTGAACCCTGTTAGTAGATCGAAGAAATCAATTCCATGAAGAAATCAATTGGGACGCCAAGATTTGTTAGCACGAGCTGTTCGATTTGCTGATTGGATTTGTTGTATTTGTTTACTTGTATTTTGTCTACTTCCTTCTCTTGAGGAGTAGAGATTTTATAGGCCGCTACTTTTTCCAGGGTGCTGGTAGTGTAGTCGATATCCGATTCCATGTTAAACTCCGGGGCGAGTTCTATGTGGGCACTCATGTACTTTTTGTATATAAGCCTGTTCGTTTTTGGCAACGTCAGGCTCAAAGGGTGTTTGATTATTTTTGGGCTTTAAAGAAGCGGTTATAGCACGGGCGAGTGATCTGATGTTAAGTTCGAGACTGCTTTGGCTCTTATAAGATTGCGAAATATATTTTTATAATTGCACTGTACAGTTCCTTCCTTTCGGAGTCGATTAATGTGATTCTCAGTTCGTAAGTTTGGAATTATGATCTTCTGTGGCTATAAAACGACCCAAAGTAAATTGTAAAAGTCCATAAATTGTCTTTCAGAGATTGGGAAGCGAGAAGGCGAGCATCGGTATAGTAGAAGCCGTTAGTGGTGCTTAAAGGGCCGAATGAGGATCTCGCAGCTTTGGCGCAGAAGGCGTTTGGCCTATTTTTTGATGCAGTGTACACACTCTGTGTACACCACACATCCTCTATATTTTACCGTATGGTTGCCTCCGTCATTTTCGCATTTCTTCACGGTACTGTCCTTTTTTTCAGTGCAGTGAGCAGAGTTGTTGCCATCCCCGAATACTACACAGAAAGTGTGAAGTATGGCCTAGTGTGTCCATACTTCTGGCACAAGACTGTCACTACTGTAGGTACATACTCCATAGTGCATTGCACTGGAGCGTTGCATTTATGTGGTTCTTCCCCAGTGATTCTCCGATACAAAAGATATTGCAGCTTGTAAATTGGGTGGACTTCGTTCTTCTTCAGCAATCTGCTATCTGGCTCAAGCTCGTCCTTAAAGAGGAGTTGTGGCTTTTTGTACTTACTTAAAATGTTAATATTGTCTTGACGGTGAAGCTCTTTTCTTTAAGGGCGGTTTTTATTTCCACGGCGGTAACGTCGGGTCCGATCTTTTTACTACCACTTGTATGCCATTGCCGCTTCTAAGCTGGTACGTGTAGTAGGTTATCTTAGCATTGTCCACATATTTGGACACGATTCGGAAGAGTCTTTATTTTCACCAATGTTTTATGAATAATTCCTTTGATAAGCGGGGCAACATTAAAGTTGTTACCGTTCCCTATCAACACAATTTGATTGAGCAGGGCGTACAAGCATTTTTCCTGATATAGATTGGACGGGGCTTTGATGTTTATGCGGTGTCTTGGGTAGGTTGGTTTTCCTCAACCTCCGCTAGTAGGCCAATTCTGTTGCTTCTGGATCTGCTTAATTCTTCGTCGATCTTCTAGACGCGGTTAATTTTTGTTTTATTGGCTGCCGGATTTTTCTGCGGGTACGGTGACCAGGCGTCCGTATTAAAATGTCCGTATTTTTTGCGTTTTTGACGAAAAAAACAGGTTGCACCTGCAATTTTTCCAAAATAAGTTTCTAGACTTAAACATTCGAAAGCGCTCACAGTTGACGTGTCGCTAGTCGTGACACGTCACACGTATAAAGGACGCGCAATCAGTTATACTGTAAAAAGGCTATTCTCGTTCCCACCAAGAGGGGAAAACGTGGTGCTTCTGGAAATCTATAACTATACAATTCAAGATTTGAGGGACTATTTTATTGTAACCGTTAAAGGCCATTGGAGCGTTGGAGAGATGCAGTCTTATGTGAAATTAAAAACTGAAGAGAGCTATCAAAGGAAACAAATGTAGAAATATGTAAATGTAAAATGTAATAAGTTATGTAAAGTGTATAAATAAAATTTCTAGTATTTTGAAAAGTTCACCCTCAATTTAAGAAATAGATTTCAGACCGTATTAGACGAGGCTGGCTTGATTCCAGACTATCAATTTGGTTTCAGGCGTTGTAACGCCACCCCGGAGCAATGCCACAGGATTGTACAAAAGATTCTAAACAGCCTGGAGGAAAAGAAATATTGTTGCGCAGTTTTCCTTGACGTCAAGCAGGCATTTGACAGGGTCTGGCATCCAGGAATACTAATGAAAATAAAAAGGAGCGTACCCCATGAGCATTACGCCTTCCTCATGTCATACCTGAATGACAGGTCATTTAGGGTTAGATGTGGAGACGTGTAGATGTGGAGACGGATGGTCAGATTATAGGCCCATTAAAGCAGGTGTACCGCAGGGTAGTACATTTACATTTACACAAACTACATTTACCTTGAAGAGAGGCGACTGTCCACAGATTAGCATAGGAGGCACTGCCATTCCACCTAACTCAACCCCTAAATACTTGGGAATGACGTTGGATAGGCGTCTAACATGGAGGACCATGTTAGGGTTTTTTTTTTTTTTCTAAAATTTTTATTTTAGGGCATTTTGGATTAGATTTTAGAACGGAAACGCCATTAATTTTATAAAAAATTTACCCTAAATTTTATGGTGCGGTACCATTGAAGTCAAAAATAGGGCGAATTTCTAAATTTTTGCTTTAATTTTATTATGAGTGTATGGAAGAAAATATTTTACATCCGTCCAGCTTATGAAATATGTCATCTATATTAGGAATAGGATGCCGATCTTCGTTTGCGAGTTAAACTTTCTGTAGTCGTTGTAGACAACGAGTTGCTATTTCGGTTGATTTGATTTATCCATTTTTTTTTAATAACCCATAAAGGACTGTTGTACGGGCTATTCGAAAGTCTTATTATTCCTTGTTTTAGCATATCGGATATTTGTTTGTTTACTTCGTTATTATTAAACCTTCTTGAGAGAGTAATGGACAAAATATTCGAGCGAATGACAGCTATGATGAGCTCCATCCTCTCTCAAATATGCCGCAAATAGGCCTCCACGTAGCCTTTTGGAACGCTAACGGACTTGTCCAAAACAGGCTTGAGGTGGAGCATTTTATCCACACTCAATGCATCGATATACTGCTTATAGCAGAAACCCATTTCACCCATAAGTCATTCCTGAAATTGCACGGATATGACGTGATACATGCAGACCATCCTAGCGGAAGAGGACACGGAGGAGCGGCGATCATAGTCAAGGCCAGCATTGACTACAGCGACATAGCAATTCTCAAGGAAGACTGGGTCCAGTGTGCCAGAATTGCCGTCTCCACTCCTTTGGGAAAAATCACCATTGCGTCTGCATATATACCCCCACAACATAGAGTCTCGGAAGGCCAGTTCGACCTCCTGCTGAGTGATATGGGCGACAAATTCATCATCGCAGGAGACCTTAATGCCAAGCATCCTTGGTGGGGCTCGAGAGTGAGTAACCCCAAAGGTACTGCATTATTCAAATGCATACAGCGCAGAGCCTATAACTGCCATTCAACTGGAGAGCCCACGTATTGGCCCACAGACCCCCAACGGCTGCCGGACCTTCTCGACTTCGCCATCTCCCATGGAATCCATCCGGACTCCATAGCCTGCTCGGCAAATAAAGATCTCTTCTCCGATCACAGTGCGGTGGAACTCCACATTAACACCCCTGTAGAGAAGAAAGTCACCCGACTCAGGATGATCAGACCTCGCACCAACATCGAGAGCTACTCCGAGTGGATGGAGAACTCCCTAGAGAGCACACAGCCAGACCTTAGCACGGGTGCTGGTATCGATCAGGCTGTTGTGAATCTCACTCAAGAGATGCACAACGCTGCCTTAATTGCAACTCCGATGGCTCCATGCAACAACAGGAAGTTGCAAAGGCACTTACACCTGTGGTCTCCTGAAGTGGCTGCACTTCTCAATGAGAAGAGACGACGGAGAAAGATTTGGTTCCGAACCAGGTACCCCAGCGATAAAGCAGCCTTTAATCGGGCAACCAAAAAACTCAAGAAGCTGCTGCAGAGGTTGCGGACTTGCGCATTCGAAGAGTACCTGCGACAGGTCGAGCCTGGGGACCCCCAACACAATTTGTGGAACTTAACCCGCCACTTAAAGCGTCCCAAGCAAAGGGTCGCCCAAATACGAAAATCCGACGGTGGTTGGTGTCGTTCGGATCAGGAAAGGGCCGATGCATTTGCTGCTCACCTTGAAGCAGCCTTCAAGCCATTCAACACGTGCTCGGAAGAGGACAGAGCAGAAACGGAGTTCGTACTGGCCCTACCACCCACGGACCTCAGCCAGATGGAGCCTGTCTCGGAGGAGGAGGTCATGGAGGAGGTGTCAGGCCTCAACGCCAAGAAATCTCCGGGTGCAGACGGGATAGAGGCACTCGCGGTCAAGCTCCTTCCACCTTCAGGCATAAGGAGGCTCACGAGGATTTATAATGCGTGCCTAGAGAGTGGACACTTCCCCACTTGCTGGAAACAGGCGGAGGTCATCCTGATCCCTAAGCCTGGAAAGCCTGAAACTGATTGCAGACAGTACTGGACGAGGCTGGTTTGATCCCAGATCACCAGTTTGGTTTCAGGCGCTGCCACTCCACCCCGAGCAATGCCACAGGATCGTGGCAAAAATCCTGGACAGCCTCGAAAGAAAACAGTACTGCTGTGCTGTTTTCCTGGATGTCAAGCAGGCGTTTGACAGGGTCTGGCACCCTGGTCTAAAAGCGAAGATCAAGAGGAACCTGCCACAACAGTATTACGATTTCCTCAACTCGTACTTGACCGACAGGAAGTTCAGGGTTAGAAGCGGAGATGCAACATCGGAGTACAGGCCCATTGAAGCTGGAGTTCCGCAGGGCAGTGTACTTGGCCCCATCCTGTACACCGTGTACACAGCCGACATGCCTGTCGCTGAAGAGGAGGGCCTTCTAGTGGCTACATATGCCGATGACACGGCATTTCTGGCTTCTTCAATCTTGCCAGAGGAGGCTTCTGCACGACTCCAACGCCAGCTGGACATCCTTGACCCGTGGCTTCGAAGGTGGAACATCGCCGTCAACCATGAGAAGTCAGGCCAAGCGACGTTTACAATGAGGAGAGGCGACTGTCCTGGAGTCAGTCTCGGAGGCACCCCAATTCCAGCCAGCCCTACACCCAAATATCTGGGTATGACCCTGGATAGAAGGCTCACCTGGAGAACTCACTTGCTGCGCAAACGGGCGCAAATCCGGATCAAGCTGCGTCAGCTCAACTGGCTCATTGGACGGAGGTCCAGGCTGAAGCAAAGGGTCAAGCTTCTTATATATAAGGCCATTGTAAAGCCAGTCTGGTTATAGTAGTCTACCTATGGTATCCAGCTATGGGGGACGGCATGTCTAAGCAGCCAAAATATCATCCAGATCGCCCAAAACAAAGCTTTAAGAACAATAACCGGAGCTCACCTGTACCACGACAACGCAACAATCCACGCCCAACTGGGAGTCCCATCCGTGAGAGCAGAAGTTCAGCGATTCGCCAACAAATACGTGGAGAGGCTGGATCGACATCCCAACCCTGAGGCCATATACCTGTTAGACAACAGCTACACCACTAGGAGGCTGAAACGGACTCACCCACTGGACCTTTGCCACTCGAACGAACGAGACTGAGCTGCATTTCTAGATTTATCCACGCCCACTAAAGGGCCCAACATAAAATTTTAATTAAAACGTCAAGGCTTAAAAAAAAAAAAAAAAACACAAAAAAAAAGGTATCATTAAAAAATTTAATTATTGTCCATAATTCCGGACAGATTTTAAATGTAACTATTTAATGATTGATAATAAAGTTTTTTCTGTTTTCATTTGCTCTGCTCATTCTCGGACCATTTGCTCGCTAAATGGACGGATCTGCTGGCAACCAACTAATAGAAAAATTCCAGCAACACAAACAACAGCGGCAATAATAAAATTATCGCCAAAAGGGGTAAAGTGGCGAGGGGGTGAGGTGAGCCAGGATGAGAACCAGGACCAGGACCAGGACGAGGGTGGCTGACCTTTATGAATTGCTCTATAGAGTAGATTAGGGGGCATCTGTTTGGGAAATAATACATTTAAAAAATAATATAACACTAAATAGATTTTATAATGATTAAAAAATTCAAATAAATATAAAGAAGGAAATATAAAAACAAAGAAGCATAAGGAAAACCTTTTAGCCAATATCCTAGTCATTTCTCGCATCAGAACCTCAAACACCTTCAATCTGCATGCTGGGAACACAAAAATCATTATGGAACATGAAATTTTCCTTTAACAAGAAAGAAAAGCTAGCTTCGGGCAGAGCCGAAGTTGATATACCCTTGCAGTTAAAACCGGATATATATCGCAAACATCGGATATGGTTGGCCGATCCTTATGAGAATATCATAATAAAACCAATTAATTACAATAAAAAATCTTAAAAAAAAGTACCAATACCAATGTTGGTATTTTTACCAATTACCATTTCCGATTGTTCAGTTATGTGGCAGCTATAAGATATAGTCGGCCGATCCCGTTCCGACTTATATACTGCGTGCAAAGGAAAGAAGGGTGTGTGCCAAGATTCAAGTCGATATCTTAAAAACTAAGAGACAAGTTCGCGTAGAATCAGACGGACTGACAGACATTCAGAAGCTCTAAAACCTACCAAAAATAAGTTGAGGCATTCGATAAGATTATCGAATGGAATACAGGCCTATGTTTTGAAGAACTGTGCTGAGCCAAAACTTGTTCAAGCCTTTCGTTTAACTTATTAATCTACCTTAACAAAACCACTTACAAAATACCTCTGCATAAAAAACTCTGCATGTTTGCCAGACTCAGATAAGGCTAATGTCATACTGTTGTGGCATCTCATGAAGAGATGATCTAAAGGTTGTAACTGTTTTTAAGTTTCTTGAGATCAAACCGATCGATTAAATGGCCAAGATGGTGGAGCAGCTGAAGTCCTTCTTCTTCCGCGCCTAGGTAAGCGTCTTAGGACGATTTGTCGCATGCGACTGCACTGGCACCACGCCAACCTAGCCGAAGTACGATTAATTTCGAACTTATTGGGTTCAAACTCCGCGCACTATTAGCTGAGTCCACCGCGAATCGTCGTCGCATACAGACGTGTAGTTATTGTGCTCCGGAAAGAAAACCAAAACAAAAAAGTATTCAATAATATCAAAAAAGTGCAGTGACTGGTTTCGTAAATCAACAACAACGCGAAAAGACGCTTTCAGCGATGAAATCGCTAATGTTTATATTGATTAATTAATTAATTAATATAAAACATAACATTTAAAACTCGAACAATATCAACCTCGATTGCAATGAGTCTAAACGACGTTAGCACACAACGTCAACGTGAGCAAGACGAGAGACGGCTCTCAGTACAAAGAAACAACGCTTACTTCACTTTCAAAGCAACCGAAAGTAATGCAAGCTCATCCCAAACACGGTCAATTACCCCAAACTTGACCGAATTCTTAAACGTAGAGAGCGTCAGAGCGCGATCTTGCTCCCCCTCGCTACCATCGATGTCTCTGCAGACAAAGAGCGCAGTAACTAGCACCGCAACCTCTTTGACAACGTCAACCGTAACAACAACAACAACCGCTACTGTAACGACAGCGCGTTTAACAACGTCATCAGCTAGCAGCGCAAACATTGATACTTCTGCCGCTGTGCTTCCCGAAAAAGAGAATAAAAACAAAGAAAATATTAAGCCGGCTGTGCAGACTGGTATGGATCGCTACATCCAAATCAAAAGGAAGCTGAGCCCCCTAAACTCTCAACGCAAAATAACCCGTGGCAATGCTAACATAGCCGCAATAGAAACGCCCACGAACTCAAACCGTTTTAAAATCTTGGCAGACTACGAAGATGAAGCCGAATCTACCGAAGTCGAAAAAAGGAAGCCTAAGCCCCCGCCAATATACATACGAGAAAAAAGTTCCAACGTTCTTGTCAACAAAATTATAGAGCTCATTGGCAAGGACAACTTCCACATAATACCACTCGTAAAGGGCAACATCCAGGAAACAAAAGTTCAAACGAAGTCTGAAGATAACTACAGAGTATTATCGAAATACCTAACCGACAAAAAAAAGAACTTTTATACGTATCAGCTAAAAAGCAGCAAGGGCTTGCAAGTCGTACTTAAGGGCATAGAGCCCGAAGTATCGCCTGCAGAGATAACAAAGGCGCTGCAAGAGAAGGGATTTAGCGCTAAGACAGTGTTCAATATCTCTAACAGGGATAGAAAGCCGCAGCCACTCTTTAAGGTTGAGCTTGAACCACAAATTAAGCCCCTAAAGAAATACGAAGTGCACCCTATATACAATCTTCAGTTCCTGCTTCACCGCAGAATTACAGTTGAGGAGCCGCACAAACGCAATGGCCCGGTACAATGTGCGAACTGCCAAGAATATGGCCATACAAGGTCTTACTGTAAACTGCGCCCAGTCTGTGTAGTTTGTGGTGAGCTTCATGACTCCGCACACTGCCCAGCGAGCAAAGATGACCAAAACTCGAAAAAGTGCGGCAACTGCGGTGGAAATCACACTGCTAACTATAGAGGCTGCCCAGTTTATAAGGAGCTGAAAAGTCGCATCCACCAGAGGGGACTTACTGCCCGCACCCAAAATAATCAGTTCATAGCCTCCAGGTCAAACCCTGAAGTCTTCTTCTCGACTGCAGCCAGATCCTCACTAGGACCCATAAACTCTGACAAAAATGTCACATACGCAAGCGCTTTAAAATCAGGACTGGCAGAATCAGCACACCAAGAACCGAACACGGCTCAGCAGCATCAACCGCCGGAGCAGCCAAAAAGTAACTTTGAAGCTATGATATGCAGTCTACAACAAAGCCTTACGGAGTTCATGTCGTTTATGCGTACAACTATGCAAGATCTAATGCGAAACCAAAATCTATTAATACAAATGCTGGTTTCACAACAATCCAAATAATGACTTCCCTACGAATATCTACATGGAACGCTAACGGCGTTTCGCAGCACAAACTCGAGTTAGCGCAATTCCTACTAGACAATCAAATCGACGTAATGCTGCTTTCAGAAACACATCTTACGAACAGATACAATTTTCAACTACGAGGATATTCATTCTATGGAACAAATCATCCAGACGGTAAAGCACACGGCGGGACTGGAATTTTAATCAGAAGCCGTATCAAGCACCATTATCATACGAAATTTGCAAAAAACTACCTACAGGCCACATCAATAAATATACACCTAAATACTGGCAAGCAATTAACTCTAGCTGCCGTATACTGCCCCCCACGCTTCACCATAGCCGAAGATGAGTTTATGCAGTTCTTCAACTCACTCGGAGACCACTTCATAGCGGCAGGAGACTACAATGCCAAGCACACACACTGGGGATCTCGCCTCGTGACCCCAAAAGGAAAGCAGCTCTATAATGCAATTATCAAAGCTAAGAACAAGCTAGACTATGCTTCTTCTGGCACACCAACATACCCAAAGAGTCGGGTGACCCAAAGAAACTTCCCGATTTAATTGATTTTGCGATTACCAAAAACATTCCTAAAAATTTGATATCGTCCGATTGCCTTTCGGATCTTTCATCTGATCACTCGCCTGTCCTTTTTATTCTACTCCAACACCCAGGAACATGGGATCAATCATCAAATCTGACCTCACATAAAACCAATTGGGTTAAGTACAGGAAGTACATCAGCTCACACATTGAGCTAAGTCCTCACCTCAGCGACGAAGCCAACGTAGACAGCTTTGTTAATTCGCTGGAGTCTGTACTCGTCTCTGCAGCTCGAGCCTCAACACCTAAATCTACGAACACACAACGCATTCAAAAGAAGACAAATCTACAAATCGAACAGCTCGTCCTCGAAAAGCGACGCTTACGTCGAGAATGGCAATATCACAGATCGCCATCTGCTAAGCAACGCTTTAAACATGCCTCACGTCAACTTGATCAAGCTCTACAGCAAGAAGAAACGTATGTCCACCACCGCTACATAGAGCAACTGTCAACTAACAGTACGAAACACTCACTATGGAGAGCTCACCCAACTCTGAGCTCACCGAAAGAAACCGTGATGCCTATTAGAAATTCCACAGGCGGGTGGGCGCGCAGCGACGCAGACAGAGCCAGCACGTTTGCCAAACACCTTAAAAATGTCTTCCAACCAAATCCTGCCACCAATGCGTTTACTTTGCCGACTCTATCAGATGAGCCCCAGCCTCAACATGAGCCGATTGAGTTTCGCCCAAACGAAATCGTTAACATCATCAAACGACAATTGAATCCGAAAAAATCACCAGGCTGCGACCTCATAACTCCCAAAATGATCATTGAGCTCCCATACTGCGCCGTTTGCACTCTCACCCAGCTATTTAATGCCATCGCAAAACTTGGCCACTTTCCAGTGAGATGGAAAAAGTCAATTATAATAATGATAGCAAAGCCGGGAAAAGACCACACTATCCCCACGTCGTATAGACCTATAAGCCTACTCTCTTGCCTATCTAAACTCTTTGAAAAATGCCTAATGACTCGGATAAACACATACCTGAGAATCCAGGGAGGAATCCCGTCACACCAATTTGGGTTTCGTGAAAAGCATGGAACAATTGAGCAGGTCAACCGGATAACATCCGAAATTCGGAACGCGTTTGAAAAACGAGAGTACTGTACTGCTATATTTTTAGATGTCTCTCAAGCATTCGATAGAGTCTGGCTGGAAGGTCTAATGTACAAGATCAAGACAATGCTCCCCTACAGCACCCACAAGATTTTGGAGTCTTACCTACACGACAGAAAATTTGTCGTGAGGTGCAACACCGCTATATCCGATGATTACACTGTTGGAGCTGGAGTTCCTCAAGGCAGCGTGCTAGGGCCAATATTATATGTCCTCTACACCGCAGATATACCGACAAGCACACGTCTAACAACATCCACGTTTGCCGATGACACAGCTATTCTTAGCCGCTCAAAATGCCCGATTCAAGCAACTGCGCAGCTAGCTCATCATATGGTCGATGTCGAAAAATGGCTGTCAGATTGGCGAATTAAAGTGAACGAACTAAAATGCAAGCATGTTACGTTCACTCTGAACAGGCAAAACTGCCCGCCGATAACACTAAACAACACTCTACTCCCACAAGCAAACGAAGTAACATACCTAGGAGTACATCTCGATAGAAGACTCACATGGCGCCGGCACATTGAAGCCAAAAGAACACACCTAAAGCTAAAAGCCAGCGGCCTTCATTGGCTTATCAACGCTCGGTCACCTCTTAGCCTTGAATATAAAGTCCTGCTGTACAACTCGGTACTAAAACCTATATGGATGTACGGCTCCCAGTTATGGGGGAACGCCAGCAATAGCAACATTGACATAATTCAAAGAGTTCAGTCGAAGATCTTGAGAACAATCACCGGGGCACCGTGGTACGTTCGCAACGAAAACATACACCGCGACTTAAACATTCTACCAGTCAAAGAAGCGATCGCAGAACAGAAGGTAAAGTACTTAACCAAGCTATCGGTGCACCCTAACCACCTGGCGAGAGGTCTAACAAGGTTGAGCAACCAATCACGCCTTCGTCGCAATGACTTACCCACCCAGCGACCGACCTGAGGGACGCGCAACCCGAATGCAGTTTTAGTTTTACTGTTAGTTAAATTTTAATGTTAAGATTCGCCAACTTATTGTTAGTCTCAAAATTAAGAGTAGATTCAATAAATAAAAGCAAAGCTATAAAAAAAAAAAAAAATTTTTCTATTTGGACAATCTATTTTTTTGGTCAACATTTTTTTTTTACAACAGCAACAATTGCTTAAGTGTTACTTTATGAAGTTACTTTACGAAGTGTCTATTCCCACCCAAGCGGACAACAGAGACCATCGCCACAGCTTCAATTTAGGAGTTTTTCTGTCGTTTTGGTGCTCCCTGTGTGATCCATTTTGACTAATTCAGAATCGAAGTGTTTCAAGCTTGTATGCGACTTCTTGCAGTAAGAAAACACAGACCACTCCGCTACATCTGCAATCGGACTGATGGTGAAACTGTTGAACAGAAATTCCTCCTTGATTACTTGGCAATCGACGCCGGCCCTCGAGATTGGGACCAGCTTTAGCTCCCACCTACGAGGGCACGCTTTTCTGTCCGTCACAGATCCTATTTGGGGGCGAGCTGTGCTCCTCCTTGATAGGACCCGGATAGCTTTCGGACACGTTGGAGTTGTTAGTCGGCACTCCGTATTAAAATGTCCGTATTTTTCGCGTTTTTGACGAAAAAAACAGGTTGCACCTGCAATTTTTCCGAAATAAGTTTCTAGACCAGTGGTGGGCAAAACTAACACATGTTTAAAATTTGAGTGTGTGCGTAGCAGAGAAAAACAATGAGAGCAGAGAATTCACTGAGCGAAAAAAACTTATTTTTTTATTTAATTTTTCGTTATTCGAAAGTTTGAATGGGACTAAAATAGTGTATTTTATTTTAAAGACATCTTTTCTAGCAACATTTCTTAAAAAAAATGAAAAAATCTACGCTTCCCTATCTTTATTTTCTATGAAGAAAACTTTTTTCAACTCAATTTGTGAGAAAATTTGTCGCAGTGGAAACATTTTGATTTTTAAGTTTGGGCTGTCAAATGAGTCAAAATGAGAGCAAATGAGAGAGCTTCTAAAAAAAATTGAGAATGCTCACACTGTCAGTGTGCCGGCAGCGCTGCGGCAGAATTTCCTACCCTATACTCGCGTGCTATGTAAAATGAGAGTTTGCCCACTACTGTTCTAGACTTAAACATTCGAAAGCGCTCACAGTTGACGTGTCGCTAGTCGTGACACGTCACACGTATAAAGGACGCGCAATCAGTTATACTGTAAAAAGGCTATTCTCGTCCCCACCAAAAGGGGAAAACGTGGTGCTTCTGGAAATCTATAACTATACAATTCAAGATTTGAGGGACTATTTTATTGTAACCGTTAAAGGCCATTGGAGCGTTGGAGAGATGCAGTCTTATGTGAAATTAAAAACTGAAAAGAGCTATTAAAGGAAACAAATGTAGAAATATGTAAATGTAAAATGTAATAAGTTATGTAAAGTGTATAAATAAAATTTCTAGTATTTTGAAAAGTTCACCCTCAATTTAAGAAATAGATTTCAGACCGTATTAGACGAGGCTGGCTTGATTCCAGACTATCAATTTGGTTTCAGGCGTTGTAACTCCACCCCGGAGCAATGCCACAGGATTGTACAAAAGATTCTAAACAGCCTGGAGGAAAAGAAATATTGTTGCGCAGTTTTCCTTGACGTCAAGCAGGCCTGGAGGAACATTCTAAACAGCCTGGAGGAAAAGAAATATTGTTGCGCAGTTTTCCTTGACGTCAAGCAGGCATTTGACAGGGTCTGGCATCCAGGAATACTAATGAAAATAAAAAGGAGCGTACCCCATGAGCATTACGCCTTCCTCATGTCATACCTGAATGACAGGTCATTTAGGGTTAGATGTGGAGACGTGGAGATGTGGAGACGGAAGGTCAGATTATAGGCCCATTAAAGCAGGTGTACCCCAGGGTAGTGTCCTTGGTCCAATTCCCTACACACTATACACAGCAGATATGCCTGCTATAGATGAAGGAGGTTTGCTAGCCGCAACATATGCAGACGACACAGCTTTCCTAGCTTCGGCAAGCTTGCCACAGGATGCCTCTGACTGTCTCCAGCGTCAGCTCGATGTCCTTGACCCGTGGCTTCAAAGATGGAACATTGCGATTAATCATGATAAGTCCGCCCAAACTACATTTACCTTGAAGAGAGGCGACTGTCCACAGATTAGCATTGGAGGCACTGCCATTCCACCTAACTCAACCCCTAAATACTTGGGAATGACGTTGGATAGGCGTCTAACATGGAGGACCATGTTAGGTTTTTTTTTCTTTTTTCTAAAATTTTTATTTTAGGGCATTTTGGATTAGATTTTAGAACGGAAACGCCATTAATTTTATAAAAAATTTACCCTAAATTTTATGGTGCGGTACCATTGAAGTCAAAAATAGGGCGAATTTCTAAATTTTTGCTTTAATTTTATTATGAGTGTAAGGAAGAAAATATTTTACATCCGTCCAGCTTATGAAATATGTCATCTATATTAGGAATAGGATGCCGATCTTCGTTTGCGAGTTAAACTTTCTGTAGTCGTTGTAGACAACGAGTTGCTATTTCGGTTGATTTGATTTATCCATTTTTTTTTAATAACCCATAAAGGACTGTTGTACGGGCTATTCGAAAGTCTTATTATTCCTTGTTTTAGCATATTGGATATTTGTTTGTTTACTTCGTTATTATGGGCCTCGGAATACCTATAAACTTTCGTCACTGAGACTTTGAGCAAAAAGTCTGAGAGCAACAGATTGAATTGCTCGTATACAAATTTTGCTCGCGCTCAGTCGAAGAAAAGTTTTTTCTGTTTTCATTTGCTCTGCTCATTCTCGGACCATTTGCTCGCTAAATGGACGTATCTGCTGGCAACCAACTAATAGAAAAATTCCAGCAACACAAACAACAGCGGCAATAATAAAATTATCGCCAAAAGGGGTAAAGTGGCGAGGGGGTGAGGTGAGCCAGGATGAGAACCAGGACCAGGACCAGGACGAGGGTGGCTGACCTTTATGAATTGCTCTATAGAGTAGATTAGGGGGCATCTGTTTGGGAAATAATACATTTAAAAAATAATATAACACTAAATAGATTTTATAATGATTAAAAAATTCAAATAAATATAAAGAAGGAAATATAAAAACAAAGAAGCATTTAGGAAAACCTCAATATCCTAGTCATTTCTCGCATCAGAACCTCAAACACCTTCAATCTGCATTCGAGGAACACAAAAATCATTATGGAACATGAAATATCCCTTAAACAAGAAAGAAAAGCTAACTTCGGGCAGAGCCGAAGTTGATATACCCTTGCAGTTAAAACCGGATATATATCGCAAACATCGGATATGGTTGGCCGATCCTTATGAGAATATCATAATAAAACCAATTAATTACAATAAAAAATCTTAAAAAAAAATACCAATACCAATGTTGGTATTTTTACCAATTACCATTTCCGATCGTTCAGTTATATGGCAGCTATAAGATATAGTCGGCCGATCGTTATGAAATTCGGTAGGTGGAATCAACTGACCAAAAATAGAATCTGTTCCAACTTTCTGTCTTCAAAAACACAAAAGTTGGGAAATTTCCGATTGTTCAGTTATATGGCAGCTATAAGATATAGTCGGCCGATCTTTATGAAATTAAGCGTATTCTTTTATTTTGCCAAAAATAGCATTTGTACTAAATCCGATTTCTCTACCTCTAAAAACACCGAAGTAATAGCATTTCCGATCAATCAGTTATGTGGCAGCTATAAGATATAGTCGGCCGATCCCGTTCCGACTTATATACTGCGTGCAAAGGAAAGAAGGGTGTGTGCCAAGTTTCAAGTCGATATCTTAAAAACTAAGAGACAAGTTCGCGTAGAATCAGACAGTCAGACAGACGGACTGACAGACATTCAGAAGCTCTAAAACCTACCAAAAATAAGTTGAGGCATTCGATAAGATTATCGAATGGAATACAGGCCTATGTTTTGAAGAACTGTGCTGAGCCAAAACTTGTTCAAGCCTTTCGTTTAACTTATTAATCTATCTTACCAAAACCACTTACAAAATACCTCTGCATAAAAAACTCTGCATGTTTGCCAGACTCAAATAAGGCTAATGTCATACTGTTGTGGCATCTCATGAAGAGATGATCTAAAGGTTGTAACTGTTTTTAAGTTTCTTGAGATCAAACCGATCGATTAAATGGCCAAGATGGTGGAGCAGCTGAAGTCCTTCTTCTTCCGCGCCTAGGTAAGCGTCTTAGGACGATTTGTCGCATGCGACTGCACTGGCACCACGCCAACCTAGCCGAAGTACGATTAATTTCGAACTTATTGGGTTCAAACTCCGCGCACTATTAGCTGCTTTTTAAGCTACCAGACACTTTCATCAATCTATTTTTTTCTATTTGGACAATATATTTTTTTGGTCAACATTTTTTTTTTACAACAGCAACAATTGCTTAAGTGTTACTTTATGAAGTTACTTTACGAAGTGTCTATTCCCACCCAAGCGGACAACAGAGACCATCGCCACAGCTTCAATTTAGGAGTTTTTCTGTCGTTTTGGTGCTCCCTGTGTGATCCATTTTGACCAATTCAGAATCGAAGTGTTTCAAGCTTGTATGCGACTTCTTGCAGTAAGAAAACACAGACCACTCCGCTACATCTGCAATCGGACTGATGGTGAAAATGTTCAACAGAAATTCCTCCTTGATTACTTGGCAATCGACGCCGGCCCTCGAGATTGGGACCAGCTTTAGCTCCCACCTACGAGGGACTTTTCTGTCCGTCACAGATCCTATTTGGGGCCGAGCTGTGCTCCTCCTTGATAGGACCCGGATAGCTTTCGGACACGTTGGAGTTGTTAGTCGGCACTCCGACCTAGTTTATGAAGTTTGCCTACTCGGTAAGCATGCCACGAGGATCATCAACGTAAACCGCCTAGCTGCGAATCGGGGATCAGTTGCGAAATTCAAGGATCTAGAGGTTTAAGTATGAGAGGGGAGTTAGGTAACATATAGATTCGATTTCTGATATTCGATAGCCCCCTAGTGGCAACTCCAACAGGGACAGCTGAAATTTGTGAAAAGATTTTTTCACAGAATTCACACGGAGCCAAATCAGGAGAATACGTTGGTTGCGAAAGGAATGCATCGAATTCTTGGCGAAATGGTCCCGAATATTGGTCCCGTTTTCGGTACCAAACGAGATTTGACTTTTCGTAGCCCCAAATGGTCTTTCAAAATGGTTTTCACAGGACCTTCTGATATTCCGATCATATCAGTAACAGTCCACCTCTATATCGGTCTCTAACAGTCAACCGTCAACATTTTAGAGCACTAATTCCTTCATTTCATTGACGCGTTGGTCATCTCTTGACGTCAATGGTCGTCCGGAGCGTTCCAAGTCATCAACACGTTTCCGATCCTCTTTGAAGTCTTTGTACCACTTATAAACATTTTCATGGGACATGGTAGAATCACCAAAGGCCTTCCGCAACATCCTTAACATCCGCAGGCGAAATTTCATTCTGCAAACAAAATTTTATGGCACTTCTCTGCTCAATTAAATTAGACATTGTAAAAATCGCCAAATGCACTCTTGATTGTTTGGTAAACACAAACGTAAATATAGAACTGATACTGATATTGACATGAAATTACCGCCAGATGTCATCAAACGTGCTGCCAACATAAGAAAAAAAACTAGGCCGCCATCTTAAGCCCGCGAATTTTAAATTAAAAATTCACTTTGATTTACTTGATAGGAACTGTACGTCTGGGACCATAAAACAGAGTGTTCCAGGAACTTTTAAAAAACACACAAAAAATTAAATCCTTTATCTTATATAAGTTTTTACCCAAAATAAAATGGTATAAAATATTTATCATGTTACATATAAAGAAGACTTATTTAATTTTTAAACTCTTTCTCGTATTGCAGACTAACTATAAAAGCCTCATGCCCTATGGAACTGAATAACTTTCCAATGGACAGACAGTCCTGCCCGCTCGTAATCGGAAGTTGCAAGTGTCTTTACATACAATTTGTATTTAATAACATCATATTTTTTACCATAGATGGATATACAAACAAGCAATTGGTGTATGAATGGCAAAATAATAATGATGCGGTAACATTTGTTCCTGGTATGACCCTTAATCAATTTGACCTTATTAACATGATGTATCGAAATTCTACATCTGCTCGACGTGAAGGTATCTTTTCCGTTTTAAATGTTGCTTTTAATCTTAAACGTCATACTGGATATTTTCTTATTCAAGTAAGTCTATTATTTATTAAATGTAAATGAATCCGTTATCCCGCAAGTTTCACTAATTGCTCCAAGCTCCGAGAAAACTTTAAGTTTTAAAGTTCTTAAATGATAAATTTTTTAACAATATTTCATTTTGCCGAATTTTATAATTTTTTAGCAAAAATCTTAATCAAAAAAGAAAGTACTATAATTTATTAACCTTTTTATACCATTGCAGAGGGTATTTTAGAACTCAGTGAAAGGGTACAAAGCATCTTCGACCTTATTACGTATAAATATTAGTGATCCGAGTCATCGGATCACCAACTTTTTCACATGCAGTCGCTCGAAAGAAGTCAGAGTGAGAGCGAAGCTAGTTGCGAATATAAGCAATAAGGCGAGACCAAAGCGAGAGAGCAGTTTGGAACCTGCTTATTGCACCAACTCGCTCAGAGCTTACGATTGTTTTGTTGCATTCTGTGATTTGTTTATGTATGTGCAACATATACTACACTTATTTAAGTAATACTATAGTGAACCACAGGAATAGAGAATAGTACAGGGATTGATTGTAATGATGGTTAATTGATGAATTGCCCGTGACTGCAGCTCGATCTGCTAGGCGATTGAGTTAAGACTGACTGCAAATGGCGAGATCGCTGCGCGAGATAATGCTGTCGCATACACACCGCCCCTTAACACTCAGACGGATCCCAGAACTGCGGGCGGCAACGTTCACGGAAAGTCCTCCAGTTCCGATTGGCTCAAGCGAGCGCTGTGGCCCATCTGGAGACGTGGATTCCTCAGCTACCGCTTCAGCTGGGGTTAGAGGAGAACAACAATAGATGTTGATGTCTCCTCTAGTGTTGGCTGCTGCGAAGGACATCCAGATACCGAATAGGAAGTCGGTCCTGCTCGCTTCGAGACTTGGCCCTTAATCCACTTAGTACTACTTAAATGATTTCGGACCCAAAGGGGCTGCCTATAACAAAAAACTTTTGAGTTTGGGCCTCGTAGATCTTACCATATGATTTCGCCTGGACTTAATTTGTCAAAAAATGTCTGAAGCTCTTTATTGAACAGTAACTCCGCCGGCGAATGATCTGTGACGAAATGTGGCGAAGTATGTTGGTCGAACAAGAAACGAGCTGAAACTAAGTTGATATCAGTGTGATGATCTAGTTTCTTTAAGTAACATTTCGTTATTTGAACCATTCGTTCAGCCTGCCTGTTGGTTGCAGGGTGGAATGGGATCCGATATTTTTTCGTAAACAACTTAAACTCCTCGGAGGTGAAAGCAGTTCTGTTGTCGAACAAGATTTCATCCGGAATGCCATGGGTGGCGAACAGTGGCCGGAGGAAGGCTTTTGCAGCTGGAAATAAAGGGAATAACTGAGCGATTACCCCAAAAGAATATTCCCTGGTTACTGGTCAGTTTGTTTTGCCAAACGAAAAAAGGTTACAGGTCATCATGAAGGTGAACTTTAGAACTACTCCATCTCCTTAACACCCAGCTAAGTACTTTCCTGAGGCTGCAATTCTTAGACGTGTTGGTAGCTAAAGTGTTCGCAGTAACAGTGGGATCAGTTGCCCATTCGACCATTAAAACTTCATCTGTTGGTGGCTCATGGTGTATATCTGACGTTGGGCAGCGGCTTAGGAAATCTGCATTACTAATTTTGGTTACAGGCTGCTGAATTAAATTTAATTTGTACGCGCTTAAAATTTTCGACGCATCATAGGGTGGAAAATAATTTGAGGAGTTGGTTTTTCTGTTGAAAAGATTCCCAGGAGTGGGCCATGATCTGTTACAAGCGTGAGCTTCCTTCCGTACAAAAAGTTATACAATTTCTTAACGCCCGCGACAAACGCTACCGCTTCTTTGTCGATCTGCGCATAGTTCCTCTTTGCTTTTGACAGCGAGCTTGAGTAAAATGCAATCTGTTTTTCTGTCTTTCATTTCGTGGCAAAGTACTGCTCCTAACCCGTATGGTGACGCATCGCAAGTTAAGATGCTTGAGCATATTTGACGCCATGTCCATGGAACATTCTTGTCTAGAAGTCTATGTAATGGCTTCGCATTGGTGGACTTCTGTGGCAAGAAAGAGTAATAACAAGAAAGGAAAGCTAACTTCGGGCGGAGCCGAAGTTGATATACCCTTGCAGCTAAAACAGGATCGCTAAAATCGGATATAGTTGACCGATTCTTATGGGAATATCATAATATAACCAATAAATTACAAGAGTTTGGAAGAAAAAATTCCAAACTTCTATCTTGAAGAACCCCAAAGTTGGTATTTTTACCAAATACCATTTCCGATCTTTCAGTTATATGGCAGCTATAAGATATAGTCGGCCGATCCATATGAAACTTGATAAGTCATATTATTTTTCCAAAAAAAGAATTCATAGAAAATCCCAACTTTCTTGCTCGAAAAACAATGAAGTTATGCCATTTCCGATCAATCAGTTATATCGCAGATATAGGATATAGTCGGCTGATCCTTATAAAATTTGGCATGTTGTATTATTTTGCCAAAAATAGCAATCGTACCAAATCCGAATTCTCTAGCTTTGAAAACACCGAAGTTATAGCATTTCCGATCAATCAGTTGTATGGCAGCTATAAGATATAGTCGGCCGATCCTGGCCGTTCCAACTTATATACTGCGTGCAAAGAAAATAAGGATGTGTGCAAAGTTTCAAGACGATAGCTTTAAAACTGAGAGACAAGTTTGCGTAGAAACAGACAGACAGACGGACAGACAGACGGACAGACGGACATGCTTATATCAACTAAGGAGGTGATCCTGATCAAGAATATATATACTTTATAGGGTCGGAGATGTCTCCTTCACTGCGTTGCACACTTTTGACCAAAATTATAATACCCTCTGCAAGGGTATAAAAATTGGTGAATACAAGAAATGCTTGCAACTGTTTTTTCTTCCTTTGGCGGTGGCTCCTCATGGCTCTTACATTATTGGCTGGTGGCCTATTGATGAGAATAATTTGATTCAACTTTGAATCCAGACCCCAAACTGACATATTTCTTTGCGAAGACGAAATCCTGCCTGGTCCATACGGGCTACGGGTTGGCCCTGGGGCTGATGAATTTCCGAATTGTATTCTGTTATCTTAAATGCTCCTATGTGAGTAGCTATTGTTTGCATCAAAGCATCGGCTATCACCAATTGTTGATACGCCTGCGCCAAATCTATTTTTGCGAATATTGAGCCTCCTCCTATCGAGCCTCCTCCTAATAGCGTGTTTAGTGTAGGAATTTGATGGCAAAGCGGCTGCACCGCTCTGTTAAACGTAGATTTATAATCACAAATGCGAATGGAACCTAATCATCTTTCTTGACTATAGAGACCGTCAGAGCGGCCCATTCAGAATACTCTACAGGCTCAAGTATTTATTGAGCACAGAGACGGTCCAACTTTTCTCCTATGGCTTGATGAGTGCGTAAAGAATTCGACGCGGTGGCAGTCTGACCGGTGGAACTTCTTGGTCCACTTTGAGAGCCACTGGCGGCCCCGCATACTGCACGTCATGAATGCCTTCTATGCGGATTCCGAGGGGTTTAAGCCAGTTTCATCCTAAGAGGTTTGACCCGGTGGCGGACGTGACGACCAGGGAAAGGTTACTGATACGGCCATTGTTGTAGCTGATTGAATTGTCAGTGATTCCCTTGACCAGAATAGGGTTACGCTGAGAGTCGCTAAGCTTTAGGTGGCACTTGACGAGATCGGGATTACCGTTTGGCCAGATGTACCGATACGAAGATGTACCGATCACCTTCATGATGGTGACCGGCGACCCGGAATCAACTTCGAACTTCGAATGTTCGAACTAATATGAGCGACCGTTGATGACCACGGCCATTGATTTCTTGGAACCGGAACCATTTGATGAACGCGTCCGTGCGATTCCCTGTTGCAATGCGTGGTACTGGGCGTAGGTAGGATTAGGTTGACCCAGCTCAACTGTTTGACGAATATGCCAGTTTGGCCACAGGAATAGCAAGTGGCGTTGCAAATCGGACACTTCTTACGGACGTGAAGAAAAATAGTAGACAATTGTGGGGAGTCAGGGATTTATTATAACGACGGGGAATTGATGAATTTCCCGTGACTGAAGCTTGATCTGCATTGGTTTGCGATTAAGTGAAAACTGACTGCAAATGGCGAGATCGCTACGCGAGATAATGCACTCGCATACATAACAGATTTAATTACGGCTAACGGTAGCTTTCTTCTCGCAAAGCTCTCAATCTGACATAACTTTGACATAAGGCTTTCTTCCTCAAGCTGGATGTTGATATCCCATTTTGAACCGCAGGTTTTCTTATTCCGGCTCTAGCTCGTCAGAAGCGTGGTAAGCAAAAGCGTTTTAGGGTAAGCCAAAAAAGGGAGACGTTATAAAGAATACTATGGAGGAGGGGACAACATAGATATTTCTCCCATTCTTCTCAAATTGGCTTTATTTGACATTTTCCCACGACGCAACGAATTTTGCCACGACCCCTGAAGTTCGGCAATCGCTACAGAGGCTGACTACAGGTCACGGATAAAAATAAAATTAATTATATTATTCAAACGTTATACAATGAATTATTAACTTTAATATAAACATGTTAAGCATTCGAAAAACTCGAAACAAAAAAAACGAATAAATAAATGGTAGATTTGCAATAATAATAGGTCATTAAATAAAAAACATCAGAAAAGGTTCAAAAAGCTTGTATAAAGATCAGAATGGTAAAGTGCCAGTTTAAATGGTATTTGGGCAAAAAAATATATTGATAATAGGAAATTAGTCACACCCGTATGCATCTGTTGAAATTATCCTTTTACATGGCAAGAACACAGATTTTTATACCCTCTCAGAGGGTATTATAATTTTGGGCAAGAGTGTGTAACATAGTGAAAGATACAGGGTGACAATAAATAACCCGGACAAACATTTATGATCATAACTTTTTAAGGAACTGTATTTGAGAAAAAATGCAGATATACAACTTTTAAATAGGTATTGTGTTAACATATATTTAGAAGGTTTCGAAGTGGCTTCCTTGGGCTGCGATGCAGAGCCCAAAACGTTTCTGGAAATTTAGCCCGATGGGCCGGAGATTTTCTTCCGGTAATCGATCACATTCTCGAAGCAATGATTGCTTCAGCAGCTCCAAACTTATATGGCGTTTAGCACATGCCTGGGATTCTAAGATAGACTACACACTGTAGTCCATCGTATTAAGATCTGGCGAGTAAGGTGACCATTCACTGGATGTGATAAAGTCCGGAAAATTGGCTTTGCACTAGTCCTGAGTCAATTTGGCTCTATGGGCTGGCGCTAAATCCTGTTGAAACGTCCACTCCGTATCACTGAAGTGCTGCTCAAGGATGCACAACAGTTTCCAAAATGTCCCGGCGGTACACTTCTTGATTGATTTTGACCCCTTGATCGATGAAAACAAGGTGTGTTTTGCCGGTGGTGCATATTCCTCCCCAAACCATTAAAGACTGCTCACATTGACGGCGCTCGATTATTGCAGAGGTACCTGGAGCTTCAGCAGACCAGCTTCTGTCATTTTGGTGATTGTGCTTTAGCTAACGGCATCTTTGGAGTCTCACGCGCTTATTGTCATCCGTAAGAAGATGTACTTTTTGGAGCTTGTAGGGCTTGAGATTAAGTTCATTTTTTGCAATCAACCGAACACTTTCTCGATTCACTCCGATTTCACGGGATTTTTTCTGACCGAGACTCTGCAATTCTGAGTGATCCGCTTTTTCACGATCTGGCGAATTCTGGAAGTGTTACTTCTGGAATTCTGGAATCACAAAAATGTAAATATATTTGTTTCAGAAAAGTAAAAGTTATCGATAAATGCATTTATTTAAGGGCTGCATCATAACACATTTACAATAGATTGCTTCAAAGTTTGTCCGGGTTATTTATTGTCTTCCTGTATATTTTTATATACAGAAGGTGGTCAAAAAAGTATGACGGTATTTTTGCTAGCTGTCTAGATGTTTATTGCATTGTTCTAGGCGTTTTTATCGCATCAGGTTGGAATGTCTTGTTGGAAACGTATTTTCACTAAAAAATGCGTTTGACAGTACGTTTTTTGGTTCAGTTGCTTTTTGTTATAGCGTCGCAAGCATGGAGCGTCTAGATTAGCAGCCATAGATTCGGCCAAGAACCGTTTTAATCCATTTGAAAAATCTTCACAAAGAAACCGGATGTATGGGTGCCGGAAGTTTGACCGTATCGACGCATCCAATTTGCAGAGACGGAATTGTCTTTCATCAGGGCCACGCCAGGCCACTCACATCCTGGATGACGCGCCAGAAGCTCTGTGAGCTCGGATGGGAAGCTTTTTTTCATCCACCATATAGTCCAGACCATGCAACAAGCAATTATCATCTGTTTATGTCCATAGCAAAAGAAAATGAAAGTCGCAAGTTGGCCACAAAAGAAGCCTGTAAAAAATTGACTCTGCGAGTTTTTTGCCAATAACGAAGCGGGCTTCTATGAGCATGGCAAAGTTGGAAACTAGTCATCGACCAATATAATAAATTATTGAAAAATAAATCAAAATACCGCAATATTTTTTTGACATCCTTATATATGAAAATCTCTTTAAGATATAACCCGGAAATTCATTTAATAAAGAACATTTAGACAACAAATAGGGTTGCCCCTAAAAACAAATAATGACTTATATTATATGTGGTGGTGGTTTATATTTTAATAAACACCTTTCTACATTATGGTTGTTTGGAACAGGGAGCAGAAATCCGGCAACTTAAAATTGCCACTGGTAAATCTTGACATCGGTAACGTAGTCAAAGGCGGCACTTACCTATATGGCACTGTCATCACTGGTGCAGTCGAAAAGAGTGAAGGGTGTTTCGAAACTGGATCATTAGCTATTTCCACTTCGCATGCACCACCTTAGTAGCCAGATAAAATAACTTTGAATACAAATCCCCATTTCACAAAAATTCAGTGCTTGTGGTGCACAAGTCACAATAACCCACATGATAATTCGACTCGTGCAAGTATCGACATCAAATCGAAAGCTCTTTTTCAACAATACTGAAAACTTGGCATCATACAATATAGAAGCATTTGCTAGTCGCCCCTCGACCCGCAACAATGAGAGGGAAAGCCCATTTCATAGGATTCATACACAACTGGTGTTACTCTTGATACTAGTGCTTTTGAACTATGTCGAAAATTTTCTTAGGGGCTACATTAAATTGAAAGCTAAAGCAACAATAACACAATTTAATACTAATGTTCAAGATTTTCTTATTAAGCAGAACATATAAATGAACACTCGCAAAAGTTTGAGTTGAGGGGAAAATTCTTCCATCACTTCCAATACATATGAGGTGGAGACCATTGAAGTTAATAAGATCGCATTCGGATATTGCTATTGGCCAACTAATTCGACCTACCAAATTGAGGAAGGCTAAAATAAATTAATAAGGATAGAGGGACTATTTTCTAACTAAATAACTTTTTTAACTAAATTTACATAACTAAACGATCGGAAATTAAATGAATTTAATGTTTAATTAAATTAATTAAATAAATTTTGGATTCTAAAATTAAATTTTTTATATAAAACTAATTTATAATGAAATTCTCACAAAGATATCCGATATTTAGGATATATATCCGATCTTAACAGGAAGGGAATAATTGGAAAGCTTTGCCCGAAGCTGGCTTCTATAGTTTGCAATTTTTTATACCCTTGCAGAGGGTATTATAATTTTGTCCAAAAGTGTGCAACGCAGTGAAGGAGACATCTCCGACCCTATAAAGTATATATATTCTTGATCAGGATCACTTCCTGAGTTGACATGAGCATGTCCGTCTGTCCGTCTGTCTGTTTCTACGCAAACTAGTCTCTCAGTTTTAAAGCTTAAGTCTTGAAACTTTGCACACACCCTTCTTTCCTTTGCACGCAGTATATAAGTCGGAACGGCCGGGATCGGCCGACTATATCCCATAGCTGCCATATAACTGATTGATCGGATATAGTATAACTTTGGTGTTTTTAGAGTTACAGAGTTCAGATTTTGTACGAATGCTTTTTTTGGCTAATTAATACCTACCAAATTTCATAAGGATCAGCCGACTATATCTTATAGCTTCCATATAAGTGATTGATCGGAAATGCTACAACTTCCGTGTTTTTGCAGCTAGAGAATTCGGATTTGGTACGAATGCTATTTTTGGAAAAATAATAGAACATGCCAAATTTCATAAGGATCAGCAGACTATATCCTATAGCTGCCATATAACTGAACAATCGGAAATTACCTAACTTTCGTGTTTTTGAAGATTTTTGAAGAAAGTTGGAACTTCGTACAGATTCTTTTTTTGGTCAGTTGATCCAACCTACCAAATTGCATAACGATCGGCCGACTATATCTTATAGCTGCCATATAACTGAACGATCGGAAATAGTATTTGGTAAAAATACCAAATTTGGTATTTTTGAAGATGGAAGCTTGGTACTTTGTTTTAGATTTTTTATTGTAATAAATTGGTTATATTATGATATTCTCATAAGGATCGGCCAATTTAATCCGATGTTTGCGATATATATCCGGTTTTAACTGCAAGGGTATATCAACTTCGACTCCGCCCGAAGTTAGCTTTCCTTTCTTGTTCTACTTACAAAATGCTAGAAAGCTTATCTATTAATCAAAACCAAATTCAAAGATAAAAATTTTGACATAGACATAGTTAGTTGTTAGTTATGTAGTTATCGCTAATTTAGTATAAGATAGTTTAGGGCGGAACGGGACAGAAAATTCATAACTTAGGCTAAAGATTAGAAAAAAATACAGAGATCATTTTTAACGTTGTTGAGGCAACATTTTTATTTTTTCGTTAAATTAGCAGTCACTACTTATTTTTTATTTTAAATAAATAGTGTAATAAAATAATTAAATACAAAAAAGGGGTGACAGTGACACGGTGTTTTTACGCAAAGAAAATAAAAAAATATTCAAAACAAAATTAATCTGCTCGCGATGCGTTTGTGAAGTGTAACTTTAATTTAATATTATATATTTTATTCAATAATATTGAACCCTCCTTTTAATTCTTGGCGCATACATACTTGAAAATAAGTAGAGCTACCACAAATAAAAACTTTTGACATACATAACTTACAAACTGTCTATGGACAAAATTTATAAAAATAAATCCCCATCGAAAATGCCCTTTTAATGCCTTTTAATGTTTTTCGGTGTCATTGGAAACAATTTTTTTTCGGAAACTCAGTGCCTCGACTGAATATAATATAGTGACATATCCTTAGTATCATACATAAACTATGTAAATGTCTACACACCCATACACTCACACATACACATTAAGTATTTGTCAGAACTTACCCTTGAGACTTAGATTCAAATAGGCAAATGCACCGAACATGATCCCTAGCCAAATCAAACCTAAACATAATTGAGGATGGAAAAGTACTTATAAACAAATCCTCAGACTAAACAGACCGAGGGAAACATGCATTTAGCACGTTCCCATAATTTAGATCCCCAAACCCAATTCGGAAAACTCAAATTTCGGGACCACAGCCAAAAACAAATTCAAAAGCAAGAATCCAAAGTCCAATCGGGAAAGTTCTCAGCCTAAACAATAAAACACACTCAATTAGAACAAGCACACTCAAGTAAAGATCGAAAGCTCCACAACCGAGGTATGTATGATCGTAAAAGAAGTCAGAGTTAGGAGTGGAGTTCAGTTTGATATCTACAAGTAGTAGGTTGGTGTTCTTCAACTAAAAATATTTGTAACCAGTTGGATATAAGAAATAAAGATAATTTTTTTTATTGAAAACTTATGGTACAAACATTTAATTGGCGCAGTCGGTAGGATTTCTAAAAAGGTATTTACACCAAGTTATCGGTACTGGTCAACAAAGAAGGATAGTACTATACGACTAGTTTATCCTGATCAGCGAAAGTGACTAAAAGAAATCCGCAAAAGAATTTATGTGCAGTGCGACTGTATATAAATACAATTAATTAAAAATCCAATTCGGTCAATAACTCTAAGAATTTTCGTGCGACAATATTGCAATACCAAACTTCAAAACGACGAAAATGGCAACACCACAGTTATCCGAGATCTATCTCAATCAATTGATTGGACAAATCAAGGAACTGCCTTATTTCGACGGCAACCCAATAGAGCTCAGCCGATTCATTACACGGGTCGAGTATCTGTTGCAATTATACCCAACACAGGATGTGAGGCAAAACCATATCATCTACGGGGCCATCGAGAGGACCATTGTCGACTCAGCACAGGCAGTCATCGCAGAAGAAAAAACCACAACATGGATGCAGACGAAACTGGCCCTGATCAAAGCATTTAAGGACCATAGGCCATACGAAGATGTTATCCGCAACGTACATCAAACACCTTATCCGGGGAGCATCAGTAAGTTCATAAACGAACTTAAAATCAGGTCCTCCGTAGTTTTAAATAAGTTAGAATTAGAAATGGATCAGACAGATAAAACAATTTATACAAGTTCATTGAACAAAACTCCCGGACAGATTGTATAATTCACTATCGAAAAGAGATATTACAACTATTACTAATTTAAAAGAGGCAGCAATGGCTCTAGGCCATTGGGATTCAGATCCAGGTAAAACCAGGTATTATGATCATATTATGATCATTCAAAACCAGGTAATATGATCATCGTAGGAATTTGGGAAATTCAAGACAGAATGAAAATTACTCGAGAAATAATTCAAATCATTATCCCCGACGTAACTCAAATAATTATCTGAATTATAATTCAGGATCAAACAATCCAGCAAATATTCCGAATTCACCTGCCAGAAACCAAAACGGAGGCAATCATCACGAACTTAGAAGAAATTTAAACCAAGGTAGAGCTCAGAACCCCATGAATTTTCAGGCATCAACTTCTAATAATTCTCCAAATGCACCTGTTAAGAGACTGAGGGAAAGTGAAAGCGCCCAAAGTAGAATGGACGTAAATTTTCAGCAAATAGCCTCGGAAACCGAAAACAGTATCCTTATATCAGAGTAGTAGTCAAAGGTAAAACTCTCAAAGCAATGATTGATACAGGATCTTCCATTAACATCATGAGAGAAAACTCAGGAAATTTTGCAGAAACTAACGAAAATCAGAAAGTCTACACATTAAATGAACCAATTAACTTACTTAAAAGCATTACATTAAATCCCAGTAAAATTTGCCCAGTAAAACAAAAATTTTTCTTACATAAATTCTCGGAGAATTATGACATACTTATAGGCAGAGATTTTTTAAAAGAAAGTAAAGCTAAGATAGATTATGAAGATGAATCAATTACATTAGGAAACAAAAAACTTTTCATTGAATTCTTTATCATCTTTCATTGAATATGGTGAAGATGATAAAGAGGGCAAGACCGCACTAAAATGCCTTAGCCCAAAATCATCCGAGCAAGAAGTTAAAGAGGGCAAGACCGCACCAAAATGCCTTGGCCCAAAGTCAACCGAAAAGAAAGAGGAAAAGGATGAGACCGCACAAGATTGCCTTAATCCACCTCTATCAGAGGATGATTCATTTAATTTTTCCATAAACAACGAACTTAGGGAATGCAATGAATTTCGTCTCGAACATTTAAATGAAGAGGAAAAGAAAGATTTAAAAAGGGTTTTGTTTGAATTCAAAGATATTCAGTACAAGGAAGGTGAAAATTTGACTTTTACTAGTACAATAAAACATTCAATACAAACAAAACACGAAGACCCGATATATAAAAAGCCATACAAATATGCGCAAGCTTTCGACGAAGAAGGTAATACACAAATTACTGAAATGATTAAACAAGGAATAATTCGAAAGTCGAAATCTCCTTATTGTTCACCAATCTGGATAGTCCCAAAGAAAAGCTATGCTTCAGGAAAGAAAAAATTCAGATTAGTAATAGATTATAGGAGTTTAAATGAAATCACAATAAATGATAAATTCCCGATCCCTAGCATGGACGAAATTCTAGACAAATTAGGAAAATGCCAATATTTAACAACACTCGATTTAGCCAAAGGCTTCCACCAAATTCAAATGCATGAAAATTCCATAGCAAAAACTGCATTTTCAACTAAACATGGGCATTACGAATATACCCGTATGCCATTTGGTCTCAAAAACGCCCCTGCAACTTTTCAAAGATGTATGAACAATCTCTTAGAAGATTTAATCTATAAAGATTGTTTAGTATACTTGGATGACATCATTATTTTCTCCACTTCATTGGAAGAACATATTTTGTCTCTTAAGGGGGGACATCTGAGTAGAATTTTGAAAAAATCGAAATTTTTTTTTTTCGCTTAAAGAACTCTTTATGGTCTTAAAAATGACATATCAAAAGATAGAGTCCGGCAAAAGTGTCTATGTGTCGAAATTTTTCATTCTGCGGCGATGCCTCACAGGTATATCCCACAGTACTTAAAACTTTAAACGCGTTTTTCTCCAAACCGCTTTTTTGAGTTGGCCGAACACATAACTCGAATAACTCTTAACCTATCGATCTAAAGTTTTGACAGTATACTCAGAATACCTATGTCTATCGACACACGAAGTTTTTTTTTTATTTTGCTTACTTTTTTTTTTCAACAATTTTGTGACGTTTTTTGTTCGTGAAAATGGAAAATTTTTTTCAATCACTCACTATTTTGCAAAAAATCAATATATCGAAAAAATCCTACGTGTGTCGATAGCCGTTGAGATACAGAAACTAACCAAACTTGATTTTTTGTTCTAGATCAAAAATTAAGGACGTTAGGGTGTTCGGCCATGGACCCCCTTTAAAAAAATAGGGCCTACGAATAAGGGCTGCAGGGCCGCCATTTTGTTTTCGATTTATTAAAAAAAAATGTTATTGTGAACTTTGAATATAATATAATAAAACCTCATTTACAAATTTTCGATTAGCTGTTTTGATTTGGCCAAAAAAAATTCCAGAAAATCCCCTTTTTTTTAGCCTGTTACTCAGATGTCCCCCCTTAAGAAGGTTTTTGGAAAATTAAGGAACGCCAATTTGAAATTACAATTGGATAAATGTGAGTTCATGAAAAAGGAAACTGAATTTTTGGGTCATATCGTAACTACAAGTGGTATCAAACCTAATCCTAATAAAACCAATGCCATAACAAATTTTCAATACCTAAGACCCCAAAACAAATAAAGTCATTTTTAGGATTATGCGGCTTCTATCGCAAATTCATTCCTAATTTCGCTAATATTGTAAAACCAATGACAGTTAAATTAAAAAAAGGAGCAGTAATTGATATAAAGTGTAAAAATTACATAGAATCATTCGAAAAATTAAAAGTACTTATCACTTCAGATCCAATACTTATTTATCCCGATTCCAGTAAAACATTTTCCTTAACAACTGACGCAAGTAATATAGCAATCGGTGCAGTATTATCACAAAACCATAAGCCCGTATGTTATGCAAGCAGAACTTTAAATGAGCACGAAATTAATTATGCCACGATAGAAAAAGAATTTTGAGCAACGAAATATTTCAGATCTTACTTATTCGGAAGACGTTTTGAAATACTCAGTGACCATAAGCCTCTTGTTTGGCTGAACAATATCAAAGAACCAAACATGAAGTTACAGAGATGGAAAATAAAACTAAATGAATTTGATTACGAAATTAAATATCTACATACCTGGAAAAGAAAATTATGTAGCTGACGCTTTATCCCGAACCAAAATAGAAGAAAATATGTTGGGAGAAGTAGCCGAAAGCGTAGGCGCAACCGTACATAGTGCACAGGAAGACAACCAAAATTACATACCAATAACGGAACGGCCATTTAATTATTTCTCTTGACAAATGTAATTAATAAAAGGAAATGAAGACCAAACGAAAGTACAGCATTAGGAAGAACTGGCAAAAGAAATAATTAAAGAATATTTATGTACAAAGAAAAGCGCTATTTACATACATAATGATTCAGATTTCCCAACATTCCAGAAAGTTTTCGTAGAAATAATCAATTCCAATCATTTAACAAAGTTAGTAAGATGCACAACTAAATTAGAAGATATCTTGACATACGCAGAATTTAAGGAGAAAATATTGGGAAGACAAAAAGAATTATTACATCCAGGAATAGAAAAAACAATTAATTGGTTTAAAGAAAAATACTATTTCCCTGACCATCAAAATTTAATCCAGAACATTATTAACGAGTGCGAAATTTGTAACATATCTAAAACAGAACATAGAAACACAAAACTTTCTTTTCAAACCACTCCAGAAATACAAAAACATCCGTGAAAAATACGTAATGGATTTTTATATAGTGGGTAATCAACAGTTTTTGTCTTGTATTGACGTGTATTCAAAATTTGCCTCATTAGTAGAAATAACAAGTAAAGATTGGTTAGAAGCGAAAAGAGAAATAATGAAAGTATTTAATGAAATGGGAAAACCACAAGAAATTAAAGAAGATAAGGATTCAGCATTTATGTGTGTAGCTTTACACAACTGGTTAAATTCGGAAGGAGTAAAAATTCAGGTAACAACAAGTAAAAATGGTATATCAGACGTTGAAAGATTCCATAAGACAGTTAACGAAAAACTACGAATCATTGGAAGTGAGACAAATATTGAAAATAGGTATACTAAATTCGAGTTAATACCTTACATTTATAACCACAAAACAAAACATAATGCTACAAACAGAGTACCAGCCGACATTTTCATGTATGCAGGAACACCCGATTATGATACACAGGATAAGAAAATCAATAAAATTAATCAGCTAAATAAAGACAGACATGATTATGAAATAGATACCAAATATAAGCAATCTCCGTTAGTAAAATCAAAAACAACTAACCCATTTAAAAAGACAGGAAATATCAGACAAGTAGATGAGAAACGTTTCGAAGAAACCAACAGAGGCAGGAAAATTACTCATTATAAATCTAAATTTAAAAAGAAAAAAATAATTAATGATAGTAAATATAATAATTCCAGACAAACAGAAGAAACCGAATGGATTCAACAACCATAAGCATGTCGTAGAATGGCTAGTTTGCCCATTGTACTTGTGCGCCGTACAGCTTTGGCGTGGCGACACATTGTCGCTAGTAGTTTAAATACGCACAGTAGCTGAGAAAAAGGGACACACTCTGCTGCTGAGCATGGTCTGATCGTAGAGCGCGGACTGAATTGAGAGAAACAGAGAGAGCAATAGAATTTAAAAGGATGATGAAATTAGACAAAACTCTGTGTTACGCAGTTCAGTTGGGAAGCGTCTCTTGTAACGAACAGAACTTGCTGTGCAATTGTGCTTGATAATGGAAACTATGGACGGTTCTCCGACATCAGAAGTGGGATCTGCTTTGCCTACTGATCGTGCCACCGATCCGTATTTGTCAGCGTTGGAGCTGCACAACCGCAACCTACTAGAGATCATCAAAAACATGCAGACACCAAGGGCACCGCCAACCGATGGAAAAGCGTCATATGTGACTTTGCCAAAATTCAATCCTGATAGTGCTGGAGCGGATGCTTCCTCTTGGTGTTCAACAGTAGACCTCATTTTTGCGGATAACGGGCTCGAGGGTAGCAACCTGGTGATCGCCCTAAGCAAGGCACTAGAAGGCTGCGCATCACAATGGCTTTCTCAAATTTGCTTCGCCGGCATCTCTTGGGCGCAGTTCAAGGAGCTGTTTATACAACGCTTTGTCGGGATTGAGACTTCTGCCACCATGCTATTAAATGTTCTGAATGGTCGACCAAAGCCGGAAGAGGGCTTCGCTGAATACGGTAGCCGTATTGTGACGCTACTTATGTCAAAATGGAAAGCCAAAGATTTGGAAGAAATAGCGGTATCTGTGACTCTGGCTCACATGGCGCAAATAGACAACAAGTTGACGCACTGGGTTTTTACAAACAACGTGAAAACTCGCAATGAACTACAACAACAGTTACACGCACACTCTTACAAAAAGCGCAGTATAAACGACGACTCAACAGGCACGGAGCGCAAGAAGTGAAACACCGATGAAACGCAATTACTGTGGAAAGGCTGGCCATAAATACGCTGAATGCCGTGCTCGCTTGGAGAAGGGCCAGAGCAAAGGCAAAATCCACAGCGGCAGCAACATGACTGGACCGAAGGATCGGTCAAGTGTTAGGTGCTTTAAGTGCGACGAAATGGGACATTTTGCATCCGCTTGTCCAAAAGGCCGAACGTATGAGAAGCGGGTGGATATCTGCACAGTAGCTCCGCCGACTGAAATAATAAGGGCATTTGGTGAGTCTATTCCATTTTGTTTTGATTCGGGTGCTGAATGCTCCTTAGTGAAGGAAAGCGTCGTGGAAAAATTTAAGGGAAAAAGAATAAATAACATTGTAAAATTTAATGGTATAAGTAACGATGCCATTTGTAGTACTCAGCAAGTATTATGTAATATAAATATTAAACAATACTGCATTGAAATTTTGTTACACGTAGTTATGAATAAGTATCTGAAATACGATGTGTTGGTTGGTCGTGAAATCCTTAGCTAGGGCTTTGGAGTAACAACAGACGCCGACAAATTCCAAATTTATAAAAAAAAAAGGGTAGATGTTTTGACTGTGTTTTGACTGATTACAAAGATATCTTAAATGCTGATATTGATTTAATAGAATCCGATAAAATGGCCTTAACAAATATCCTAAAGTGTTACTTTGATTGGTTTATCAGCGCCATTCCAAAAACTCGAGTCTCGACAGGGCAGTTAGAAATAAATTTAATAGATCCACTAAAGACAGTGCAACGGCGTCCTTACAGGCTAAGCGAGCAAGAAAAAAAACCATGTGCGCTGTAAAATTGATGAATTATTGAAAGCAAATGTTATTCGTCCAAGTTTCTCACCTTTCGCCAGCCCTATGATGTTAGTAAAAAGAAAAACGGCACTGACCAGTACGAGTTTTTGACCATGCCTTTTGGCTTGAAAAATGCACCTTCCGTGTTCCAGAGGGCCATAATAAGAGCATTAGGAACTCTAGCACACACATATGCTATCGTTTATAATGATGATGTGTTGGTTATAGCCGAAACCAAAGAAGAGGCGTTGGAACGGTTGCGTACTGTACTAGAAACATTAAGTAAGGCCGGATTTTCGTTTAATGTAACTAAGTGCTCCTTTCTTAAAACTCGTATAGAGTATCTGGGGTTCGAAATAAGCAACGGGGAAATTAGGCCAAACGCACGTAAGATAAAAGCATTAATTGATTTACCGCCTCCACAATCTGTGTCGCAGTTACGACATTTTATTGGTTTGGCTTCATATTTCAGACAGTTCGTTCCAAAATTTTCGGAGACTCTCAAGCCTTTGTATCAACTAACGTCAAAGAAAATTGCAACTTTCGCTTGGCAACCAGACCACGAGCAAATACGAGTTAAAATCATATCCGTTTTGACACAGGCACCCGTTTTGATCATATTCGACCCGCAATACGCTATAGAGTTGCACACTGACGCAAGTTCAATCGGCTATGGAGCTTTATTATTGCACAAAATTGATAACAAACACCATGTCGTTGAATATTATAGTAAATGCACGACTCGGCAGGAGGAGTCCAAATATCATTCTTATGAATTAGAGACGCTAGCAGTAGTTAACGGTGTCCGATATTTCCGCCATTACTTGCAGGGACGTAAATTTGTCGTATATACAGACTGCAATTCTTTGAAGGCTAGTCGCACAAAACTCGACTTCACGCCGAGGGTACATACCATAGGTGGTGGGCATTTTTGCAATCGTTTAACTTTGACTTAGAGTACAGAAAGGGTGAACGAATGGCGCACGTAGATTGTCTATCTCGGAATCCAGTGCCTGAAAAAAATAATGATCAAAATAAAATACCTGAGGAAAATAGTGGTCAGAATAGAATACCTAAGAAGCGAATAAATCTGACTGAGGTAACCGACAACTGGTTAATTTCGGAGCAACAGCGTGATAGTGAGATTTTGGAAATATCAACTAAATTAAGAAATAATGAACTACCAGATAATTTAGATAAAACTTATGAATTACGTAAAGGTATTTTGCATAGAAAAATACAGCGAAACGGTAAAACTAAATGTCTACCGATAATTCCAAGGTCATTTAGATGGGCAGTAATCAATCATGTCCACGAATCAATAATGCATTTGGGATGGGAAAAGACATTGGATAAGGTTTATAGCTATTATTGGTTTGAAAACATGTCAAAATATGTACGTCGGTTCGTAGAAAACTGTATTACTTGTAAATTGTCGAAGCCACCCGTAGGTAAAGTGCAGGCAGAGTTACATTCTTTTCCCAAGATAGATATACCGTGGCACACGTTACATATTGATATAACAGGAAAATTGAGTGGTAAAAACGACTTAAAAGAATATGTTATTGTGTTAATAGACGCGTTTACAAAATTTGTTTATTTTTACCACACTTAGAAAATAGATACGGAAAATTGTGTTAAGGCCGTAAGATCGGTTGTTTCTTTATTTGGCTTGCCCACCCGAATTATAGCAGACCAAGGTCGCTGTTTTGCGAGTTCAGATTTTCGTGAGTTTTGTTCTTCACAAAAAAAAAGGCTGCGCATCACAATGGCTTTCTCAAATTTGCTTCGTCGGCATCTCTTGGGCGCAGTTCAAGGAGCTGTTTATACAACGCTTTGTCGGGATTGAGACTTCTGCCACCATGCTATTAAATGTTCTGAATGGTCGACCAAAGCCGGAAGAGGGCTTCGCTGAATACGGTAGCCGTATTGTGACGCTACTTACGTCAAAATGGAAAGCCAAAGATTTGGAAGAAATAGCGGTATCTGTGACTCTGGCTCACATGGCGCAAATAGACAACAAGTTGACGCACTGGGTTTTTACAAACAACGTGAAAACTCGCAATGAACTACAACAACAGTTACACGCACACTCTTACAAAAAGCGCAGTATAAACGACGACTCAACAGGCACGGAGCGCAAGAAGTGAAACACCGATGAAACGCAATTACTGTGGAAAGGCTGGCCATAAATACGCTGAATGCCGTGCTCGCTTGGAGAAGGGCCAGAGCAAAGGCAAAATCCACAGCGGCAGCAACATGACTGGACCGAAGGATCGGTCAAGTGTTAGGTGCTTTAAGTGCGACGAAATGGGACATTTTGCATCCGCTTGTCCAAAAGGCCGAACGTATGAGAAGCGGGTGGATATCTGCACAGTAGCTCCACCGACTGAAATAATAAGGGCATTTGGTGAGTCTATTCCATTTTGTTTTGATTCGGGTGCTGAATGCTCCTTAGTGAAGGAAAGCGTCGTGGAAAAATTTAAGGGAAAAAGAATAAATAACATTGTAAAATTTAATGGTATAAGTAACGATGCCATTTGTAGTACTCAGCAAGTATTATGTAATATAAATATTAAACAATACTGCATTGAAATTTTGTTACACGTAGTTATGAATAAGTATCTGAAATACGATGTGTTGGTTGGTCGTGAAATCCTTAGCCAGGGCTTTGGAGTAACAACAGACGCCGACAAATTCCAAATTTATAAAAAAAAAAAGGGTAGATGTTTTGACTGTGTTTTGACTGATTACAAAGATATCTTAAATGCTGATATTGATTTAATAGAATCCGATAAAATGGCCTTAACAAATATCCTAAAGTGTTACTTTGATTGGTTTATCAGCGCCATTCCAAAAACTCGAGTCTCGACAGGGCAGTTAGAAATAAATTTAATAGATCCACTAAAGACAGTGCAACGGCGTCCTTACAGGCTAAGCGAGCAAAAAAAAAACCATGTGCGCTTTAAAATTGATGAATTATTGAAAGCAAATGTTATTCGTCCAAGTTTCTCACCTTTCGCCAGCCCTATGATGTTAGTAAAAAAGAAAAACGGCACTGACCAGTACGAGTTTTTGACCATGCCTTTTGGCTTGAAAAATGCACCTTCCGTGTTCCAGAGGGCCATAATAAGAGCATTAGGAACTCTAGCACACACATATGCTATCGTTTATAATGATGATGTGTTGGTTATAGCCGAAACCAAAGAAGAGGCGTTGGAACGGTTGCGTACTGTACTAGAAACATTAAGTAAGGCCGGATTTTCGTTTAATGTAACTAAGTGCTCCTTTCTTAAAACTCGTATAGAGTATCTGGGGTTCGAAATAAGCAACGGGGAAATTAGGCCAAACGCACGTAAGATAAAAGCATTAATTGATTTACCGCCTCCACAATCTGTGTCGCAGTTACGACATTTTATTGGTTTGGCTTCATATTTCAGACAGTTCGTTCCAAAATTTTCGGAGACTCTCAAGCCTTTGTATCAACTAACGTCAAAGAAAATTGCAACTTTCGCTTGGCAACCAGACCACGAGCAAATACGAGTTAAAATCATATCCGTTTTGACACAGGCACCCGTTTTGATCATATTCGACCCGCAATACGCTATAGAGTTGCACACTGACGCAAGTTCAATCGGCTATGGAGCTTTATTATTGCACAAAATTGATAACAAACACCATGTCGTTGAATATTATAGTAAATGCACGACTCGGCAGGAGGAGTCCAAATATCATTCTTATGAATTAGAGACGCTAGCAGTAGTTAACGGTGTCCGATATTTCCGCCATTACTTGCAGGGACGTAAATTTGTCGTATATACAGACTGCAATTCTTTGAAGGCTAGTCGCACAAAACTCGACTTCACGCCGAGGGTACATACCATAGGTGGTGGGCATTTTTGCAATCGTTTAACTTTGACTTAGAGTACAGAAAGGGTGAACGAATGGCGCACGTAGATTGTCTATCTCGGAATCCAGTGCCTGAAAAAAATAATGATCAAAATAAAATACCTGAGGAAAATAGTGGTCAGAATAGAATACCTAAGAAGCGAATAAATCTGACTGAGGTAACCGACAACTGGTTAATTTCGGAGCAACAGCGTGATAGTGAGATTTTGGAAATATCAACTAAATTAAGAAATAATGAACTACCAGATAATTTAGATAAAACTTATGAATTACGTAAAGGTATTTTGCATAGAAAAATACAGCGAAACGGTAAAACTAAATGTCTACCGATAATTCCAAGGTCATTTAGATGGGCAGTAATCAATCATGTCCACGAATCAATAATGCATTTGGGATGGGAAAAGACATTGGATAAGGTTTATAGCTATTATTGGTTTGAAAACATGTCAAAATATGTACGTCGGTTCGTAGAAAACTGTATTACTTGTAAATTGTCGAAGCCACCCGTAGGTAAAGTGCAGGCAGAGTTACATTCTTTTCCCAAGATAGATATACCGTGGCACACGTTACATATTGATATAACAGGAAAATTGAGTGGTAAAAACGACTTAAAAGAATATGTTATTGTGTTAATAGACGCGTTTACAAAATTTGTTTATTTTTACCACACTTAGAAAATAGATACGGAAAATTGTGTTAAGGCCGTAAGATCGGTTGTTTCTTTATTTGGCTTGCCCACCCGAATTATAGCAGACCAAGGTCGCTGTTTTGCGAGTTCAGATTTTCGTGAGTTTTGTTCTTCACAAAAAAAAAGGCTGCGCATCACAATGGCTTTCTCAAATTTGCTTCGTCGGCATCTCTTGGGCGCAGTTCAAGGAGCTGTTTATACAACGCTTTGTCGGGATTGAGACTTCTGCCACCATGCTATTAAATGTTCTGAATGGTCGACCAAAGCCGGAAGAGGGCTTCGCTGAATACGGTAGCCGTATTGTGACGCTACTTACGTCAAAATGGAAAGCCAAAGATTTGGAAGAAATAGCGGTATCTGTGACTCTGGCTCACATGGCGCAAATAGACAACAAGTTGACGCACTGGGTTTTTACAAACAACGTGAAAACTCGCAATGAACTACAACAACAGTTACACGCACACTCTTACAAAAAGCGCAGTATAAACGACGACTCAACAGGCACGGAGCGCAAGAAGTGAAACACCGATGAAACGCAATTACTGTGGAAAGGCTGGCCATAAATACGCTGAATGCCGTGCTCGCTTGGAGAAGGGCCAGAGCAAAGGCAAAATCCACAGCGGCAGCAACATGACTGGACCGAAGGATCGGTCAAGTGTTAGGTGCTTTAAGTGCGACGAAATGGGACATTTTGCATCCGCTTGTCCAAAAGGCCGAACGTATGAGAAGCGGGTGGATATCTGCACAGTAGCTCCACCGACTGAAATAATAAGGGCATTTGGTGAGTCTATTCCATTTTGTTTTGATTCGGGTGCTGAATGCTCCTTAGTGAAGGAAAGCGTCGTGGAAAAATTTAAGGGAAAAAGAATAAATAACATTGTAAAATTTAATGGTATAAGTAACGATGCCATTTGTAGTACTCAGCAAGTATTATGTAATATAAATATTAAACAATACTGCATTGAAATTTTGTTACACGTAGTTATGAATAAGTATCTGAAATACGATGTGTTGGTTGGTCGTGAAATCCTTAGCCAGGGCTTTGGAGTAACAACAGACGCCGACAAATTCCAAATTTATAAAAAAAAAAAGGGTAGATGTTTTGACTGTGTTTTGACTGATTACAAAGATATCTTAAATGCTGATATTGATTTAATAGAATCCGATAAAATGGCCTTAACAAATATCCTAAAGTGTTACTTTGATTGGTTTATCAGCGCCATTCCAAAAACTCGAGTCTCGACAGGGCAGTTAGAAATAAATTTAATAGATCCACTAAAGACAGTGCAACGGCGTCCTTACAGGCTAAGCGAGCAAGAAAAAAAACCATGTGCGCTTTAAAATTGATGAATTATTGAAAGCAAATGTTATTCGTCCAAGTTTCTCACCTTTCGCCAGCCCTATGATGTTAGTAAAAAAGAAAAACGGCACTGACCAGTACGAGTTTTTGACCATGCCTTTTGGCTTGAAAAATGCACCTTCCGTGTTCCAGAGGGCCATAATAAGAGCATTAGGAACTCTAGCACACACATATGCTATCGTTTATAATGATGATGTGTTGGTTATAGCCGAAACCAAAGAAGAGGCGTTGGAACGGTTGCGTACTGTACTAGAAACATTAAGTAAGGCCGGATTTTCGTTTAATGTAACTAAGTGCTCCTTTCTTAAAACTCGTATAGAGTATCTGGGGTTCGAAATAAGCAACGGGGAAATTAGGCCAAACGCACGTAAGATAAAAGCATTAATTGATTTACCGCCTCCACAATCTGTGTCGCAGTTACGACAATTTATTGGTTTGGCTTCATATTTCAGACAGTTCGTTCCAAAATTTTCGGAGACTCTCAAGCCTTTGTATCAACTAACGTCAAAGAAAATTGCAACTTTCGCTTGGCAACCAGACCACGAGCAAATACGAGTTAAAATCATATCCGTTTTGACACAGGCACCCGTTTTGATCATATTCGACCCGCAATACGCTATAGAGTTGCACACTGACGCAAGTTCAATCGGCTATGAAGCTTTATTATTGCACAAAATTGATAACAAACACCATGTCGTTGAATATTATAGTAAATGCACGACTCGGCAGGAGGAGTCCAAATATCATTCTTATGAATTAGAGACGCTAGCAGTAGTTAACGGTGTCCGATATTTCCGCCATTACTTGCAGGGACGTAAATTTGTCGTATATACAGACTGCAATTCTTTGAAGGCTAGTCGCACAAAACTCGACTTCACGCCGAGGGTACATACCATAGGTGGTGGGCATTTTTGCAATCGTTTAACTTTGACTTAGAGTACAGAAAGGGTGAACGAATGGCGCACGTAGATTGTCTATCTCGGAATCCAGTGCCTGAAAAAAATAATGATCAAAATAAAATACCTGAGGAAAATAGTGGTCAGAATAGAATACCTAAGAAGCGAATAAATCTGACTGAGGTAACCGACAACTGGTTAATTTCGGAGCAACAGCGTGATAGTGAGATTTTGGAAATATCAACTAAATTAAGAAATAATGAACTACCAGATAATTTAGATAAAACTTATGAATTACGTAAAGGTATTTTGCATAGAAAAATACAGCGAAACGGTAAAACGGTAAAATACCTGAGGAAAATAGTGGTCAGAATAGAATACCTAAGAAGCGAATAAATCTGACTGAGGTAACCGACAACTGGTTAATTTCGGAGCAACAGCGTGATAGTGAGATTTTGGAAATATCAACTAAATTAAGAAATAATGAACTACCAGATAATTTAGATAAAACTTATGAATTACGTAAAGGTATTTTGCATAGAAAAATACAGCGAAACGGTAAAACTAAATGTCTACCGATAATTCCAAGGTCATTTAGATGGGCAGTAATCAATCATGTCCACGAATCAATAATGCATTTGGGATGGGAAAAGACATTGGATAAGGTTTATAGCTATTATTGGTTTGAAAACATGTCAAAATATGTACGTCGGTTCGTAGAAAACTGTATTACTTGTAAATTGTCGAAGCCACCCGTAGGTAAAGTGCAGGCAGAGTTACATTCTTTTCCCAAGATAGATATACCGTGGCACACGTTACATATTGATATAACAGGAAAATTGAGTGGTAAAAACGACTTAAAAGAATATGTTATTGTGTTAATAGACGCGTTTACAAAATTTGTTTATTTTTACCACACTTAGAAAATAGATACGGAAAATTGTGTTAAGGCCGTAAGATCGGTTGTTTCTTTATTTGGCTTGCCCACCCGAATTGTAGCAGACCAAGGTCGCTGTTTTGCGAGTTCAGATTTTCGTGAGTTTTGTTCTTCACAAAAAATTTATTTGCATTTAATTTCCACCGGTGCGAGTAGGGCCAACGGTCAGGTCGAGCGAGTAATGAGCACACTCAAAAGTATGCTGACTGCTGTGGAAACCGGTCAGAGATCGTGGCAGGATGCGTTGGCCGAGGTGCAATTGGCAATGAATTGTACGGAGAATAGAGTAACTAAGTTTAGCCCATTAGAATTGTTAATTGGTAAGGAAGCTAGACCTTTTGGCTTACTACCAATAAATGAAGAAGTTGATGACAAAATAGATAGAGAAAATCTTAGAAAACAAGCCAAACAAAATATGCAAGACGGCGCACGATATGATAAGCGAAGGTTTGATAGTAATAAGGCGAACATTGTTAAACATAGTTTAGGCGATCATGTTTTGATTAAGAACGAGGAGCGTCATCAAACTAAGCTTGATCCTAAATTTAAAGGGCCGTTTGAGATTGTCAAAATACTAAATGGAGATAGATATCTGTTAAAGTCCTTAACAAGTAAGAGAACTTACAAATATTCCCATGAATTCTTAAGAGCTTTGCCGAATAATCAGCTAATACGCGAAGATAGAGACGGCATGATGAAAAATGCATAAAAAAAAAAAAAAAAAAAAAACAAGAAAGGAAAGCTAACTTCGGGCGGAGCCGAAGTTGATATACCCTTGCAGTTAAAATCGGATATATATCGCAAAAATCGGATTGAATTGGGCGATCATTATGAGAATATCATAATATAACCAATTTATTACAATAAAAAATCTAAAACAAGGTACCAAGCTTCCATCTACAAAAATACCAAAGTTGGTATTTTTACCAAATACCATCTCCGATCGTTTAGTTATATGGCAGCTATAAAATATAGTCGGCTGATCGTTATGCAATTCGGCATGTTGTATTATTTTGCCAAAAATAGCATTCGTACCAAATCCGAATTCTCTAGCTTCAAAAACACCGAAGTTGTAGCATTTCCGATCAATCAGTTATATGGAAGCTATAAGATATAGTCGGCTGTATGAAATTATGGTAGCTCGTACTAATTAGCCAAAAATAGCATTCGTACAAAATCTGAACTCTGTAACTCTAAAAACACCAAAGTTATACTATATCCGATCAATCAGTTATATGGCAGCTATAGGATATAGTCGGCCGATCCCGGCCGTTCCGACTTATATACTGCGTGCAAAGGAAAGAAGGGTGTGTGCAAAGTTTCAAGACGATAGCTTTAAAACTGAGAGACTAGTTTGCGTAGAAACAGACAGACGGACAGACAGACAGACGGACAGACGGGCATGCTTATATCAACTCAGGAGGTGAATATAGGTGAAGAATATATATACTTTATAGGGTCGGAGATGTCTCCTTCACTGCGTTGCACACTTTTGGACAAAATTATAATACCCTCTGCAAGGGTATAATAAAGAAAGTTTAAAGTGAAATTGAGTCTTGTGGTATTGAAAACTAAACACACGGGGACGTGTGAGTTGTCAGGAAGGCCGTGTCGTAGAATGGCTAGTTTGCCCATTGTACTTGTGCGCCGTACAGCTTTGGCGTGGCGACACATTGTCGCTAGTAGTTTAAATACGCACAGTAGCTGAGAAAAAGGGACACACTCTGCTGCTGAGCATGGTCTGATCGTAGAGCGCGGACTGAATTGAGAGAAACAGAGAGAGCAATAGAATTTAAAAGGATGATGAAATTAGACAAAACTCTGTGTTACGCAGTTCAGTTGGGAAGCGTCTCTTGTAACGAACAGAACTTGCTGTGCAATTGTGCTTGATAATGGAAACTATGGACGGTTCTCCGACATCAGAAGTGGGATCTGCTTTGCCTACTGATCGTGCCACCGATCCGTATTTGTCAGCGTTGGAGCTGCACAACCGCAACCTACTAGAGATCATCAAAAACATGCAGACACCAAGGGCACCGCCAACCGATGGAAAAGCGTCATATGTGACTTTGCCAAAATTCAATCCTGATAGTGCTGGAGCGGATGCTTCCTCTTGGTGTTCAACAGTAGACCTCATTTTTGCGGATAACGGGCTCGAGGGTAGCAACCTGGTGATCGCCCTAAGCAAGGCACTAGAAGGCTGCGCATCACAATGGCTTTCTCAAATTTGCTTCGCCGGCATCTCTTGGGCGCAGTTCAAGGAGCTGTTTATACAACGCTTTGTCGGGATTGAGACTTCTGCCACCATGCTATTAAATGTTCTGAATGGTCGACCAAAGCCGGAAGAGGGCTTCGCTGAATACGGTAGCCGTATTGTGACGCTACTTATGTCAAAATGGAAAGCCAAAGATTTGGAAGAAATAGCGGTATCTGTGACTCTGGCTCACATGGCGCAAATAGACAACAAGTTGACGCACTGGGTTTTTACAAACAACGTGAAAACTCGCAATGAACTACAACAACAGTTACACGCACACTCTTACAAAAAGCGCAGTATAAACGACGACTCAACAGGCACGGAGCGCAAGAAGTGAAACACCGATGAAACGCAATTACTGTGGAAAGGCTGGCCATAAATACGCTGAATGCCGTGCTCGCTTGGAGAAGGGCCAGAGCAAAGGCAAAATCCACAGCGGCAGCAACATGACTGGACCGAAGGATCGGTCAAGTGTTAGGTGCTTTAAGTGCGACGAAATGGGACATTTTGCATCCGCTTGTCCAAAAGGCCGAACGTATGAGAAGCGGGTGGATATCTGCACAGTAGCTCCACCGACTGAAATAATAAGGGCATATGGTGAGTCTATTCCATTTTGTTTTGATTCGGGTGCTGAATGCTCCTTAGTGAAGGAAAGCGTCGTGGAAAAATTTAAGGGAAAAAGAATAAATAACATTGTAAAATTTAATGGTATAAGTAACGATGCCATTTGTAGTACTCAGCAAGTATTATGTAATATAAATATTAAACAATACTGCATTGAAATTTTGTTACACGTAGTTATGAATAAGTATCTGAAATACGATGTGTTGGTTGGTCGTGAAATCCTTAGCTAGGGCTTTGGAGTAACAACAGACGCCGACAAATTCCAAATTTATAAAAAAAAAAAGGGTAGATGTTTTGACTGTGTTTTGACTGATTACAAAGATATCTTAAATGCTGATATTGATTTAATAGAATCCGATAAAATGGCCTTAACAAATATCCTAAAGTGTTACTTTGATTGGTTTATCAGCGCCATTCCAAAAACTCGAGTCTCGACAGGGCAGTTAGAAATAAATTTAATAGATCCACTAAAGACAGTGCAACGGCGTCCTTACAGGCTAAGCGAGCAAGAAAAAAAACCATGTGCGCTGTAAAATTGATGAATTATTGAAAGCAAATGTTATTCGTCCAAGTTTCTCACCTTTCGCCAGCCCTATGATGTTAGTAAAAAAGAAAAACGGCACTGACCAGTACGAGTTTTTGACCATGCCTTTTGGCTTGAAAAATGCACCTTCCGTGTTCCAGAGGGCCATAATAAGAGCATTAGGAACTCTAGCACACACATATGCTATCGTTTATATTGATGATGTGTTGGTTATAGCCGAAACCAAAGAAGAGGCGTTGGAACGGTTGCGTACTGTACTAGAAACATTAAGTAAGGCCGGATTTTCGTTTAATGTAACTAAGTGCTCCTTTCTTAAAACTCGTATAGAGTATCTGGGGTTCGAAATAAGCAACGGGGAAATTAGGCCAAACGCACGTAAGATAAAAGCATTAATTGATTTACCGCCTCCACAATCTGTGTCGCAGTTACGACAATTTATTGGTTTGGCTTCATATTTCAGACAGTTCGTTCCAAAATTTTCGGAGACTCTCAAGCCTTTGTATCAACTAACGTCAAAGAAAATTGCAACTTTCGCTTGGCAACCAGACCACGAGCAAATACGAGTTAAAATCATATCCGTTTTGACACAGGCACCCGTTTTGGTCATATTCGACCCGCAATACGCTATAGAGTTGCACACTGACGCAAGTTCAATCGGCTATGGAGCTTTATTATTGCACAAAATTGATAACAAACACCATGTCGTTGAATATTATAGTAAATGCACGACTCGGCAGGAGGAGTCCAAATATCATTCTTATGAATTAGAGACGCTAGCAGTAGTTAACGGTGTCCGATATTTCCGCCATTACTTGCAGGGACGTAAATTTGTCGTATATACAGACTGCAATTCTTTGAAGGCTAGTCGCACAAAACTCGACTTCACGCCGAGGGTACATACCATAGGTGGTGGGCATTTTTGCAATCGTTTAACTTTGACTTAGAGTACAGAAAGGGTGAACGAATGGCGCACGTAGATTGTCTATCTCGGAATCCAGTGCCTGAAAAAAATAATGATCAAAATAAAATACCTGAGGAAAATAGTGGTCAGAATAGAATACCTAAGAAGCGAATAAATCTGACTGAGGTAACCGACAACTGGTTAATTTCGGAGCAACAGCGTGATAGTGAGATTTTGGAAATATCAACTAAATTAAGAAATAATGAACTACCAGATAATTTAGATAAAACTTATGAATTACGTAAAGGTATTTTGCATAGAAAAATACAGCGAAACGGTAAAACTAAATGTCTACCGATAATTCCAAGGTCATTTAGATGGGCAGTAATCAATCATGTCCACGAATCAATAATGCATTTGGGATGGGAAAAGACATTGGATAAGGTTTATAGCTATTATTGGTTTGAAAACATGTCAAAATATGTACGTCGGTTCGTAGAAAACTGTATTACTTGTAAATTGTCGAAGCCACCCGTAGGTAAAGTGCAGGCAGAGTTACATTCTTTTCCCAAGATAGATATACCGTGGCACACGTTACATATTGATATAACAGGAAAATTGAGTGGTAAAAACGACTTAAAAGAATATGTTATTGTGTTAATAGACGCGTTTACAAAATTTGTTTATTTTTACCACACTTAGAAAATAGATACGGAAAATTGTGTTAAGGCCGTAAGATCGGTTGTTTCTTTATTTGGCTTGCCCACCCGAATTATAGCAGACCAAGGTCGCTGTTTTGCGAGTTCAGATTTTCGTGAGTTTTGTTCTTCACAAAAAATTTATTTGCATTTAATTTCCACCGGTGCGAGTAGGGCCAACGGTCAGGTCGAGCGAGTAATGAGCACACTCAAAAGTATGCTGACTGCTGTGGAAACCGGTCAGAGATCGTGGCAGGATGCGTTGGCCGAGGTGCAATTGGCAATGAATTGTACGGAGAATAGAGTAACTAAGTTTAGCCCATTAGAATTGTTAATTGGTAAGGAAGCTAGACCTTTTGGCTTACTACCAATAAATGAAGAAGTTGATGACAAAATAGATAGAGAAAATCTTAGAAAACAAGCCAAACAAAATATGCAAGACGGCGCACGATATGATAAGCGAAGGTTTGATAGTAATAAGGCGAACATTGTTAAACATAGTTTAGGCGATCATGTTTTGATTAAGAACGAGGAGCGTCATCAAACTAAGCTTGATCCTAAATTTAAAGGGCCGTTTGAGATTGTCAAAATACTAAATGGAGATAGATATCTGTTACAGTCCTTAACAAGTAAGAGAACTTACAAATATTCCCATGAATTCTTAAGAGCTTTGCCGAATAATAAGCTAATACGCGAAGATAGAGACGGCATGATGAAAAATGCATAAAAAAAAAAAAAAACAAGAAAGGAAAGCTAACTTCGGGCGGAGCCGAAGTTGATATACCCTTGCAGTTAAAATCGGATATATATCGCAAAAATCGGATTGAATTGGGCGATCATTATGAGAATATCATAATATAACCAATTTATTACAATAAAAAATCTAAAACAAGGTACCAAGCTTCCATCTACAAAAATACCAAAGTTGGTATTTTTACCAAATACCATCTCCGATCGTTTAGTTATATGGCAGCTATAAAATATAGTCGGCTGATCGTTATGCAATTCGGCATGTTGTATTATTTTGCCAAAAATAGCATTCGTACCAAATCCGAATTCTCTAGCTTCAAAAACACCGAAGTTGTAGCATTTCCGATCAATCAGTTATATGGAAGCTATAAGATATAGTCGGCTGTATGAAATTATGATAGCTCGTACTAATTAGCCAAAAATAGCATTCGTACAAAATCTGAACTCTGTAACTCTAAAAACACCAAAGTTATACTATATCCGATCAATCAGTTATATGGCAGCTATAGGATATAGTCTGCCGATCCCGGCCGTTCCGACTTATATACTGCGTGCAAAGGAAAGAAGGGTGTGTGCAAAGTTTCAAGACGATAGCTTTAAAACTGAGAGACTAGTTTGCGTAGAAACAGACAGACGGACAGACAGACAGACGGACAGACGGGCATGCTTATATCAACTCAGGAGGTGAATATAGGTGAAGAATATATATACTTTATAGGGTCGGAGATGTCTCCTTCACTGCGTTGCACACTTTTGGACAAAATTATAATACCCTCTGCAAGGGTATAATAAAGAAAGTTTAAAGTGAAATTGAGTCTTGTGGTATTGAAAACTAAACACACGGGGACGTGTGAGTTGTCAGGAAGGCCGTGTCGTAGAATGGCTAGTTTGCCCATTGTACTTGTGCGCCGTACAGCTTTGGTGTGGCGACACATTGTCGCTAGTAGTTTAAATACGCACAGTAGCTGAGAAAAAGGGACACACTCTGCTGCTGAGCATGGTCTGATCGTAGAGCGCGGACTGAATTGAGAGAAACAGAGAGAGCAATAGAATTTAAAAGGATGATGAAATTAGACAAAACTCTGTGTTACGCAGTTCAGTTGGGAAGCGTCTCTTGTAACGAACAGAACTTGCTGTGCAATTGTGCTTGATAATGGAAACTATGGACAGTTCTCCGACAAGCATAATATAAAATTATTATGCTTATGATTATATTAACTTCTTCAATTCAAATTACGAATGGACAAAACATCGAAATAAATCCGAAAAAAGCCCAAAATGGATACTTAATGTTTAAAACAGGCACGATAGACATTCCAACTAATTATGAGAATCAATTAATAAGTATAAATATCACGAAAACAGAACAAATCTTTGAAAAATTAGTAGAAAAAGCATGTGAATTCAAAGTAACATTGCAGATAGAATATTTATTGGGAAAACTTCAACGAGAAATTAATGAAATTAAAATCGCAAAACGTAGCAAAAGAGGGTTGTTAAACATTGTAGGAACGACTTACAAATACCTATTTGAAACATTGGATCAGGATGATAAAGAAGAGTTAGAACAGAAAATCGATACATTAACTGAGAATAGTATTCAAAGTAATGATTTAAATAAGATCATTGATGTCGTAAACAATGGATTAGATTTAATCAACAAATTTAGAAACGAGGAAGAGAGAACAACAGGATAACGTCCTAATATTTAATTTACAACACTTCACAGAATACATAGAAGACATTGAGTTAGAAATGCAACTAACAAGACTTGGAATTTTTAACCACAAACTTTTGAAACATGATAATTTAAAACAGGTGAATTCCGAGAAATTGCTTAAAATCAAAACTTCCACTTGGCTCAAAACTAATACAAATGAAAATCTGATTATGTCCCACATTCCTACTGAAATATTTAAAGCCCCTGTTTTCGAAATTTTTCCCTACCCAGATGAAGACAATAACATCCTAACAGAGAACACGGTCAATAAGTATTTCCTACATGATGAAAAAGTATTTGATAAAGAAACAGGAAAGATTGTATTTGACGAATGTATAAATGGAATAATTAGACAAGAAAATACAGGTTGTAAATACACTAAATCTCATAAAAATTTCCAAATTAATTATATTGAACCAAATATTTTATTGACATGGAACATCCCTAAAACATTTTTAAATCAAAATTGCATTAATAAAGAAATTTCTATAAGCAGAAGTAACCTTATCAAAATCCTTAATTGTTCGGTCCAATTGAACGAATTTATCCTTTCAAATACAATGGCAGATTACACCCAAACCGTTTATGTCAGTAATAATGTAACAAAATTAGAACCACTAACATATATCCAAACAAAAGAAATTATATAAACACACACAAAATATTATAATGTATTACAAATTATAACTACAACCACGTTTATAATTACAATTATAAGTTTATCTTTGTATCTATTCTATAAGTTTAAAAGTTTACCAAAGAAACTAATTGTAAAATATGTAAAACCAAAGGAAGAAACACCAAAGATTCCAGAAATTGTAAACGATCAACCTAATATGAACATAGGAGAGCATCTTATGTTATACCAAAGATTATAAAGTACATAGATGGGACATCAGGGCCAAAAACGGTCAACTTTTTTCGTCGAGCTTGTTGGTGAGGGGGGAACGAACATACATACGACTTTATTTTTAGAACTCTTTACATGTATGCGTAAAAAAAAGGGTGCGTCTTTGTATGTATGTGTGACTGCTCGCAAGACGGCGTAAAAATTTGTTGGCTTCCAATTTTCATTTTCAATTTCTTGTTTCTGTTTTCAATGGGCCGATGTGGTAGTCAGTAGAACAAATAGTATTTTTAGTCGCTGCAGTTTAAGACGGGGTGGTAGCGTAATGCATAGAGTAGTTACTTTATGTACAATCTTTTTGTGTTCAAATCCTAGTAAGGACTTGTAACTTTTTCTTTCTTTTATAATTTTTTTTTTATTTTTCTTTAATTGTAGTTTTAATGAAAATTTAATACTATGTCCGGCTAATAAAATTTCAAGGGAGTCCCTACGGAATTTTGTCATCCGACACGTCAGTCACATATTTTTACAAAAATTGTAATAGAATGCAATTAAAAATAATAATACTAAAGTAAATATGAAAAGGAAAAAAAAACATTATTAAGAAAATTAAAGTAAAAAAAAATAAAAGAAAATATAAAAATAATCATAAAACTGAAACGTTTTAAATAATTTTAACGACCGCCCAGTAACAAAATCGAACCCAGGTCCCGAAGGATAAGGATCGCGCGCTGTCCATCTAGGCTACCCTCGAAGTTGATCTAACGGTAGTTAAAGTTGGTATTAAAGAAAACGCAAGGATCCATAGTAAAATCCGAGCTGAAGAGTAAAGATAGTAGAAGATATTTCTGATCTCTTTGCTCTCACACTATTCGATTTGAACGTTTCAAACTCTCATTGTTCCAAAAATGTTACTTTCTAACAAGAAAGGAAAGCTAATTTCGGGCGGAGCCGAAGTTGATATACCCTTGCAGCTAAAACAGGATATATATCGCTAAAATCGGATATAGTTGACCGATTCTTATTGGAATATCATAATATAACCAATAAATTACAAGACAAAATCTAAAAAAAAGCCCAAACTTCTATCTTGAAGAACCCCAAAGTTGGTATTTTTACCAAATACCATTTCCAATCGTTCAGTTATATGGCAGCTATAAGATATAGTCGGCCGGTCCATATGAAACTTGATAAGTCGTATTATTTTTCCAAAAATAGAATTCATAGAAAATCCCAACTTTCTAGCTCGAAAAACACTGAAGTTATGCCATTTCCGATCAATCAGTTATATGGCAGATATAGGATATAGTCGGCTGATCCTTATAAAATTCGGCATGTTGTATTATTTTGCCAAAAATAGCAATCGTACCAAATCCGAATTTTCTAGCTTTAAAAATACCGAAGTTATAGCATTTCCGATCAATCAGTTATATGGCAGCTATAAGATATAGTCGTCCGATCCTTATGAAATTTGGTAAGTCGCCAAAATTTTGCCAAATTATTTTGCCAAAACTAGCATTCGTACAAAATCTGAACTCTGTAACTCTAAAAACACCAAAGTTATACCATTTCCGATCAATCAGTTATATGGCAGCTATAGGATATAGTCGGCCGATCCCGGCCGTTCCGACTTATATACTGCGTGCAAAGGAAAGAAGGGTGTGTGCAAAGTTTCAAGACGATAGCTTTAAAACTGAGAGACTAGTTTGCATAGAAACAGACAGACGGACAGACAGACGGACAGACGGACATGCTTATATCAACTCAGGAGGTGAATATAGGTGAAGAATATATATACTTTATAGGGTCGGAGATGTCTCCTTCACTGCGTTGCACACTTTTGGACAAAATTATAATACCCTCTGCAAGGGTATAAAAATAGAATTCTCTCTCTCTCTCTCATCTGCCAGCCGTTTGTCGTGGAACCCGCTCTCAAATATTTTCATTTTACAGCGGGTTTCACGACTCGGCCTGTCAATATGCCGTAGAACCCGCACTTATAAAGATTTTTACAGCGGGTTTCACTACGAACTGAGGCGATTTTAAGGTGATTTTAGGGTGATTTTAAAATTTTGTATTTTTCTTGAATGGATTATAAATTTTGTTAAAAAGTTTAAAACAATAAAAATATAATATAAATAGATTTAAAATAAAAAAAAAGTGGACTTCCCTTGCCTGATTTGAACTCATTTTACTCTGCACATCAGCCAAGCACTCTACCACTAGGCTATCCCTCAATCGTTGTCGCGGGAAAAATTTCTCAAACTTAACTAGTCGCGCAATGGAACCCGCTCGTTCCAGCGGGTTCCAGCGCTGGAACCCGCCATAGAAAATTTTTCTTTGTATGAGATGTCCCATCTATGTACTTTATAATCTTTGGTTATACCCAAACTTATCGTCCTGAGGACAGGCCACATTCAAAGGTTGGGGGAGTGACATATCCATAGTATCATCAATAAACTATGTAAATGTCAACACACCCACACACTTACACATACACATTAAGTATTTGTCAGAACTTACCCTTGAGACTTAGTTTCAAATACGCAAATGCACCGAAAATGATCCCTAGCCAAATCAAACCTAAAAATAATTGAGGATGGAAAAGTACTTATAAACAAATCCTCAGACTAAACAGACCGAGGGAAACATGCATTCAGCACGTTAACATAATTCAGATCCCCAAACCCAATTCGGAAAACTCAAATTTCGGGACCACAGCCAAAAACAAATTCAAAAGCAAGAATCCAAAGTCCAATCGGGAAAGTTCTCAGCCTAAACAATAAAACACACTCAATTAGAATAAGCACACTCAAGTAAAGATCGAAAGCTCCACAACCGAGGTATGATCGTAAAAGAAGTCAGAGTTAGGAGTGGAGTTCAGTTTGATATCTACAAGTAGTAGGTTGGTGTTCTTCAACTAAAAATATTTGTAACCAGTTGGATATAAGAAATAAAGATAATTTTTTTTATTGAAAACTTTTTTTATATGTTTGTTATAAAACAAACATTTAATTATATATATTTAATTATTATTCGACTATCAATTAATTAATGAATTATTTTCTTTATCTCGCCCTATATTAATTTATTATTTTCTCGTTTTTCGCCAGATATTAAATTAAATATATATTTTTTCGTTTTTTAGCTTAATTATTTTAATTTAAATAATTAAAAATAAGGGGGCCTTAAAATAAGGGGGCCCATAGCCTAGTGCAGTGGTGGGCAAAACTAACACATGTTTAAAATTTGAGTGTGTGCGTAGCAGAGAAAAACAATGAGAGCAGAGAATTCACTGAGCGAAAAAAACTTATTTTTTTATTTAATTTTTCGTTATTCAAAAGTTTGAATGTGAACTAAAATAGTGTATTTTATTTTAAAGACATCTTTTCTAGCAACATTTCTTAAAAAAATGAAAAACTACGCTTCCCTATCTTTATTTTCTATGGAGAAAACTTTTTTCAACCCAATTTGTGAGAAAATTTTTCTCAGTGGAAACATTTTGATTTTTAAGTTTGGGCTGTCAAATGAGTCAAAATGAGAGCAAATGAGAGAACTTCTAAAAAAAATTGAGAATGCTCACACTGTCAGTGTGCCGGCAGCGCTGCGGCAGAATTTCCTACCCTATACTCGCGTGCTATGTAAAATGAGAGTTTGCCCACCACTGGCCTAGTGGGTAGTGTAGCTGATATCGACAGGTGGCAGCCCCACCTCTGGGATAGGTTGCACCTGGCTAATCACCAGATCAACCGAAAAACAATTGATTAACGAAACTAATACAAGAAGAGAAGAGAAGAAACCAACCACCCCCCCAACCCGGTGACGACCATTCGCATATCGAAACGGACACGAATTGGACAAGGGAACGTGAGGACTTTAGTGGAACCAACCAGACTGGCGCAGTTTGAAGGAGAAATGCCCCGAAGAACAATAAAGCTGGGACACAATAAAGCAAAAACAGCGGCAAAAAATAAAGTTAGGTGGAGAGCCCTTGTAGAGGCCCTAAGCTCCCGAGAGGAGTAATAAGGAAAAAAAAAAATAATAATAATTAAAAATAATAAAAAAAAATATTTTAAATTATTAGAAATTGTTATTTTATAAATAAATATTGTTGTCTGTTTATTAAAAAATAAATAAAATCAGAAAATTTATAATAATAAACAGAAAATAAAATACACTACCCTTAACCACTAACCATACAGCATATAGACAACCCATTTCATACAACGAAAATGGACGCAAAAATTTCTTGCGACAGGCCCCAGCAGGCCCCCGAGAGGATTTCTTAAGCTCATCGTTCGTTCATCTTACGCTCATACTCTCATTAAATGCTTTCTGTTTCTCAGTCTCTGAACGGAGCGCGATGAAGAAGGTTGGCCTGCGCTTCGGTTGATATTTGTATGTATGCGTGTCACACATTTACATACACGGCTGTATGTGTGCGTGCGATTTCGTTTCGAAGCCAGCGCACAACATTTTGATTTTTCTTACTTTTCAGGCTTGCTACCCTAACAAAATTCGGGTATTCGTTATTTGGTGAAATGACGAAAGAAATTATATTATTTTTTATATTATATTTTTTTATTATTTCAGCATACATTTTAAATTTATTTAGGAATAAGATTAAGTGTTGGCAGTACAATTTTTTGCATATACATATAGACTGAGATAGGAGCAGGGTATATTTCAGTCGACATTCCTTAAAACGCCCATCGCTTTTAAGTTTTTGTTGTTCTTCTTATGGATTGTGCCTGATTGTACTCTACTGATGGATTATTTTTAGGGGAGTGAGCAGACACAAAACTTTACTTTGACTTTTTATGCTGTATGGTTAGTGATTAAACTCAAGCTCGACTTCCCAGTTTGGCATTGCCAAAATTCAGTGAAAACTATTCGGAGTTTAACAAGAAAGGGAAGCTAACTTCGGGCGGAGCCGAAGTTGATATACCCTTGCAGTTTAAACCGGATATATATCGCAAAAATCGGATTGAATTGGCCGATTCTTATGAGAAAACCCTTATGAATATAACCAATTTATTACAATAACAAATCAAAATCAAAGTACCAAGCTTCCATCTTCAAAAATACCAGAGTTGGTATTTTTACCAAATACCATCTCCGATCGTTTAGTTATATGGCAGCTTTAAAATATAGTCCGCTGATCGTTATGCAATTTGGTAGGTTGTATTATTTTGCCAAAAATAGCATTCGTACCAAATTAGAATTCTCTAGCTTTAAAAACACCAAATCATATTATTTTGCCAAAAATAGCTTTTGTACAAAATCTGAACTCTGTAACCCTAAAAACACTAAAGTTATACCATTTCCGATCAATCAATCCCAGCCGTTCCGACTTATATACTGCGTGCAAAGGAAAGAAGGGTGTATGCGAATTTTTATGAATAGTGGACTGTATTATGGTTTTATTTTAGTTTTATGCATTTATTTTTACTATTTAGCGGGCTTACAATGTTTTTAAGCGGGGTTGCTATCAGCGAGCGGTTGCGGTTAATGTCAAAAAGATAATGCGGCCGGCTTGCAAAACGTGCAGAAAAAGAACTGAAAAACGATCGCGTGATGTTCTAATACTAACGCATTGCATTGCAGTTTCGGCTATGCATGTGAGCTTAAAGCTCCCAAATGGTAAAAAAGACAATGATGTGCGCAAAAATAGGTACGATAATAAAAAATTAATTAACAAGTAAAGAAGCAAATGTAATACTATTTAAATGCAAAATAAAGACGAACTATTTCTCAACATACCGGCCCCCCTTAACGACGGTTCAGTTCAAAGGAAGCACAGCAATTTTCGTAATAGGGCGCTTGTAGATTCCCTTGGCGGTTTAAACGGTGACCACCCGGACCCTCTGATCCTGGCCAGGATGAACTTCGGTGACTCGTCCTAGCATCCACTTGCTTGGCGGTTGATTGGGCTCCTTCAGCACAACCAGTGTGTTCACGGCAACATTTGGAGCATCTTGATGCCATTTCGTGCGAGGTTGAAGCGTGCTGAGATACTCGAGATTCCAACGTTTCCAGAAACCTTGAACCTTGGCCTGTAGTTGTCTCCAGCGCTGCAGTCTGTTGATGTTTACATCCAGGAAAGATGGTTCTGGTACCGAAGTGAGAGGCTGACCTGTTAGAAAATGAGAAGGAGTTAGCGGGTTAAGACTGTGATCGCTAGGTGCGCATAAAGGGCGAGAGTTCAGAAGCCCTTCAATCTGAATTAACAGGGTCGAATACTCCTCGAATGTCAAGGCACTGCTGCCAATGACTCGTTTTAAGTGCAGCTTTATGGATCTCACACCAGTTTCCCAAATGCCTCCGAAATGGGGAGCAGATGGCGGAATGAAATGCCAATTAATCTCGTGGCTGGCCATGAAGCTTGAAATTTCTTCATCTTGACTTTGAGCTATTGCCATTCGTTGCATTTCAGCTAAATCTCTTTTGGCTCCATGGAAAATCGTTCCATTGTCCGAGTATAAAGCCGATATAGGTCCACGTCGAGACCAAAAGCGTTTGAAAGCGGCTATAAAGGCGGATGTCGTCAAATCGCTGACCAATTCTATGTGAATCGCTTTTGTAGATAGGCAGACAAAGATCGCAAACCAAGCTTTGCCAAATCTTGGTGTCCGGCCTGTCGATGTTTTGATTGACACAGGTCCAGCATAATCCAATCCAGTGTGCAGAAAACAACGGGCGGGTTGAACTCGAAACTCCGGTAAATCAGCCATAAGTTGAGAACTCGTGTGTCTTCGCTGCAGAAAGCAAGTTCTGCAATTGAATAGAGTTTTGCGGACGAGGTTCCGAGCTCCTAGAATCCAATACCTTTGGCGTAGACTATGAAACGTGTATTCGACTCCAGCGTGTAACAATGCAGCATGTTGATAGCGAACTAGCAGACCAGCTATTGGATATTCCTTAGGAAGGAGAATGGGATGCTTTGCGTCATAAGTAGCTATAGAATTATCGATGCGACCACCAACACGCATTACTCTCTGCTCGTCTAGAAAGGGTGTGTAGCGAATCAACTTCGATTTCTTCGACAATGGCTGTCCGGTAGTTAACTGCTTGTACTCCACGTTGAAGAACTCCTCTTGAGCGTGCGTAAAGATCTTAGCTCGTGCATATTGTAGCTCCCACGCTGATAGGAATGGTGAAAGTCGATTCCTCTCACGAAGACGATGAACGAAGCGAAGGCAGTAGCTGACTATCCTTAATAAACGGGACCATGAGGAGGATTTGTTGATCATACAAGATAGCGAATTTCCGTCGTCGGAAATGTGTAGATTAACTTTCGTTTCAGCCTTCATCTCTTGACAGGCCTCTTCTTCTGTCGACAGAACAAACTTAGCTTTAACAGGTGGCCAAGCTGAACGTGACTGAGATAGCCAAGGTGGTCCATTCCACCATATTTGATGATCCACGAGGTCCTTTGGCAGTACTCCTCGCGATGCGCAGTCTGCGGGATTATCACCACTCCGAATATGTTGCCAGCAGCTGCGTGGGCAAACCTCTAGAATTTCAGCAGTGCGGTTGCAAACATAGGTGTTCCAAGTCCTAGGCGGAGAAGATAGCCAATGCAGGACTATTTCAGAGTCTGACCAACAATTGATTCTGGAAATAGGAACAGTTAATGATTGCTTGACCAGATAAATCAGTTTAGAAAGTAAATGAGCTACGTTTAACTCTAGTCGCGGAATAGAGATAGGCTTAATAGGGGCTGCGCGAGTTTTAGCCATAATCAGTTTGACAGCATATCCATTGTTGACTTCGACGTGGCTAAACCACGTTTAGCCACGACGTGAAATCGGTTCGACATCAGCAAATCCGTGCAGTTCCATTTCTTGATGTGGTGCAGATATGTAGCGAGGAACTCGACAAGTTTCCAATAAATGCATTTCCGATACAAACTGTTGTACTGCGGTAGTACTTCATTCCAATCGACAGAACTTAGCCAACTATCTTGAAATAGGATCTTCAGAAAAACAACAGTTGGCGAAAGCAAACCCAGCGGGTCGTAGATCTTGGCTAGTTCTGAAAGCAATATGCGTTTAGTAAGAGCAGTTGTAAATGCGGGGGTTTCTAATTTGAAGAAAATATAGTCCGGTTATGGTTCCCAACACAATCCCAGGACTTTAACAAATCGAAATGAGCGGTCTTCCTCTAAATCCTCTGGTGGATACTCACAAATCTCCTTTGGCAACGACTTTAAAAGGGCGTAACAGTTTGAGCTCCACTTTCGCAATTTGAATTGAGCTTCGCTAAGAAGCAGAATCAATTCATCTTTGAGTGCAATGAGATCCTTGATGTTGTCGCATCCAGTAGGAATATCATCAACGTACGCGTCTCTGTTGAGCACGACAGCAGCGGTGGGATACAATTCGGCATAGTCATTCGAGAGCTGTTTAAGAACTCGAACTGCAATAAACGGCGATGAAGCTAATCCATATGTTACTGTCAACAGTCGATAATGATCCAGCGTAGTGTTTTCATCCTTCCTCCAAACTATGCGTTGGTATTGTGTATGTTCGTCCGACACCAAAATGCCTCTAAACATCTTCTCGATGTCTGCACAAAATACATAACGATGCTGACGAAATCGAAGGCATACTCCAATTAAGTCCCTTTGAATAGGCGGTCCTATATGCAGTCGCGAATTAAGAGAATGACCCGTGGAATCCTTTCCAGAGCCGTCAAATACCACTCGGCAACGTGTGGTAGTACTATCTGGCTTAAAAACTGCATGGTGTGCCAAATAGTTGTAGCGTGCGGGATCCTCACCGCCTGCAGCAGCCGGAATCAATTCCATATGTCCTCGATTTAAATAATCATCCATGAAATCCACATATTGTTGTTTGAGTGCGGGGAAACTTCCAAATTTCCTTTCCAAAGCGGCGAAGCGGTTTAAAGCCTGTGGCAAAGTGGAGCCAATTGGCGTGCGGGGCTCCTTGAATGGACACGAGCATGTGTATTCAGAAAATGTTGTTCGGCGGGATCACTGGCGTCTATCGTTGTTTTACTCGGATGCACTTGTTCCATGTCCATAAATGAGCGAACTAAGGAATCCAAATCTTCAGAAGCGTGATGAACTTGTGCGTGCGTAGATGCTTCGTTACAATCAGTATAGCTGCCTGTAATAACCCAACCAAAATTAGTATGCAGTGCGATGGGGTATTCGATACCAAACTCTCGGCGATGTCCAGTATATAAGTTCCACAGCTGATCAGCGCCTAAGATAACGTCGATTTTGCCCGGAGATCCAAACGTCGGGTCAGCTACCGGTAGGCTGCGAATCTTGGTCCAAATAGTTGCATTTGATTTGACCTGCTGAGCTGGAATCGTAGAAGTTAGAGAACTCATAATTAGACAAGAGACTTCCAATGATGCAGTCGTGGTTCTAGAGAGTAAGGTGAAGCTAGCGCGACCTCGGCTAACACCAGCCGGGTTAGCACCTAAACCAACTACCGAAATGCGGGCATGCGTGCGAGGAATTCCGATCCTTTGGATAAAGGACTCAGATACCATGGTTATTGTTGATTCAGTATCGAGCAATAACCTACATGAGGTCTCGTTTCCCCATGTGTCAATTACATTGGCGACAAAAGTTGGCAGTAGGGCTGGATTGTTGGCCCTCTCCAAAATATGATGGCTAACAGCGGCAGTATTCGTATCAGCGGCAGTCGAGTGCGCAGCTGCCACAGGAACCGATCTTGCTTCAATCGGGTGTACTAACGTGTGATGCTTAGCGTTGCACTGACGGAAAGTGTTCGATGAATTACAATCCCTGACTTAATGCGATCGACTCAAGCAGTTGAAGCATAATTTTGTATCCGGCGGCTGACTACATCCAGTGCCTTGAATTCATTGCATGAATATATAGAATGCTGTCCTTGGCAATATATACATTCGCGAGACGACTGAGTTGATCCACTGGCATGAAAGGCGGCTTGGCGGCGTCTACTCTGGGCTGGTCTTGAGGGTTGCATTGCGGGTAAATCCTGACAAGACTCCAAAGTATTACAATGAGCGAAAAGAAAGGCGAACAGCTCATCTATGGTGACGTCTTCAGTGGCCGATAGACTGCAGTTGGCCCAAGCTTGTTTAATTTCTGAACCTAACTTTGACAGCAAAATATGAATGAGCCATACATCGCGGCTGTCACAGTTCAGCGCATGTAAGCCTCGAATGCATTCGTCGGCCGAGTCAATTACCTTGCGTAATTCTGCAATATTCGAATTGTTAGCGGTTGGCAACGATAAAAAATTCTGAACAAACGATCGAGCGATGAGCGACGGCACTATGTTTAATTAGGGACAGTGCTTCTCCCTCCAGATATGATTTGAGATAATGAAACTTTTGGCACTTGGAGAGCTTTTCGTTACTATTTACTGAGCTTAAGAACAGATCACTAAACTGGCTCCAATCCTCATATTTACCAGAAAATGTGGGAATCCGAATTTTCTCAAACCTTAAATCAGCAGTTCCCGATGAAGTATGAATTTTCTCCAAAAGGTTGTTTTGTCCCTCAAATAGGCGTTCCACTGTACTTGAAAGTAGAATGTTCGACTGGTCCTGTCGATGATCTTGACCTCCCATGTCCTTGATGGCGTTACTAAAAATAGCATGCGCGGCGTAGAACTTGTCTTCGTATTCGGGTATGTCCAATCCAGGGTCTTCATATCCCTCCTCCAAGTGAAATTCCACTTAATCATCTGAGAGCTCCATAAAGTGGTTGAAAGTGGCGACCAAACGCTCCAGCTTGAATTGCAGTTTCCACATTCTCACATCTTTGTGAAAACTCCACAGCACTGTTGATGGTGCGCGTTATTTGCCCCTTGCAGGCACCACGTTGTTGAATCGTTCTATGCATTATTGCGTTCATGACGAAAAAGCGGTAAATTTGTCTCTAATATTCACAAAAGTAAATGCACAAATAAACGCGGGTATCCGGCTCGAAGAACCAAAATTTCTTATGTTTATGAATAGTGGACTGTATTATGGTTTTATTTTAGTTTTATGCATTTATTTTTACTATTTAGCGGGTTTACAATGTTTTTAAGCGGGGTTGCTATCAGCGAGCGGTTGTGGTTAATGTCAAAAAGAGAATGCGACCGGCTTGCAAAACGTGCAGAAAAATAACTGAAAAACGATTGCGTGATGTTCTAATACTAACGCATTGCACTGCAATTTCGGCTATGCTTGTGAGCTTAAAGCTCCCAAATGGTAAACAAGACAATGATGTGCGCAAAAATAGGTACGATAATAAAAAATTAATTAACAAGTAAAGAAGCAAATGTAATACTATTTAAATGCAAAATAAAGACGAACTATTTCTCAACAGCGAAGTTTCAAGACGATAGCTTTAAAACTGAGAGACTAGTTTGCGTAGAAACAGAGAGACGGACATGCTCATATCAACTCAGGAAGTGATCCTGATCAAGAATATATATACTTTATAGGGTCGGAGATGTCTCCTTCACTGCGTTGCACACTTTTGGACAAAATTATAATACCCTCTGCAAGGGTATACAAATTTTATAAGTCTCTTCGAGATATTAGTAGATAAATTCGATAAATTTAATCATCTAATTTTTTGCCTCTCTGCTGAAGCGTTAGAAACTAACAAGGCATTCCAAGTCACCGAGAATAATTATTACAAATCCCTAGTCTAAAAAGAGTAAGTTAGTTAGTTAGTTTAGGTTTTAAGAACAATTTCGGGATATCACCCTGACCGGTCTGTGAACGTAAAAGATAAAGAGTAATTTTTCGAAATGTTGCCGTTGGCGTTCTCCAAAAAACTCTTCTTGAATGAATGGTATCGGGAAAATATAAGGCTTATTCCTCACCTCCTGTCTTACAGCCCGAATTGCCAAGAAGAATTGCTCGAATCGATAGATAGCAATTTGAAAAAATTCTGGTCCTTGGAAGAAGCACCAACTTCTTTTAAGCTTTTCACAGCTGAACTAAAGTTATGTGAGGAACATTATCAAAAGAATATTGTTGTACTGCCTTCAGGTCGATTCAAAGTCTGACTTCCGTTATAATTGGGTCCATGCGTTTTGGGAAACTCTTTCGAGGTAGCCAAACGACGTTTTTTTGTATTTGGAATTTATGGAAAAATACGAATCTTGGTCATATGTCACCTACAAGGAATGATGTTATTGCTACCACACTGTGGCCTTACCCCTTCAATGTGCCTCACGGCCTCAAAGTACATAAACAAAACTAAGAGTTGTTTTTGACGCGTCTTGTCAGACATCAACACAGAAGTGCCTAAGCATTTTATTGATGGTTGGTCCTGCAATCCAAGAGGAGTTATATTCAATTTTTGTTCGGTTTAGGCTAAGCAGATTCGCTTTGATATCCGTCATTAAAAAGATGTATCGCCAAAAAATGGTAAATGAAGCCGACTGCCGGTAGTTACTATCAGTTGATAGTGTGGAAGAATGACCTATTAGAAACCTTGAAACTGTGCAAGCCGTTACATATGGCACTGCGCCAGCCCCATTCCTGAGGTGTTTGAAGAGGTTTAGTGAATCCGTGAAAAATACATTCCCCCGAGCTGTCGAAATTATTGGGTCCGACTTTTACGCCGACTACATGTTTTTTTATTATATAAGGGATAATTTTATTTAAAACTTTCGTTGTTGGACAACCATTACATTTTTCGCAGTAATCTTGGCTTATATGATATTTAATTTAATGCTATAGATAGAAAAAAAAATGTTATGATTACAAGCTAATTTAATATTAGATATGGAAACTCATAAAAATTTTATGATGATTACAGCTAAGTTAGATTAAATTTAATTTTGAAAATTACAAGACTATATAATAGCTAGGAATTAATCCAGGGGAGGTCCAGTGGGGGTGTTTCCTGCTTGTATCCAGGAGAAAATTGGTCATTTAGTTTGGATGGTTATGCAGCCTCTGCATATATTTGCTGCTGCATCGCTGGAACTCATCTATTACCCATGACGACATGTTAACGGCTGCTGTTTGCATTGAGGAGCTAAAGAAAATTAAGTATGAAATAACTCAGGTTCTTCAAAACGCAGGGTTTGAATTGAGCAAGTGGTTTTCAATCTCGCCTGTAGTTACTGCATCTGAGAGCAAGCCAATAACACTTTCGGCATTAGGAATCGCTTGGGTTCCTAAGGAGATATATTTAAATTTGAAATTGATGCTTCAGTAATGGCCAATTACTGAAGATGAGAGCGACGAAGCGTAACATTCTTTCGGTGACATCAAAGTGGTGTCAGCTTTGATACTTATAAAAGGAAACATCCTATTGCAGGAACTTTGGTTAAATAAACTAGATTGGGATGAGATTAGGAAATACAGATTGCCTTGTCGCAATTAGAGGACATCTTAATTCCGAGATCTGCGTTTACCGAGCCGATGTCACCTATTCAAATTCATGCCTTTTCTGTCGCACTGATGAGAGCCTATGAAGCCTGCGTCTATATTCGCGAATCTGCAGAAGTTATTAAAGTTTTTAAGTTTGTCTAAAGTCTAAAGTAGCGCCGCCAAACACGTCTTGAGTTATGTGCAGCTTACCTTCTCACAGATCTCAGCCTTCTCACAGAAGATAAAGCCTCTAATCAAAGTTCCGATCGAATGAAGAATGGATTTTGGTCGGATTCAAAAGTTACTTTTCATTGGATTCGTTCTTATCCTTCGTCAGTGTCAACGTTCGTATCGAATAGAGTGACTGAAATTCAGAAGTAGTCAGATGATACGTAGCGGCATGTACCAACTAAGGTGGAGACGTAAAGGAGACTTAAGAATCAATCTGGCTTACAGATCCATCGTTTTTAAAGGAACCGAAAGATTAATGGCCGACGAGCCTCTGTCGCCAAAACTTCTACAGATGGAAGAAAAAAAGTCCTCTTAGGCTGAGCTTACTTTTTCGTTGTTGCAGATCGAGGGGCGACTATCTAATGGTCCTATATCGTACGATGGCAAGTTTCCAGTATTGTTGACAAAGCGCTGTCAATTTGTGTTGATGTTTTGGTAGCAATGGTCCTGAAAGAGCGTTTTGGGCTTACAGTCGTGGTCGAAGTGGCAGCGCCAACAGGAGGACATCCGGACGTGGACGGAGTGTAAGGTTGGCCGTTGACAGGACTAGCTCAGGAGCGGAGTTTCGGACAGCAGTCCACAAGCTGGCGCGGCTGCCAGTTAGTTGTAGCCGGACGGATGCCTTCAACGGTGTCAAGGGATACGCCGTTTTTATTAATTTTTATACCCTTGCAGAGGGTATTATAATTTTGTCCAAAAGTGTGCAACGCAGTGAAGGAGACATCTCCGATCCTATAAAGTATATTCTTGATCAGGATCACCTTCTGAGTTGATATGAGCATGTCCGTCTGTCAGTCCGTCTGTCTGTCTGTCCGTTTCTACGCGAACTAGTCTCTCAGTTTTTAAGCTATCGTCTTGAAACTTTGCACAAACCTTTGGACGCAGTATATAAGTCGGAACGGCCGGGATCGGCCGACTATATTGTAACATGTAACCATGTAAGCGGGCAGATGGTAGTGTAGCTGCAAGGAGGTTGCACGCGCTGGTTCCGGCTTTTTGGTCGGTAGATGGGAGTGGATCTCTAGGGTCCTTGTGCTACTCGCTCGCAGTTATCAATCGATTATTTAAAAGAATTCGCGTGCAGGGGTGTTAGTACGTATTGAAGGAAATAGCGGGAAGTGGGACAAAAAGGATTCTTGCATTGCTTTCGACATTCAAAGTAATTAAGGCCGTTGTCACTGCGCTGGTGGAGATGCAGCAGATGACGTAAAGCTGGGCGGATGTTTTGCCACAGCTGTTGCCCACCCATCCATGATCACCAGTTCCGCGAAATAATTATTGGTGATCCCAAAGAAATCGGCTATCTAATTTCACCTGCCATCTTCATCCTGTATGACTCCCACTGATAATAGATTTAGCAATTCATTTTTAAACGTTATAAAATTTATTCATAGTTATAAGGATGCATAAGGCAAAAAGAAGGTTAAATTAAAAGTAAGTATAAAATTAAATGTATTTAGTAGATAGGTTATAATCGAAAAAAAATATCTTAGAATTTATATCTCTATTAGTCGGCATAAGGAATAATAAGTTGAATTAATAATAATGAAATAATAATATATATGGCTATTAAGTACAATGTTTATTAAGAGAATCTGGTCTTCCATAGCATGTATTCTCTAATATTATTTCCTAAATTTATTTCTTAAAATGTCTTTAAGTAACTTATTTATTTTCAATTCAAATTTGATAGCAAGGGATTTTAATTAACATTAGAAATGTTATTAATTGTGGAACTCGGCCAAAAATATAATTCAGAAATAATATTCCAAGATTCCATTACTTTTTATTAAATATTAATTAATTAATTTATGATCAAAAATAAATTCATTTTTCTTTCCTTATGTTATGGCGGAAGGCCGTAAAGTAATATTCGGGAATATATTCAAAAAAGAAAACATATATAAAATCAACGTTAGTATTCACGCGCTATAATTTTCTTTCAGTGTACCATTGTTCGGTATTTTAATTGCAAACCGCATGGTTCTATTTCACCGTTAGGGAAATAAAAATCTTTCGTGTAAAGCTTTTGGTACACTGAGAAAAATCGGCATAACCACAAAAAAAATATTTTTAATTTGGAATAATGTTTTTTTTTTTTCTTTTCACTTACATCGAGTTTATTTTCCACGTCCAAAAGATCTTTTGTCGGGTTGAGCGATGAATCTATAATTTTGGGGTTTAAAGGTTATTTTTGCGTATTTACGTATATATATATATTCACCAAACTGATTAATATTTCCGAACCATTCTTTTTTAGTATTTAAGTAATTAACTAAGAAATATAAAATTAAGGGAACTGGAAACGTTATTTCCTTACATTATTAAACTCCAAGCAAAAAAAATAATTACTACCAAAATAAAAATAACTAAAACAAATTAATAATTCCAGAAACCAACATTGGACAGGCATAACTGTCTTGGGGCGATGAGTGACGTCATTGGATGATGAAAATAATTGGGGTGCATATGCTGGCCATTGGCGGGTTTTAGTTAATGGGGGAAAATTATTGGCACATGCACCTTACATCCCAAGAAAATTTAATTTCTCACACCAAGTTAAATTAATCCATCTGATCCCGCGGTGTGGCGCTGCGAGCCCTCCTTAGGGGTAAAACTGGCTACTTGGGGACTTGTGAACTTATCCCCAATGTAAAAACCAAAAAAAATTGGTTATTACTAGGTGCCAATTTGACCTAAAAAAAATAAGTCGAATTGAACAAAAAAAACACGTGAGGCCGAAAACAAAGGTTGTATTTACCTTGAATTGGCAACAAAAAAAATTAATTCACTTTAATTGCACTGGCGCTACTCCACTTCCCTCGGCGTTTAAGTTTTGGGAAACGTATGTGGAAATTCCCCACCACGTGTCTTATTTCCTTATTATTTTTCCGGGGTTAAATATAAACTATGATTTTAACCGCGAGCGATGCGCTTATCGTAGCAGCCACAAGAGAAAAGAGACTTGGCCGCTGCTTATACTACGCTTAGACCGAAATTTAAATGATAAGTTCTTGATAGATAATTGATTATCATAGATAAAGAACTTTAAGCTTAACCAAGCTTTTTTTGTTTTGCTATTTTTTCTATACCAAGCTTAGCTAACTGGGGTTTACTTTTAGGCATTTTGTTCTTTTTATTATTTTTTTAAAATTACAACAAGCGCATTACAATATCCTATAGCTGCCATATAACTGATTGATCGGAAATGATTGATCGGAAATGCTATAACTTCGGTGTTTTTAAAGCTAGAGAATTCGGCACGAATGCTATTTTTGGCAAAATAATACAACATGCCGAATTTCATAAGGATCAGCCGACTATATCCTATAGCTGCCATATAACTGAACAATCGGAAATTACCCAACTTTCGTGTTTTTGAAGATAGAAAGATCCTGAAAATTGGAACTTCGTACAGATTCTATTTTTGGTCAGTTAATCGTTTCGGCCGACTATATCTTATATCTTATAACTGAACGATCGGAAATGGTATTTGGTAAAAATACCAACTTTGGTATTTTTGAAGATGGAAGCTTGGTACTTTGTTTTAGACTTTTTATGGTAATAAATTGGTTATATTATGATATTCTCATAAGGATCGGCCAATTTAATCCAATTTTTGCGATATATATCAGGTTTTAACTGCAAGGGTATATAAACTTCGGCTCCGCCCGAAGTTAGCTTGCCTTTCTTGTTGGATTTGTTATTGTTCGTTTAAATAAATCTTAATCTTAATCTAGTATAAGATAGCTTAGGGCGAAGCGGATATTGGAAAAATTGGAGAGAAATAGAAAGACCGAATTAAAACGTTAAAGAGGCAGCATCTTTCGTTCTTTTTTTTCTCGTTTAATAAATAGCAGCCAACAATTATTTTTTTATTTATTTTTTTTTTTCTCTATCAATCATTTTCTATCAACTGAGTGGCATATATGGCATTAGTCTAATTGAATAATTAAATAATTTTGTCAAAAAATTTTCCAAAATTTGCGTAAATGTAAAATTATTTTATTATTGAATCATAAATAATTTAACGCGACAAAAAAAATATGCAGATAAAACATATGTAATAATATATTACATATTCTAATATTTTTACTATTATTCTATTAACATTCTTATTTTGAATATGCATTGATTGACGTCTCAAACATCCCAATTCCGTTTCTTTTAGAAGTTATTCAAAAGATTTTCTTCTTCAACTTCTCTCTCTTCCTCTTAAGCGAATGGTCGTGTTTTTTTGTGCGCACTGCGTTTATGATTGTTTAGGTGAGGGGCCGTGGTGCCGCTCAGCTGAAGAGCGCATCCACACTCGCCCCTCTGTGCCCTCTCTCTCGCTCGTTGGTTATCGTCGATCGTCTCTTTAGTTAAGTTGGCAATTAAGTTGGCAATTTGATGTACGCGGCTAATAAAGCTGAACGCGTTTTTTACCTGAACTAAAGACGCCCCCGACTTATTATTTTCAACCCCTATTTCTGGAATCTTTTGCGGCACCAGCGCCCCCCTACACATTTTGGTCCTTCGCGCCGGATTATCTGGATATTCAGGATATTTTGGATTTTTTTGGATATTTGGATATCGTCCACCAGCAGTCCAGGCATTGTTCCGCCAAAAGATAAGTACGAAATTTTTTCCGTCTCCGTCTCTCTGCCGGTCTTCAGCAGTGGTCCGAACATTAAATTTCGTTCACACTGCTGCAAGATTTGTCATTTTTTCTTTCTCTACCGTGTCAACTCCAAGTCCGAGTTTTCCGACACCACGGCAGCTTGAGACTTTTCTAAGACAAAAAAAAACCATCCATCTCCGTTTTGTGTGCCTCGCCATATTCCTCGCCGTTTTTTTGGCCTTTCCGTTATCCGTTCGCTCGCCCACGGTCGAGGCATATGTGCATGCATACACAAATACATTGTGTTTGGTGCAATTAATCCGCAAAAAAAAAAATCCGCAAGTAAACAGTAAAAGTTTGTGGTGAAAAAAAAAGGCATAATTAATATTGGCCAGCCGGTGTGAAGTGGTTCCGGGAATCTCCAAGTTCACCGAACAGTCCGCCGCTGTCGTAATATGGGTTTTTCTTCCCCAATTTTTTACACCGCATAACTTTTCCGTTCCCGCAGTTACATATTATCGACGCTCCACTGTGCCAAAATATGCCCACATGCCCTTACATATATCCAATGCCTCCAATTTCAGGAAATATATAACCGATAAAATTTAACCTATACAGTCCACTTATCGACGTTCCACTGTGCCATGATATGCCCCCACATGCCCTTGCCCTTCTTGCGTGCAAGTTAAATTGTTTGTTGTTCAGTGAATTAAAAAAATGTAATTTTTATTTTTTAATTACAAAACTCGGTGTTAAACCTTTATTTATAAAACTTAATTATTACAAGACACTTTTAATTTTAATTTTTCTTAAATATTTTTGTCAACCGTTCGCGGTCTCGGTCAAAAAAGAGACTGACTTCTTAATTCTAAATCTGATCCAAAGAACCTCGGCCATCAGTTGTGTTTAGATTAAAGGCTTAAGATGAAAATGTCGCATCTTATTCTGAAATTCGATTAAGCTGATCGATGCAATTTGGTAGGTACTTGAAACGCAAAAGGCGTAATTGATTGGGCTTCGGAGGGAAGCTGATGTTTACTTTTGATTTTGATTTGTTTATGGGGAACCGAGATCGGACCAAAGACAAAGCCGAAAGCAAATGCAGAGTTTGAAAATATTGTTTATAAAATTCATAAGTGGAAAGCCATAAGTGGCTTGGATTTATGGGTTGGATAATTGAGCCAAAGACAAAGCCAAAGGCAAATGCAGAGATTGAAAATATTGTTTATAAAGACCATAAGTGGCCTGTATTTACGGGTTGGATAACTCTCCCCCTTCTAAAATGGATCGTCCCGATTCAATATGAAATTCGTTTAAATGATCTCTTAATTCTGTTAAAAAATTTTCTTGGATAATAGATTTTTCTGGTTCAGGCCGATGTTTTTTGGTTACAAATAATATAGCATTTTTGTATTTTATAATGAGTGAAAGAATCAAATATATAATGATTAAAATCAACAATATAAAGGTAAGTGATATTTTAGTATTATTAATTTTAACGAAACGGTTTAAAATGTTTATATTATCTAAAGAAAGATCAGAGTTATTTGATAATATGTAATCGGATATTTCATAATTTTTGAAGTGGTTCGTAGTTACGTATTCAAGAATTTTATTTTCCAAATTGGTATATGAGATATTATTAATTTTAGTTGTACCATTAAATGTTATTAAAAACGAACCGTTTAAATGGGAGTTGTTAACAATATTGTTTCCACTTATAAGAATGGCACCATCTTGTATGATGTCTATTTGTTTATTTTTTTCTCTTATTTTTTTACAGGTTGATTTCTCTCCATTTAATAATCGTGTAAAACACGTTTTTTTGTTACTTAAAGTGCAATAATTATTAAAAGTTTCGTTCTTAAAATTAGACATTTCATAAAAAATATTTTCGCATTTTGCGACTTGATTGCTTAATACTAGTTTTCCATCGGTTTGGGAAACCGCTCTAGCGTGATATATTTCACATCTGTTTTTTATTATTGGGTATTTTATATAAATTATTAAAAGTTCTTTATGCAATGCGATTTTAAAAGCAGAGATGTCCATTAAATCAGCTATAATTACTGGTTTTTGTTCATGTTTTAATATTTCCAAGATATCATCATTATTTAAAATTTTGGTATTAAAAACGTCTATTTTTGCTAGAGTGATTGTGTCAATTAAATTTTGCAGATCAAATGTTAATAATCGCAAGCGATGTTTCAAAGTGGTAGATCTTGATCAATAAATACTTTTTTAAAATCATCGGAAAGAGATTCTATTTCTTTGAATAATCGGGAATTGATAATAGACTGCTTATTATTGTTTTCAATTAATTCATTAATTTTATTCTGAATTGTAATAAAATCATCATGGTCCGGAGTTCCAGCTAACCATTTCCACACGGTGCCTAACTCATTTATCCCTCTTTTTGATCTAGTTGATATTAATTGTGATAAAATTATTTCTATTACTTTTATGTCATATTTAATTTCCCATTGTGACCTTTTATTAGTATCCCTTTTAATATTATCTGATTCCAAATTTATTATTTCTTTATAAAAGCTTAAGTTAGTTACATGGAATAAATCTGCGTATGAATCGTACGTCAATACGTCTTTATTGTCTTTAAATAGGAGATATTCGTGACTTGTATAGTCAATTATTTCTGATGTTGTTAATAAAATAAGGTGTAGTATGAGCATCTGATAAAACATTTTCTGGGAAAGGAAAAAAAAAAAAAAGGGATGATATATAAATACTTAGAATTTTATATTATATTTGTGAATAATTCTATTTCTATTGTTGATTATTACTTTGTTGGGTAAATTTTCTTTAACTATTTGTTTTTTATATCTGGTTTTAAGTTTATTTCTTTCCCCGTGTTTCTTTTCATAGACTACTTGTCCTACATGATATTCTTTTTCTTTTCTGTTTTCGTTATGTGTTATGTGTTATGTGTTTCGTTTTCTAACATTTTCTCTTGAGTATTTTTCAAAAGTTGAGGAATATTATCGTGCTCTATTTTATTATATAGTACGTCAAAAGGTTTTTGGTTCGTTGTAGAATGAATGCTCTGATTATATTCTTGAGCGGCTCTGATTACTATTTCGGAAAAGTCAGTTAAATTAAATTGTTCTTTAATGCATCGAGCTAATTCTGTTAATGTAGAATGTGCCCTTTCAACTTGTCCGTTTAACGTGCTGTGCCTCGGGTCTGCGTAATGTAAAGTTAAATTGCACCTTTGTGCGAAAGATTTAAACTGGGCCGAGGTAAAGCTCGGTTCATTATCGGTCATTATTACTTTGGCTTGTGGAAAATGTTGTAGAAGTTCCATTACTTTATTTTCGATATTTAATTTATTTTGGATTTCTTTTACTACTAGAAATTTTGAGTAGGCGTCAATACAAGTTATGAAAGTAAGACCTTGCGCGTAATATATGTCAATGTGTAAATTTTCTCCTTCTTTACTTGGAATTGGGGTTTCCCCAATTGGAATTTTTATTGGGTGCCTGTTGTATTTATTTTCGTTACAAATCACACAATTTTTAATATATTCTTTTAATTTTTTAAAACAGTTTGGCCAATAATATAATTTACTGATCTGTTTGTAATTCTCTTCTAGCCCCCTATGAGCACGGCTGTGTGTTTCTTCTATTATTATAGCTTTATCTTCCTCGTTTTCCACGTCTTGTAGAAAGATTCTTGTAAAAAGGAATGTGTTTGTGAAATTATTTTTTAATGGTAATTGAATTTGGAATAAGTCCTCTAAGGTACAATGAATTCCTACCGTAATGTTAGGTGGAAGATACTCTCTTAATATAGCTATTAGATTTTCTGGTGTGTCATATTCAATTAAATGTTGTGTCCTGTCAAAGATTTTCAGTGACTAATGTATTGTATACCTCCCCGTTGTTAATAACAGTTGTTGTTTAAATTGATTTAACGGTTTCCGGGTCTCTTATATTACATTTTCAAAACTACTTTCAATTGAATGCTGTGTGTTCTGATCTGAGTCTGACTGGTCTGTTTGTTCTATATCGCTGTTAGTAATATTATTTATCTGAATTCGGGATAATGCGTCTGCAACTACATTTTTTGTACCGGGCTTATATGTTATTTTCGGTGTAAAACTTTCTATGAAATGATACCATCCTTTCATATCTACATTGGGATTTTTATCCGAAATTGTGTAAGATAAAGATTGAAGGTCGGTTTGAATTTCAATTCCAATAACTCCGTATAAGTAATTTCTTAGATTTTTAAGAGCCCATACTATCGCTAAAAGTTCCTTCTTATTACTAGCATAAGCTTGTTCTGTTTTTGACAAGGTTTTTGAAATAAAAGTAATTGGTTTTCCTTCTTGAGATAAAACTGCACCAATGGCGACGTCTGAAGCGTCGGTGGTCAAGGTATATTTTTTATTATAGTCCGGTTGAACTAGTTCTACTTGAGCAATGAGATTTTCTTTCAGCTCGTTAAAAGCTTTAATTGCTGGTTCATCCAGCTGAATTAACATTTTTGTTGACATTCTTTTTGAAATTTTGCCATTATGACCTCCAAGATATTTTGTTAGAGGTTTGGCTATGTAGGCGTAGTTTGAAACAAATTTTATATAATAGCCCGTAAGACCTAGGAAACTTCTTAGTTCCCGAATATTTTCTGGAAGCGGATATTTACTAATGGTATCAATTTTCTCTGGGTCTGTCTTGATGACGTTATAGGATACAATGTATCCTAAAAAAAGGGTTTCGTGTTTGAAAAACTTAGATTTTTCTAAAGAGATTTTCATGTTTGCCCTCAATAATATATTTATAATTTTGTTTAGATCTGTATAGTGTTGTTCAATTGAGTTTGAGAACATTATAATGTCGTCCATATAGACATGACATGTTTTCCCTATTTGTTCTCTTAGAACACTTCTTTTTTTTTTTTTTTTTTTTCCGGTCTTTTAGAATTTGGAAATGGCTTGTGCATCAATAAGAGCATCAGCTAGCATTCCTGTATTCATCATAAAGCTTAGAGGCCCAGACGACCGAGGGGCGCTCAATAAACGATTTGTTAGAATATATTAAGCTATTTTTTTTATTATTAAGCTAGGAGGAGTTAGTAAGGAAATTTAAAATTCTATATTTTAAGTTTGAGGGACAGGAAAGAGATGTTATGGCGTAGAGACCATTGTAGTTCGAACATAATACCCTAAAAGGGTCATGCAGTGCATATGTCGAACTACAACGGCTAAGGAACAGAGGACTAAAGTTTCGAGTCCTTCTATTAGGAATGTTAAATTTTAAGCGTGTTAGTAAATGCTGGCTATCTACATCCCCGTTAATAAGGTTATGCAGAAAGACTACACCGAGCATTGTCCTACGATTTGTTAAGCTAGGTAAGTTTATGAGTAAGAGTCTACTCTTATAAGATGGAAGGTGAAGATTTGCATCCCAGTTTAGACCTCTAAGTGAAAAAGTTAGGAAATTCTTTTGTACGGATTCTATGCGGTCCTGATGTACTCCATATTGGGGACTCCAGACACATGAACCGTACTCCAGTATAGGACGGACCAAAGAAATGAATAGAGTTTTAGTTATATAGGGGTCATTAAATTCTTTTGACCACCTTTTGATAAAACCAAGGACTCCTTTAGCCTTATTAACCATTAAGGAAATATGGTCGGCAAATTTAAGTTTGATGTCTAATAGGATGCCGAGATCATTAACCTGGGTCAATTTTTCTAAGGCGATCCCATTAATAGAATAAGTAGCTTGCAGAGGGCAAGAACGATAAAAAGACATATGTTTGCATTTAGATCCATTAAGTATTAGATCATTAGCTAAGCACCATTTTTGAAAGTTATCAAGGTCAGACTGAAGATTGCATTGGGCAGAGATGGATTTGTACTGAAGACAAAGCTTTACATCATCTGCATACATGAGAACTAGAGAGTTCGTTAAAGCAGGGGGCAAGTCGTTTATAAAAAGCGTAAATAATAACGGGCCAAGATGACTTCCTTGAGGGACGCCGGATGTAGCACGGACCAGACGGGACTGTATGTTTTTAAATAAGACTCTTTGTGTCCTTCCATCTAGGTAGCTGGAGATCCACGTTAAGAGGTCTTTAGGAAAACCCAGCATATTCAGTTTACTCAACAAGAGTGAGTGATTAACTGAATCGAATGCTTTGCTGAAGTCTGTGTAAATTACATCGGTTTGATATCCCTTACAAAAGCCATCTATGACAAAGGATGTCAACTCCAATAAGTTTGTGGTGGTGGAGCGACGCTTAATAAAGCCATGCTGACAAGGAGTGATAATCGAAGAGCAAAGGTGTTGCAAATGAGGGGTAATTAATTTTTCAAATAACTTTGGAATTGCCGACAACTTAGAGATGCCTCTGTAGTTGGCAGCCTCGGACTTTTTCCCTTTTTTATGTAGGGGAATTATAAATGATTCCTTCCACATAAGGGGAAAAATCGAGGTTTCCAAAGATAAGTTGAAAAGTCTTAGAAGAGGTTTGCACAGAGCCCTGGCGCAGTATTTTAGCACATAGCCTGGTACTCCGTCGGGGCCTGGCGAATAAATGGGTTTTACCCTTAAAAGACCAGATAATAAGTTATTCTCAGAAAAAAACGGACAGAAAATAAGATTTGCTGCTTGAATGTTATATGCGTAAGGCTGATCAGTCAGTTTAGGAGGAGAATAAGTTGTTTGAAAAAATTCTGCGAATAGATCGGCAATGGCCTGATCCGAAGTCGCAGAAGAATTTTCAAACGTAAGTAGGGGTGAAAAAGATACGTGTTTACGCTTAGTGTTTACAAAATTATAAAACTGCTTTGGATCCTGAGTAAATTGAATCACGCAGCGGTCAATATAATTCCTATAACATTCAGCGTTATGCACGGTAAAATTCGACCGAGCTAGTAGGTATCTTGCGAAATCCACACTACTGCAGGTTTTTTTTATATTTAAGTAAAAGCTTATTTTTTTGTTTTTTAAGTTAGTAAGGCACCTTGTAAACCAAGGAGGATTTGCTGAAGCGGACGGATATTTTCAAGGCACACATGAGTCAAAAAATTTATTTAAAGTAAAATAAAATTTTTCTAAAGTGACATTAAGATCAGTGCACGCCAGAATATCAGACCAGTCAAATGTTTCTATAAGGCTATTAAGTTTATGAAAATCAGCTTTACGGAAACAGCGAATCTTATTTACCACGCTCGGAGACATCTGATCGATACCAGGAGTGGTTTCGATTGAGACCTCCAGCGTGGGGTGATATGGATCCTCTGGGGTTGAAAGGGGGAAAGCTCTGGAGAGAGCAGTACCATCCGGATCAGATACAAAACATAAGTCTAAAAGCCGACCTAGCGAATTTCTAACATGATTGATCTGACCTAGGGACATGTCAAACATGCCCGCGGTGAAGTCATGGTAAGTTGAAAGTGACAAAGATGGTGAGTTGTCGACGTTGGACCACTTTAATTCTGGGATATTAAAGTCGCCCACCGCTACGAGTTGGTCACGATCCGTCATAAGGTTAGAGACGTATCGAATGGCGGACAAATGCTGCCAATATGTAGGCGGTTCAGACATAGGAGGTATATATGAACAAGTAATGTATAAAGCTTTAACGGACATAGTGATTTTAACGCAAATAAATTCTATGTCACCAAACTCATGGGATTTCACCTCTTCAGAAGCAAGAGTAGAGTCTACAGAAATGAGGACTCCACCTCCTCTTCGCTGAGATCGATCCCGTCTAAAAGTGGTGTACTTACTTGGAAAAACTTCGGAGCTAAAGATCTCCGGATTTAACCAGGTTTCTGTAAATGCTATTATATGGGATGCAAAGAAAGAACTATCAGAATATAGCTTGGGGAGTTTGCTACGTAGCCCCCTAGTATTCTGATAGGTAAGAGTTAGTGAGGAAACTAGTTTTTTGGGTTAGTGGCCAAAGAAGAGGTGGAGGGTTGGTCAGTGGTTTCGATATTGGGAAGTCTCACTCCCACTGGTTTTTGAACTTTTTTCTTCACGGAACTAGGCTGATGTTCTTGGACGAAAAGATTCTCTGGCCAAAAACTGGGAGAGCAAATCGTCTTGAACATCAGCGCGGGCACACGAATCTTGAAAGAAGACGTGCGCCTTGTATAATGGTATTTAAATTTTTGTATGTCCTCCACCTTTATATCGGCTTTTGTTTTGGCTTTGATATAAGACGAGATATCAATCTCTGAAGTATCAGGGGCGAGCCGAGAAACAAATATATGTTTCGATGGAGGAATCACCTGTAAGGGTTTTGGTGTCGCAGGTACTAGAACTGCAGCATCAGTCGGTGCCGGTGGTCCGGACTGTGGAATACCCTTTTGGGTGACCCTAATGGGGGTTTCGTTCCCTAGGACTTGTGGCATCACTTGAAGGGATGCCATGGCGGACATATCAGACAATTGCTCATTATCCCTCAGAAATTCTGACGAATTTTTCTCAGTTCTGGCCCTTGGGGTGGCCAGAGATATAAGCGGCTGCATTAATGTCGGCTGAGCAGGCTGAGGCGGATCAGAAACAGCGGATTTCTTGCGCTTAGGGGACTCATTTAGCAGCTGAAGGCCACTAAACTGAGTGTCCAGCGCACAGAGCTGGTCATTGATTTTACGAAAACCAGTGATCAGCTCTTTAAATCCATTTTTGGTCTGTCTCATGAACGACCTCATTTCGCCTTGCACAGCACGACAATTTTCACAACAATAATGTATCCCAGACCTACGGGAAATGGCATCCGAAACTGATGCAGTGAAACCGGCACACTTGGCATGTACGACGTTCTCACATAGCCAGCAATGGATGGCAGGCTGGGATGAGGAAATTGTCTTGTTACAAGACTTAATGGCACAGGGATTCACAAGGTTTAATTCACAAGTATGTAAACACCGGTTTACCAATATTTATAATAAAACGCAGTGCGCACAAAAAAACACGACTGTTCGCTTAAGAGAAAGAGAGGGAAGTGAGGGAAGTCACTTCTTATGGACTTCTTATGGATAATGGACTTCTTATCGTCCATTGCTCTCTGAAAGATTCTTGGTGCATTTGTTAATCCGAATGGCATTCTTAAAAATTCGTATTTTCCATTATTTATTGAAAAAGCTGTTTTTTCGACATCAGATTCTTTCATTAGTATCTGATGAAATCCTGACTCCAAATCTATTGTTGAAAAATATCTTGCTTTTCCCAAATTTGATAGAATTACTGATGGGTCTTGCATTGGGTATCTGTCAGGTATGGTACTTTCATTTAATTTTTTATAATCAATGACGAGTCTTAATTTACGGCTTCCGTCTTGATTCTCTCCTTTCTTTGGGACTACCAGAAGTGGTGAATTGTAAGGGCTTCTGCTAGGCCTTATTATTTTTTCTGATAACATTCTACTGATTTCGCTATTCACGAAATCGTTGACAGATAGAGCATAAGGATATTGTTTCCCGTATATTGGCCTATCGTGGATAAGATTTATTTCCCCCTTTTATGTCTGTTCTAAAAGGAATTTGCATATTTATCTTTGAATGCTCCTTTTCAATATAGTGAACTATCTTTTCCCTCAATCCGCCTAATTGATCAATACCTATATTATTTATTTGGTTTTTGACGGTATTTACTTCGTCGGCACTCTCAGGATTTTTAATTCCCAAGATATTTTTATTTTTATTGACGGATATTTCTACGTCGGCACTCTCAGGATTTTTAATTCCCAAGATATTTATATTTTTGTTGACGGATATTTCTACGTCGGCGTTCTCAGGATTTTTTAATTCCCAAGATGTTTTTATTTTTGTTGACGGATATTTCTACGTCGGCGTTCTCAGGATTTTTAATTCCCAAGATGTTTTTATTTTTGTTGACGGATATTTCTACGTCGGCGTTCTCGGGATTTTTAATTCCCAAGCTTTTCTCACTATTTTCAACAAATAATGAATCTGTGTTTTCGCTACCATTTTCATCAAAATATTTTTTTATAATAAATTCTTTTAACGGAAGAATATTATTTTCTTCAATTAAACATATTTTATTTTTCTCCTCACTATCATAATATTTTAACTTCTCCTGTTTCCCATTATATGCCAAGATTCCCTTATCTATATTTATTATAGCTCCAATTTTTCTTAATAAATTGAATCCAATTAGAATATCAGATTCTAAACCTTCGATTTCATAAAATAATTGTTTTGTTTCAAATATATTTATAATATGGTAATACCTAATAATTGAGTAGCCATGAACTGTTACCTTTTTTAGGGTATAGGGTATATTGGTAGCTCGTTTTTATTTTCAAAAATTCCCCTTTTTATGTAGCAAGCAGTGGCTCCTGTATCTATTTAACTTTTAGCTGCTTCTTGGTTTTTCGATCTATTCTATTTAAATAAGGCATTCCTCTGTAGGGGTCTGGTCTAAAAAATGGTCTTCATTGATATTATTTAATCTGGTTACTTTATTAGCTGGCTGACTTTCTGTTCCATCTGATTCCCTTTTTTGAGCTTGAGTTTGCTCTCTATTTTGATTTGTGCTATATAAATTTGAACGATTTTTATTTTGATAATAATTATTATTATATCTACCTTGATTATCGTTTGCCTGCCAATTATTATATCTTCCTTTGTTGCTATTTGCCTGCCAATTTTGGCTCGGCTGCCGATTGTTATTAGGTATATTCTGGAGTTGAATCGGTGGATCAACATCCATTGGCTCGACAGCTTGTTGCTTTTGATTATTATTTTGATTATTATTTTGCCAAAAATTTCCCTTTTGTGGCCAATTGTAGTTTTGGTTATGATTAAAATTATTTCCCATTTTAGTGGTATTATTATTTTGTCGTATTTGATCAAATCGTAAGTTGTTGCCCCGATATTTACTTTCATTTTTAAATCCATTAAACCTATTTGCGAATTGAGCACAGAAGTTGTTTGATTCTAATTCTTGGACCTTTGCCAAAGCATTGGGTAAATCTGGTGGATTTAATGAGAAAAGAGTTTCTGAAATAGATCCATTAAGTCCGGATATAAATACTCGTAGAGCATTTCTCCTTATTGAATTGTTTGTTTCTTTGATAATTACACTGTCCTTTCCGTATGTCATTATGGTTTTGTTTATTAGTAAGGTCTTTTTTTATTGACTTCGTTATAATACTCAGTAATTGTCATTCGTCCTTGCCTGAGAATACTTAGTTCTGACTCGAGAACATGTATTGGTCGTTTGTCACTATATATAAAGTCCAATCGGGATAAGATTGCTTTAAAGTTTAAAACTGTGCCATGATTGGTAAGAGCATCATGGGCACCTCCCATAATTTTGTTTCGTAAAATTGTTAAGGCGATAAAATACTGTTCACTTTCAATTTTATAGAGACTCATTACAGTTTCTGCAGCTTCCCTCTAACCTACATATTGTGTTGGTTCTCCTGTGAAATTTGGTAAGGATTTTACCACTTCAAGTGTTGTATCGCATTTTATAGCTGGGTCAATTGTTTGTACTTTATAATCTTCCACAGTGTTTGCATCTGTGGCTAGCCTTCCTTCTAAACATTCTACTTTCCTGCTAACTTCATTTAATTGAGCGTTTATTAATCTATTTATCAATTCCACTGTTAAACCGCCGGCTGTGGCTACACTGCCTGCAGAAAAATTTGGTGCTGAACCTCCGGTTGCCATTGTTAAATTTAATTCACCAAAGCTATTTATCAAATCTTCCAGATTTATTCTTTATATTATTTGTCAAATCGCGAATCTTACTTTTTGCAATATATAAATCTTATATTATTTTTCTCAAATTCCCTGATCTTAATTTATAATCTTTAATTTTTTATTATTTTAAATTAATTCCTCACGATATTGTCCCGTTGGGGTCTTCCTTCTGTGTGTTTGATCGTCCTTCCTGGATACAGTTGATTAATGGATAGAGAATGTCCTGTCTTCCTTCCTTGGTTTTTCTTGTTGGAGCGAGTCGTCGTTTTTATTTGAGAATATCCTGCCGTGGTTTTTCTTGTTGGAGTTGTCGTTTTTATTTGAGAATATCCTGCCTTGGTTTTTCTTGTTGGAGTTGTCGTTTTATTTGTTTTTGTTGTTCTTGTTTGTTTTTTTTTTTTTTTTTTGTTGTTCTTGTTTGTTTTTTTTTTTTTTTTTGTTCGTTGATTTATTAATTTTGTGTTCTTGTAATTGTTTGGTTTAAAATTTTGGTCCACCTTTGTTTTAATTCACTTTTTATGGATTATTTCATTAATTAATTTCCATTTACTTTGTTGTCACTTGGTAGTGTCGTTTGGTGGATGTTTTAATTTTTTCACTAAAAATGTTGGGTTGTTGACCGCGCGAGTTCCGTTTATGTTTAACTTATTTTTTTTTCTTATTAAACAATTTTTGGGAGCTTTGAGTGACGCGGCCCCACGTGTTGGGCGCCAGTTAAATTGTTTGTTGTTCAGTGAATTAAAAAAATGTAATTTTTATTTTTTAATTACAAAACTCGGTGTTAAACCTTTATTTATAAAACTTAATTATTACAAGACACTTTTAATTTTAATTTTTCTTAAATATTTTTGTCAACCGTTCGCGGTCTCGGTCAAAAAGAGACTGACTTCTTAATTCTAAATCTGATCCAAAGAACCTCGGCCATCAGTTGTGTTTAGATTAAAGGCTTAAGATGAAAATGTCGCATCTTATTGTGAAATTCGATTAAGCTGATCGATGCAATTTGGTAGGTACTTGAAACGCAAAAGGCGTAATTGATTGGGCTTCGGAGGGAAGCTGATGTTTACTTTTGATTTTGATTTGTTTATGGGGAACCGAGATCGGACCTCAGAGCCAAAGACAAAGCCGAAAGCAAATGCAGAGTTTGAAAATATTGTTTATAAAATTGATTATGGCCTGTATTTACGGGTTGGATAACTTGCATGCCCATATATTTCTCAATATTTTCTGCCTCCAATTTCAGGAAATATATAACCAACAAATTAAAAAAAAAATGAATTAATTATAAATTTATTTATTTATAATTATAACTATTAAAATTTACTTAATTCCTATTTTCCGTCCGAGCAAAGGGCCAGGGTTTTTAATTCATCTTTCCGGCCACTCAATGATTAAAGTCGAAAATTTATTTATCGAAAAAAATTATAATTAAATAATTTAATTGTCAATTTTCTCTCTGAACCGAGCCGCGGTTTCAATTCCACCGTTCCAGCTTCGTGTTATTTAACCTCACCTCAACCCCACCCGTCTGTCTCCATAATAATTAAATCCGACAATAAGGCAAAAATTAATTATTTATTTTCTCTCTGTGTTAAATCCAAGCCAAGGTCAAGTCCACCTTTCCGGCTCCGCAAATTCGAAAATAGTTAGGAATTAAATATTTACATACGAGCCATACTGGTCGAAATATACATATATAGACAGTCATCAGGTAAATTTCCGAACGAGCACGAATTTTCCGGTCCTTGTGCATTTTCCGTTCTGTCATTTTTCGTAACGCTGCTTCTACTCCGCATCTGGCAACATCCGCCTAGAATCTCGACAAACCTTGGCCCATCTGGTTTTTTTTGGCTTCCTGAAGTTTCTCTCACAGCCGAATTGTGCCGCATCCGACGTTCCTCTCGACATCGGCGCTACTAATTCCCACTTGGCCTTACAATCGCATTTCGTCCGAGATCTTACCGGTCTCATCTCAAAGTGCGGTCGACGTGGCGCGTGGCAGATCGAGTTAGCCAATTTGAGGCCAACATAAATACTCCGGGTGCCAGAGAAACGGACGTGGGCTCCCAATACATGTGCGAAGTCCATCAGGACCAAATTCGGGCACTGTGGGAGAAGGTGGAGAAAAGCTATGAGAGCTGCTCCGATTTGCTAGCCGAGTCCGACGACAATGCGGCCATCTCGACAGTGCTGGAATCGAAGTACAGCTACTGTTATTCCGTCTATTCGAGATGTATTGCCCAGCTTCGAGAGAAAATTGTTTCCCATACCACTCCGGCTTCCGTCAATGTACACACGACCGCGTCTACAGGCTGCCGGTTATTTCGGTGGATACCGAGGTCTTCGCGGGTGATTATCTTCGGTGGCCCACCTTCCGAGACTTGTTTAGGGCCATTTACATCCAAAACTCGCGGCTCACCCCGGTAGAGAGGTTGTTCCACTTATTGTCCAAAACAAGTGGTGACGCCCATGCCATTGTTTCTAAGGCTCCGCTTACCCATGAGGGGTTTATCGCCGCGTGGCAAAGCCTCATAGACCGCTTTGAGAACCGGCGGCTATTGGTCAACAGCCAGTTGAAGATCCTTTTCAACATCCAGGCTATTTCTCAAGAGTCCGGGGTCGCGCTGAAGGAGCTGCAAGCCACCATTCAGAGTTGTCTGACAGCCCTAGAAATGTCCTCCATCAATGTTGAGGCTTGTTGGGACCTTGTATTTATGATTTCGTCAAAGCTCCCCAAAGTCACTCTTTCTTATTATCCGTACATAATAAGGCCGAAATTCCAACATGGAAGGAATTAGACAAGAGCGCCAAAAGCTGCACGAGCGCCCATACCTGCTTCACATGTCACAGCCGACACCACACCCTCCTGCACCGCGGCAATCCATTTGCCACCACTCCAAGTCCGCCTACGACAGCAAGGGCTCGACCCACACAGACTGGCAAAAGCAAAAATGGCTCAGAGGATCAGTCGGATATGCAGGTGTGTTTCGCTTCCGGGTCAGGAGCAGTCATACTGGGCACGGCCCTTATCAACGTGTGCCATTTGGGGTGCAGCTTACAGGCACGAGAGCTGATAGACTCAGGGTCCGAAGCGACCTTCATAACGGAACGACTGTTCAACCTCGTCAAGCCTCCCTTCAAGACGATTCAAGCCCAAGTTTCCGGCATTAATCAAACCATTTCCGCGCAGTCTACTAAATTGTGCCATTTCTCCATTCGGTCGCCGTCTAGACCCGGGCTACAATTAGAGACTGCGGCTTACGTTCTTCCGCAGTTGGCAGGAAATCTGCCATCATATCCGATTTCGCGAGATCGTCTCAAGGGGCGGCTCAATATTACCCTGGCGGACCCCACCTTCCTTGAGAGTTCCCAAGTCGATGTGTTATTAGGAGCTGACATTCTTCCGTCCATGCGGGTCGCTTCTCGGTCAGGAGACCATTTTTGGATGGGTGCTGACAGGCCCATTATCTCCAGCCAACCCCCGCAGCGTATCTGTTTTTTCCACACGAGTTGTCCGCCGCCACGGTGACTCACTGGATCAGCTCCTCACCAAATTCTGGAAGGTGGAAGATGAGCCCAAACAGATAAGATCGGAATCGGATTCAGTTTTCGAGCACAATTTTGTCCAGACGACCAGAAGAGACGCGACCCCAAGCAGAAGGGTTCCGAGCTAGTGGCTTTACGGTCCTTTGCCCTTGCTCAGTTCCTGCGTAATGAGCAGCGCCTGAAGAGGGACCCGCCCCTTGAGGCCCGCTAAGACTCGGTAATCCAGGAGTACATCGACTTAGGCCACATGACCGAGGTTTCTCCCGCGAGCAATTCCGCTACATACTATCTTCCACATCATGCCGTCTTCAAGCCGGAAAGCACGACCACCATGGTGCGAGTGGTCTTCAATGCTTCGAGCCCGTCCGCAAACGGGACCAGTCTGAACGACATTCTTTACGCGGGCCCGGTCTTACAATCTGACCTGACGATTCAAATCCTAAAGTGGCGATACTTTAAGTTTGTCTTCAACGCCGACATCGAGAAGATGTATCGCCAAATTTGGGTAGACCCCAAGCATACTCCGCTCTAACGTATTTTGTTTCGCAATCCCGATGGGGATATCCGCGACTACGAGTTGAAAACGGTCACCTTCGGTGTCAATTGTGCCCCGTTCCTGGCGATCCGGGTGCTGCGACAGCTCGCTGACGACGAAGAGTCGAAGTATCCGCAGGCAAGCCAAGTTATCTGGCAGTTTATGTACGTTGATGACGTTCTCGCGGGGGCCGACTCCAAACCTAAAGCCCAAGCTGCGATTCGGGAGCTGACAGGGGCCCTAGAGTTAGCAGGGTTCCCACTTAGGAAATGGACGTCGAATAGCAAGGCAATCCTGGCCGACATTCCGAGCGACCACCGTCTCCATGCTGATTTTCTCGACATCGATGCAGAGAGCACGGCCAAGACTCTCGGCGTGCGGTGGAAGGCAACGACTGATGAATTCTTTTTTGTCCCGCCAGAATTGACTTCCGGCTCGGTTTTCACGAAGCGCCAAGTCCTCTCCCAAATTGCCAAATTGTTCGATCCAGCAGGTTGGCTCGCTTCTTTCATTGTTCGGGCAAAAATGTTCATGCAAGACATTTGGCTTCTAGATCTAGGGTGGGATGACGCCCTCCCTCAAGATTTCTGTCAGCGATGGGTTGACTTCCTAAAGAATTACTCGGTGCTCGATCAGATTCGAGTTTATTTATTTATTTCGCCAACGGACAAAATCCTTACATGGCTACATAATAACAACTTACAACTAATAAATAATACTAACAAAAACTTAATAAATGCCTGATTTATTTGCGTTTTAACACACCCTTATCAGAGCCCCACTCAATTCGGAGGCTAGGCGGCAAAGAATTAAAATAAGAAAGAGCCCGCTCAATCGGCTCATTTAAAAGATAATTGGCCCTATGACACTTGACCCGAAAGGGGGCAAAGGAACGAAGATCCCTTTGAGGAACATTAAAATTAATGAGTCCCAATAAAAAAGGACAATCAATGTTATCAACGATTAATTTATTAAAAAAAGTTAACGCTGCCAGTTTACGCCGATCCTCCAACGTGAAAACATTCAGAAGAAGGCAACGGCTCTGGTATGAAGGAACAGGATCCTGAAACCTTAGAGGCAGAAGTGAAAATTTTAAAAATTTTTTCTGGAGTCGCTCAATTCTGTTGGAACGAACTTTGCAATCTGGATTCCAAATGATTGAGGCATATTCCAGCCTCGACTGAATAAATGCAGCATAGACGCTGCGGCTCGAGTATGGACTTTTTAACTGGTTCACGTGCCTTTTAACAAAGCCCAGCATAGCATACGCTTTAGGTAGAATATAGTCTATGTGACCAGAAAATTTAAATTTGCTGTCGAATAAGACACCAAGGTCTAACACCTCTTCTTTAGCTGCCAAATTGTAATTATTAATGGAATAACCCGTGCAGATTTCAAGAGACCGCCTACTGTAGCGGGTATACATACACTTAGAAAAGTTTAATGGAAGAAGATTACGGGAGCACCATGAGTAGACTCTGGATATATCCTCCTGTAACAGGTAACTGTCACTAATGCAGCTAATCGTTTTGTAGATTTTAAGGTCATCCGCATACATAAAAAAGTACGAATGACGAAAGCATGACGAGATGTCATTAATGAAAATGATAAATAGAAGAGGTCCAAGAGAGCTGCCTTGTGGAAGACCAGAGGAGGTGACAAATGGACTTGAGATAGCGTCTCCAATAGTAACGTGGCAAGGTCGGTCAGCCAGATAAGACTCGAACCAACTTAATAGGCAGGAATGAATACCTAATTTATATAATTTGGCCAGAAGGGCAGCATGACACACTTTGTCGAAGGCTTTGGAGAAGTCGGTGTAAATGGCATCAACCTAAAATCGGTTTTCAAATGCTTCAAAGCAATGCTTAGAGAAGACCGCTAAATTAGTGGTAGTGGACCCCCCAGGCAAAAAACCATGCTGGTTGGGGGATATAAAATTGCGAGCCAGAAAAGTCAATTTTTTAGTTACTATCCGCTCCAGTATCTTAGCGCCGTTGCAAATTTTGGCTATAGGTCGATAGTTGGTAACATCGCACCTACTGCCACCTTAGTGAATAGGCGTTATAGAGGTAATCTTCCACCGTTGGGGGAATCTACCAGAAGAGAGCGAAAAGGAGAACAGCAGTTTAAGGGGAGTAGAAAGAGAAGCGATACTCCTCTTAAGAAAGAATGGGGAGATACCGTCCACGTCAGGTGTGAGCGACTCGGTTAAATGTCCAGTGGCTTCAACTAGATCACCGTCCAAAACGTCTATGTTACTAACATTAAGAAAAGGCTCAATGCTAAGAAGAGTTTCATGATCACTCCAAGGAACCTTCGGCTCCAAGTTAGAGGCAAAGTATTTTGCAAAAAGATCAGAAACGCCCTGATCCGAGTCGGCTGCTAAATTACCATAACCAAATTACCATGAAGGTATGTCCGATTTTGACTTTTTGCTGTTTACAAACCGCCAAAAAGCTTTAGGATTGGATCGAAGGCTAGCTTCGACATCGGATATATACTGATTGTAGAGGAACTTATTAAGGAAATCAAATTCCCGCTTAAATTGCCAGTACAGCTCTCCTGCTCGAGTCTCACCTGTCATTATAAATCGTTTGTAGTGCTTATCCCTTCTATTCTTTAAGTTTTTTAAACCTTTTGTATACCAGGGAAGCCTATAGGATCTTCGTACCCTCACAGGGGCATAAGTATCAATAATATTAAAAAGGGCAACCAAGAACTTAGTTTAACAATCATCGATTGAGCCATCCGAAAAAAGGGAAACCCAATGCCGAGTCTGCAATGGAATCCACGCCTTGAAGAAGTGACGGCGCTTCCTACGCCTTAGCGCCGAGAAGCGGCTCCGAGCGGTTCTCGTGAACCGGTATTGCTCGAGCTGCCTGGCCCACGAGCACTCCGACGGATCCTGTCGGCGGGGTGACGGTTGTAAGACGTGTGGTCAGGATCAGCACACGCTGCTGCACCTCGTGGAGAAGCCGCGGGCTCGGCGCAAGGCACGCCAAGAGAGGCACCGGTCACGGAGCGCGGGAGTCAGGACACGGAGTGTCTTGTCTGGCGTCCGGCCGTCATCCGCCAACTCCCGGCGCGGTTCGGGTGCTCCTCCGCCTGGGTTCGCCACTTTCCGGCAATCCCAACCCGATCCACGGCCACCGACGTCCCGGCACTCGTCAATACATCCTCGGCATTCTTCCGCCGCTCCTCGGTTGCCGACCACCGCTCATCCGCCCGCGTCATCCGCACTTAGGCAAGGTTTCGCCTCTCGTCGAGGGCCCCCGCTGGACGCGGTCGCTGCGCTTACCCTCTCGTCGCTGCTGCAGCGGAACAGCGTCAATGTGCTGCCGACTGCACTAGTGCGGATAGACACCGGGACCCGGAGCTTCCACACGGGGGCCCTCATCGAGCCATGCACGCCCACGAGCTGCATCGACGCCTCGCTCGCTGTGTTTCCGGCTGCCCATTACCAGCGTGGGGGACGAACAGGTGTGTTCCGCCCCCGTGGGGTCAACGACCGATGATAGCGTTCAGCTGGAGGTCATGTTTAAGATTGAGCCTCACGTGCGCGTTCGTACGCCGTCCCGGGAGTTGAGCGAGGCGGTGCAAGCCCACTTCCGAGGCGTGATACTGGCGGATGAGCGATTCCATCTGCCAGCGACAATCTCCGTCGTCCTGGGCGCAGATATGTACCCACGGATTATCCAACCGGGCTTCCTGAAGATCCAGGACGGACTGCCAGTGGCCCAGAGCACCGTGTTTGGATGGGTCGTGTCCGGAGCCTGCCACCAGCCATAACATCGAGGGAACTATTGCAACCCGAGCGATTGTAAGGGGGGCGGAATGTTTAGGTGAGGGGCCGTGGTGCCGCTCAGCTGAAGAGCGCATCCGCGCTGAAGAGCGCGTCCACACTCGCCCTCCTGTGCCCTCTCTCTCGCTCGTTGGTTGTCGTCGATCGTCTCTTTTTCGTACTAGTATTTAAGTTGGCAATTCGATGTACGCAGCCTAAAGCTGAACGCGTGTTTTACCTGAACTAAAGACGCCCCCGACTTATTATTTTCAACCCCTATTTCTGGAATCTTTTGCGGCACCAGCGCCCCCCTACACAATAATAAATATTGGTACACCGGTGTTTACTTTCTTGTGAATTGAATATATTGAGAACCTTAAAGCTTAAACCGTATCGCCTCGCGAATGCTGTGGTATATTTGGAGTCGAATTAATAATTTGTCTAAATTCAATTCCAAGCATAACTCAGTTCTGCTTCTTCCCCGTCTTTTCTGTATTTCTGCATTTTTCCTTTGCACTCTCCAAAGCTCCCGCTTTGGCTTCCTATTTGCCACAGTGGTTCAAGGTATAGTGTTTTTTAACTTTTTATATATTAATTTTGTTTTATTTATTTACAAAAATATGGAATTTAAATTGGTCTGCTCTATGAAGTGTCAAGACAATTTCCTCATCCCAGCCTACCATCCATTGCTAACTATGTGAAAACGTCGTACACGCCAAGTGTGCCGGGTTCTCTGCATCAGTTTCGGATGCCATTTCCCGTAGGTCTGGGATACATTATTGTTGTGAAAATTGTCGTGATGTCCAAGGCGAAATGAGGTCGTTCATGAGACAGACTAAGAATGGATTTAAAGAGTTGATCACTGGTTTTTGTAAAATCAATGACCAACTCTGTGCGCTTGACTCTCCGTTTAGCAGCCTTCAGCTACTAACTGAGTCCCCTAAGCGTAAGAAATCCGCTGTTTGTGATCCGCCTCAGTGTACTCCATCGTCAATTACGCAGCCGCTCATATCTTTGGCCACCCCAAGGGCTAGATCTGAGAAAAATTCGCCGTCCGAATTTCTCAAGGAAAATGAGCAATTGTCTGATATGTCCTCTGTGGTATCCCTTCAAGTGGTTCACACAGGTTCTAGTAAATGAAACCCCCGTCAGAGTCACACAAAAGGGTATTCCATAGTCCGGACCACCGGCACCGACTGATGCGGCAGTTCTCGTACCTGCGACACCAAAACCCTTACAGGTGATTCTTCCATCGAAACATATATTTGTTTTTCGGCTTGCCCTGATACTTCAGAGATTGATCAAAGATTGATTGATCAATACATCAAAGCCAAAACAAAAGCCGATTTAAAGGTGGAGGACATTCATAAATTTACATATACATATAACATATAAATATACATATATACATATACATATACATATACATATACATATAACGAATATACATATATAAAGCGCACGTCGTCTTTCAAGATTCGAGTGCCCCGCTGATGTTCAAGACGATTGTTCAACAAGTTTTTGGAAAGAAAACATTTTCGTTCAAGAACATCAGCCTAGTACTGTAAAGAAAACAGTTCTAAAACCATTTGGAGTAAAACTTCCCCATATTGGAACCACGGACCAACCTTCCACCTCTTCTTTGTCCACTTACCCAAAAAACTAGTATCGTCACTAACACTTTCCTATCAGAATAATAGGCGGTCTCGTAGCAAACTCTCCAAACTATATTCTGATAGTTCTTTCTTTGCATTCCATATTATAGCCTTTACAGAAACTTGGTTAAAGCCAGGATCATTAGCTTCAAAGTTTTTCTAAGTAAGTACACCACTTTTTAAATGAAAATCACTTTGTCCGCGAAATCTTTATACATTACATGTTCATATGTACCGCCTTGTCCGAACCGCCCACATATTGGCAGCATTTATCCGCTATTCAATACGTTTTTAATCTTATGACTGATCGTGACCAACTGGTAGCTGTGGGCGACTTTAATATCCCAGAATTAAAGTGGTCCAACGTTGAAAACTTACCATCTTTATCACTTATCACGCACCATGACTTCACCACGGATATGTTTGACATGTCCCTGGGTCAAATTAACCATGTTAGAAATTCGTAAGGTCGGCTTTTAGACTTATGCTTTGTATCTGATTTCGATGGTACCACTCTCTCCAGAGCTTTCCCCCATTCAACCCCAGAGGATCCATAGCACCCCACGCTTGAGGTTTCAATCGAACCCGTTTCTGGTTGTAATGTGCGGGTCTTGTATAAGTTCTAAACAGAACCAAGATGCAAGGTGTTCTGCAAGGTCCAGAGGATATACCTTAGGGACGTATGGATGGGAGTGAAGGGCGTGCACTTCTTGTGGTCTTAGACTTAGCTCGACGGATGGGGGAGGTTTTTTTCACGTATCCATACTACACATCATCAAAATAAATTAAGTGCACTTGCTCGAAAATTACTAAAGAAACCCGGATGATTTTACTATATAATCAAATCCGAAAACAAAGAAACAAATCCCCTAAAATACAAATAGCTTCAGAAGAGAGAGAGTGATTTCGATCAGTTGTAGGGCAATTAGATGTTCATTATACCCTAGTCTTAGCCCACCCGACCTTGGCGAGATCTACGACGTTTGATTCGCCCCATATCACAATTCTATGCGATACTTATTGTGGTTCCAGCATGGCTATTTAGGGGTTCGGCGGCGGAACGGTTAGAGCCTTAAGCCTTCATAACGTTCAAAATATTCAAAGAAATAGTCTTATAAAATTGATTCATTTTATCAATTAGGGTTTTCTATTTAAGTAAAGTGATATTTCCTTAACATATATTACAATTCATTTGGTTCTCGTTACAAATTTAGATATATATATATAATAAAAGAATTAATATTATTAAGTTAAGTTAAAGAGTTAAATTTAGCTACATTTTGAAAATAAAATATTAAGAAATAATAAATTTGCGAGGATATATATTCAAATGATTCAAGATTCATGACGTACAAAATTTACTGTATGTATAAGGCAAAAGAATGAGTAATTTCTTTCAGTGGTATCTTTCACTTACCGAAGTTCACCGCCGTTGAGCTCAAGGACAGGAATGCTATAGGTGTTTATAATAATAATTAATAATAAATAATACAATAAATTTGCTTGGCCATGCTCGAAAACTATCGCAAAGTTCGTACTTCAGTTAATTTCAAATATTTATCTTTTAAATTCACCGTATATATATATATATATGCATAATTATTTATACAAAAATTAATCAAGAAAATCTAACTAATTAGAAATAATTGTAATAATTAAAATAATTAGGAAATTATACATTTAATTATTTGGAAAATTATAATCAAACATAAAAAGCGGGAGGGAAATTTTCTTCCGTGAAAACTCCATAATAAAATAAGCAAAATATAAACTGAAAAGTTTTGTAATAATTCAGCAGGCCAATGTTTCGAAATTTACACTGCTAATAATACAACCAAATATATATAATTCGCACGAGTTTTCTCTCCGTGTAGCGAAATTAAGGTGTCCATTATTTCACCGAAAAGGAACTCGCTGCAGCCGCCTTTCGACTCCAAAATTGGATTAAAATTATTCTATCCGAATCTGTCGGAATTAATCCTGGTCTAATATTGCTGCATTCCTTAGCTCCTTCACTAAGCTAGCCGTTTACATAACTCGGTACTAGCCGATTACGTAACTCGGTACTAGCCGCACTGGCACGTGGCACTGTGGAAAATAATTCTTTAAAGAAAACTGCACTACACTAACTGCAAAACATACCTGGCTTAAAATCACTAAATCACTATTCAATCAGTGATATCCACAGCTAATTCCGCTGGGATTTAATAAATTCTTCCATAGATTTGTTTTATTAAAATACGAGTTTACTTTTCTTAATTTAGGCTTAATATTGCAGCCTTATCTCTTCAGCGTCTGAAAGTTAGTATCTAAGCTTATATATGCAAATCTAGCCCTAACTATGCTAGCATTAAAAGCTCCAAAAAAAGCTTTCACATAACGGATGCTGCACTATTATCTCTATATGCAAAAAACCCAATAGATAAGATCGCGTGATAATTTTCGTTCACTTATCCAAGGTGACCGAAGAATAATAGATACAACACTTTAAGCTTTTTTTTTTTAAATATTTTAATTTCTATGTTTTCTGTGATATGGATGCCCTATTGGAAATCCACACACTACATGGTATCGATCAGGAATTTCCATGCATGGCGAATAAGATTCGCTGCTTCTATAATGCTGATTTTCACAAACTTAATAGCCTTATCGATACACATGATTGGTCCGATATTCTGGAATGCACCGATCATAATGTCACCTGAGAAAAATTTTACTGTACCTTAAATACATTTTTGACTCCTGTGTGCCATGGAAATAACCGACCGCTTCAACAAATCCTCCTTCGTTTACAAGGTGCCTCACTAACCTACAAAATACTAAAAATAGGCTCTTTCTTAAATATAAAAAAACCTTCATTAGTATTGGTTTCTTAAGATATCTACTAGCTCGGTCAAATTTTACCGTGCATAACGGCATAAGGAATTATATTGGCCGCTTCCGGATACAATTAACTCAGGATCCGAAGCAGTTTTATAATTTTGTAAGCACAAAGCGTAAACACGTTTCTTTTCCACGTCAGCTTACGTTTAAAAATTGATCTGCGACCTCTGATCAGGCCATTGCCGATCTATTTGCAGAATTTTTTCAAACAACTTATTCTCCGCCTAAATTGACTGGCTTGAAAATAAGGCTGATCTTACTCATACAACATTCAATCGGCAAATCGTATTTTCTGGAAGGAATCTTTTATATTTCCCTTAAATAAAAATGGGAAAAATTCCGATGCTGCCAATTCCAGAGGCATCTCGAAATTGTCGGCAATTCCAAAGTTATTTGAAAAATTAATTACTCCTCATTTGCAACACCTTTGCTCTTCGATCATCTCTCCTTGTCAGCATGGCTTTATTAAGCGTCGCTCCACCACCACGAACTTATTGGAATTGACATCCTTTGTCATAGACGGCTATCGTAAGGGATATCAAACAGATGTTATTTACACAAACTTTAGCAAAGAATTTGATTCAGTCAATCACTCACTCTCGTTGAGTAAACTGAATATGCGATTTTCTACAGACCTCTTAACGCGGATCTCCAGCTACTTAGATGGAAGGACACAAAGAGTTTTATTTAAGGATGTAGTCTCATGTTCAGAGGTTATTTCAAAAAAAATTTTTTGTAATAAAAAATAATGCGATCGTTTCCATTTTCAAATATGTTTGTATAGACATCATAAACTATTTGAAAATATTTTGTTTAGTTTATTCTTGTGTAGTTTAATACACTTTATAGCATGCCAAAGTATGCCTATAAAAAAAAAGGTAGGTCCCTGGCGCAGGTGATTTCGACTGCTAGAGTCATCCGAAACAAAAAATTAGAATAGATTATTGTTTTGTAAGCTTATGGCTCTGTCCCGTACTAAAATAAAATATTTTCATCAACAAACAACAAAATGGCGAACTCACAAACAAAACATTTTTTTTAATTAAAAAAATTTATCTTAAATTAATGTTAAAAAAAATCTAATCATTAAAAATAAATGATTCTAGTACGGGACAGAGGTGTTACTTTTAAGAACAACATATCCAAATTTCAGCTAGATCGGTGCCATAGAATTTTGTGAATCACCTGCGCCGCACACAAAAATGTCGTTCCGAGAAAAACGCGTTTAAAGTTTAGACGCTACCGAGAAACTCATACTTTTCGGTGTAGGCGCGCTCTTGGAAAGTCTTGGATCTTGGTCCGTTGTTATTTACTCTTTTTATAAATGACTTGCGCCCTGCTTTAACGAACTCTCTAGTTCTTATGTATGCAGATGATGTAAAGCTTTGTCTTCAGTACAAATCCATCTCTGCCCAATGCAGTCTTCAGTCTGACCTTGATAAATTTCAAAAATGGTATTTAGCTAACGATTTAATACTTAATGGATAATATTTAATACAAAATTCAAGCTCGTGTAATTTTATAGTTCCTGCCCTCTGCAAGCTACGTATTCTCTCTATGGGATTGCCTTAGAAGAATTAACCCAGGGTAATGAACTCGGCGTCCTATTAGACATTAAACTTAAATTGGCCGACCATATTTCCTTAATGGTTAATAAGGCTAAAGCAGTGCATGGTTTTATTAAAAGGTGGTCAAAAGAATTACAAAGAATTAGAAGTACATAACCAAAACATTATTCATTTCTTTGGTCCGTCCGATACTGGAGTACTGTTTATGTTCTGGAGTCCCCAATATGGAGTACATCAGGACCACATAGAATCCGTACAAAAGAATTTCTTAGCTTTTGCACTAAGAGGTCTAAACTGGGATGCAAATCTGTACCTTCCATCTTATAATAGTATACTCTTACTTATAAACATACCTAGCTTAACAAATCGTAGGACAATGCTCGGTGTAGTTTTTCTGCATAACCTAATTAATGGGGATGTAGATAGCCAGCATTTACAAACACGCTTAAATTTGAACATTCCTAATAGAAGCTCTAGAAAGATAGAAGCTTGTCCTCTATTCCTTAGCCATTGTAGTTCGACATATGCACAGCACGACCTTGTGTTCGGTCTTATGTTTGAACTACAGAGAGACCATCTCTAGTCTATAACATCTCTTTCCTGTCCTTCAAATGAAATGTGTAGGATTTTAAATTTCCTTACAAACTCCTCCCAGCTTAATAAATTACAAATGACTTAAAATATACTTATTAATCATTTCTCGAGCGCGGAATGCTAGCTAATGCTCTAATTAATGCAAAAGCCATTTCAAAAATTTCCTGAAAAAATGGAGATGTATGTAAGTTATTTAAATACAACCAACATTTGTTCTACTTTTTATACCCTTGCAGAGGGTATTATAATTTTGTCCAAAAGTGTGCAACGCAGTGAAGGAGACATCTCCGACCCTATAAAGTATATATATTCTTAATCGAGATCACCTCCTGAGTTGATATGAGCATGTCCGTCTGTCCGTCTGTCTGTCCGTATGTCTGTCTGTCCGTTTCTACGCGAACTAATCTCTCAGTTTTTAAGCTATCGTCTTGAAACTTTGCACACACTCTTCTTTCCTTTGCACACAGAGTATAAGTCGGAACGGCCGGGATCAGCCGACTATATCCCATAACTGCCATATAACTGATTGATCGGAAATGGTATAACTTTGGTGTTTTTAAAGCTAGAGAATTCGGCACGAATGCTATTTTTGGCAAAATAATACAACATGCCGAATTTCATAAGGATCAGCCGACTATATCCTATAGCTGCCATATAACTGAACAATAGGAAATTACCCAACTTTCGTGTTTTTGAAGATAGAAAGATCCTGAGAATTGGAACTTCGTACAGATTCTTTTTTTGGTCAGTTAATACAACCTACCAAATTGCATAACGATCGGCCGACTATATCTTATAGCTGCCATATAACTGAACGATCGGAAATGGTATTTGGTAAAAATACCAACTTTGGTATTTTTGAAGATGGAAGCTTGGTACTTTGTTTTAGATTTTTTATGGTAATAAATTGGTTATATTATGATATTCTCATAAGGATCGGCCAATTTAATCCAATGTTTGCGATATATATCCGGTTTTAACTGCAAGGGTATATTAACTTCGGCTCCGCCCGAAGTTAGCTTTCCTTTCTTGTTTTAAAACACTTAAATAAAAAAAACCTTTTATATTTAAAGAAGCTTAACTTTATAACCAATAAAAAAATAAATCCTTACTTCTAAATATTATAATAATAAAAAAACATACACAACAAAATATTTTTTTTTTCGGAAAATATTTTTTTTTTTAATTAGGTCTAACGATTTAAAGACCGTTTTGTTCGAAGACAACCCTTGAGATTCTGAAAATTTTGCTTATCCTTCGTCCCATAAGTGTAGCTTCAAATTTTGTTTAGCCGTCTGCGAACATAGCACTACAGGAAGTTTGACCACTGGCCGTTGGAAAAGTTTTCTGGCCGAAAATCATTTTTTTAAAGTTGAAGATTTGAAATAATTGTAACTACATATCACTCGATATATTTTGGAGTAAAACTTTTAAACTCTCATTAGAGGTCAATGATGAAGTATCCTCTATCCCCTATCACCCCTATCCACTTGAGCCGCTGGGGCTTCTTGCAAAAGGTCCTACTAGTGGACCTACCCCCTCCTATCTACTAATGTGACCAAGAGTGTGCTATCTTTTCTGCGGCGGCTCGCGGTCCCATCCAGCTTTCCGGATGAAGGCAACGAGTCTGCGTGGAGCAATCTCCATGAGGTCTTTTGGGTCCGTGAATGCTTCTGAACCTAAGAATATGAGTCGGCTGCTCCCCAGCGCAGGGCAAAAACACAGGAGGTGTGCGACTGCTCTTCCTTTGCTACATCCTTACAGCTCCTGCAGTAGTCATAAGGTGGCACCGCTAATCTAGCCGCGTGTGCTCCTAATAACCAATGTCCCGTGGTGGCTTTGACCGCCAGACTGCAGTTCGGCCTATTGAGGATGATAAGTATCATTGATTTATTTCTAGAGCGGATAGGCGATATCATGCGTGGGTTACTACAGTGTTGGAGATTTTTCCATAGCCTACTGCCTTCTAGTGCCTACTACTAGTTATAGTAGGTTTATTCTAATATAGTTTATAGTTTATATATAGTTTATATTCTAATATAGAATAGTTTATTCTCCGGGAGGAGAGGATTGGTAATACCTGCCCTTGCTAGTTCGTCAGTGGCGCAGTTTCCCTCTTGGTCCCAGTGTCCGGGAATCCATATGAGGTGGATGTCATGCTGTTCCGCCATCTCGTTAAGAGATCTGCGACAGTCATTCACTGTCCTGGAGTTGGATGAAAGTTCGTCAAGGGCTTTGAGTGCAGCTTGACTGTCTGAGAAGATACAAATGGTATCTTGACTGCCAGTAAGTGCTGGAGATCTAAGTGCTTCCCCGATAGCTATTACTTCTGCTTGGAACACACTACAGTGATCGGAGAGTCTGATGGACATTTAAACACATTATGCATTTAACTTTGAGCTGTCTGTGTAGATATGAAGAGAACCGGTTCAATCTCTCTCCACATGTGGAGTTTGCAAGAGCAGGCCACCAGACCACTACCCCGTAAAATAGGATAGGTCTTATGACTGCTGTGTAAAGCCATCTGAATATCTTTTGGGGACATACCCCATTTGAGTCCAATGGCCTTTCGGCATGTGTATAGCGCAATTGTTGCCTTGCTTGCTCTATCCATAGTGTTTGGTACTCCCTAGGTACTTGGCGTTACCACTGAGAGAGAGTGTTCCCTGATAGTTTTGGAAGCCTTAAATTTGGTATTCTGTACTTCCAAGTGAAGAAGACAATCTCGGTTTGGGATGGGTTTACACCTAGTCCATTCTTAACTGCCCATGTTGAGAGAACCCTAAGAACCCTGGGGAAATTTCCCAGAGAAGGCAATTGCGACATCATCCGCGTTAGCGATAACTTTGCAACCACTACCTTCTAGGGATCGCAGTAGGCTATTAACCGCCACGTTCCACAGTAGGGGTGAGAGTACGCCTCCTTGCGGAGTGCCTCTTTTGACGTATCTATGAATAGATTCTCCTCCTAGTAACGCCTCAACAGTCCTGTTTACCAGGATCTGCTTTATAAGGCGTACGGGTTGATCGTCTATTCCTAGTTTCGTCAGCGCATTAATTATTGAATATGGCAGGATGCTGTTGAACGCACATTCTATGTCAAGACAAGCAATGAGTGCGTATTCCTTGCCACAAAGTACCTTTTCGACGAACGTAGGGATCTCGCGGAGTGCCGTCTCCGTGGATCGGCCCTTCCTATACGCATGATGATATCCCGAGATCTTGAGGGTTAATGGTAAGATTGATGTGGAGGCTGATAAGTCGCTTCAAGGGCTTGAAGCTGTTTATGGCCCAGCTGAGATTCCTATTACTCAATAGGTATTCGAGTTGGCTTGGAAGGGAGGGGCTGTCTCCCTGTCTCTGCGTTTCCGGGGTTTTTTTTTCTTGAGAGCACTCTGGGAAATGTGCATTTGAATTTGAATTTTTCTAATTTTTTCTTGTATAACTCCCAGTTTGCATTTTTCGGCTTGCGCACTTTTAGTCGATTAACCCTCGTACACGCACATATTTTAAAACCTTATTCCACGCACATGGTGCCTGGCCAGACCCCTACACGTTTACAAGCATTTGTATGGGAATTAGAGTTGCATGCGATCGAATTTTTATCTTGAATATGTAAATATTTTTATTTCTGACCAGTTTATTTTATTTCTACTTAGATAAGAGTACCTACATATGTGAGGAAAAATAATCTTGCAAAACTATCCGGAATGTGACAGAATACAACTTTTTCATTCGTTCATTTTCATCATTTATTATGAGCCAAAACAAAGTTTTTAATACCAAAGAAATGGAATAGTAATGAGTTTTGTAGTTAAAGATAACATCAAATTTCTTCACGTCTTCTGGGGAAGGCATGCGAAGCATATATATACGATTTTCAAATGTTTCTGACACACCGGATTCGTACATTTACAGCAGTAAAAGTGAGTTTTGCGACGCCGCTGATAAATGTGTACTTTGATTTTTGTTACGCGATCGCGTATTATAAACGAAATCCACTTCATCACTCATGATTGACAAAAATGAAACAAGAAAACGAAAAATTGCAGCGAAAAAAGTTTTTCAGCTCTGACAGTAGTGTTTTTCTGTTCAGCGTTTTATCGATAACTGACTCAAAAATACAAACAAAACAAGAAAGAGAAATAAAAGAATAAGCAATAAGATCGTTGTTAAGAGCAGCCCCAAAATAAGAAGGTCGCACTCCAATGAATTCCGTTTAGAAACTGATTTTATTCTATACAATTATCGTATAAGTAAGATACATGAAAATCTTAAACCTATTTAAAACTACTTATCAACGCACCTCACCTGCTATGCGACCCTTTCTCAAGTGCGATAAGCGCACCACATGTTTTTGTGTAATTTATGTTAGGCTGCAGGGATCGGTTTTAGACCATGCTGCCTGTCTTATATTTCCATGGGTACGATCCCTTGAAACTCTATCTTTGGAATTTTTTCCTACAATCGTGTTCAATGCTTGAACATTCTGGAAAGGGCCACAAAAAAGTGTGTGTTGTTTTAGATTCACATTTTATTTAACATCATCACTTTCTTTACTTTATATATTTTAACAGATTATATATATATGTGTATTTTTGTTTTTGTTTTACATTTACAAATTTTATTTCTTCAGTATTAGAAAATTATTATAATTGTTCGATAACAAAATGTAGTGGACTGTATATATGAGTATTTTATTTTTGAATTTTAATATCTTAAATATTTTAAAATTGCTTATGTTTTAATTTCATGTTCAACCTTAAGCTTGAACATCCTGCGAGGGGCCACAAAAGTGCCTTTGTTATATCAAAGATTATAAAGTACATAGATAGGACATCTCATACAAAGAAAAATTTTCTATAGCGGGTTCCAGCGCTGGAACCCGCTGGAACGAGTGGGTTCCATTGCGCGACAAGTTAAGTTTGAGAAATTTTTCGCGCGACAACGAATGAGGGATAGCCTAGTGGTAGAGTGCATGGCTGATATGCAGAGTAAAATGAGTTCAAATCAGGCACGGGAAGTTCACTTTTTTTTAAATTTTAAATCTATTTATATTATATTTTTATTGCTTTAAACTTTTTAACAACATTTATAATCCAATCAATAAAAATACAACATTTTAAAATCACCCTAAAATCACCTTAAAATCGCCTCAGTTCGTAGTGAAACCAGCTGTAAAAATCTTTATAAGTGCGGGTTCTACGGCATATTGGCAGGCCGAGTCGTGAAACCCGCTGTAAAATGAAAATATTTGAGAGTGGGTTCCACGAAAAAAGGCTGGCAGATGAGAAAGAGAAAGAGAGAATTCTATTTTTAGAAAGTAACATTTTTGGAACAATGAAAGTTTGAAACGTTCAAATCAAACCAGTGTGAGAGCAAAGAGATCAGAAATATTTTCTACTATCTTTACTCTTCAGCTCGGATTTAACTATAGATTCTCGCGTTTTTTTTAATACCAACTTTAAGTACCGCTATATCAACTTCGAGGGTAGCCTAGATGGAAAGCGCGCGATCCCTATCATTCGGGTCCTGGGTGCGATTTTGTTACTGGGCGGTAGTTTAAATTTTTATAAACTTTCAGTTTTATGATTATTTTTATATTTTCTTTTATTTTTTTTATTATTTTTTTTACTTTAATTTTCTTAATAATATTTTTTTTCCTTTTCATATTTACTTTATTATAATTATTTTTAATTGCATTCCATTAAAATTTTTGTAAAAATAAGTGACGGACGTGTCGGATGGCAAAATTCCGGAGGGACTACCTTGAAATTTTATTAGCCGGACATAGTATTGAATTTTCATTAAAACTACAATTAAAGAAAAATAAAAAAAAAATTATGAAAGAAAGAAAAAGTTGGAAGTCCTTACTAGGATTTGAACACAAAAATATTGAACACAAAGTAACTACTCTATGCATTACGCTACCACCCCGTCTTAAACTGCAGCGACTAAATATACCATTTGTTACACAAAAAACAGAAACAAGAAAATGAAAATGAAAATTGGAAGCAAAAAAATTTTTACGCCGTCTTGCGAGCAGTCACACATACATACAAAGACGCACCCTTTTTTTTACGCATATATGTAAAGAGTTCTAAAAATAGTTCGTATGTATGTTCGTTCCCCCCTCACCAACAAGCTCGACAAAAAAAGTTGACCGTTTTTGGCCCTGATGTCCCATCTATGTACTTTATAATCTTTGGTTATATTTTAGTGTGTATTTTAAATTTGAAATATTAATGTTTTCTTCGATTTTTCAGTGGACTGTAATTTTAATATACATTTTAATTTTTGTAATCACCTTCAACAAAAGGATACAGAATTTAGTCTCTTGTTTTTTTTTTTTACAAACTTGTTTCTTCTTTTTTTTTTAGTGTAAATAATTTTATTTTTTATTCTTTTTTGATATTTGGCATTGGGGATGGTAATGCTATATGTATTCGAAAATTGTCTTTTTTACTTTAGTTTTCTTAAATAGGATATAATCAATACAGTAATGAGTATTATTATAAAAGTAAGGATCTATGACCTGACACATGATGAAAATCGACATTTTTTACCTCAAAATTTTGTGCTTTTATATCTTCTATTTTTTTGGCCAGGTGAGCTATTTTCGAAAGGTTTTAGAGGACTTCAAGCTAATTTTAGAATTTTTCCTTTCAAATTGTTTCTGCTATTCCGGTTTGCTTAGACTTTTATTTATTTCGTGTTGGCTGTTTTTCTTTTTGTTTCTACTATTGAAAATAGATAATTTTTTATGTAACTCCTTTATACATGAATTAGGTAAATTGTTGTATAACCATTTGAAATTACAAAATTGAAATTTTTGACTATTGTTTTTGTTCCTTTCTTCCTTAAATATTTTATGTTTCCCCAAAGGGCACCACGATAAACTACAGATTTTGTATTTTTGTCTTGAAGGTTCCACATACATATTTTTTGCTTTCTTTCCTGCAATCTTGGATTGTATTTACCAAGGCTGTAGAAATAATTGTTTTTTTAATGGGATTGGATCTTGTGCGACCTGACACGAGCCATCCGAAAACCGTCTTTTGTCCGAGAAGTGAACCTCTTTTTACTATCTTCGGCATAATAATTTGTGTATATAAATCTGCACCAATTATTAGATCAATTCGACCAGGTTTATCAAAATTGGGATCGGCTAAATAATAGCCTTTCCAATCAAATTTATCAACATTTAAATTATTTGTGGGAAGAGTTTGCTTTAAACTGCCTGTGGACTTAATGCTTTAAATTTGTAGCAATAAACTATATTGCTAAATAAGCAATAAATTGATTCCCGGGCATTTGGCACATCGGGCATGTATGGTCATTTGTATTATTTTTTATAATTTTCTTTGTGGGTAACTCATTTCCCACTGATGTCAACGAACTAAGCCGTTGGTCTAAAAACTCTGTGACATCCTTTAAATTTTGAATCTCACTTGATTTTTTTACTTGGCCTTCATACTGCTGTAGAGCCTCAATATTTAATTTTTATACCCTTGGGTATTATAATTTGGGTCAAAAGTGTGCAACGCTGTGAAGGAGACATCTCTGACCCTATAAAGTATATATATTCTTGATCAGGATCACCTCCTGAGTTGATATAAGCATGTCCGTCTGTCTGTTCGTCTGTCTGTTTCTACGCAAACTTGTCTCTCAGTTTTAAAGCTATCGTCTTGAAACTTTGCACACACTCTTCTTTCCTTTGCACGCAGTCTATAAGTCGGAACGGCCGAGATCGGCCGACTTTATCCTATAGCTGCCATATAACTGATTGATCGGAAATGGTATAAGTTTTGTGTTTTTAGAGTTAGAGAATTCGGATTTGGTACAAATGCTATTTTTGGCAAAATAATACAACCTACCAAATAACATAACGATCGGCCGACTGTATTTTATAGCCATATAACTGAACGATCGGAAATGGAATTTGGTAAAAAAAACTAACTTTGGTATTTTTGAAGATGGAAGCTTGGTACTTTGTGTTAGATTTTTTATTGTAATAAATTGGTAATATTATTTTATTCTCATAAGGATCGGCCAATTTAATCCGATGCTTACGATATATATCCGGTTTTAACTGCAAGGGTATATCAACTTCGGCTCCGTCCGAAGTTAGCTTTCCTTTCTTGTTTTAAAATAACACAGTGCGACAAAAAAAAAAATTGGAGGAACTTTTGAAGAGACCTAGTAGGAATTGTTTTGTGAGGAGATTTAGTCTCCCCACACGCTAAGACAGATAGCCGGGGGCAAAGGGGGGGGCCGAGGAGACGGAAAAAGGGGGTCAACCACCGGTCATCAACCCGGGCAGCCCAAGGGAACGTCGCCAGGATCAGTAGGGGGGTTAGGGGGAAAGGTGAAAGCCAGTTACCGTGGGTTCCGGCGAAGGGCTACCCGTGGGAGGACGGAATCTACGTGGAACGCAACGGTGGCAGGTGAAAGGGTAAACGGCGTCAACCGGGGGAAGAAGGAATCGACGTGGAACGTAACGGGTCCCGGGGCAACGTTGGGAAAGTAGTCCAGTGGGGGAATCAGCACGATGCGCAGGCGTGCCTTAAGAAGTGTGGCGCGGTGAGCGGCAAGGAGCAGAGGGGGGAGGGGGGTTGCGACGAAGAGTGCAACGGGCCCTGGAAGTCCACCGGTGCACCACGTACCAGCAGCAGAGATCCGTGGCCGGGGGAGACGAGGGGCCACGGACAGCGACCCGCCAACGGGAAAGTGGCGTGATTCTGGAAGCAGGATTAACGGCAGGAGCAGAATCCAGGAGGATTAACGGGCGCTCCAGTCAGTATAAAAGGAGGCCCATTGCAGCGAATCGAGACGAGTCGATTTAGGAAGCTTGTAGCGTTGAGTTGGAGGACCGCCTGTGGAGAGTCCCCCATTCAAGTGTTAGAGCGTTTCTAAAAGGATTCGGTTTGTTTGAGTTGAAGGACCGCCTTTGGAGAGTCCGACAGCCAGGCGCAAGGAGAGCGAATAAGACAATAAGGAAAGGATCCATTGCTGGACCTTCCTCTGGAAACCCAGGGCCGTGTAGTCGAGTTGGTTCATTCCTGAACACGGCAGGTAGCCTTGCAAGGAAGTGAGGAAAGGTTAAGTCTGGCGTATGCCTTACCTACTCCTGAAATCATAACCAACAGGCGTGGTCCTGCGAAACAAGGAGGCCTACTTGGGATCACACGCCCGGTAACCACGAGACGTACAGAACAAAGGAGACAAGGATCCGTGCGCTGGACGGTTTCCTCTGCAAGCCTGGGGCGTCAGAGTCGAGTTGAGCCATTCCCGAACACGGCAGGTAGCCTTGCAAGGAAGTGAAGAAGGGATAAGTCTGGCGTATGCCTTACCGACTCCTGGAATCGCAACCAACAGGCGTGGTCCTGCGAAACACGGATCGGCTGACTCAAGAACTCGCGTCCAAATCACAGACCAAGTGAGAAACACTCTGGTCACCAGCCCCGCCACTACAAACTCGGGTTCGCCGGCGCGTATGCACGGTGTCCCGGTGTAGCGGGAGCGCGACATACGATTAGGCACACGGCGGCTTCCAAACCTGGCGCCGGAGCGTATGCACGGTGTCCCGGTGTAGCGAAGGCGGCAGTCAGCAAACAAGCGGCGGCGTATCCCGGACAACCCGCATAGGACGCCGACGACGGAGCCAACAGGAACGGAAGGAGCAACGAGTAAAAGAAAAAAAAAGCCTTTTGTAGTGTAAAGAGGTCTCAAAATAAAGAGTGTGGAAACTTCAAGCTATTTGTATTACTTTCTGGGCTTGGGCAATCACGTCGAATCTATAAATTCGGTGGAACGGATCCGCGAAACTCTGTGAGCTAGCCGCGGCAAATTGTGGCGAGCGGAAGCAGAAAAGACAGTTCGTTACAGTTTATTAGGTCAAATATAGTACGAAACCTTGTTTGAAATATTTCTAACACCCTCAAAATCTTGATTTATTTAGAAAAAACGGTTTTTTCGGGAGTGCTTTGCTCTTAAAAATTCCTAAACGCGTAATTTTAGGCCGATTTTAAAATTTTTTACGTTTTTCAATATTTAAATGTTGTAGCTTTTGAAAAAAAAAATACATCTTCAATTTATTTAAACAAAATGGATAAATATTTTACAAAAGAAACTGACATTTTTGAATTTTTGTCCTGTTTTTCGAATTTTGACGCCATTTTTTCGGAACAACTTCCAAGAAATGGTATCATTCTTAACACATTTCAATATTTTCTCATTAATCCTGAATAAAACGAGACCAATTTCATTACGATATTTTGATTTGAAGTTGTTGAAGTTATGACTCTTTTCCCAAAAAAACTCAGTGCAAATTTGCTAGCGTTCCGGAGCAATAGTGTGCCCTTCCATTTCGCATATTCCTTTCTTTTACGCACTTTTACTCCCAAGCGTCTTTTTATATTCTCTACACTTTTTTTGATTTTGTGTGTTTGAAATCAGTTGTAGCATTTTCTCAAAGTTCAAGGTATGTAGTAAACGAAAACAAATGTTTTGTGACCTGTGAGTAGATGTTGCATTCATAATTTATGTTTAAAACCAGAAATGTTTGTATGCTTGCAGCAATGCTTTTTTATACCCTTGCAGAGGGTATTATAATTTTGTCCAAAAGTGTGCAACGCAGTAAAGGAGACATCTCCGACCCTATAAAGTACATATATTCTTGATCAGGATCACCTCCTGAGTTGATATGAGCATGTCCGTCTGTCCGTCTGTCTGTCTATTTCTACTAGAATTTTTTTTTTAAAGCTTTGCTTTTATTTATTGAATCTACTCTTAATTTTGAGACTAACAATAAGTTGACGAATCTTAACATTAAAATTTAAACTGGGTGGGTAAGTCATTGCGACGAAGGCGTGATTGGTTGCTCAACCTTGTAAGACCTCTTGCCAGGTGGTTAGGGTGCACCGATAGCTTGGTTAAGTACTTTACCTTCTGTTCTGCGATCGCTTCTTTGACTGGTAGAATGTTTAAGTCGCGGTGTATGTTTTCGTTGCGAACGTACCACGGTGCCCCGGTGATTGTTCTCAAGATCTTCGACTGAACTCTTTGAATTATGTCAATGTTGCTATTGCTGGCGTTCCCCCATAACTGGGAGCCGTACATCCATATAGGTTTCAGTACCGAGTTGTACAGCAGGACTTAATATTCAAGGCTAAGAGGTGACCGAGCGTTGATAAGCCAATGAAGGCCGCTGGCTTTTAGCTTTAGGTGTGTTCTTTTGGCTTCAATGTGCTGGCGCCATGTGAGTCTTCTGTCGAGATGTACTCCTAGGTATGTTACTTTGTTTGCTTGTGGGAGTAAAGTGTTGTTTAATGTTATCGGCGGCAGCTTTGCCTGTTCAGAGTGAACGTAACATGCTTGCATTTTAGTTCGTTTACTTTAATTCGCCAATCTGACAGCCATTTTTCGACATCGACCATATAATGAGCTAGCTGCGCAGTTGCTTGAATTGGGCATTTGCTTGAATTTAGCGGCTAAGAATAGCTGTGTCATCGGCAAACGTGGATGTTGTTAGACGTGTGCTTGTCGGGATATCTGCTGTGTAGAGGACATATAATATTGGCCCTAGCACGCTGCCTTGAGGAACTCCAGCTCCAACTGTGTAACCATCGGATTTAGCGGTGTTGCACCTCACGACAAATTTTCTGTCGTGAAGGTAAGACTCCAAAATCTTGTGGGTGCTGTAGGGGAGCATTGTCTTGATCTTGTACATTAGACCTTCCAGCCAGACTCTATCGAATGCTTGAGAGACATCTAAAAATATGGCAGTACAGTACTCTCGTTTTTCGAACGCGTTCCGAATTTCGGATGTTATCCGGTTGACCTGCTCAATTGTTCCATGCTTTTCACGAAACCCAAATTGGTGTGACGGGATTCCTTCCAGGATTCTCAGGTATGTGTTTATCCGAGTCCTTAGGCATTTTTCAAAGAGTTAGATAGGCAAGAGAGTAGGCTTATAGGTCTATACGACGTGGGGATAGTGTGGTCTTTTCCCGGCTTTGCTATCATTATTATAATTGACTTTTTCCATCTCACTGGAAAGTGACCAAGTTTTGCGATGGCATTAAATAGCTGGGTGAGAGTGCAAACGGCGCAGTATGGGAGCTCAATGATCATTTTGGGAGTTATGAGGTCGTAGCCTGGGGATTTTTTCGGATTCAATTGTCGTTTGATGATGTTAACGATTTCGTTTGGGCGAAACTCAATCGGCTCATGTTGAGGCTGGGGCTCATCTGATAGAGTCGGCAAAGTAAACGCATTGGTGGCAGGATTTGTTTGGAAGACATTTTTAAGGTGTTTGGCAAACGTGCTGGCTCTGTCTGCGTCGCTGCGCGCCCACCCGCCTGTGGAATTTCTAATAGGCATCACGGCTTCTTTCGGTGAGCTCAGAGTTGGGTGAGCTTTCGTACTGTTAGTTGACATTTGCTCTATGTAGCGGTGGTGGACATACGTTTCTTCTTGCTGTAGAGCTTGATCAAGTTGACGTGAGGCATGTTTGAAGCGTTGCTTAGCAGATGGCGATCTGTGACATTGCCATCCTCGACGTAAGCGTCGCTTTTTCGAGGATGAGCTGTTCGATTTGTAGATTTGTCTTCTTTTGAATGCGTTGTGTGTTTATAGTTTGAGGTGTTGAAGCTCGAGCTGCAGAGACGAGTACAGACTCCAGCGAATTAACAAAACTGTCTACGTTGTCTTCGTCGCTGAGGTGAGGACTCAGCTCAATGTGTGAGCTGATGTACTTCCTGTACTTAACCCAATTGGTTTTATGTGAGGTCAGGTTTGATGATTGATCCCATGTTCCTGGGTGTTGGCGTAGAGTAAAAAGGACAGGCGAGTGATCAGATGAAAGATCCGAAAGGCATTCGGCGCATATCAGATTTTTAGGAATGTTTTTGGTAATCGCAAAGTCAATTAAATCGGGAAGTTTCTTTGGGTCTGCCGGCCAGTATGTTGGTGTGCCAGAAGAAGCATAGTCTAGCTTGTTCTTAGCTTTGATAATTGCATTATAGAGCTGCTTTCCTTTTGCGGTCACTAGACGAGATCCCTAGTGTGTGTGCTTGGCATTGTAGTCTCCTGCTGCTATGAAGTGAAGGCTATGGTGGAGCGTGGGAGGCAGTATACGGCAGCTAGAGTTAATTTCTTGCCAGTATTTAGGTGTATATTTATTGAAGTGGCCTAGTGGTAGGTAGTTTTTTGCAAATTTCGTATGATAATGGTGCTTAATACGGCTTCTGATTAAAATTCCAGTCCCGCCGTGTGCTTTACCATCTGAATGATTTGTTCCATAGAATGAATATTCTCGTAGTTGGAAATTGTATCTGTTCGTAAGATGTGTTTCTGAAAGCATTACGTCGATTTGAATGTCTAGTAGGAATTGCGCTAACTCGAGTTTATGCTGCGAAACGCCGTTAGCGTTCCATGTAGATATTTGTAGGGAAGTCATTATTTGGATTGTTGTGAAACCAGCATTTGTATTAATAGATTTTGGTTTCGCATTAGATTTTGCATAGTTGTACGCATAAACGACATGAACTCCGTAAGGCTTTGTTGTAAACTGCATATCATAGCTTCAAAGTAACTTTTTGGCTGCTCCGGCGGTTGATGCTGCTGAGCCGTGTTCGGTTCTTGGTGTGCTGATTGCGGCAGTGAACTTTTTGAGGCTGGGGTAGCCAGTTTTTATTTTAAAGCGCTTGCGTATGTGACATTTTTGTCAGAGTTAATGGGTCCTAGGGAGGATCTGGCTGCAGTCGAGAAGAAGACTTCAGGGTTTGACCTGGAGGCTATGAACTGATTATTTTGGGTGCGGGCAGTAAATCCCCTCTGGGTGATGCGACTTTTCAGCTCCTTATAAACTGGGCAACCTCTATAGTTAGCAGTGTGATTTCCACCGCAGTTGCCGCACTTTTTCGAGTTTTGGTCATCTTTGCTCGCTGGGCAGTGTGCGGGAGTCATGAAGCTCACCACACACTACACAGACTGGGCGCAGTTTACAGTAAGACCTTGTATGGCCATATTCTTGGCAGTTCGCACATTGTACCGGGCCATTGCGTTTGTGCGGCTCCTCAGCTGTAATTCAGCGGTGCAGCAGGAACTGAAGATTGTATATAGGGTGCACTTCGTATTTTTTTAGGGGCTTAATTTGTGGTTCGAGCTCAACCTTAAAGAGTGGCTGCGGCTTTTTATCCCTGTTAGAGATATTGAACACTGTCTTAGCGCTAAATCCCTTCTCTTGTAGCGCCTTTGTTATCTCTGCAGGCGATACTTCGGGCTCTATGCCCTTAAGTACGACTTGCAAGCCCTTGCTGCTTTTCAGCTGATACGTATTAAAAATCTTTTTTTTGTCGGTTAGGTATTTCGATAATACTCTGTAGTTATCTTCAGACTTCGTTTGAACTTTTGTTTCCTGGATGTTGCCCTTTACGAGTGGTATTATGTGAAAGTTGTCCTTGCCAATGAGCTCTATAATTTTGTTGACAAGAACGTTGGAACTTTTTTCTCGTATGTATATTGGCGGGAGCTTAGGCTTCCTTTTTTCGACTTCTGTAGAATCGGCATCATCCTCATAGTCTGCCAAGATTTTAAAACGGTTTGTGTTCGTGGGCGTTTCTATTGCGGCTATGTTAGCATTGCCACGGGTTATTTTGCGTTGAGAGTTTAGGGGGCTCAGCTTCCTTTTGATTTGGATGTAGCGATCCATACCAGTCTGCACAGCCGGCTTAATATTTTCTTTGTTTTTGTTCTCTTTTTCGGGCAGCACAGCAGCAGAAGTATCAATGTTTGCGCTGCTAGCTGATGACGTCGTTAAACGCGCTGTCGTTACAGTAGCGGTTGTTGTTGTTGTTACGGTTGACGTTGTCAAAGAGGTTGCTGTGCTAGTTACTGCGCACTGTGAGGGTACGACTTAAAAAACAAGAGAAAATTATGAAAATACATTTTAGTTAGTTAAATATTAAGTCTATAACAGCTGCGCTGTTAACCCAAATTTGGGCTGTCAAGCGCAAACTTTCTGGCACCTCGATCGTGTCTCAACTGAAGTACGGTAACCTCCTTGACTGCCATTTTAAGATGCGCTGGATATAAGTGTTCTTTTGCATTTAAACTTCTAAAGAGACAGGACGCAAATTAAAAGAGCGCCCCTCAAAGCAAAACCCGGGAAAATAATAACCCCAAAGTAAGGTGACAACGCAGTCGAATCAGTGGCGCAACAGCAACACAGACTTGGCCGTGTTGTGCGCAGATTTCGACAACTGCACTGGGGTAGGAAAACCTACAGGTAAGCAGGGAAAATATCCAAGTGCTAGGTGACTAACAAAAGCCTCTTAAGTAGAACTCGGACGGGTAGTGCCAGGGAAAGCCACCGGCGAGAGGAAAGTACCCCTCGATCAGCCCCTAAACGTGCACGGAGCCGGACCAGGCTCAAGCCGCGAACGGCGAGGAGTCCTGCAGTTTCCGGGACGTGTGCGTGATTGGGGCAGCATAGGATCAGGAGAAGAACCAAAACCTTGCGGAATGAGAACCTAAAAGGGAACCTCGTGTATACATAACCTCACTAACTCGTGCCGAACCACATGTCGACATATGTCGACATTCTCGTCTATACTGACAACATTTAGAAATCAATATCAGCCCAAAACGATGGAAAGAGCGTACCAAAGCGTCGCCAGAATTAGCGGAGCATTAAGTTAAACGGAATCCTTTTTTTTTTTTCTTTCTTAATTAATTTTCTTGTATTAGACCTGTACTCATACCTTTTTTCTATAGAGCATAATTCGGTTTTTGGCATCATGATTAGCAAGACCCCATACTTTTACTTTGAATTTAACACCCTTCATCAAGCCACACAGTGCTCCAGTCTACAGGCCTGATTGCCTAACTATGTTATTATAAAAGAAAGCGTATGAAAAATTAATCTATAAAAACTATTAAACTAACTTGATGTAAGATTCCAAAATTCTTTCTTAATCTACTTCCTTTAACGTTTAGTTTTCGTATTCAGACTTTATTAAAAATTAAGACAAGTGGTTAAAACAAATAAGACACAATAATCTAGTGGTTAAGACAAATTAATTTCAATTGATTAGGATTACATAAAACCAGTAGGAGTAAAGATTTAGGCTAAGTAGATTGTAAGGATAAAGAAAGATGAAAATCAGAGTAATTAAATAATGGATTGTGAACTGAAGAACAGTTAAAAATGAAGTAAATTAGATGTTATTCTATGGGCACCTGAGCTAAACGATTTCTCTTTAAATGGGTAAAGGCAGCAATAAATTAGTAAGTCTTTACAGGAAGGGCGGGCCAAGCAGAAGAACCATCCCACTGAGTTCTTCAATAATCAATGCGCTTTGTCTCATATTCATGTCCACCCGAATTGACTGTATCCCCTCCTAATCCTTTCAACTCTGTCTACAAAATTTTATTGTGTGGCGGTGATCCTGAATAGGAAGTAACTCAAAAACCTGGACTCTTCACTGAGCTTGGCTGGTCCCGTAGGCAGAGTTTGCTACCAATCGGTATCCAATTCACCGTGTTCGTCACAGAATAAATGGCGCCCAACGTGGGGTAAGGTGCCATCCCAAGAAATCGCCCCAATACTAGGCCTACCACAAGATCAACAACTACTGGATCCTCATAATGAATGTTTTGAGGATTTTCTCGACTCAATCTTGGCCATTGCGGATGCCTTATCTGAGCCTATGACAGACTCTGATTTAGTTCAGGCAAAATAGTTCAGGCGAAATCTTCCTTAAACAGCTTTTGTAACTCTTTATCTTTTCTAACTCTAACTCTCTCTAACTCTATCTAACTCTCTTTATCTTACTTTGTCTTCATATTGATCCCAGTAAGAATCTTGAATGGAGCTATCTTGGTACTTCTAGGTGGGGAGGAATTAATAAACTGCTGAACCCTGCCTACATGCTTATACGAAGCTTTCGGATCTTCTGCACAAAGTTTTGTCAATATAGTGATGACAATCCTATTGATACCCTCAACTTGACCGTTGCCACGTGGCACTCCTGTGGCTACCAACAAATGCTAAATATTGTGATCCTTACAGTATTCCTGAAAAACATTGGCTGTGAATGCCAATGTTCTGACTTGGTCTGATTCTGACATCTGACTTGGGTTACCGAAAACTTCAGCCTGCTTTTCCATTCTTTCCACTACTTCGTCAGCGCCAGTACTCTTAGTGGGGTAAAGCCACACAAATTTGGAGAAAGCGTCCACTACTACTAACACATGATTGTATTGATTTTACGTCATGTCCATGGGGCCAATGTGGTCAATATGATAGGTCTGTAACGGTTCGTCTGCCTTGTTTATTGCGTTTAAGAACCCCTCTTTTTTCCCATACTTAGCCTCGCCAACTCTACACAGGACTTCACGATAGTTTGAGCCTTCTTCTCTAAATCTGGGGTGTAATAATCACGCTGCACCAAGTCAATTGTCTTTTTTACACCAAAGTGTCTTTGTCGGTGAGCTGTGTTGATTATTTCGTTCTCCATGACTGATGGGATCACTATGAGCTCTTTTATAGAATCGTTGTGGAGAACTTCGTGCTTTAGATAGAAGTCATCGTAGGTATTGGTTTCCAAGACCTTACAAATGACTTTTATCCATTCATCCTGACGTTGAGCTTGTTGAATTCGATGTCTGACTGAATCTTGAAGCAACAAGGTATGTACTCGGCTTAAGGCGTCGACATGTTTCTGAGATACTTTTATTGGGACGTCATTCTTCCGCATGATCATAGCAAACGCATTGCAGTCAGTGACGATCTTAATCTTCCTCCCCAGCAAGTAGGTTCAAGTAGATTTTTCCTCGGCATATGTTGTCTTTCGGCTCATGTACTCTACCGGGTGGAATTCTTGATCAGCTGAATCCTTTTGAAGAAGGACTGCTGCATATCCGTACATGCTTGCATCACAATTGACTTCTGTTGCACTCTTTTGATCAAATAACTTCAGTACAGGCAAACTTGTCAGGGATACTTTTAATTGCTTAAACGATGCTAACTCTTCCTCGGCCATCTTAAAGGAAGTGCCCTTTCTAAGCAAGTTCGACAATGGTCTGGCAATAATAGCGAAGTCTTTCACAAACCTTCGGAAATAGGATGTTAAGCCAAGATATCGTTGTACGCCTTTTTTGTCTCGCGGGACTGGGAAGTTTTCGACTGCACCTGTCTTCTCTGCTGATGGTTGGATAGTTGCGTTTTCGACTATATAGCCTAGGAATTAGGGTGACCAGGCGTCCGTATTAATACGGGCATGTCCGTATTTTCAGCTCTGTGTCCGTTAGTCCGTATTTTTTTTAAAATGTCCATATTTTTCGCGTTTTTGACGAAAAACCAGGTTGCACCTGAAATTTTTCCGAAATGAGTTTCTAGACTTAAACATTCGAAGACTTAAGCTAGTCGTGACACGTCATACGTTTAGAGGAAGCGCAATCAGTTTACCATGCGTTATACGGTAAAATTCCCTAGAATTATGGGACGATTGCGTCTGGTTATTCGGTTTGCTATGTATGCAATGCATACTATCACTAACCATACAGCATATAGACAACCCATTTCATACAACGAAAATGGACGCAAAAATTTCTTGCGACAGGCCCCAGCAGGCCCCAGAGAGGATTTCTTACGCTCTCTTACGCTCATCGTTCGTTCATCTTACGCTCATTCTCTCATTAAATGTTTTCGGTTTTTCAGTCTCTAAACGGAGCGCGATGAAGAAGGTCGGTCTGCGCTTCGGTTGATCTTTGTATGTATGTGTGTCACACATTCACATACACGGGTGTATGTGTGCGTGCGATTTCGTTTCGAAGCCAGCGCACAAAATTTTGATTTTTCTTACTTTTCAGGCTTGCTACCCTAACAATATTCGGGTATTCGTTTGTGATGAAATGACGAAAGAAATGATATTATTTTTTATATTATATTTTTTATTATTTCAGCATACATTTTTAATTTATTTAGGAATAAGATTAAGTGTTAGTAGTAAAATGTTTTCTGTATATATATTTTTACGAATCATTAAAAATCAATATACTGAGAAAGAGTCAGAGTATATTTCAGTCGGAGTCACTTAAAATCCCGATCGCTTTTAAGTTTTTGTTGTTTTTCATGTGGATTTTGCCTGCATACCCTACTGATGGATGAGTTTTAGGGGAGGGTGAAGACACGAAAACAGCTGATGGACTTGTTTACCTTTTTTGTTTACAATTTTTCAGGCACTTGTTATTAATTTGGGTTATTGTGAGATTTAATTAAATTATTGTCGTTAATTTAATAATTTCCTTATATATTTTGGTAATTTAAAAAAGTCGCCGCTCGAATTCGTTACAGATATATATACATATATATAAATATAAGTATATATATATATATTTATTTATATATATGTATTTATGTTGGTATCCAAGGAACACCACGAGGAGACCATTGCGATTGCGATGGAGTCTTCAATGAAGACTTTCGAGTCGACTTGAGATACCAAAACTAATTGGCTATCTCCTTGTTCCTCACCTAACATAACCTACTCTTAACCTAATAATAAAATGAGACAATTACAAAATAAAAAATTATTGTTTGAGTATTTTTAGTTTCTTTGAACCTGCTGCTGATGCAGCTTTTCCTTTGAAATACATTTTTTCTGTTAGCCATTTGCTGTTTTTCCTCAATAATATTAAAACAAATTCGTCAAGCATTTTCATCCTGTGTTCATAACAGGCATGGGTTACCGAAAACCAATTAAAATATATGCTGGATTTTTCAGTCGAGGATATGCAAGATTGAATAATTGTTTTCTTTATTCTGTTCATGTGTGGCTTTTTTTCAAATATTTTCTTAAAAACAGAATAATGTATTATGGCACGTACGTTTAACCACAACGTTTGCGAAACTTCTATGTTCGCTTCAACTTTTTTCATGAGGCAATCATGTTTAATACCGTTAGCCGAAACAGTATAGCTTAAAACGTACTTCCAATTTTCAAATAAGCTTCTAGCCATGAAGACGCATACTTGCTGCCCTAACAATCGAGTTCTTTTTTCACCATCATTTTCAAATCCCTGAATTTCATCGAGAGCGGTATTATATTGCAGTCCTTTTTTGATTTTTATTTCATCACAAAGGATCACTGCTTCTTTACATTTCTCGCTCATTTCACCAACAATTTTCTGGAGGTTTTCTAGAAAATCAGGTTGAAATCCTGGCGTCATATTTTTAAAAAGAGCCCATCGACACAACGTACTTTTGGCAGGAAGTTTTAACTTTAAAACATCCCTCATATACTCATACGTTCGCGAAGAATAAAAATGTATATTCTGGGCTATCACTTTTTCTGCGCTGTTATATGAGTTCGATTTTTTTAGCAGCATTTTGCATAATGTTTTGGCCTCATCAGAAACATGAGGTAATTTATTTATAATATTAAATAAATTTAGGGTGCTTCTTCTACTATTTCTCATACCCTTGCGTCTAATAGAATTTTTCTTTAAAACAAAAGCCCTTCTCATTTTTTGCATTTTTTCTTTGTATTTTTTTAGTTCAAGAAACATCTCATAATTCTTTTTTCTGTAAAATCTCTCATTTTCTTCCCTCTTCTGGCAATTCGAACAAAAATCTTCTAACTGCGGTAAAGTTTCTAAGTTGGGAGTTTCTAAATTGGAAGGGCTACCTACCCATTTTAAAAACTCTTTTCTTCCTATTGGGTTAATATAAGTGCCAATTGGTTCTTCCGCCCTTTTAAAAACTCTTTTCTTCCTATTGGGTTAATATAAGTGCCAATTGGTTCTTCCGCCCCATCATCACAAAATTCAAATTGTTCACATGGAACAGTACTGTTCGGACGCAATAGTGAATTGTCACATAAATTTAAAGTGGGTACGGCATTGCTTCTAAGCCTACTTTTCCCAATATATTTACTTTCAAAATGTCTGTTACAAATTCGCGCAGTTCGTCTATTAAAAGTGTCATCCAATTGGCACAATTCAACCCATTTCTTAAGATTCCTATCGTCCGATGGAAAAAAAACAACCTAATTGGAATGGAGTGTGACGAATCCCTGTAACTCCCCTGGCAGGATGCAATAATGCACTTGCGTCCATTTTTCCTAACATTAAGCCGATTCATTTCAAAAATGTTTAAGCCGAATATTTAAATAAATTATTTAAGGTTTAAATAACTAGATTTATACTTGCAATTGATGATGATGTAGCCACGGACCCTCGGAAAGTTTACGTTTAGTAAAAATATTTCCGAAAAATATATAAGCACACCGATACTAATCACTTTTTTGACAAAAATCAGCACTTAATTAAGTCCTCACGAAAAACGCTCCTCACAGAACAAAAATAGAATGCCGATTAAACCATTTTCCTCTTCTTCATCAAATGGCAATATTTTAGGCGGGTAAATTAGGCGGGGGGTACAGCAAGTGGCAACCAAAAATTACAAGAATCAAAACAAACCCGAAAAAAAATAGTTTTGGCGCGCAAGTTAACTCTTTCATTGCCAAGAACTCCAAAGGCATACCTCAGGGAAATGACGGTAAATGTAAATACGGTAGTGAAATTTTTATATGCATGTACATAATTTTTTTATAATTTATCATTTAATTTTGTTAAAAGCTTAAAATGGGTCGTGGAGCACATTGCACCGTAGTAGAGAGGAATCTAATCCTCACATTAAAAGAAGAAGTCCAATCGATAGGAAAAATTGTCAAACTATTGGACTGCTCCAAAAAAAAAGTGTTTTCTGCTATCCACTATACAGATAAACAGGAAAAACGTTGCAGAAAGGGAGCAACTTCCAAAAAATTTGACACTACCCTTATTAGGAAGTCGAAAAAGGAGCCTTTCCTTCCTTCGAAGGATCTTAAAAACTATATGAACGCATCCTTAAAAAGTCATACCACTTGCAAAAGACTTATTGAGCGTGGTTTGAAAGCGCATTCAGCAAGAAGAGTTCCTTTTATGAGCTAGAGGCATATCGAAAGGCGACTCTGCTTTGCCAAAAACCAAGGGACCCGCCAGAACTGGAAAAACGTCCTTTGGTCCGATGAGACAAAGATTGATTAGTGTATATATAATATATATATATATAATCTTTATTATATATATAATATATTAGTATATATTTTAAATTACACTGCAGATCATACAATAAGATATGCACTATAGATCATAAAACCATATAAGAATCCATATAAAAGCATAAAACCAATGTAAATATATATATTTTTTGTATATATGTATATATATCTGTAACAAATTCGAGCGGCGACTTTTTTAAAGTACCAAAATATATAAGGAAATTATTAAATTAACGACAATAATTTAATTAAATCTCACAATAACCCAAATTAATAACAAGTGCCTGAAAAATTGTAAACAAAAAAGGTAAACAAGTCCATCAGCTGTTTTCGTGTCTTCACCCTCCCCTAAAACTCATCCATCAGTAGGGTATGCAGGCAAAATCCACATGAAAAACAACAAAAACTTAAAAGCGATCGGGATTTTAAGTGACTCCGACTGAAATATACTCTGACTCTTTCTCAGTATATTGATTTTTAATGATTCGTAAAAATATATATACAGAAAACATTTTACTACTAACACTTAATCTTATTCCTAAATAAATTAAAAATGTATGCTGAAATAATAAAAAATATAATATAAAAAATAATATCATTTCTTTCGTCATTTCATCACAAACGAATACCCGAATATTGTTAGGGTAGCAAGCCTGAAAAGTAAGAAAAATCAAAATTTTGTGCGCTGGCTTCGAAACGAAATCGCACGCACACATACACCCGTGTATGTGAATGTGTGACACGCATACATACAAAGATCAACCGAAGCGCAGGCCAACCTTCTTCATCGCGCTCCGTTTAGAGACTGAAAAACCGAAAACATTTAATGAGAGAATGAGCGTAAGATGAACGAACGATGAGCGTAAGAGAGCGTAAGAAATCCTCTCTGGGGCCTGCTGGGGCCTGTCGCAAGAAATTTTTGCGTCCATTTTCGTTGCATGAAATGGGTTGTCTATATGCTGTATGGTTAGTGATACTATGCATACTGTCGCGTACATACATTGCATATAGCGTTGCGAGAAAAGTGTCCGTATTTTCCACTTCAGCTATCTGGTCACCCTAGTAGGAATTGGACCCTCTTCTTTAAAACTTGACACTTTTCCTAAATGATCTATGATCTAAAACTGTCTTTAATTTCTCCAAACCTTCTTGTTCGTCTTTTGATGGAATAATCAAATCATCCATGTACAGGATTAGGGTACCGTCTTCAAGCAATGTCCTGAGCACTGCAAAAATGTATCGCATAAACACCGCTTTGGCCGCTTTGGGTGACGAACGCAGTGTATTTGCGAGAGCTTTTCTGCACGGGGACATGGAAAAATCCGTTTGATAAGTCTAACGTTGTAAATACTTTTCCCTTCTGAAGCTTATGTAAAACATCGTCAATCAAGGCCATAGGGAAATTATCACGAATAATCTTCTGATACAATTTGCGGTAGTCGCAACAGAGTCTTTTGGTGCCATCCTTTTTTGCAACCAAAACTATGGGTGAAGCGTATTCGGAAACACTTTGACGAATGATTCCTTCCTTCAGCCAATCCCTAATCTGCTTGTCAACTTTCTCAGTTTCCTCGTACGGTAAGCGCCTAGGTCTCTGATAGACTGGGATTTCATCTGTGAGAAGCAATTTCATTTCTACTGGGCTTGAATTTGGCTTTAATGGCTTGTAATTTTTAACTAATTCAACCATTGCTGATCTTATGTCGGTGCTCAAGTGAAGCACATCTAAATCTGGAACAATGTCTTCAATGAAATTAGATGCCATTAATTGATCGAAAGTTTCTGTCAAGTCTGAAATGCTAGTGGAAGTCACATCTACGGCCAAATTTTGATTGACACTATAATGAGTAAGATTTATGTCGTGGCTTGGACTATTTTCATCTCTACCTAAGGGATCGGAGATATGGTCAAGATCTACTGAATGGACTGCGTAGAAAACAACTCCTTTTGCTCCAATTGTTGCAGTTACCATATTATGGACATCGCTACCGATCACACCTTCATTAAGGGTATTATTGTCACGCACTACATGAAAGCACATGTCAACGTCCATGTCATCTAACTTCGTCGCAACTGTGAATGAGCCTAGAGTGTATATCTTCTTACCACCTATTCCCACAAGCTCCTTAATATCAGGTTTAAGAATATCAGGATAAATTCTAGTGTACGCTGTCTCGGAAATGGTACAGATATCGCTGCCAGAATCGAATAACGCCGTAATCTGGTCGTTGCCAATGTTAATGTTTTTAAATTCTCTGTTAAAAGTTGACTGTAACAGCTGCTGAATGTTTGAGTTTTCATTTTTCACATCCTTACGAGCTTCCTTGGTACCGCATTGATTTGCCTTGTGATCTATCTGATTGCATTTGAAACATTTTATACCTACTTCCTTACAATCCTTGGCAATATGATTGCTGCCGCCACACTTAAAGCAACGTCTTCCATCTTGGTTAGTTTTGACTACAAAATTGTCAAATTTTGGCTTTGGTTTAAACCCCTGACTCGCGCAAATCTTCTCGTAAACCTTAAGCTTCTCACGAAACTCCTTAAGGTTGGACGCCTGGTACAAACAATTTTTATTTTGCTTCGAATCTGGTATACCCTCCACTATGTATTCTATAATACTTTCTTCGTCTAACTTTGACTGATTTGCTAATGCGATCATACTGAAGAAATATTCTAGCAAACTCTCTTTCTGCGTTTTCTTCCTATTTTCAAGCATCTTGTGCACATGTTTTGCTGTAAGCTTCTCTCCAAATTCGTTTTTCAGAGCTTCTTTTAATGCATCCCAATCATTTATTCCTGATTGGCTACCCAAGAATAATTTTGCAGCTCCCTTTACCAACTGTCTGCCGTAAGTTAATTTTTGAAGATCAGTCCACCAAACTGTAATAGAATTAAGCTCGAAGTCTGCAAGCCACTCATTAATATCTGGAGAACTATTTCCAGTGAATGCTGAAAGTGAATCTTCAATATCTCTTAGTGTGAACGCCATGGCTGAGGGTTGAGAATTAGAAAAATCTGACTCTTAGACGTTGGTTTCCTCGTACACTGACTTCTCTGAACTTTCTTCCTCTTGGTCGATATTTTCCACCTCAAAATAGGAGATGAGTCTTTCCTGTAATATAATTCCGCAACAGAAAATCGTGTGATCTCTTCAACATTCATATCTTCTGCACTTACATAACTTATTTTATGGTATAATACTTTTCTCTCAGATTAATACTTAGATTAGTAATACTTTTTCTTAGATTAATACAAATGAAGAATTTAATGGGAATAAAATATTGTTTACGTTACACTAAATTGATTTTGTTTAACCTCAACTTCGTGGTATCAATTAAATAATGTTTGTATGGATTTATACTTGCGAACCGCCTGCTGTGTCTCGTCTTTTGTTGCTCATCTCTGATATTTTCCACTGCTTTTCAAATTCGTTTCGTTGAACTAAAAGCTGCTACCTTTGTCCTCTCTGATGACTGCTTCTCGAACTGCTTTTCGAACTGCTTATCAACGTCGTCTTCACTCGCGCCTTCAATGTCGCCTTCAACTTCAGTGACGTCACTTTGCCGCCTCGTCTTAATACTCCTCTCTGGATCTCTGCTCCGCCGTAATCTCCTCCAGACTTTACGTTTCCACGTTCTCCTCCTAGTCAAGTTGTCGCTTCAGACATTATTGTCGCTCTCAGCGACAACGGATCCCATAAACGCGTTTCGTCGTCTTCCGTTAGCAATTTTCTTGTCGCCACAGAACCAATTTTGCTCCCACACTCGCAAACTTCTCTCCCACTCGTAGTTTTGTAGTTTCAGAATTTCACCATACTTTGCAAAACTTGGTGGAATTGCCCAATATGAAAATTCTCAGCTCTTCTGGATGGTTTTTTGTCTCATAATCTCTTCAGTTTTATAACTTTTTATTTCTCCGTTTAGTTTTAATTGTTAAACTGCGATCGATGGATTCTTAGCACAAAAACTTGATGGTTGTTTGGTCGCGTATCACACTCAAATTGGCACGTTTTTAAATTGCTTCCCGGACGAGCCCCCAAAATTGTAGAGAAAGGCATCCGTTGACTTCATTAAGTTATAATTAAATTCTCTTTATTGTTCGGTTAATATAGTTTAGTTTACTTAGTTTACAGTTTACTCAGTTTAACATTTTTGGTATACAGGAGATACACGCGACCTTCTTCTGCTGATGCTCAATCTCAACTGCTAATTTTTCATGCTTTTCAAAACTAAACAAAAGTGTGATGGAACTTAACAACATCGATTACAAAATAGGACTGCCAATCTTACATGTGTATAAACCTTCATGTCCAAAATGTTCACAAAAATCGGGAAACTTCCAAGCGGACAACCGTGTCAGTCCGAGAAGGAATGCCCGAACGTAGACTCGGACGAATACAAGAATAAAACGACCTAACATATATCAATTCGCAAAAGATCAGTACAGTCACCTGACCATTCTAACACCAAGTCTTTTAAGCCTTATCATGTTCGACTAAAAGAATATAACGAAACGAGGCGAAGAATCTTTACAAACGATACCGATGGAAAAACTAGAAGTCGCTCAGCAACAAGATAGCGGAACTTCTGGAAATCAAAGCATCAATACAACAGCTGTTTAATATCAGCGATAAGTAAAGTAAGCAATAGCATAGGCCCTTTTGCAAATCTAGTTGTACTTGTAGTTGTCTAGTTGTACGATTCATCGTATTTAGCTTTACTAGATAGCGGATCTAATAGAAGCGTAATCGCCGGAGCTTTAGCTAAAAGTATTGTTTCCGGAAAATATAAGTACTCTAGGGCCCACAGCAACGTACGAACTGCAGACGGAATGAAACAGTCCACTTTTGGCACTATAACCATTCCGATTAAATATAATAACAACGAAAAAGAAATGGAAAAAAAGGGTGAATGAATTGAACTTTGAAAAAGAATCCACAAAGCTCAATTTATCGGAAGCCCAGAAATCTAGACTAAAAAGTGTAATAGATTTCTTCCCGTCATCCGACAGCGATGGTCTTGGCATGAAAAACATTCGATTGATACCGGCAATGCCAAGCCGATAAAACAGAGGCATTACCCTTTGTCACCCGCGCGTGAAAAACTTCTATGTACGGAGATTGACAGGATGATAAAACTAGGAGTTATTAAAGAAGCCCTAACATCATCGTGGTCATCTCCTGTTGTTTTAATAGTCAAGCCAGATAAAGTTAGGTTTTGCTTAGATTCGAGAAAGGTAAACGATTTTACAATAAAACCCTCATACCCAATTCCAAACCTAGATGGACTTTTGAGCCGTCTTCCTCCAGTTCACTGCATTTCAAAAATTGATTTAAAAGATGCCTTTTGGCAAATCAATTTAGACCCGCAGTCTCGCCCAAAACCGCATTCACAGTTCCGAATAGGCCATTATACCAATTTCGGCGTATGCCATTTGGACTGTGCAACGCTCCTCAGACGATGTGTCGTCTTATGGATCAGGTCATACCCTACCAACTGAAATCTCACGTATTTGTCTATTTGGACGACCTTCTGGTTATGTCATCAAGCTTTGACGATCATTTAAAGCACCTCTTAGAAGTTGCTTCGCGTTTACGGCATGCTGGCCTAACGATTAATATCAAAAAGAGCCAATTTGGTCTTCGGAAAGTCGAATACTTAGGTTATGTTGTAGGCGAAGGAACTCTACAAGTGAACCCGGAAAAGATCAGTGCGGTATATGATTTTCCTGTCCCAAAACCAAACGCAACTCAGACGCTTCCTTGGCATGTGTGGATGGTACCGTCGATTTATATCTCACTATTCAACAATAACAGTCCCACTTACAGACCTACTGCGAGGAAAGACTTTCACTTGGAACGAGGACGCACAAACGGCGTTTGACGAAATCAAGCATAAGCTTTGTTCCGCTCCGCTCCTAGTCCATCCAGACTATGACAAGCCGTTTCTAATACAATGCGATGCATCTAAATGCGGAGTTGGCGGAGTTTTGGCACAGTGTGACGAATTAGGCAACGAGCGTCCTATCGCATATACATATGTCCCAAAAATGGAATGCAGCTCAACGTAACTATACAGTTACAGAGTTAGAATGTCTTGCCGTCGTGTTCGCAATCCAAAAGTTTCGTATGTACGTAGAAGGTCACAGGTTCACGGTCATAACCGATCACTCAGCTTTGCGATGGTTGATGAAACAAACAAATCTCAGCTGGAGACTAGCTCGTTTGGCTATTAAGTTACAAGGCTTTGTTTTTACAATCGAGCATCGCAAGGGGATTCAAAATGTTGTACCTGACGCCTTATCACGGTCGTTCGAGGACTCGACAGAAATCGCAGGTATAGATGTAGACATCCTGCCAGAGATCGATTTGCAATCAGATTCATTCCAATCGGACGAATACCGTCATTTAAGAGACCGTGTACAAAATTCAGATGTACCGGGATTTCAAGTCGTGGATATCTATATATATTATAGAGCAGGCTTTGCCAGCGGGAATCCACAAGTTGACGAGGGCGACTATAAGCTCTGGGTCCCAAGTGAATTGAGAGCAGGCGTAATTCAGTCGGTACATGACCAACCATCATCGGCGCATGGTGGAGTAGCCACCACTTGAGCGAATTCGGAGAAACTTTTATTGGTCGAACATGGTAACCGATGTTAGAAATTATGTAGCTCTTTGTGATATATGCATAACCTGCAAACATCCGACGCAACGTCTTCGACCGCCCATGGATCTATGTAGACTTCATTGGTTCATTTCCCAGAACCCGGAACGGGAATATAGGGATATTAATTCTCCTAGACCATTTTTCTAAATGCACTTGGCTCAAGTCTGTTAAGAAGTTCACTTCAAAGGTGGTGATTGACTATCTAAAGAATGATATTTTTGTGTGTTTCGGAACTCCGGAAGTTTTGGGGAGCGATAGTGGCACTCAGTTTAAAAGCCAGGACTTCGCAGCCTTTATTGTTAAGCACGGAATTCAACATATGTTCACAGGCGCGTACTCTCCGCAGTCAAATGCGGCGGAGCGTATAAATCGTTCAATAAATGCTGCTCTCAGAAGCTATATTCAATCTGACCAAAGATTGTGGGATAGTTACATAGGAAGTATAAACTCTGCATTGAGGAATGGTATACACCAATCCATTGGAGAATCACCATACTATGTAGTCTTTGGCCAGCACATGCTCACGCATGGCAAAGATTATAAGTTACTACGAAATATCCATATGTTGTCCGAAGGATCAGCAAAGATCGCTAGATCAGACGAATTCCCGAGAATTCGAGCAGATATCGCCAAGCGAATGGCAAAAGCATACCAGAAAAACAGAGATGAATATGATTTACGTTCCCGACATCGAACCTTTGAGGTAGGGCAGGAAGTTATAAAAAGAAATTTTGTCTTAAGTAACCAGGCTTCGCATATTAATGACAAATTAGCACCTGTAGGGATAAAAGCTAAAATTAAAGAGAAGCGAGGACAGTCGTTATATTTACTCGAAGACAAAAACGGAAAAGAGCTAGGAACCTTCCATGCCAAGGATCTCTGGTGATGTACCCTTTTTCAGCTTTCATCTCCGGTAATATCACGTCGATAAAACCTGTGGTATTATGAAAATACATTTTAGTTAGTTAAATATTAAGTCTATAACAGCTGCGCTGTTAACCCAAATTTGGGCTGTCAAGCGCAAACTTTCTGGCACCTCGATCGTGTCTCAACTGAAGTACGGTAACCTCCTTGACTGCCATTTTAAGATGCGCTGGATATAAGTGTTCTTTTGCATTTAAACTTCTAAAGAGACAGGACGCAAATTAAAAGAGCGCCCCTCAAAGCAAAACCCGGGAAAATAATAACCCCAAAGTAAGGTGACAACGCAGTCGAATCAGTGGCGCAACAGCAACACAGACTTGGCCGTGTTGTGCGCAGATTTCGACAACTGCACGGGGGTAGGAAAACCTACAGGTAAGCAGGGAAAATATCCAAGTGCTAGGTGACTAACAAAAGCCTTTTAAGTAGAACTCGGGCGGGTAGTGCCAGGGAAAGCCACCGGCGAGAGGGAAGTACCCCTCGATCAGCCACTAAACGTGCACGGAGCCGGACCAGGATCAAGCCGCGAACGGCGAGGAGTCCTGCAGTTTCCGGGACGTGTGCGTGATTGGGGCAGCATAGGATCAGGAGAAGAACCAAAACCTTGCGGAATGAGAACCTAAAAGGGAACCTCGTGTATACATAACCTCACTAACTCGTGCCGAACCACGAGTACTTTGAATTTAACACCCTTCATCAAGCCACACAGCGCTCCAGTCTACAGGCCTGCAGACGTCGAGAGATTGGTTTGTGAGTACCCATAGAACCATATAACTATGTTATTATAAAAGAAAGCGTATGAAAAATTGATCTATAAAAACTATTAAACTAACTTGATGTAAGATTCCAAAATTCGTTCTTAATCTACTTCCTTTAACGTTTAGTTTTCGTATTCAGACTTTATTAAAAATCTAGTGGTTAAGACAAATTAATTTCAATTGATTAGGATTAAAGAAAACCAGTAGGAGTAAAGATTTAGGCTAAGTAGATTGTAAGGAGAAAGAAAGATGAAAATCAGAGTATTTAAATAATGGACTGTGAACTGAAGAACATTTAAAAATGAAGTAAATTAGATGTTATTCTATGGGCACCTGAGCTTAACGATTTCTCTTTAAATGGGTAATGGCAGCAATAAATTAGTAAGTCTTTACAGGAAGGGTGGGCCAAGCAGAAGAACCATCCCATCTGAGTTCTTCAATAATCAATGCGCTTTGTCTCATATTCATGTCCACCCGAATTGACTGTATCCCCTCCTAATCCTTTCAACTCTGTCTTCAAAATTTTATTGTGTGGCGGTGATCCTGATTACGAAGTAACCCAACCCCCTGGACTCTTCACTGAGCTAGGCCGGTCCCGTAGGCAGAGTATGCTACCAATCGGTATCCACTTCATCGTGTTCGTCACAGCTCTTTGGCTGCAGAGACATCGATGGTAGCGAGGGGGACCAAGAACGCGCTCTCACGCTCTCTACGTTTAAGAATTCGGCCAAGTTTGGGGTAATTGACCGTGTTTGGGATGAGCTTGCATTACTTTCGGTTGCTTTGAAAGTGAAGTAAGCGTTGTTTCTTTGTACTGAGAGCCGTCTCTCGTCTTGCTCACGATGACGTTGTGTGCTAACGTCGTTTAGACTCATTGCAATCGAGGTTGATATTGTTCGAGTTTTAAATGTTATGTTTTATATTAAAGTTTATAGCGGTGAGTACGACGATTCGCGGTCTACTAGAATTGGCTCTCATCCTGAAACTTTGCACACACCTTTCTTTCTTTTGCACGCAGTAAATAAGTCGGAACGGCCGGGATCGGCCGACTATATCCTATAACTGCTATATAACTGATTGATTGAAAATGCTAAAGCTTCGGTGTTTTTAATTGCACCCGTGTATGCGAATTTTGTCGCACTTTCAATGGTTGAAAGTGCGGGTCGAAGAAAGCTGTCGTGTCGCGCGGGCGCTCCCGAGCGACGCGCCCAAGCACTGCAGAATCTAGAAAAGGAGTGGGTAAAAGGTGACCGGACAGCTGGGGACGAACTCACCTTCCGAGCGAACCATAACACTCCCTAGATAGGTCACTAGATGGCCTAGATCACTAGATGGCGATCTCACGAAGATCGGATGAGCCGCCCACCGCCAAGGTAAGAGGCGCAAATAGAGCTGTTCCAGGAATTCTCTTTGTGACACCTTTCTCCTGGGTTGAAGGAGCTAAGCAAACGTGGCTGCTTCTACCAAAATTGCGCAGGTCATGGCAGCTGATCGTAACCAGCTGGCGGACAGTGTTGGGGAACGCTCTAACGCGCAGTTCTGTATATTCACTTGCCGTACCCGGACGTGTTTCTTCGATCGCTCTTGCCAGTTTGCAATTATTTTCGATCTTGAACTCAAGCTTTCTCCTTCTGCGACAAGTTGAAATATAACAATTAATCCCTAAAAATAAATTCGACTTAATAAGTTCATTGAACTATTTATTCCAATTTATACATTTAATCGGTTAAAATTATCTCTGTTGCGCTTTAACTATACTCTCCAACATAAGTCTCTCCGAGCTGTACTCTCCGGACGTAACCCGTTACATCATAGTTACTGTGGAGTTTGTTATTCTTCACGACGCCAAACCTTCGTTGCACATCTCTTTTGTAACGTCATCTCTTACATCCGATCTGATCGTCCACTCTCGGCTACAGAGTGCTTCAGAGAGCCTAAATTCTTTACACGCTATTACAGTGGTCTGCAATCCGTCAAAAAAGAAGTCAAAAATGAGTCTTACTTGCACAGCAAAAAAATGTTAATTTGGTGGAACCATCACGGGTGACTCATACCTGTCTTGTTGGCTCTGCAATAACTGCTCACATTTTAAATGTGCTGGAGGAGGACACAATGGACGGATAAGTGACCTTATCAACAAGAAAATTGGCCTGACATGGTCTTGCATCGCTTGTAGAGAAATTGAGTCAGAGATGGTTTCCTAGATGTCCACAAGCAATTCTCGGCCCTTAATGAGCAATTCCTCGCTCTTGAAATTCAATTCCTTGGGCTAAAGTTGTTAAGCGAATCCCCCAGACGAAAAATTCCAAACAACAACCTGCTGACTGCTAAATTACTGAATACCCCTACATCCCATTCTGTACAAGTCCATGAATTTTTAACACCAAACATTTTACCGTCGCCTACTTGTCTACCTACTTATGCTGTTCCAGTACCAAGGGACTTGATGAGCCTTCCTTCAGGGCACTCTAATATTTATCCCTTGCAAGAAGCGATCAGCGTACCAAGTACAAGTCTCGAGCCACCTCTCATATTGGAGCCTCCATCGTTGGACATCGTTGGACAGCCCCCATCGTTGGACAACCTACCCTCTGCTCTAGCTGTGTTGTCTCCAAGGCCTCTGGTTGGTGTGGCGCCTGAAGTTAGATCTTCTGGACTTACGCTGAGGGCGGTTGCTCCTCGTAAGGCCATTTTGTCTCTCGCCTTATGCCGGATGCTACTGTTGATGATGTCAGGAGTCACCTGTTAAACCATCTTAAGGTAGCTCCTAATGAAATAGCTGTTTTTAAGTTTAACTTTAAGCATAAGCGTTCTATTTCTTCTTTTAAAATAGTTCTACCTGATTCCTATCTTGAAAAAGCACTTGATCCTGTAGCTTGGCCTGAGCACAGTATCATTCATGAAGTCCTAGCAAAAGACGCTCAGAATCCTATCCCTGCAGAATATGCTTCAAAAAACTGAATAACATAGTATTTTCCTGCTGCTATTAAAACGTTAGAAGTATTTTGGGTAAGCTGAGCCATTTTTTTACAAAGAGTGCTTCTTTTGATTTTGATGCTATCGTGCTTACTGAAACTTGGCTTAACTCCTCTGTCTCTGATTATGAAATTTTTGTTTCCAAATTCATAGTGTTTCGATTGGATCGTCCAACTTTTGCAGGTGGTGTCCTCATTGCTGTTACTAAAGAGTACCCTTCTGAAATTATTCCTTTCACGAACGAGTTCGGAATTGAGTTCATTGCGGTGAAAATTTTAACTGGCTCGTCTCATATTTTCCTGACCTGTTCATACATTCCTCCCATGGCTGAAGATATTGTGTACTTTCTTGTACTCTTGTACGTTCTTGTACTTTGTGTACTTTCACCATCTTGAGGCCATTAGGGCTGTTTCTTCGTTGGCCAAGGACCGTGATTTAATCCTAATCATGGGAGATTTCAACCTTCCCATCATTTCCTGGATCCCGTCTGAGGTAGACAATTCCTTGCTTTCCAGTTGCCATAACGACTTTATCGATGGCTTAACCGATCTTGCCCTGCTCCAAATTAATCCAATTCATCACACTCATGGCAGATTTCTGGACCTTATTTTTTCTAATGTGTCATCCTCTGTGACAGTCATTCGGTCCCCGCCGCTATCGCTTTTTGAAGACTTTCACCATCCTACACTATTAGGATCGGTGTTAATTGATGTGCCTCACAATGATGCTTGCTTTAATGCTAAACCTCGTTTCAAATGCTTCAGAAAGACTGATTTTAAGGCCCTTCGGAATCATTTAGCTGAAATCGATTGGAATTTTCTTTCATCTATAAACACAATTGAAGCAGCTACGGATTCGTTTTACGAAATAATTCATAATGCCTTGAACAAATTTGTTCCGGAAGTCCCAGTATCATTGTCTACTAAACCACCCTGGTATAATAAACACCTTTCTCGTCTTAAGAATAGGAAATCCAGAGCTTACAAAAAGTTTCTTAAGTCAGGGTCGATGTGCCACCAGTCAAACTTTCTTTATGTTCGCAACCAGTTTATTATTCTCAACGATAAACTCTATAAGCAGGAGTCTCTATCAGGAATTGTAAGGTAAACTTTCGAAATGATCCAAGCTCCTTCTACTCTTTTGTCAATATGAAACGTAAATCAAATCTTTTTCCTCCTTCCCTATCATATAAAAATATTTCACATTCTTCTGAGCAAGGTACTGCTAATCTCTTTGCGTCATTTTTTCAAACCACCTATTCGTCCGATTCATATAACCACAACTCTTCTTATCCTTATAAATTACCACATATAAACAACATTTACTTTTCAAAATTTCGAATTCAGGATCTGTTCGAAGCTCTTTAAACAATAGATATATCATTCTCTGCTGGTCCTGACAATGTTCCTAGCTGTGTTCTAAGGTACTGTTCTGATATCCTTTGTTATCCTCTCAATATCTTATTCAACTTATCCTTGGAGCTGGCATGTCTTCCCAAGAGATGGAATGCATCTTTTATTATTCCGCTTCATAAGAAAGGCTCTAAAACACTTATTGAGAACTACCGGGGGATTGCTAAGCTATCTGCGATTCCCAAACTGCTTGAGAAACTGGTTACTTTCCAACTGCAACATTTTTGTAAAAGCATTATTTCCACTTCACAGCATGGTTTTGTCAAGCATCGCTCTACCACAACTAACCTTCTTGAATTCACTTCGTTTATCCACAGAGGTTTTCTGAGCCGCATGCAAACTGATGTGGTGTACACTGACTTTAGTAAAGCGTTTGACTCTGTGAACCACCATCTCCTCCTTCATAAGCTGTGTCTTTTGGGGTTTTCTCCACATATAGTACAGTGGTTGACCTCTTATCTATCGAACCGCATGCAGCGTGTTTTGTTTAAAAACAGTTCATCACAGATTATAAATGTTTCATCTGGTGTCCCACAAGGTAGTCACTTAGGACCTCTTCTGTTTGTTCTTTTTGTCAACGATTTACCTAGTGTTGTAAGCTATGCTAATACATTTATGTATGCTGATGATGTCAAGTTATATCTTTCTTTCTTAGACCATTTCCTTCATAGACACCTGCAACTAGACCTTAACGAAGTCTTCTTGTGGTGCTCAAACAATCTCCTTTTGCTTAACTTAGAGCTTTTGCTCTAAGTGTAAGGTTATGACGTTCAATCGCAGTGTGCCTCACATCGTTTAGTACTCTCTTGGGAATAACGTCTTAGATCGTGTTTTCCTAATTAACGATCTTGGAGTAATTTTTGACAACAAGTTGTCCTTCAACGACCATATATCACTGATAGTTAATAAAGCCAGAGGTGTGCTAGCTTTTATCAAACGTTGGTCTAAAGAATTTGATGATCTTTTCACAACTAAAACTCTATACGTATCGTTGGTTCGACCTATCTTGGAATACTGTTCTAGCGTTTGGAGTCCGCAATACTTTGTTCACCAAAAGAGGATTGAATCAGTCCAAAAGCAGTTTCTGCTATTTGCGTTAAAAAGCTTAAACTGGGATACTGCCACTTCCCTCCCGTCGTATAATTGTTGGTTAAAACTACTAAACCTACCTCCTTTAAAAGAGCGCCGTACTTGTGCTGGGGTTATGCTACTTCATGTGCTCATTCTTGGACAGGTTGACTCACAAGTACTTCTTGAAAAATTAATGTTTTCTGTGCCTAATAGAGTAACTAGATCCTTCCGACCCCTTGGGTTACCGATTTCTAGGTCTAATTTTGCGGAACACGATCCATTCCGCGTTTTTTGTAAAAACTATAACTCATTGTCCCATTTATTGTCCCCTGAACTATCCCTAGATGTAATTAAATCCAAAATTATGGAATATCTTTTAACTTAATTTATCCTTACTCTTACCCTTATCCTTACTCTTAGTTATAATAATATAGAAATAACAGATAATTGTTAATAATGAATAAATACATAACAGTGTCTGCCGGTAGAGGGCGCTAGATCCGGACCATTGAACGTCGCAATGTCGCGACTGCAGGAGCCCCAAAGAGATGGATACACCAAAGAGGCCACGGAAGATTCTTAGCCCGGACAAGGACCAGAGGGCGGCTCCCCCGAAAAAAAATAAGGCTGGCAGCCCGCCGGCAAGAAGCGAAGAATGCCTGACGGAGCTGGGCACGATAGTGAACGAGCAGCTATCGTGGGTCACGGAAAAAAAAAAAAGCATTTTTCCGCGATGCAAAGGAGCCTGATAACCAGACTGAAGGACATCCACTTCATTCTGGACGGAAATTTTCCGAAGGAGCATGCGAGACCGGTCATCATGCCCAAGCCAGTGTGCCCCAGATGGGAGAGAGCCGCCAACGATACCGTGGAGAAGGAGCAGCAGACCCTTCCGACGAAGGTCTGGACCCAGGACAAGGCCGTGCAGACCGGCAGCAGCCCGAACAGCACGTGTCCCTGGAGTACTCACCGGCAAAGTACTGCGAGGGACTCGGGGGCCAAAGTAGCAAAGGCCAACACGGCGGCAAGCTCCAAACCAGCATTTGCCAACCCGGCTGCCGGCAAAGAAAGTGACGGCGAAGCAAGCATGAGAAGGCCTGAATGGAAAAAGGCCAAGCCTAGAAATCCCCAGCGGAGACGAGCCAGACACATCGCAAGCGGTTGCAAGACCTCAAAGGACAGGAGCGGCTGTTGCTTCCGCTGCGGAGACTTGGACCATATGGTGGCCACTTGCAAAAAGAACCCTCGATACTTCTCGTGTGAAGATAAGGGACGGAAGGATGTGAGGCATCAGACTGGAAGCAGAAGCTGCCCCATGTCAACGAAAGGAGGTAGACCTAGGACGACAGGATGCTAGTGCTTCAGCTGAACCTGAACCACTGCAGAGCTGCTCAAGATGTGCTGTGGCAGACTGTGAGGGAGACGAAGACGGGCATAGCGCTCCTAAGCGAGCCCCATAGGACTGGCTCAGACAACCGCTGGGCAGTTGACCTATCGGGGAAGGCTGCCATCTGGAGCTGCGGCGCAACCGGCGCGACAATGCACTCAGTGCACAGTGCGGAGGGATTCGTCAGGGCTCGGATAGGTGTGGGCATGGCTTTACAGCTGCTACATGGCACCCAGCCTAACCAGCGATGAATTTGAGCGCATTATGGACTGCCTGGGAAATGACATCAAAGGCCGTTCTGACGTCCTTGTAGCAGGGGACTTCAACGCGTGGGCGCAGGACTGGGGCTGCCGAGGACGAATGCGAGAGGGAGAGTTGTCAGAGAAACTTTTGCCTGACTCGATCTCGTACTGCTAAACGAAAGAAACCAGCACACTTTCAGCAGAGACGGAGCAAGAGGCAGCGACACCTTGGAGGAGCGGAACCTAGCCTTCAAGGACCGACGCAAAGCACTGGGTATGGGTTCCGGAAGGGAAGGTCAACAGTGAATGCCATAGCAGCGGTGGTTGGAATTGCTCGCATCGCAATAGCGGGAATCAGGTGGAAGGGTGGCTCCAAGCAATACTGCCTTATAGTCACCCTGGACATCAGGAACGCCTTCAACAAAGCGGACTGGGCCAATACAATGGAAGCCCTAAGGCGGTTCAACGTTACCAATTCAATAATGAACGTTGTCAGTAGTTACTTCAGCAGCAGAGTGCTACTTGCCGACACGGACATGGCCACGGAGTCCTACGACGTCACGGCAGGTGTACCCCAAGGATCGGTCCTAGGACCGCTACTGTGAAACGGGATCCTGAGACTACAGCTCCCTGTGGGATGCGACGTCGTCGGCTTCGCAAGGTGATTGAGGTAATGGAGCAGTGGCTCCAAAATGCTGAACTAAGCCTAGCCCCGCAAAAGACGGAAGCGGTGCTGGTCAGCAGCCGCAAGGTACTAGAAACGGCGACGATTCAGGTTGGTGAAATTGCCATTACCTCCCAGCGGGCCATAAAATACCTGGGTGTGATGATCGACGCCCGGCTCTCGTTCCGTGAGCACCTAGAATACATGCAGGGCAAGGCTGCAGCCACTACCAGGGGCCTCGCCAGGATCCTTCTCAATACCAGAGGCCTCAAGCAGAAAGGGAGAAGGCTCCTCGTGAGCGTTGCCTTGGCGCCAATTCTGTACGCGGCGCCCACCTGGGCTGAGGCGATGAATACGCCCAGCTACAGGAGAGAAGTAGATGCAGCGTAAAGGCTGGGAGCCATAAGGATAGCGCCCGGCTTCAGGATAGTCTCCGACGACGCCATCCTGGTCATTGCGGGCATGGTCCCGCTGAAAGAGCGCGCTCGAGAGCTTAAGGAGCTAAAGGATACTTGCGCTGAGGGTTCAGGCGGCGCCCTTGATATAATTACTAGGGAGGAGGCCAAGGAGAGGTCGCTCACAGCCTGGCAGGATTGCTGGGACTCATCGACGAAGGGACGATGGACGCACACTCTCATCCCCCACCTTAGAAGGTGGGTGCTCCGAAGCCACGGGCAGGTTGATTTTTACTTGACGCAGGTGTTCATGAGTGGTCATGGCTGAGTTGAGTAGTCATGGCTGCTTCCGGCAATACCTGAAGCGTTTTGGCCACAAGGAAGAGGACTGGTGCCCGGGGTGCGGGAGATCAATAGTTGAGTACGCCAAGCACGTTGTCTTCGAGTGCCACCGGTTTGCATGAGAGCGCCACCGACTAGAGACGACGGCGGGCCGCTCACTCCATCCAGGAAACCTTGTGGAGACAATGCTGGAAACCGAGATGCAGAAACCCAGAAGCCTGGGATGCAGAAGCATCTTTTGCTGCAGCGTTAATGCAGGGGCTCAGGAGCATCGAGCTGGAAAGGCGGTAGGGTGGAGAGTTGGGGCCTGCGGCGAGCGAAGCAATGCCTAGCGGCCGTCCCGCCCGTCCTCAAGCCCTTACTGTCCATTACCCATGACCAACCACAAGCCCCCCCACCAAACATATTTCCAATTTACACGCTATTTGGTTGTTATGTTAAGTACGTTAAATTATTGTTGTTGAGACTAATAAAGTAAAGTATATAAAGTATGTAAAGTAAAGTATAAGTAAAGTATATAAATGTGTGTGCGAATGTGTGACACGGTTACATACAAATATCAATCCAAGCGCAGACCAACCTTCTTCATCACACTCCTTTCAGAGACTGAGAAACAGAAAGCATTCAATGAGAGCATGAGCGTATGAACGAACCATGAGCGTAAGAAAGAGAGTAAGAATTCGCTCTAGGGCCTGCTGGGCCATGTCGCTAGAAATTTTTGCGTTCTTATTAGTTGTAAGAAATGGGTTGTCTATATTCTGTATGGTGCCTATATTCAGGATAAATTGGTTTGGCCACTTCCCGCTACCAAGTTCTTGTACCGCAGGAATTGGCCGATGCATGTTATTAGGAGGGTCGAGCAAAAATGATCGAGCAGCCATGGTGCTGCTCCAACGATCGAAGTGTCTCTGTTCTTTTGCAACATTCTATAAGTCTAATTAAGGCTAAGTCTCATAGCTGCGCTGCTCGCAGGCGGCGGCAGAGAGACGGCTATGTACCTATATACTTATGTATAAAGGAATGTACTTATATACGTTGCTATGCGCTCTTAAGTGGAGGCGCGAGGGCTATGCATATGCTGTCCGTTCGTTACAATTATGCTGACGCTAACACTTTCTGTGTGCCTAAGCCATAGCGATCGGTTCAAATTTCGGCCACTCAGGGTTTATGATCGGGACTTTGAATTATGTAAACACTACAACAAAGTGTTACAGTGTGTACCCTTTAAGTACTTTTGGTACTGTGGGTTTTCAATATATGTGCATACTACATCTCCCTCCTTTTGAAAAATAACGTAATATAAAAAAGTTATTTTTATAATTTTTTTTTTTTTCGTATTATGTTATTAGAATCAAAGAACATGAAATTATTATAGGAATATGTGTATTTATTTATCTATATATATGTGTCTATATGTGTGTCTTTGCATGGCCATACTAAGTGCAATTTATGAAATAAAGATTTTTAATCTATCCTTATAAACTGTTTGTTTCTTATTTTTATTATTTGTTATTACTATGTTATCTCTATCTCATATTTCCGTTACTATATATCAGTGGTGGGAAAACTCTCATTTTACATAGCACGCGAGTATAGGGTAGGAAATTCTGACGCAGCGCTGCCGGCACACTGACAGTGTGAGCATTCTCAATTTTTTTTAGAAGCTCTCTCATTTGCTCTCATTTTGACTCATTTGACAGCCCAAACTTAAAAATCAAAATGATTCCACTGCGAAAAATTTTCTCACAAATTGAGTTGAAAAAAGTTTTCTCCATAGAAAATAAAGATAGGGAAGCGTAGTTTTTTTCCTTTTTTTAAGAAATGTTGCTAGAAAAGATGTCTTTAAAATAAACTACACTATTTTAGTCCCATTCAAACTTTTGAATAACGAAAAATTAAATAAAAAAATAAGTTTTTTTCGCTCAGTGAATTCTCTGCTCTCAGTGTTTTTCTCTGCTACGCACACACTCAAATTTTAAACATGTGTTAGTTTTGCCCACCACTGCTATATACGGACCTGTATGTTTAGGATCTAACTTAAGACCTGTCTCGTTTTTTGATAAAACTTTGTCACCAGCTGATATATCTATATCCCTTACTTTATGACCGTATAGTAGTTTATTTCTATTCTTATTTGCTTCTAACATAACTCTAGCTCTTTTATAAGCTACTTCTAATCTATACTTACTCTCCTTAGCATAGTCATCTATATTATATAGTGCTTCTACACTAGCTATGCTATTAAAATGTTTCGGTAAATTACTTGTTTTACCGAATACTAGCTCGTATGGACAATAAGTATGTGCCATTGAGGGGGTTGTGTTGAAACAGAAGACAAAATATTGAAGCCATACGTCCCAATCAGTTTTATCAACCGATATGTAAGAACGTATCTACTCATTGAAAGTTCCATGACTTCTTTCTATTGTTCCATCTGTCTGGTGGTGGTGTGCTGTGGATGTAATATTTGCAATATTTAAATATTTGCACAAATCGTCTATAATTAAATTCTTATATTCTTTTCCCATGTCCGTAATGAACGTCTTTATTGGACCGTACTTCAGTATAAAAGATTCAAATATTGCTTTAGCGACAGTATTAGCATTTTTATTCGGAACAGGTATGGCAACTAAATACTTAGTTAAATCACATATTAAAGTGACTGCATACTCATTGCCATTTTCTGATTTTGGCTCCATTTTCTGATCGGCTCCATAGCCGCGGCCAAAAATACTTCTAGTTGAGGTAGGGACTTGAAACTTGGCACAAAATATTTTTAATTTTATTCTAAAATAATATGTTAAAATCAGCCAGATCGGACAACTATATCATATAGCTGCCATATAACTGATTAATCGGAAATGCTATAGCTTCGGTGTTATTAGAGTAAGAGAGTTCCAACTTTGTCTGAATTCTATTCTTGGCAAAATAACACGACATATCAAATATCGTAAGGATCGGCCGACTATATCCTATAGTTGCCATATAACTGAAAATATGGAAGTGACCCAACTTTCGTGTTTTTGAAGATAGATAGTTGGAACTTCGTACAGATTCTATTTTTGGTTAGTTGATCCAACCTACAAAATTTCATAACGATCGGCAGACTATATCTTATAGATGCCATATAACTGAACGATCGGAAATGGTATTTGGTAGAAATATCAACCTTAGTATTTTTGAAGATGGAAGCTTGGTAATTTGTTCTTGATTTTTTATTGTAATTAATTGGTTTTATTAGGATATTCTCATAAGGATCGGCCAACTATATCCGATGTTTGCGATATACATCCGATTTTAATGGACGTATATGATGAACAGAACAAAACACAAAGTATGCACGAAAACAACGAAACACAAAATTTGATCAAACACAAAAAAGAAAATAAGTCGAAAATTTGCCAAAAGTTACAGCTGAAATTTAAAACAAAGTCTAAGAAAACATTCACTAGTATTAATAAATCAGTTTCACTAAAGGGAATGACAGGTATCACAACTTTTTCTTAATTCTATGTATATGCAAAAATTCGCCACTGGACACTAATTGAAACACAATATTTAAAAAATAACACAATACAAATGACATAAAAATTATAAAATAAAAAACTAAATTATAAAAAATAAAATAAAATAAAAACTATTAGTAAATGAACAAATAGTTTTGGAAAGGTAAACACAAGAATGAAACACGAAGACAGAGCAACAGCATAACAAGTAAATAAACGGCAAAACTGACCCTGAAAAAGATAAAATGGTGTTAGTATTTTTACGATATTAGGCAAATTGGCAAATTTTGGCAGAAAATTTTTACATATTTTTTACTTTTGGAGACCGACAAACATATTGGTATATAAACAAATTGTGGAATTTTGTGGGATCACTACTAAAACTTCAGCTAAACATGAAAAAGACGCTCAAAATATAGGCCAAAAACATGTATTAGTTCACTATAATATAATAATAACAATAAGTATTATTAATATATCAAATTATATCTCATTTTATAGAAAATACCTTTAACTTCAAAATCTATTACAAATAATTTTAATTTGAACACGTAAATATGGATACGACCACTTCAAAGTTCGGTTTAGTTGTGAAATATTCACGATGCGCGCAGCTGCGCGTTACAAATGAGCAACTGTTCACATCTTCAAATATATTTTTAGAAAATCCCGTTAGATTTCTATAAAAATCGGGTTTGCCACGAAGAAGCTTGGACATTTTAGAGACGATTTTTTTACTTTTCGTACATTTTTGCCGTAATCAGTTTTTTTTATTTTTGGCCTATGGGAGCAACCACTGTGCAATAGTGTCCACTTTCACTCTATCGAAAGCATTTATTGGTGTGTCTGTAATTGTTAAAAGGGTCTTTGTGTGTTTAGTTATTTTTGCTTTCTGGCATTTTTGACATTTTCTTACGTACTCAGTTATATATTTAGACATGCTTTTCCAGTAATAGTGTCTTTTTACTATGGCCAAAGTTTTTGATATGCCAGTATGACCTCCTTGAATTGGATCATCATGAAATGCTTCTTTATCTTTAAAATTTGTTATTTGGGTCAATAATGGAAATAATTTTTCTGCCTTGCTTAAATAAACATAACGTATCTTTTATCTGCATGGTCACAAGGTTTATGACGTCGTATAAGTTGGGCTTAGAAGCTTTATTTAAAGATTGGCAATTCTTGTTTTTGATTTTCCGCGCGGGATTTTTGTCTACTTTGATATCTAGTAGTGACTTTCAATATATTTCCAGTTATACCTTGTAGATCTTTGATGGTTATCCTTGATAACGCATTAGCTACATGATTATCTTTTCCCTTTAAATATTCGACTGTAAAGTCGTATTCTTCTAGTTCGAGCCTCATACGTGTCAGTTTAGAACTGGGATTGGTCACTGAGAAAAGGTATATTAAAGGTCTTCATAAAAACGTTATATCTCTTGAACCTTTTTCTAGATCAATTTGGTGGAATCCTGACATTAAGTCAAGACATGAAAAGTATTTTGCTCGACCTAGTTGATCTAAAATATCATCAATTCTAGGTAATAGGAATTTATCAGATAGCAACTTTTTATTAATCTAGCGGTAGTCAATTACTAATCGCCATTTCTTTACATTTGACCCGGGGGATAATTTCTTAGGAACAAGTAACAATGGGCTATTATATTCGGATACTGACGGTTCGACAATCCCGTCAGAGATTAATTTACCTACTTGCTTTTGTATTTCGTTCACCTGACTATGTGGGCTTCGATAGTTCTTTATATAGACTGGTTTATCATCTTTTAATCTCAGTTTCTGTTTATAAAAATTATTTGTGGTTATTGTTTCGGTTTCTAGTCCGAATATATCGCTATACTGGGTGCATAAGCTAGAAAGCTGTGACTTGAACTGTAGAGGGAAGTTTTTTGATAGTTGTGACAGTGCGGATTTTTTTCTATTGTCGGGATTTGTGTTGAACACATCGTAGTTCGAAAGTAATTCATATGTTAGGTTATCTGTACTGACTACTTGGTCGGTATTTGTTGTGTTTAATAGTCTTATGAATGCATTATTGGATGTTGCTATGGTATTTGCAACGTAAATACCATGCCGAATTTCTTGATTTGGAATTAATACACTGTCTTCTATTGAGTTAAGTTCAATTTTCCGAATATGTTGGGATCTTGCTGGCAGAAGTATTGAATTATTGCCAGAACTATGAGCTATTGGTACTTTAATTGGGAATTTTAAATTATTGGGTCTAATTATAAGCCAATCTTCAGATGGCTGGAAGTCTAATTGATAGTTGTATTTTTTAATAAAGTCGATGCCTATTATTCCATCGCATGGAATAGATAAATGTGAATTTAGGATATGAAAATCGTGTGGAATTATGTATTTAGTTGTCTGTATTTCCATAGAAACTATACCTTTGGATTTGATTATTTCTTGACTTATGCCTTTTTTATGTCTCTGATGTAATCATCTTGGATGTTTTGGAAGTTATACGAAGTTTCTTTTAAAATGAAAATGTCTGCACCTGTGTCTATTAAAAAGATAAGTTCTTTCCCAGTAGCTATATTAAAAAATGAAACGAATATGTTTTGGCTGAGATTAATGGTGTGAACTCTTACTTCATTTATTGTTGAGTATTTAAAAAGTTTTGGGAGTTTTCCGATGTGTTTTGGTTATTATTTTGGGTCATTCTTACATTGCTTTGGTTATTGCCATTGTGGCCTTGGTTCGAGTTACTACCGCCTCTATAGCTTCCTTTTTATTGGCCTCGTCCTCTACTGTTATTTTGGTAATTTTTGTTGTAGTTATTGTTGTTGTAGTTATTGTGGTTGTAGTTATTGTGATTACCACGAAAACTACCTCTATAATTTCCACGTCATAGAACAGTGTTTGACTGCCCAGTTGCTTCAGTCCAACTATTGACAAATTTGGAAACGGCTTCGTTCATAGTATTGAATGTGCCAGCTTGCATGATAAGTTTTACCTTATCGATTGCGCAATTTTTAGTCATTGCTTTGACTCTTTGATGCTTTGTCATCTGCTCAATTTCTTGTGTGTATTGGTAGCAGTTTTATTGCGCTGCTGTAGGTTCATCAGCTCCGCTGATAATACTTCAACAGTTTCGCCTTTGACGTTGCTTCTTAGTCTGGAAATCACTTCAGTAATTGTTGTTTCATTACCGATTAGATTCCTGGCGACACCTTTTAGCTTTTTTTTAATAATGGAAACAGCTTATTCTTCGCGCTCGCCTTTTATTGATTTTATTATTTGTAAAGCATCAATGAAACTTGTTTAATTTTCAGACTTACCATCAAAAACTGGTATAAGCTTGGATGCTGTATTAATAAAATAAATATTTGATTGTGCCATTGTGATAGAGTTACTTATTTTGTTTTCTATTACACTCGAAGTATCTGAATCTGTTAAATTTTCCAGATCAGTGTATACCGCCGGAATAGTAAGATTATTCAAATCTTCATCTTCTATTTTGAGGTTTACTTCGGGAAGCTCTTCTGACTCAGATTCGTTCGTTTCTGTTGATTTCGGATCAGGTGCAGTGTCAACTGCTATTGAAGTGTTTAGAACGGTTGGTACCGATATTTCTAGACTGAACTTTTGTTTGACAAATTTTAAATTAGATCGTAGTCGTATCATAAGTTTCGATACCTGTAACCAATGATCTTGATTTAATCTTTCCCTGTGATCATGTATGTATAAGCATTCGCGTTTCATTAAATCACTCTACTAATATTTCAACATGCTTCCTAACCGTGTTCTTTTGGATGGGTCTATTCTGGGTTATTGACTTGTATGATCTGTCAAAATAAGTTCTAATGTTTGATAATTCCCCACACAATTTGTTCCATTCCATGCCTTTAGTTTAGCCATACTTTGTAAGAAGAATTACATGAAATATTTTTATATTTATTTTTTTTGTTATTTATTTTTTCTTAGATTTTTGGTGTTAACATTATTGTGTAATCACTGCTGTCTTTTTAAAAATTTTTTTTGTTTTTAATTTATTTTGCTGCTTATATTTTATCCAGGTCATTTCCCCGGCTCATATACTTTTTTTTCAGACAATTATTATGCAGCTTGTAAATTTTGTGAAAGACAGTGGCGCACATGATAACAACAATGATTATCAAGAGTATATGTACCCAATATAGATTGATGTTGCTAGATTCTAGCTTGTTGATGACATTGGCAGTGGAATCCACTTTTTTTATGACCAAAGTCATTTTGGTGGGTTTTCCATATACTTTTCTTTTATGTGTATAAAGTGTGTTATTAAAATGATTACGATCTATTGAAAATTTACTTATCGTATTACTGCGCATTTAAATTAACAAAATTCCTACCTAGTATTTTGCATAGCTTTACAGGCTACACGACTAATCGGACAGAAAAGGTTCCGCGCAATTTTACAAAATATTATATTATATATAAAAAAAAATATGCATCGTAGTGCAATCAAAAAAAATTATGCAACGCAGTGCTTGGTTGGTTTCATTTTCTTCCTTATACGTTAGCTGGACGTCGCCGGTTTGGCTACGCGGACACTCCCTCGAAGGTGCAAGTAGCGGTCGTGCCTCTTACGCTTGATATCTGTTGCCGCTGTCCTGGTCCTCGCACTAGTCTTCGGCTTCGTGCATGCGGAATTGCATGCCGCAGAGTTGAGAGGTCCGGGGCAGTCGTTCGGGCAGACTTGTGGTTGTTTCGGCAGTGGCTTGGTGGTTCGTTTCGTTATTAGTTTTTGATTCATAACTTGTACTTGATTTGCTGAGTGAGTAGTGCCTTATGATACTCTGTTTTGGATAGTTTCCTTCAAGCTCATTATAAAGTTTTTGCACCTTCGTCCATGCGGGCGGTGTTGATTAAGCAAATAGCAGCCACTTTATGCGGGCTATTCTTTTGTTAGTTTTATTTTGTTTCCTCCCTGAACCATCACGCACACCCTACTCACTCAGACGTGTTTTTTTTTTGTGTATATTCTCCTTGTATTAGTGCCACAATCTTCCCGATCCGCTGCTCCTTGTGACTCTAGTCACGGTCGCTATGTAATACAAAGATCCTGTAGTTCCTTTTTAGATTATATTTGGGTTTATTTTATTTAGTTGGAGCAGCAATGGTGCCGCTCCAACGATCGAAGTGTCTCTGTTCTTTTTAAATATTCTATAAGTCTAATTAAGGCTAAGCTCGTAGCTGCGCTGCTCGCAGGCGGCGGCAGAGAGACGGCTATGTACCTAACTACTTATGTATAAAGGAATGTACTTATATACGTTGCTATGCGCTCTCAAGTGGAGGCGCGAGGGCTATGCACATGCTGTCCGTTCGTTACAATTATGCTGACGCTAACACTTTCTGTGTGCAGGCTAAGCCATAGCGATCGGTTCATATTTCGGCAACTCAGGGTTTATGATCGGGACTTTGAATTATGTAAACACTGCAACAAAGTGTTACAGTGTGTACCCTTTAAGTACTTTTGGTACAGTGGGTACTCAATATATGTGCATACTACATTACAGGTAAATAAAATTAGAATTAGTTATTAAGAAGGAGCTTTATGAAATAAAAATAAATATATTCAATTTATACAAATTTTCAGAGGAAATGTGACTTTGAAAATGCACACATTCTTGAATCAAATCGTCCTCTAAATCATCATTGGTATAATATTTTTAAAAGCTCCCATTTTGCAGTTGGTAAATATTTACCCCAGCATTTGAAACGTATTTGAACCAGCTTTTGTTTCTGCTAAGGTTCGATCTTTGCTTAATGGGCAATACGGCAAAGATGTGGTTAGCGATTCTCCGTTTCAATAATCTTCCATTGGTCAGGTGGAGAGATTTCACAGTATGTTCTTACATTTTTACATTTGATGATATTGTCCAATTATTTCTCTAAGCGGAAATCGAATATTTAGAACGCTTTACTAGGTTACGGGAAAACCAATTGGAACTGTCTATGCCAGCCTTAACTTTGCTGTGAACATAGTTGAAAAACTTACAAAAGCACAATAGAAGTAGCTGAGTAGAAATAATCTGGCCCGACAAAATAAAGTTTTTGATGTAGTCGACACGGTCCTGGTTAAATCCAACAGAAGCTCCTTTAGACTATCCCACTGTACGTAGAGAACGTAGTTGAAGGATATATGGGGACTACGGTTCTTGTAAATGGGTGCATTGTAAAAGGGGAGGGTGCTTCACAAGGAGAATATCAGACAGAGCTCATGAAATGACTGACGCGAAACTACTTAGCCAACTTTTTTTCGATAAATTTAAAGATTGCTTTAGGCGTTGTGAAATAAGCGCTTTGAGCATAAATTATTTGAAAACTCACAGGCGATATTGAAGAAATTTCGGCAAAGGTCACTATAACCAAAGATTATAAAGTAAATATATGGGACATCCCATAGAAACAAAAGTGTCTCTATGGCGGGTTCCAGCCGTTTCGTTTCCACGCGACAACGAATGAGGGATAGCCGAGTGGTAGAGTGCTTGGCTGCTGTGCGAAGGAAAACAAGTTCAAATCAGGCTCGAGGCATCCAATTTTTTTTTATTTTAAATTTATTTATTTTATTTTTTAATTGTTTTTAAAATTTTCTAATCAAGAAAATTACAAAAATTAAAAAATCACCGTTACATCGCACAGTGGTCCGGTTTGTATAGGGAGAGCGGCCAAAAATAAGTTGAGGTAGGAAATTAAAACTTGGTAAAAAATTTGTTCGAAAATGGTAAAAAATCGAAAATGATAAATATCATAAAATAATATGTTAAAGTCAGCTAGATCGGACAACTATATCATATAGCTGCCATATGAACAATCAGTCCAATATTCAGTTTTTATATGAAGAACCAGTGTTTAAAAAACTGCAGTCGAATTAGCAGAAGTCGCAATATTGTTGCTATTTGCTACTTCGACTGCGAGCGATATCAAAAAGTTTGCAATTGCTTTTGCTTCTGCTTTTGAAAAAGTCAGAAGTCGCATGCTTTGACTGCCGCAAAATACAAACAGCTACGAAAATAAGAAAGCAGCATAAGTCGCCGGTTTTCGTTTTTCTGCTTTCTGCTTTGCTGTTGATTTCGAATGTATATATAAGTTGCAGCAGCTATCGACAATTTTAGACTTCTGTCTGCAGTCACAGTCACGAAAAGTAATGCATTCGGCTTTTTCCTACTTTTGATTTTTGTCGCTATTGCTTTTGTTCAGCAGCGTAAGTCGAAAAAGCAAGAAGCGTACAATTTGTGAAAGTCCTTGCGACCGTTTTTTATTAGCTACTATTATAAAGAAATTTTTAGCATTTACTTACATACTTATGAATAATGTACTTGAATTTTTTATACCCTTGCTGAGAGTATTATAATTTTGTCCAAAAGTGAAGGTGAAAAGTGAAAAGTGACAGTGAAGGAGACATCTCCGACCCTATAAAGTATATATATTCTTGATCAGGATTACCTCCTGAGTTGATATGAGCATGTCCGTCTGTCTGTCTGTCCGTTTCTACGCGAACTAGACTCTCAGTTTTTAAGCTATCGCCTTGAAACTTTGCACACACCCTTCTTTCCTTTGCAGTAAATAAGTCGGAACGGCCGGGATCGGCCGACTATATCCTATAGCTGCCATATAACTGAAAAATTACCCATTTTTCGAGTTTTTGAAGAAAGAAAGGAACTTCGTACAGATTCTATTTTTGGTCAGTTAATTGCATAACGATCGGCCGACTATATCTTATAGCTGCCATAACTGAACGATCGGAAATGGTATTTGGTAAAAATACCAACTTTGGTATTTTTGAAGATGGAAGCTTGATACTTCGTTTTAGATTTTTTATGGTAATAATCCAATGTTTGCGATATATATCCGGTTTTAACTGCAAGGGTATATCAACTTCGACTCCGCCCGAAGTTAGCTTTCCTTTCTCGTTTATTATTGTATTCATTTTAAACTTTTTTAATTATTCTTAAGTTTACAAAAATAAAAAACTAAATCAAAATTCGTTGAAATAAAATAACATAAAAACATAACAGTAAATTAATTTTTCATTCTTATTACATATTACATTCAATAATCATTTTTGTTTTTGTTTTGTAGGGGGGCGCTGCTGCCGCCAAAGATTCCAGAAAATATGAAATGTTGAATTGAAAATCGGGGGCGTCTTTCGGTAGGTATAACGCGATCAGCTTTATTTAGCTGCTTACATGAGATTAATAACTTAACTTAAAAACTAGTACAAAAAAGAGATCGACGACAACCAACGAGCGAGAAGAGAGGGCACAGAGGGGCGAGTGTGGATGCGCTCTTCAGCGCGGGTGCGCTCTTTAGCGCGGGTGCGCTCATCAGCGCGGCTAGCGCGGGTGCGACGAGAGAGCGAGACACCCCGTGTACTGTCACCGTGCTCCTCGGTCACAAGGTGTAGCAGCGTGTGGTGATCCTGACCACACGTCTTACAGCCGTCCCCACGCCGACAGGATCCGTCGGAGTGCTCGTGGGCCAGGCAGCTCAAGCAATACCGGTTCACGAGAACCTCTCGGAGCCGCTCCTCGGCACTAAGGCGTAGGAAGCGCCGACACTTCTTCAATGGATGGATCCCATTGCAACCTCGGCATCGGTAGGATTGTGTACCTCGAGTACATCTGCTCTCCAGTGACTGGGCGTTGCGTGGGCGTGGCGACATTGTGCTGAATATGATCTTGGAATCCGATTGCGAACTGATCCGTGTGGGCACCTCTCCCTGATCCAGTGAGTCACCGAGGCTGCGGGCAACTCGTGCGGAAAAAACAGACACGCTGCGGGGGTTGACTGGAGATAATGGGCCGGTTAGCACCCATCCGAAAATGGTCTCCTGACCGAGAAGCGACCCGCATGGACGGAAGAATGTCAGCTCCTAATAACACATCGACTTGGGAACTCTCAAGGAAGGTGGGGTCCGCCAGGGTAATATTGAGCCGCCCCTTGAGACGATCTCGCGAAATCGGATATGATGGCAGATTTCCTGCCAACTGCGGAAGAACGTAAGCCGCAGTCTCTAATTGTAGCCCGGGTCTAGACGGCGACCGAATGGAGAAATGGCACAATTTAGTAGACTGCGCGGAAATGGTTTGATTAATGCCGGAAACTTGGGCTTGAATCGTCTTGAAGGGAGGCTTGACGAGGTTGAACAGTCGTTCCGTTATGAAGGTCGCTTTGGAGCCTGAGTCTATTAGTGCTCGTGCCTGGACGGTGCACCCCAAATGGCACACGTTGATAAGGGCCGTGCCCAGTAGGACGGCTCCTGACCCGGAAGCGAAACACACCTGCAAATTCGACTGCTCCTCTGAGCCGTTTGCTGGCGTAGGTGGACTTGGAGCGGTAGGCGGCATAGGCGGACTTGGAGCGGTAGCGAACGGATTGCCGCGGTGCAGGAGGGTGTGGTGTCGGCTGTGGCATGTGAAACAGGTATGGGCGCTCGTGCAGTCTCGCTGCTGGTGCCCTCGGGCAAAACAGTTTCAACATAACTGCTTCCTCCTTATGTAGTCAGAGCGCCCATTTACGTCCATTTCCAGGAACCGCGGACACAAGCGAATGGGGTGGTTCTCCCTCGAACAGAGATCGCAACCCTTGGGGCCCGGAACCACTCGAGTCTCGTATGAATTGAGCCTCCGAGCAGGGGCAATAGGAATTCCCGACCTTGGCGGAAGTTGCCCGGAGCCACTAGGCCTGACGACGTCGATTGCCTCTAGAGTGCGATGGCGCTCTGTCAGGAAGTTGTCTAATTCCTTCCATGTTGGAATTTCGGCCTCATTATAAACACCAAGAGGCAGTCCCATGCCTCAACATTGATGGCGGACATTGCTAGGGCTGTCAGACAACTCTGAATGGTGGCCTGCAGCTCCTTCAGAGCGACCCCGGACTCTTGAAAAATAGCCTGGATGTTGAAAAGGATCTTCAACTGGCTGTTGACCAGTAGCCGCCGGTTCTCAAAGCGGTCTGTGAGGCTTTGCCAAGCGACGACAAACCCCTCATGGGTAAGCGGATCCTTGGAAACAATGGCGTGGGCGTCAGCACTTGTTTTGGACAGCAAGTGGAACAACCTCTCTACCGGGGTGAGCCGCGAGGGCCACCGAAGATAATCACCCGCGAAGACCTCGGTATCCACCGGAGGTATCCGGCAGCCTGTAGACGCGGGCGTGTGTGCATTGACAGAAGCCGGAGTGGTATGGGAAGCAATTTTCTCTCGAGGCTGGGCAATACATCTCGAATAGACGGAGTAACAGTAGCTGTACTTCGATTCCAGCACTATCGAGATGGCCGCATTGTCGTCGGACTCGGCTTTTCTCCACTTTCTCCCACAGTGCCCGAATTTGGTCCCGATGGACTTCGCACATGTATTGGGACCCCACTTCCGTTTCTCTGGCGGCCGGAGTATTTATGTTGGCCTCAAATTGGCTAACTCGATCTGAAGTGGCGATGAACTTCTTCAGCGCCACGTCGACCGCACTTTGAGCCATTTTTGCAACGGAACGAGTCTGCCTTTGTGAAGGACCGGAGATCGTGTTGACGGATTCGTCACTCTTCGCCCTTGAAATGGCACTGTACGCCTTAGGCTTTAAAAGAGGCGTCCGCGGAGAAGCGGATTGAGATCTGTTCAAACGGATGGTTGGGATCGGACGTGGCTTTTGGTCGTCTCCCGTGGGCATCCTCAGACACCAATTCGCTGGTCAGCGCTTGTCGACTGACGTGCGCAATAGGTGGCTCGTACGAGGCGGTAGCCGGTCACTAATGTGATGAGACCGGTGAGATCTCGGACGAAATGCGATTGCAAGGCCAAGTGGGAATTAGTAGCGCCGATGTCGAGAGGAACGTCGGAAGCGGCACAATTCGGATGTGGGAGAAACTTCAGGAAGCCAAAAAAAACCAGATGGGCCAAGGTTTGTCGAGATTCTAGGCGGATGTTGCCAGATGCGGAGTAGGAGCAACGTAAGGAAAAATGACGGAGCGGAAAATGGAAAAGGACCGGAAAATTCGTGCTCGTTCGGAAAAATAATTGATGACTGTCTATATATGTATATTTCGACCAGTATGGCTCGTACGTAAATATTTAATTCCTAACTATTTTCGAATTGGTGGAGCCGGAAAGGTGGACTTGATCTTGGCTTGAATTTAACACAGAGAGAAAATAAATAATTATTTTTTGCCTAATTGTCGGATTTAATTATTATGGAGACAGACGGGTGGGGTTGAAAAACTCAAGTTTTAATCAATTAAGGTTAATTAACCCGAAGCTGGAATGGTGGAATTGAAACCGCGGCTCGATTCTGACAGAAGATCCACAAAATAAATTATTTAATTATAATTTTTCGATAATTAAATTCTCGACTTTAATTATTGAGAGGCCGGAAAGGTGAATTAAAAAAACCTGGCCCTTTGCTCGAACGGAAAATACGAATTAAATAAATTTTTGTAGTTATAAATATAAATAAATAAATTTATAATTAATTGATTTTTTTTTTTTTAATTTGTTTGGTTATATATTTTCTGAAATTGGAGGCAGAAAATATTTAGTAATATATGGGCATGCATGCAAGTTGGGCAAGGGCATGTAGGGCATATGATGGCACAGTGGAACGTCGATAAGTGGACTGTATATGTTAATTTTTATCGGTTATATATTTCCTGGAATTGGAGTCAGAAAATATTTGGAAATATATGAACATGCATGCAGGTACGGATATATGCGAGCAATATGTTCTTAAGAACATCGTGGCCTAATCGATTGCGATCTTCGGTAAGCACCAGTCTTAAAGAAGAGAAAGCTCGTTCAATCGACACCTGTTATAAAAATAATAAATAAATGATAAAATTTTAATTAATTACGCCATTTTCATTTACCTGAGTTGGCATAACAAACATTACTAAGTGCGTATAATTCCTGGTCGTTATACTGTTTGCCTTTCCAATAAGACAAAACGTCTATGTCAATCCTTTGATAAGAAAGTTTCAGATTTTCAATTTTTGAAAAGACATCGATTGTACTGTTCACTTCTGATGTAACGCCTTGAGATAAGTACACTTCTAACAACTCGTTTTCCTCATCAAAAAAATTATTCTGCATTTCATTAGAGTTGGAATTCAGAGTTGATCACATATTGCGAGTAGGGTGAAGACTAATAAGTCTATCCCAAATAAATTTTAAATGATTTATTGCGTCATTTTTTTTGTTGGGGCGATAATATATGTTTGAAAACGTAGATCCAAAAACAAGCAAGAAACTATAAATTTGTTGTTAAACAATATTTTAGTTCGTTTTTCAATAGAATTTTAAATTGCATTTCCAATAGTTTTCGTTAAATTATGATTTCTATCCTTTACAAATTTTTCAATAGATATTTTAAATTGGGCTATTGGGCGTAAAAGTTACTGTAATGTAATTGTTCCTCTTGAAAATTTTTTATGGTTTTTTACTGAAAACATTGCAACAAGCCTTAATAAAATCCCAAATCGAGCAATGTGGAAAAACTTGAATATTGCCTATTAATACAGAGGCCACTGTTTCCATAAGCTCGATTTTTTGTATATAATCATCGTTGGTGCACTCTTCGTCGTCCGTTTCATTATTTTATTGGGAACCAAATGACAACATATATTTTTTTTTTTTAGCATATTGGCACCGTTATCAGAAGTTGTGGATACGATTTGATTAAAATTAATATTATATTTATTAAGCATGTTCAACACTTTGGCGGCTAAATTTTTGGCTCCACTTGATCCTGCACCTTTCAACTCAATCATTCCCAAAATGATTTATTTTATCTCAACCGCGTTTATGTAATGTGCACTTATTCCAAATATATTTCTGGATAATCGGGTTGCACTGTCTATTTTTAAAGATAAAAATTTGTTGTTCAGTTCATTTGATATGTGGTTCCTTATATTATTTGCCACTACTTTTAAAGTATTTTTGCAGTTTAATGCATTTAACTTCATTATTTGTCCATCCGCAGTGTTAAGACCTTCATAAATTGGGTCTAGAATATTCCTCATGTTTGGTGAATTTAAAACATTAAAAGGAATGCTATTTTCCGTTACCAATTCAATGTAAGCTCTTAACAGTTGTTTTTTGTTGACTTGAATTTATATTTTTTTTCGCACTGTTTTAATCGAGGAATTTGATGACGATTCAATGTTTTCAAGAGTTGAATTTAAGTCAACTTTGTGTTGCTTTATTAAATGAGTTTTTAAATAAGACACTATTGTTTTCAAGAGAACTTTTGCATATATTGCATATTTCAAAACCCTCGAAAACTTTGCGGCATAGCTGAACACGTGTGAATCTACCAGCGTTCTAATTGCAAGTAAAAGCAAAAGAGGAAAAATAACAAGACGGAGACTGCTGATGACTTACGCTTCGTACGCTTATTGCTTTTTCGACTTACGCTGCTAAACAAAAGCAACAGCGAAAAAAATCAAAAGTAGCAAAAAGCCGAATGCATTACTTTTCGCAACTGTGACTGCAGACAGCAGTCGAAAATTGTCGATAGCTGCTGCGGCAACTTGTGTATACATTCGAAAGCAACAGCAAAGCAGAAAGCAGAAAAACGAAAATCGGCGACTTATGCTGCTTTCTGATTTTCGTAGCTGTTTGATTTTTGTCTATGCTTTGACTGCGACTTCTGATTTTCTGACTTCTGATAATGAAAGAAATTATGTATGTATTTAACAAAAATTTACATTTACATTTACAAAAATTTTTTAATTTACATTTACACACAGCAAAAACACGTTCTTTTTTTTAAATTGAGGTTAGGTTACCTTTTCGTATATTGCAAGCAGCACGGCACCATACGGCACTTAAACTAATTTTTTGTATATTCTTAAAATGCTTAAGAACATTAAAAAAAAAATATTTGTTAATGTCAAAGAATGCCATCACAACAAACACAGAAAAGACAAACAAAGAACGTTCACAATTATGTACTAAATACAATAATGATTGTTTAGGTCAGGGACCGTTGTGTCGCTCTGTTGAGCTTAAGAGCGCACCCTCTTTGCACTCTCGCTCTTTCGTCGGCCGTCGTCGATCGTATTCTTTTTATTACCTTTGTCTTTATACTTTTTTAAGTTAATTTTAATCACTTGTAAGCGGCGAATATAACCAGAAGCGTTTTTCTTTTTTTTTTCTCAACCACGATGCCCCAGACTTCTTTCTTTTTTCAACGCCTTGAAGAGGCGTTGCAACGCCCCCCTACAACATTTTGGTCCTTCGAGCCGGATATTTTCTACCAGCAGTCCCGGCATTGTTCCGCCAAAAGATAAGTACGACATTTTTTCGTCTCCGTCTCTCTGCCGGTCTTCTCCAGTGGTCCGAACATTAAATTTCCCTTCCGTGTCAACTCCAAGTCCGAGTTTTTCGACACAACGGCAGTTAGAGATTTTCTATTCTTCTTCGTCTTCAAATTCTGCAAATTTTTCCATCCATCTCCGTTATGTGTGCCTCGCCATATTCCTCTCCTTTTTTGTCCTTTTTTTTTTTAAATTGTTTATTAACAAAAAATAACTTAAAACTAAGCTCTAACAATGAGGTGTCTCCTAAGTTCCTGTACCCCTGCGGTAATGCCGCTAGGCTTTGCTTCGCAGGGCCAGAATTGTCGTGCCTAAGCGCCCAACTACTTTTGTTTGTCTAGGCTAGCCTAGCCTCCGCTCGGTTCCTTTCAAGCCGTCGCAGCTCCTTTATCGTTAAGGCGGCAAAACTGCTCATGCTTGCCCAGAACTGGGCGGCCTCCAGCAACCTCCTTCCAATGAGGTCCACCGTCCATATTTCCCCTAGGAGTCTCCGCCTGGGGACTGAAAGACGTGGGCAGTCCAGGACCACATGTTCCGCCGTCTCGTCCACCCCGCATTCAGGGCATCTTGGGTCGTCGTCGTGTCCAAATTTGTGAAGATAGCTCCTGAAGCATCCGTGGCCGCTGATCACCTGCGTGAGCCAGAAATTAACCTCCCCGTGACTTCTTTTGAGCCATTTCTTAAGGTCCGGGACTCGTTGGTAGGTCCAGCGTCCCTTGGTCGACTCGTCGTAGCTCTCGAGCTCTCTTTTTGCCGGCGGCGTGTCGCGCCGGAGCTTTCCCGCTTAGCGCTACTAGGGCCTGGTGTAGCTCTTACCGCTCCGCCGCGAGCAGGTCGATAGGTACCATGCCTGCGATGACGAGAGCTGCTTCCTCCGATATCGTGCGGAAGCCCGAGCACACCCTTAAGGCGCAAAGCCTGTATGTGCTGGTCAATCCTTTGGTGTACGACCTTTTTGTGGCTGCTTCCGCCCACACTAGGGCTGCGTAGAGCTTTGTTACGCTGCAGACGGTCTGGAGCAGTAGTCTACGACCTTGCTTGCCCCTACAATTAAGCATGATCCTCGATAGTGCTCTGGCGACATTCGCTGCCTTGCGGTTGGCTTCTAAGAAGTGCTCCCTGAAGCTAAGACTCTTGTCCAGCATTACTCCTCGATACCTGATGGCCCTGGTTGATGTGATTACATGTCCGCCTATATTGATTGTGGCCGTCTCCACCCGCTTCCTGCTTGAAATCAGGACAGCCTCCGTCTTGTGGTGGACAATGCTTAGCCCCGCCTGTTCGAGCCAGCCGATGACCTTCACAATTGCAGCATTGCAGTACTCCTCAGCTTCCTGGATGGTCTTGGCGACGACCACTACCGCGATGTCATCCGCGAATCCGACAATGTGTGTCCGTTCCGGGAGCTCTAGTCTGAGAACCCCGTCGTACATCACGTTCCAAAGGGCTGGGCCTAAGACTGAGCCTTGAAGGACTCCGCAGGTGGCCGCGTGTTCTCTGGTGCCTGAGGTCGTCTCGTATCTAATAGTACGGTCGCTGAGGTACGACCTTATGACCTCCATCATGCCAGTCGGCACACGGAGATTGCGCAGCGCCTCCATTATGGCATCCCACCTGGCAGTATTAAAGTCGTTTTTGATGTCCAGAGTGGCGATCAGGCAGTACTCCTTGCTTCCGCCCGCCCATCTGGTCGCCTCGATTGCCATGGCAGCTATCCTCCTGACCAGGCAGATAGCGTCGACCGTGGAGCGGTGCTCCCTGAACCCGTATTGTAATGGGGAGAGATCTCCCGCGCGGATTACTGCCTCCTGGAGCCTCCGGCATATGCAGCGCTCTAGGGCTTTGCCGGCGTGGTCGATGAGGCAAATCGGCCTTAAGGACGACGGGATCTCCAGCGGCTTGCCTGGCTTTGGGAGCAAGGCAAGGATTTGTATTTTCCACCTTTTAGGGAATACGCCCTCACTTAAACATGCGTTGAAGACGCTGGCGAACCGGTCAGGGATCGCAGTCATCGCCAGTTTAATCGCGCTGTCTGGGATTCCGTCTGGACCGGGAGCTTTTCCGCCTTGTATAGCTTTAGCGATTTCCACTATTTCCTGGGGGCCTATTTCCTGAACCGGCGTAAAGCCTGCAGGTTCACTTGCTCCACTCGGCACAGGGTGTGTCTGCGTCGGGAAGAGGTGCTCTACAATGGCTCTCATTGTGGCGGCTTCTTTTGGAGCGATCGGCTTTGCCTGCTTCGCTTTCTTAACTACTGTCCGGTAGGCCGATCCCCAAGGATCTTGCTCTGCAGCATCGCACATCTCAAGGAAGCATCTTGTTTTCGTCTCCCTTATCAATTTTTTCAAGATCCTCCTCTTTGCCGCGAAGTCCTCTCTTTTTTGCTCGAAGTCCGGCCTTCCTCTGGCTCTTTGATGCAGCCTTCTGGAACGGAGACACTCTCTGCGCGCATGGGCTATCTCCGGGGACCACCAGGGTACCGGTTCATGGTGCCGCAGACATGGTGTTTTGGACGTCGCGCTCAGCGTCGCCCGAAAGGTCTGGGATCCTCAGTTCCTGCGCGAATAAGTGGGTTTGCAACGTAGCCGGATTGAACCTAGGTGGTTTCGCTGTTGTGGATGCTTGCGCTCTGTCCTTGTTGTCACAGACTATATATTTGTGGTCGCTCGCAGTATAGTCATCGCTGAGGGACCACCTTGGCCTCCGAAACAGGCCGCTGCTGCAGAAGGTAAGGTCCACGATTGATCCATACCGCGCCTTGATGAACGTGTTTTGGGAGCCTGTGTTCAGCAGGGCTACGTCGAGAGTCGCGAAGATCTCCTGGAGGGTGCGGCCCCTGGCGTTGGTGCGCGATGAGCCCCATTCCTCCGCCCAGGCGTTAAAATCGCCTGCGATCAACACCTGGGATCTGTGCCTCGCGTCCTGCGCTATCTTTTCGAGGGTGTGGGTGAACTGTTGCAGTGTTAGGCGCGGGGGGAGGTAGCAGCTGTAAGGCCAGAACGCGCCCACTTTGGCCCGAATGAACCCTTCTCCGGCTTGTAAGCTTTCGGGTTGTCTGCCTGGCGCCCAGATAGCTGCTGACTTGGAGGAGTCCAGGATGTAATTTTGCGTCTCGCCTTTCTTATACGGCTCACTTATTAGGGCTATATCTGCCCGCTTCTCTCTTAAAACCTGCTCCAGTAGGCTATGGGCTACTTTGCAATGGTTAAGGTTGATCTGAATGAACCTCATTACCTGTTTTGCTTCGTTGCATCAGGTTTGCCGAGAGGGCATCTCTTGCTGCCAGCTACGTGGGCACGCTCTGCCTTGCTTGCAGCTGCGCAGAGGAAGCACTCAGCCGCGTTTGTGCAGGAAGCCACTTTGTGGCCTGGCTTTCCGCATCAGCAGCACCAGTCGCTTCTATCTGTCCGCTCCTTGCAGAAAGCGGCGATGTACTCAAAACTAAGGCATCTGAAGCAGCGACGCTGAGCCGTGCGCTCCCTGACCCTGCACATGGTCCATCCTATCCTGAACCTGCCTTCGGACAGGATCTTCGATGCTAGGCTCGACTCCACTCCCAAAAGGGCGACCTGGGTGCCCGAGTAGCCTGGGCGGAGGGACTTCACCCTGATGGCCTCCTCCTGAATGTTCGTACAAGCTTTGATAGCTGCCACTATCTCCTCCTTCGTGGTTAGATCATCCAGGTCGCGGATATCGATTGTGGTCTCGCCTGTGACCGCTCGACCGCTTGCTGCCTCGCCCAGCACTGGTAAAGCGTCTGCCGCATCTTGAGAGCGTTTGCATCCTTCGCTGCCAGTTCCAGCAAGAGATCTCTTTTTGCCGTGCGCCGTGTCTTTTTCACGTTTTGGCTGACGGCGTTTAGTTTGCCATCTTGCCGTCTGGTGACCAGTTTGAGGACATCGATGTATGTGGATCCTGCGTTCCCCGTTATGATAAGCACGTCGGGGCGGCTCTTCTTGGGCTGGCTTAGGTTGGCATCCTTTTTCCCATTTTGAATTTCCCTATTAGGTGGTGGCATCTCCCGTGGGCGCTTCGTCCTAGCAACTTGGCTATACGGGGTTCGCTCCGGTGTGGTCTGGGTAGCTCCCTCGACCCGTGAACTGCTGCAGCCCGGTGCTACCCCGCTACAACCGCACCAAGGCCTTCCTTCCTGGCTCGAGGCAGTGAAGGTCTGATCCCTCAGCAGCTCCTGCAACTCCTTCAACCTTGCGCAAGAGTTCTTCATGGCCTGGTTTATGCTTCTGACGTTTTGGTCGTTCACCTTAGCCAAAAGGTCTTCCAGGATCGCACCCATCTCATCAATAGGGGTTTGCGGCATTTTTGATTTTTTTCCCGGTTGGGGAATTTACTGGCAAAGACAGCTCATCCCGATGCCTCTTCGGGGTATGTTCGCTTGCCGTCTGCTTGGGGGGAGTTCTCTTTATTTTGTTACCCTGCCCGAACGCCTGGAGCTCCTGTAGGGTCTCACTTGTAGCTGATGCTGGGTCACCGGCCAAGTGTGCCGCCGGTGGAGCAGTTTTCGTGGCGGACATTCGTTGCCCAGCACTGGAGATCAGCTGCTATAGAGATCCACAACCTCTACCAGCACGAAGTGTTTGCCGCAGATTTTCCCGCGGAAAAAGAATAGAAAAAGAGGAAGCCACAGGAAATGAGCAGCGGAGAAAAGCCAAGAGAGGCACTTCTTACCCCTTTGCGCCCCTGTCCTAGCAGTCAGGATCGGAGCAGGTGCCACAAGCGTTCTAAGAACTTTACACCTTCAGCAGGTGAGCATAGTTTGCGCCTAGCGATATCCACCTGACGTCTTGTTTGCACTTTAATCTTGCAGCACGACCGGGTAAAACTAAAAATTGCAAGGAGCTCCGCCGCGGTGCGTCCACACTGAACGACCGCCAACCTCTAACCCTCGTTTTTGGCCTCTCCGTTAACCATTCGCTTGCCAACGGTCCAGGCATATGTGCATACATACACGCATACATTTTTTTGGTGCAATTAATCCGCAAAAAAAAAAAATCCGCAAGTGAACAGTGAAATTGTGTGGTGAAAAAAAAAAAAAAAAAAAAGGGCATAATTAATATTGGCCAGCCGGTGTGAATTAGTTCCGGAAATTTCCAAATTCACCGAACAGTCCGCCGCTGTCGTAATATTTTTTTTTTTTCTTCCCCAATTTTTTACACTACATAACTTTTCCGTTCCCAACGTTACATATACAGTCCACTTATCAACGCTCCACTGTGCCAACATATGCCCACATGCCCTTACATATATCGGTACTTGCATGCATGTCGATATATTTCCAAATATTTACGCCTCCAATTTCAGGAAATATATAACCAATAAATGTAAAAAAAAAACTTTCAAATTTTCTAAAACCACCAATTAAAAAACGCCATTTCACTAAAAATCCGTTATTGTGTCGCTTAAATTCTCAACCTAGTCGCCGCAGTGGCCGTGTTGTGTTTTTTGGTGCTGTTTTTTTCCTTTGGGGTACGTACAGGGTGCCGACGGCATAACAGGCTGCGTAACAAATAAACTAAAAAAAAATCCATAAATTATAAATTTACATATATATTTATAATTATAACTACTAAAATTTATTTAATTCTTATTTTCCGTTCGAGCGAAGGGCCAGTTTTGTTTTAGGTCACCTTTCCGGCCACTCAACAATTAAAATTATTTAAAAAAAATTTATAATCGAAAAATATTTATAATTTAATTATCCACCTTCTGTCCGAATAGAGCCGCGGTTTAAATTCCAGCATTCCGGCTTCGTGATAATTAAATCAAATTAATTAAAGATTAAGGTTTCAACTCCACCCTTCCATAATAATTAAATACGAAAATAAGTCAAAATTAATTATAATTAATTTTTTTTTTTTGTTTGCGTGTTTAATCCAAGCCAAGGTCAAGTCCACCTTTCCGGCTCCGCAAATTCGAAAATAGATAAGAATTCAATATGTACGTACGAGCCACACTGGTCGAAATAAACGTATATAGACCGTCATTTATTTTTCGAACGAGCACAAATATTCCGGTACTTGTTCATTTTCCGTCCCTCTAACGCTGCTTCTACTCCGCATCAGGCAACATCCGCCTAGAATCTCAACAAACCTCGTCCCATTTGGTTTTTGTTGGGTTCCTGAAGTTTTCTTCCACAATCGAATTGTGCCGCATACGACGTTCCTTTCGACATCGGCGCTACTAATTCCCACTTGTGCCTTGTAATCGCATTTCATCCGCGATCTCACCGGCCTTATCACATTAGTGTGAGCGGGTTGGCAAAGTGCGGGTCGAAGAAAGCGGACGTGCCGCGCGGGCGCTCCCGAGTGACGCGCCCAAGCACTGCTGAATCTGGAAATCTAATGGGTGACCGGACAGCTGGGGACGGACTCACCTGCCGAGCGAACCATAACACTCCCTGGATAGGTCACTAGATGGCCTCCGTGAAGATTTGGATAGCCGCCAACCGCCGAGGTAAGAGGCGCGAAGAGAGCTTTCTCTTCTAGGAACTCTCTTTGCGACACCTTTCTCCTGAGTTGTAGCAAACGTGGCTGCCCCCATCAGAATTGCGCAGGTCATGGCAGCTGATCGTAACCAGCTGGCGGGCAGTGTTGGGAAACGCCCTAACAGTGTCTGCCGGTAGAGGGCGCTAGACCCGGATCAAGGGCACCAGGGCTGCCGAACGTCGCAATGACGCGTACAGGAGCCCGCTAGAGGTCGCCAGCGACTCAAGGCAAAGGAAAAGGGTAGCATACCTTTCAGGGTTGCTGCCTCAGGTCCTTTGACTAACATAAAGCGGAAGGGGCCAGAAAACTCTGGCCTGCCATGAGGTGACGAAGGTCATGGAGCTGACCAACTGCCAACCCCTCCGCTACGGCGGTTCACCCACAAAAGGGGCTCTGGCGGCCGAGCAGGAGCGGTATAACTCCCATCGGTCCCGCCAGGAGGAAATTCCAGGCGCACCGATGTAAGGCAGTGCTGAATCCCCCAAACCGCAGCATGCATTAGCCATGCAAGGCTAGTGCTCAGATGAGCCGGAGAAAAACCCTCGCAGCGTCTGTCCCACATTGGGCGGCTGCGAGATCTGCGTCTGTACCAAAGTGGTCGGCAGCTTAGACACCTGGCAGTAGGTATAAAATGCGCAACCCCCCACCCCCCCCCCAATTTTCGAATGTCGTCGAATAACAAAATTACTCCAGGTGGCAGCCACAGAAGTGGAAATCCACCCGTGGGAGATACCACGGCTAGGGCAAGGATTCTGGAGGCCCTAAACAACATCCCAATTATACCTGACAAGGCGGTGCCTCACTTGGCCGCCCTGGAAAGGAACACTACAAGTGCAGAAGAGCTAAAGAGTGCCAAAACGGGTGACCCGTTCAACAAGAGCAATAAAATTCGGCGCTCGCCGCTATTTGCGCCACAGGCTGGCAGCGGGAACCGGCAGCCCAGCAGCGGTAGAGAAGAAAACGCCAAAGAGGCCACGGGAGATGCTTAGCCCGGACAAGGACCAGAGGGCGGCTCCCCCGAAGAAAAATAAGGCTGGCAGCCCGCCGGCAAGAAGCGAAGAATGCCTGACGGAGCTGGGCACGATAGTGTACGAGCTGCTATCGTGGGTCACGGAAAAAAATAAGAGGCATATTTCCGCAATGCAAAGGAGCCTGATAACCAGACTGAAGGACATACACTCCCCAGGAGTGCACACCGGGACTCGGGGGCCAAAGTAGCAACGGCCAACACGGCGGCAAGGCCCAAGCCAGCTGTGGCAAACCCGGCTGCCGACAAAGGAAGCGACGGCGAAGCAAGCAGGAGAAGGTCTGAATGGACGAAGGCCAAGCCTAGAAATCCCGAGAGGAGATGAGCCAGACCCGACGCCATAGTGATCCAAGCAGCAGGCATGTCGTACAGTCAGATCCTAATCATGGTAACGCGCAGGGAGGACAGAAAGCTAGACGACCTTGGCCCTTGCGTCAAGAAAGTGATGAAAACAGCCAAGGGCGGGCTGCTACTTGAATTGGCCAGGAAGAAGGAGAACTCCACACAGGCCCTTAAAGGTTGCATCGAGGAGGTCCTAGGGAGCAAGGCAGAGGTGCGGGCTTACTCGGAGGAGACCAAGGAGTCACTCGTCGAGCTACGTGGACTCCACGCACTAGCTACTTCAGAGGACATCATCGGGGCTATCGCGCAGCAGGCAGCGGTGGACCAAGGCGCCTTGAAAGTAAAGAAGCTGAGAATCGTGGCTTTCCCCGCTAGCCTTGCCGAGGCCATCTTTGCTGTGGGCAAGGTGAAGGTTGGGTGGTCAGTATGCCATATGAGGGAAAAGGAGGTCGTGGCTGCAAAAAGGACCCTCGATGCTTCTCGTGCGAAGATAAGGGCCTGAAGGATGTGAGGCATCAGACTGGAAGCAGAAGTTGCCCCATGTCAGCGAAAGGAGGTAGACCTAGGACGACAGGATGTAAGTGCTTCAGCTGAACCTGAACCACTGTAGGGCGGCACAAGATGTGCTGTCGCAGACTGCGAGGGAGACGAAGGCGGACATAGCGCTCCTAAGCGAGCCCCATAGGACTGGCTCAGACAACCGCTGGGCAGTTGACCTATCGGGGAAGGCCGCCATTTGGAGCTGCGTCGCAACCGGCGCGACAATGCACTCAGTGCACAGTGCGGAGGGATTTGTAAGGGCTCGGATAGGTGGGGCTTGGCTCTACAGCTGCTACATGGCACCTAGCCTAACTACCAATGAGTTCGAGCGCATGATGGACTGCCTAGGAAATGACATCAGAGGCCGTTCTGACGACCTTGTAGCAGAGGACTTCAACGCATGGGCGCAGGACTGGGTCTGCCCGAGGACGAATGCAAGAGGGAGAGTGGTCAGAGAAACCTTTGCCTCTCTCGATCTGGTCCTGCTGAACGAAGGAAACCAGCACACCTTCAGCAGAGCCGGAGCAGGTTCCATCATAGACCTGACGACCGAGGGATCCGAAACCACGAGACTACAGAGTCGGTACGCTCCAGGCGAGGAACTTCACCGAGGCAGCGCGCGACATTGGCAACGTCTTACCAGGCGGAGCCAACGAAATGGCTGATACCCTGGCTGCTAAGCTGGAGGCAGCGTGCATTGGCGAGCATGCAGCGGAGATGCCGCTACCGTAGGAACCACGCTCCCGTTTACTGGTGGAGCGACGAGATTGGCTCCATCCGAGCTGAGTGCATGAGAGCAAGGAGGCTCATGCAGCGCGCGAGAGGCAGCGACGATTTTGAGGCGCGGCACCTAGCCTTCAAGGACCGACGCAAAGCATTGAAGGTGGCCATCCGAGACAGCAAAAGGAAATGTTTCCTGGAGCTATGCGACTCGGCGGAGGAAAACCCATGGGGCAAAGCGTTGTAATATGCCCATATATGCACTATTAATATAATATATATATATCGACCACCCACTGTACCAAGAGTATTTAAAGGGTACACACTGTAACACTTTGTCGCAGTGTTTATGTTATCCAAGGTCTCGGTCATAAACCTAAGTGCACCGAAATATGAACCGCCCGCTGTACCTTTGCTGTACGCCGAAAAGTGCATATGTCCGCATATACGTAACACGAGTGGACCTTATGCAAGTCCACATACCTCCGCCTAATCGAACGTAACATAAATATATATTCATATATAAATATTTAGGAATACATAACCGTCTCTCCGCTGCCGCTTTGGGCAGCGCAGCTACGAGACTTAGACCTCCTTTAATTCATAAGTAAATTTGTAAAACAAGAAACTCCCTTGAGCTCGGAGCGGCAACAACGGCTGCTCCGAAGTTAATAAAACCAAATAAAGAATAAATCTGTATAAAAAGGAACTTATTACATTTGGGAACCTGCCGCACTAAACCTATTACATGGCGGCCGTGACAGGACCTGCAAGGACATCGAAGGATTCGAAGGACACACCGACATCGAGGGATTCGAAGGACACACCTAAAAGGATATAACCCAGAAAAAAAAAAAAAAAAATTCAAAAAAAAAAAAAAAAAAATCGAAATTTGCTGAAAAACAAGAAAATTGTTTTTGGAATATATGACAAAAATTAATCCGAGTGAGTAGAGTGCAGTGATGGGTAAACGCGGAGATGTACAAAACAAAGTATAAAGAGTATATACTCTTATACAAATAAATCCCCTCCAGCGTTGTCAACAAAGCAAAAGTTACGAGCTGAACTTGACTTTCCAAAAAAAAAAATTACCAAAAAAAAAGAAAAACCCACAACGATCTGACACTCACTCAGTCCCCATGCCAACAACCTATCAGCAACGAATAATTCAACTTATAAATAAATAAATAATAAATAAACAACTTCCGAGATGACCGGATAACTGCAAAGAAATGACAGAGGACCCCTGGAATCACCCACTGCAACCATACCTGTGCGAGGACCGGCACCGGTAACGCCTGAGTCCAAAAGGCCCCGGACAGCAGCAGCAGCAAATAAAGTGCGGGAATACGCCACCTCCTGCGCCACCGAGGGAACGTCAGCGTAGCCAAACCGGCGACGACCAGCTGACGTGTGAAAAAAAAAAGGAAATCAACTGAGGAGAAACATTTTTTTTAACCCATGCACTGCGTTGCATATTTTTTTTTGTATTGCACTGCGATGCATATTTTTTTTTATATATATAAAAAAATCCTTTGTAAAATTGAGCGACATTAAAGTTGCCCGATTAAGTTGCACGATTAGCGTGTGGCCTGAAAACCATACAAAAAATAGGCAGGTTATTATGTAAAACAACAAAAAAAAATATACAATAAAAATAGGCAGGTTTCATAAACAAAAAAAAGTTACAAAAAAAAAAAAGCAATAGCTAAATAAGGCAAATCTTTAAATGAGCCAAACTGAATGGCAAATAAACCATAAATTAAACCATACTATTTACACGAAAAATTATATACCAATCCTAGAGAAAATACCCAAAATGGGTTTAGTAGACGTAAAACAAGTGGACTCCACAGCCAATGTAATAAATAAAATTGAGTCCAGCACTATGAACACAGAATTAACAAACATACTATTATCAATTATTGTATTCATTTTAATCGCATTCATTTTATATAAAGCATACATTTTTCATAATAAATGTATAGCAAAAAGAGCGATTAATAAAAGCCAGGCTATCGATCTGGATAAAATATAAAAAAAAAAAAAAAATATAACGAAAAAAAAATAAATAAAAATTAAGTTTTAGACACATATATATATAAAAAAAAATATATATATATATATATATAAAAGGCACCTATGATATATACACAAAAAAAAAGAATTCCATATGTTCATGAATAATTTTATTTTTATGTACAATGAAAATAATATATAAAAAAAAATAATAAATAAAATAAAGAAAGTCTAAAAGAAAATAATTCCAGTATGACTACCCAAAGAGCAATAGACAAAACATATGAAAAGGACCCCTATTTCCAAGAAAGGATTAAGCAGTTAGTATCAACAACCCCAGTTAGTGTGTATGAGCTAGAAATACTTTATATAGAAACATTTAACTGCCACGTTTCACCATTGTTTCACTGCACCGCAACCCAAAAAGGAATAGTATTAACAACAATTCCGGGTGTGCTAGTAAAATCAAGAATAGACGAGCATCCACTTTTAGGTAGAATGATTATTATGATGGTTTCTAAAAGATAAGCCATATCCTTAATATAATGGAATGGAATGAATTATCGAAAGAACTATCAAGCATTAAAGCAGAATTCGACAAATCTCATAAGTCACTCACACAGAATAGACCGATACAAAAAACAACGGTCAATAAACACGTAGAATTATTAGTTAAATGCTTTAATGAAGCTAGAATATTAATATATGAACACAGAGAAAAGTTAAATCCGGATCACTGGTCTCGAGTATCAAAGTTCTTGATCAGACTAAGATCTAATCTAACATCTGTTAAGGAAAGGTTCAAGCTAGATATTTCAATACCTACTATTCTTAATACTTCAATAACAATTGAAGCTGGTGACGAACCAGAATCAAAAGAAGAAATTGACCAACAAGAAATAGAAGAAAGCGATATTAACAACCTAACGGTTCCGGCAGTCCTTATTCAATCTGAATTATCAGACCAGGACTTGTCCGACTCTGAGTTTAACGACAGCATTGTAGAATTAAAACCAACCGCAATGGCTGACGAGAGCATTGCCCAAAGGGCATACATTAGGGAAATATCGAGTGCCATCCCAGAATTTAACGGGCAAAGGTTACACCTGCAAAGATTCATAACAGCTTTGAGGTTAGTCAACCTAACGAAAGGCACATTCGAAGCTTTGGGTGTAGAAGTTATTAAATCCAAAATAGTTGGATCCACTTTGTACAGAGTCCAAAGCGAAACGACTATAGAAGCAATAATTAAAAAACTGCAAGATACTATAGTCGGAGAAACATCTGACGTGGTTAAAGCCAAAATGGCAAAAACCGGCCAGAAAGGAAAAACGGCAGAAAAGTTTACAACAGAGATAGACAACCTACGGAAGCTTCTAGAAGCTTCGTATATTGACGAAGGCCTATCGGCCGAGCACGCTGACAAATTCAGCACCAAAGAAGCCATCTCCACAATGGTTAAAAATTGCGAGCATGGCCGACTTAAAACAATATTGGAAGCAAGTAATTTCACAACAATGAATGAAGCCGTCACAAAGTACATACAATGCAGTACTGAAATAACAGGCAATGCAAATTCCATATTATACGCCTATCGAGGAAACTATCGCGGTAACAATTACAAAAACAATTATCGCGGTAGAGGTAATAATCGAGGTAGATATAACAATTACGGGTATTACCAAAATAATGGAAATAACCAAAATAATGGTTACTACGGAAACAATAACAACAACCGTGGTGGAAACAATCGCGGCGGACACGGCCGTGGTGGAAACCATAATAATAATGGCAATAATAGCCACAACCATAGCAATAACAACCATAACAATAACGTCAGGGTAGTCCATACAGATTCGGGAAACTCCCAGACGCCTTTAGGTACACAACAGTAAGAAACACCAAAGTTCACACTATAAATCTCAGTCAAAGTACATTTATCAGTTTCACAAACGTAGCAACAGGAAAAGAATTAGTTTTTCTACTAGATACAGGTGCAGAAATTTCCATATTAAAGGAAAATTCTGATGCTTTTCAAAACATCAAAAGTAATCAAATAATAAACATACAGGGTATAAGTCAAGAAGTTACCAAATCAAAAGGTTTAACCTCTATTGAAATTCAAACTTCAAAATACATAATTCCACATGATTTCCATATCATAAATTTTCAGTTCGCTATTCCATGCGATGGAATACTAGGAATCGATTTTATTAAAAGATACAACTGTCAATTAGACTTCAAGCCGTCTGAAGACTGGCTTATAATCAGACCAAATAACCTCCAATATCCTATTTATGTTCCAATAACATATAGCTCTGGCAATAACTCTCTAATTCTGCCAGCAAGATCCCAAGTCGTCCGAAAAATTGAAATGAATTCAGAAAATGACAGTGTATTAATTCCGAATCAAGAAGTTCAGCATGGTATCTACATAGCAAATACCATAGCAACAACCCAGAATGCATATATAAGACTATTAAATACCACAGATAAGGATCAAGTAGTTTATATTAAAAATATTCTGCATGAACCGCTTTCAAACTACGAAGTAGTACAAACTGACTTAGAAACCCGAGAAAAAATTGTATTATCCCAACTTTCCAAAAACTTCCCTCCTCAATTCAACAAACAACTCACAAAATTATGCACCCAGTATAGTGATGTGTTCGGACTAGAAACCGAATCAATCACTACCAATAATTTCTATAAACAAAAACTGAGATTAACTGATGATGTACCCGTATATATAAAAAATTATAGAAATCCTCATAGTCAACAAGACGAAATTCAAAAGCATGTCCAAAAACTCATTAAAGATAAAATAGTGGAACCCTCTGTATCACCATATAATAGCCCACTATTGTTAGTACCAAAAAAGTCACTTCCAAATTCGGAAAATAAAAAATGGCGATTAGTAATTGACTATCGTCAAATTAATAAAAAACTCTTGTCTGATAAATTTCCGCTCCCTAGAATCGACGATATTTTGGATCAACTAGGTAGAGCAAAATATTTCTCATGCCTTGACTTAATGTCGGGTTTTCACCAAATCGAACTCGAAAAAAGTTCACGTGATATTACATCCTTTTCAACAAACAATGGTTCATATCGCTTCACGCGATTACCATTCGGTTTAAAAAAAGCGCCAAACTCTTTTCAGAGAATGATGACTATAGCTTTCTCTGGATTAGAACCTTCGCAAGCATTCCTTTATATGGATGACTTAATAGTCATAGGTTGCTCTGAAAAACACATGCTCAAAAACTTAACTGATGTTTTCGAGAAATGTAGGAAACACAACCTAAAGTTACATCCAGAAAAATGTTCATTTTTTATGCATGAAGTCACCTTCCTAGGACATAAATGCACAAATAAAGGAATCTTGCCCGACGACAAAAAATACGACGTCATTCAAAATTACCCAGTCCCACATGATGTGGACAGCGCTAGAAGATTCGTCGCATTTTGCAATTATTACAGACGTTTCATAAAGAATTTTGCAGAATATTCCCGTCACATAACAAGATTATGTAAGAAAAATGTAAAATTCGAATGGACAACAGAATGTCAAAACGCTTTCGAACATCTAAAATTAGCATTAATAAACCCAACTCTGTTGCAATACCCAGATTTTAGCAAAGAATTTTGCATAATCACAGATGCTAGCAAATACGCTTGTGGAGCAGTCCTAACTCAAAACAAAAATGGACTTCAGCTTCCGGTTGCATACGCATCAAGATAGAAAGTAGTGACCTTGCATGTATCCACCTTGCATAAGATGTGTTTATTTAAGCGCGGAAAAAAAATTACAGCAAGATATGATGTTAGCGATTTGTATACTAATGGAACCCTTGACTTAGGTCAGTTCTTCCAAAGGCTTGAAAAGCAGGCCGGTATTCACAAAATCAGCCAACTAAAAGTGGCACCGTGGGAAAATATCTTTGAACATGTTTCAATTGATAATTTTAACAAGAAAGGAAAGCTAACTTCGGGCGGAGCCGAAGTTGATATACCCTTGCAGTTAAAACCGGATATATATCGCAAACATCGGATTAAATTGGCCGATCCTTATTAGAATATCATAATATAACCAATTTATCCAATTTATATAACCAAAAAAATCTAAAACAAAGTACCAAGCTTCCATCTTCAAAAATACCAAAGTTGGTATTTTTACCAAATACCATTTCCGATCGTTCAGTTACATGGCAGCTATAAGATATAGTCGGCCGATCGTTATGCAATTTGGTAGGTTGTATTAACTGACCAAAAATATAATATGTACTTAGTTCCAGCTTTTTATCTTCAAAAACACCAAAGTTGGGTAATTTCCGATTGTTCAGTTATATGGCAGCTATAGGATATAGTCGGCTGATCCTTATGAAATTTGGCATGTTGTATTATTTTGCCAAAAATAGCATTCGTACCAAATCCGAATTCTCTAGCTTTAAAAACACCGAAGTTATAACATTTCCGATCAATCAGATATATGGCAGCTATATGATATAGTCGGCCGATACTTTTGAAATTTGGTAGGTCGTTTTATTTTGCCAAAAGTAGCATTCGTACAAAATCTGAACTCTGTAACTCTAAAAACACCAAAGTTATACCATTTCCGATCAATCAGTTATATGACAGCTATAGGATATAGTCGGCCGATCCCGGCCGTTCCGACTTATATACTGCGTGCAAAGGAAAGAAGGGTGTGTGCAAAGTTTCAAGACGATAGCTTTAAAACTGAGAGACTAGTTCGCGTAGAAACAGACAGACGGACAGACAGACAGACGGACAGACGGACAGACGGACATGCTTATATCAACTCAGGAGGTGATCCTGATCAAGAATATATATACTTTATAGGGTCGGAGATGTCTCCCTTCACTACGTTGCACACTTTTGGACAAAATTATAATACCCTCTGCAAGGGTATAAAAATATGGGCAATTATATATTGAAATAATTAAGAGTAGCGCTACTCAACCCGGTGACCGTAATAAAAATAATAAAGAAAAAGAAGCTATACTGTCTAAATTTCACGATGATCCAATACAAGGTGGTCACACAGGCATTACAAAAACCTTGGCCAAGGTCCAGAGACACTATTACTGGAAAAATATGTCCAAAGACATAAAAGAGTACATAAAGAAATGTCCTAAATGCCAAAAGTCTAAAACGACTAAACACACTAAGACCCCATTAACCATAACCGAAACTCCGCAAAGAGCTTTCGATAGAGTAATTGTGGATACGATTGGTCCACTACCCAAAACTGATAATGGAAATGAATACGCAGTAACACTCATCTGCGATTTAACCAAATACCTGGTAGCGATACCAATACCAAATAAAAGTGCAAATACGGTAGCAAAAGCTATATTTGAAGATTTTATTCTAAAGTACGGTCCAATGAAGACGTTCATTACGGACATGGGAACGGAATATAAAAATTCAATTATTGAAGGTCTATGTAAAAATCTAAACATTGAAAACATAACTTCTACTGCACATCATCACCAAACTGTAGGTACCGTGGAGCGAAGCCACAGAACACTCAATGAGTATATTCGTTCATACATCTCAGTCGACAAAACGGATTGGGACGTATGGCTACAATACTTCGTCTATTGTTTCAATACAACACCCTCTATGGCACATGACTATTGTCCATATGAATTAGTTTTTGGTAAAACTTCAAATTTACCAAAGCATTTCAATAGCGTAGATATAATAGAACCCCTTTACAATATAGAAGATTACGCTAAGGAATCAAAATTTAGATTAGAGCAGGCATTTAAGAGAGCTAGACTAATGCTAGAAGCTCATAAGCTAAAACAAAAAATTATGTACGACAAAACTAGTTTGGATTTTGATTTAAAAACAGGAGATCAGGTTTTATTGAAAAATGAAACAGGACATAAACTAGATTTTAAATATACAGGTCCTTATAAGGTAGAACAAATAGGAGATAGAGATAATATAACTATATTAGACAATAAAAATAAAAAACAATTAGTACATAAAGATAGATTACAACTTTTTATTTCATAATCAATCAACATTTCATAAATATATCACGTATGGCCATACATAAATAAAAAAAAAAAAAAAAAAGAGGAGAAAAATATACATACATAAATAAATAAAAAAAAAAAAAAAAGAGAAGAAATAAGCATACCGAATATAAAAAACACAAAAAAAAAACTTATTGTTAACATCATTTATTAAATTTTGTACAATATATGTTAGAAAATAACTTCATTGTATTACGTTATTTTTCAAAAGGAGGGAGATGTAATATGCCCATATATGCACTATTAATATAATATATACAGTGGCGAGCAAAATTGAGCGCATGTTCACGACTCAGACTTTCGTCACCCATAAATTCATATTCACACAACCAAATCCAAAAATTTTTTTTGTTTTCTATTAATTATTTAATTCTTAATAAATTCTAAGCAAAAACAATGATGATAAAGATGAATTCGAGGAGACACAAATTAAAAACGAAAAAAACCCACATAAACTCAATTTTGCACGTTTCAAAGAGTTTTAATTTCCAAAATAATATTAATATTTTGTCCAAAGAAATTTATTTGATATGACTTCCTGTACGCGGCCAGGCATGTTATCTACCAAAATTTCTCTTATATCTTTAGGAAAGCGTATCCATTCAGCTACAACACGCTCCCAATGGTTGCCCCTGTTTGATGGACCTGTTTCGTACTGCCTGAGCCGTCTTTTCATGATTGACCAAAGATTTTCAATCGGATTGAGGTCGGGACTTATATAATATGTACTTAGTTCCAGCTTTTTATCTTCAAAAACACCAAAGTTGGGTAATTTCCGATTGTTCAGTTATATGGCAGCTATAGGATATAGTCGGCTGATCCTTATGAAATTTGGCATGTTGTATTATTTTGCCAAAAATAGCATTCGTACCAAATCCGAATTCTCTAGCTTTAAAAACACCGAAGTTATAACATTTCCGATCAATCAGATATATGGCAGCTATATGATATAGTCGGCCCATACTTTTGAAATTTGGTAGGTCGTTTTATTTTGCCAAAAGTAGCATTCGTACAAAATCTGAACTCTGTAACTCTAAAAACACCAAAGTTATACCATTTCCGATCAATCAGTTATATGACAGCTATAGGATATAGTCGGCCGATCCCGGCCGTTCCGACTTATATACTGCGTGCAAAGGAAAGAAGGGTGTGTGCAAAGTTTCAAGACGATAGCTTTAAAACTGAGAGACTAGTTCGCGTAGAAACAGACAGACGGACAGACAGACAGACGGACAGACGGACAGACGGACATGCTTATATCAACTCAGGAGGTGATCCTGATCAAGAATATATATACTTTATAGGGTCGGAGATGTCTCCTTCACTACGTTGCACACTTTTGGACAAAATTATAATACCCTCTGCAAGGGTATAAAAATATGGGCAATTATATATTGAAATAATTAAGAGTAGCGCTACTCAACCCGGTGACCGTAATAAAAATAATAAAGAAAAAGAAGCTATACTGTCTAAATTTCACGATGATCCAATACAAGGTGGTCACACAGGCATTACAAAAACCTTGGCCAAGGTCCAGAGACACTATTACTGGAAAAATATGTCCAAAGACATAAAAGAGTACATAAAGAAATGTCCTAAATGCCAAAAGTCTAAAACGACTAAACACACTAAGACCCCATTAACCATAACCGAAACTCCGCAAAGAGCTTTCGATAGAGTAATTGTGGATACGATTGGTCCACTACCCAAAACTGATAATGGAAATGAATACGCAGTAACACTCATCTGCGATTTAACCAAATACCTGGTAGCGATACCAATACCAAATAAAAGTGCAAATACGGTAGCAAAAGCTATATTTGAAGATTTTATTCTAAAGTACGGTCCAATGAAGACGTTCATTACGGACATGGGAACGGAATATAAAAATTCAATTATTGAAGGTCTATGTAAAAATCTAAACATTGAAAACATAACTTCTACTGCACATCATCACCAAACTGTAGGTACCGTGGAGCGAAGCCACAGAACACTCAATGAGTATATTCGTTCATACATCTCAGTCGACAAAACGGATTGGGACGTATGGCTACAATACTTCGTCTATTGTTTCAATACAACACCCTCTATGGCACATGACTATTGTCCATATGAATTAGTTTTTGGTAAAACTTCAAATTTACCAAAGCATTTCAATAGCGTAGATATAATAGAACCCCTTTACAATATAGAAGATTACGCTAAGGAATCAAAATTTAGATTAGAGCAGGCATTTAAGAGAGCTAGACTAATGCTAGAAGCTCATAAGCTAAAACAAAAAATTATGTACGACAAAACTAGTTTGGATTTTGATTTAAAAACAGGAGATCAGGTTTTATTGAAAAATGAAACAGGACATAAACTAGATTTTAAATATACAGGTCCTTATAAGGTAGAACAAATAGGAGATAGAGATAATATAACTATATTAGACAATAAAAATAAAAAACAATTAGTACATAAAGATAGATTACAACTTTTTATTTCATAATCAATCAACATTTCATAAATATATCACGTATGGCCATACATAAAAAAAAAAAAAAAAAAAAAAAAGAGGAGAAAAATATACATACATAAATAAAAAAAAAAAAAAAAAAGAGAAGAAATAAGCATACCGAATATAAAAAACACAAAAAAAAAACTTATTGTTAACATCATTTATTAAATTTTGTACAATATATGTTAGAAAATAACTTCATTGTATTACGTTATTTTTCAAAAGGAGGGAGATGTAATATGCCCATATATGCACTATTAATATAATATATACAGTGGCGAGCAAAATTGAGCGCATGTTCACGACTCAGACTTTCGTCACCCATAAATTCATATTCACACAACCAAATCCAAAAATTTTTTTTGTTTTCTATTAATTATTTAATTCTTAAACTACAGAGTCGGTACGCTCCAGGCGAGGAACTTCACCGAGGCAGCGCGCGACATTGGCAACGTCTTACCAGGCGGAGCCAACGAAATGGCTGATACCCTGGCTGCTAAGCTGGAGGCAGCGTGCATTGGCGAGCATGCAGCGGAGATGCCGCTACCGTAGGAACCACGCTCCCGTTTACTGGTGGAGCGACGAGATTGGCTCCATCCGAGCTGAGTGCATGAGAGCAAGGAGGCTCATGCAGCGCGCGAGAGGCAGCGACGATTTTGAGGCGCGGCACCTAGCCTTCAAGGACCGACGCAAAGCATTGAAGGTGGCCATCCGAGACAGCAAAAGGAAATGTTTCCTGGAGCTATGCGACTCGGCGAAGGAAAACCCATGGGGCAAAGCGTTGTAATATGCCCATATATGCACTATTAATATAATATATATATATCGACCACCCACTGTACCAAGAGTACTTAAAGGGTACACACTGTAACACTTTGTCGCAGTGTTTATGTTATCCAAGGTCTCGGTCATAAACCTAAGTGCACCGAAATATGAACCGCCCGCTGTACCTTTGCTGTACGCCGAAAAGTGCATATGTCCGCATATACGTAACACGAGTGGACCTTATGCAAGTCCACATACCTCCGCCTAATCGAACGTAACATAAATATATATTCATATATAAATATTTAGGAATACATAACCGTCTCTCCGCTGCCGCTTTGGGCAGCGCAGCTACGAGACTTAGACCTCCTTTAATTCATAAGTAAATTTGTAAAACAAGAAACTCCCTTGAGCTCGGAGCGGCAACAACGGCTGCTCCGAAGTTAATAAAACCAAATAAAGAATAAATCTATATAAAAAGGAACTTATTACATTTGGGAACCTGCCGCACTAAACCTATTACAGCGTACCGGATAGTGGTGAAGAGGCTGCGGGCAGGAAGCCAGTCCCCCACGGACCCGAACGTGCTAAGGACCATAGTGCAAGCAGTGTTCCCAGCCGGCAACCAGGTCACCAGGTGGCCAAGCACAGGGAGGAAGCGGAGAGAGCGGCGAACAAGGCAGTCGAGACAATGGAGATGTGGCTTCAAAATGCTGGTCTAAGCCTAGCCCCGCAAAAAACTGAAGCGGTGCTGGTCAGCAGCCGCAAGGTGCTGGAAACGGCGACAATCCGGGTTGGTGGTATGGCCATAACCTCCCAGCGGGCCATAAAATACCTGGGTGTGATGATCGACGCCCGGCTCTCCTTCCGCGAGCACCTTGATTATATCCAGGGCAAGGCTGCAGCCACTACCAGGGGCCTTGCCAGGATCCTTCTAAACACCAGATGCCCCAAGCAGAACAGGAGAAGGCTCCTCGTGAGCGTTGCCTCTGCGCAAATTTTGTATGCAGCGCCCATCTGGGCTGAGGCGATGAATATGCCCAGCTACAGGAGAGGGGTAGACGCAATTTACAGGCTGGGTGCTATAAGGGTCGCGTCCGGCTTCAGGACAGTCTCCGACTGGTCCGACTCTGGTCATTGCGGGGATGGTCCCACTGAAGGAGCGCGCTCGTGAGCTCAAGGAGCTGAAGGAAACCCGTGCTCGCAATGAGGGTGCAGGTGGCGCCCCCAATACAGCTGCACGGGAGGACGCCAAGGAGAGGTCGCTCACAGCCTGGCAGGATTGCTGGGACGCATCGGCGAAGGGACGATGGACACACACCCTCATTCCTAACCTTAGAAGGTGGGTGCTGCGAAGCCACGGGCAGTTCGACTTTTACCTGACCCAGGTCTTGAGTGGACATGGCTGCTTCCGGCAATACCTGAAGCGTTTTGGCCACGCGGAGGATGACTGGTGCCCGGAGTGCGGGAGTTCGATAATCGAGGACGCCAGGCACGTTGTCTTTGAGTGCCGCCGGCTTGCACGAGAGCGCCACCGACTGGAGACGACGGCGGGCCGATCAATCCACCCGGGAAACCTAGTGGAAGTAATGCTGGAGAACCAGATGCTCTGGGACGCAGTAGCAACTTTTGCTGCAGCTTTAATGCAGAGCCTCAGGAGCATCGAGCAGGAGAGGCGGTAGGGTGGAGAGTTGGGGCCTGTGGCGGGCGAAGCAATGCCTAGCGGTCGTCCCGCCCGTTCTCAAGCCCCCACTATCCATCATCCATGACCAACCACCTTCCCTCCCCCCTCCCCCCTATTATTATGGTTATATTTATGTTAAGTATGTTAACTGTTGTTGAGATTAATACAAGAAAGTATTTAAAAAAAAAAACATTAGTGTGACCGGCCACCGCTTCGTACGAGGCACCTATTGCGCAAGTCACTCGACAAGCGCTGACCAGCGAGTTGGAGTCTGAGAATGCCCAAGAGAGACGACCAAAGGCCACGTCCGATCCCAACCATCCGTTTGGACAGATCTCAATCCGCTTCTCCGCGGACGCCTCTTTTAAAGCCTAAGGCGTACAGTCCATTCCAAGGGCAAAGAGTGACGAATCCGTCAATACAATCCCCGGTCCTTCACAGAGGCAGACTCGTTCCGTTGCACAAAAAAAAAAGTGCGGTCGACGTGGCGCTGAAAAAGTTCATCGCCACAACAACTTGAATAAGCCAATTTGAAGCTAACATAAGTACTCCGGGCGCCAGAGAAACGGACGTGGGCTCCCAATACATGTGCGAAGTCCATCGGGACCGAATTCGGGCACTGTGGGAGAAGGTGGAAAAGAGCTATGAGAGCTGCTCCGATTTGCTAGCCGTGTCAGACGACAATGCGGCCACCTCGACAGAGCTGGAATCGAAGTACAGCTACTGTTATTTCTTCTATGCGAGGTGTATTGCCAGCTTCGGGAGAAAATTGCCTCCCAATCCACTTAGGCTTCCGTCAATGTCCACACGCCCGCGTCTACAGGTTGCCGGTTATTTCGGTGGATACCGAGGTCTTCGCGGGTAATTATCTTCGGTGACCCACCTTCCGAGACTTGTTTACAGCCATTTACATCCAAAACTCGCGGCTCACCCTGGAAGAGAAGTTGTTTCACTTGCTTCCCAAAACAAGTGTTGACGCACACGCCATTGTTTCTAAGGCTCCGCTTACCCATGAGGGGTTTGTCACAACGTGGCAAAGCCTCACAGACTGCTTTGAGAACCGGCGGCTATTGGTCAATAGCCAGTTGAAGATCCTTTTCAACATCCGGGCTATTTCTCAAGAGTCCGGGGTCGCGCTGAAGGAGCTGAAAGCCACCATTCAGAGTTGTCTGACAGTACTAGAAATGTCCTGCATCAATGTTGAGGCTTGGGACTGTCTCCTGGTATTCATGATTTCATCAAAGCTCCCCAAAGTTACACTTTCTATGTGGGAGCAATCCGTACATAATAAGGCCGAAATTCCAACATGGAAGGAATTAGATAACTTCCTGACAGAGCGCCATCGCACTCTGGAGTCCTTCGACGACGTCAGGCCTAGTGACTTTGGGCAATTTCCGCCAAGGTCGGGACTTCCTACTGCCCCTGCTCGGAGGCTTATTTTATACGAGACTCGAGTGGTTCTGGGCCAAAAAGGCTGCGATTTCTGTTCGAGGGAGAACCACCCCATTCGCTTGTGTCCGCGTTTCCTAGAAATGAAATGGGCGCTCTGACTACATTATGAGGAAGCAGTTATGTTTAAACTGTTTTGCCCGAGGGCACCAGCATCGAGACTGCCCGAGCGCCCATACCTGCTTCACATGCCACAGCCGACAACACACCCTCCTGAAGCGCGGCAATCCGTTCGCTCCAAGTCCGCCTACGCCAGCAAGGACTCGACCCGCACGGCCCTTATCACTGTGTGCCTTTTGGGGTGCAGCCTAGGCACGAGCACTGAAAGGCTCAGAGTCCGAAGCGACTTTTATAACGAAACGACTGTTCAGCATTGTCAAGCCTCCCTTCAAGACGATTCAAGCCCAAGTTTCCGGCCTTAATCAGACCATTTCCGCGCCGTCTACTAAATTGTGCCATTTCTCCATTCGGTCGCCGTCTAGACCCGTGCTTCAACTAGAGACTGCGTCCTACGTTCTTCCGCAGTTGGCAGGAAATTTGCCATCATATCCGATTCTGCGAGATCGTCTCAAGGGGCGGCCCGACATTCCCCTGGCGGACCCCAACTTCTTTGAGAGCTCCCAAGTCGATGTGTTAATAGGAGCTGACATTCTTCCGTCCATTCTCCTCGGTAAGGCTAACATCTGCGGGTCGCTTCTCGGTCAGGAGACCATTTTTGGATGGGTGCTGACAGGCTCATTATCTCCAGCCAACCCCCGCAGCGTATCTGTTTTTTCCACACGAGTTGTCCGCCGCGTCGGTGACTCACTGGATCAGCTCCTCACCAAATTCTGGGAGGTGGAAGATGAGCCCAAACAGATAAGATCGGAATCGGATTCAGTTTTCGAGCACAATTTTGTCCAGACGACCAGAAGAGACGCGACCCTGAGCAGAAGGGTTCCGAGCTAGCGGCTTCACGGTCCTTTGCCCTTGCTCAGTTACTGCGTAATGAGCAGCGCCTGAAAAGGGACCCGCCCCTTGAGGCCCGCTAAGACTCGGTAATCCAGGAGTACATCGACTTAGGCCACATGACCGAGGTTTCTCCCGCGAGCAGTTCCGCTACCTACTATCTTCCACATCATGCCGTCTTCAAGCCCGAAAGCACGACCACCATGGTGCGAGTTGTCTTCAAGGCTTCGAGCCCGTCCGCAACGGGACCAGTCTGAACGACATTCTTTACGCGGGTCCGGTCTTACAATCCGACCTAACGATTCAAATCCTAAAGTGGCGATACTTTAGGTTTGTCTTCAACGCCGACATCGAGAAGATGTATCGGCAAATTTGAGTAGACCCCAAGCATACTCTGCTCCAACGTATTTTGTTTCGTAATCCCGATGGGGATATCCGCGACTACGAGTTGAAAACGGTCACCTTCGGTGTCAATTGTGCCCCGTTCCTGGCGATCCGTGTGCTGCAACAGCTCGCTTACGACGAAGAGTCGAAGTATCCGCAGGCAAGCCAAGTGATCTGGCATTTTATGTACGTTAATGACGTTCTCGTGGGGGCAGACTCCAAAACCGAAGCCCAAGCTGCGATTCGGGAGCTGAAAGGTAGGGTTCCTACTTAGGAAATGGACGTCGAATAGCAAGGCGATCCTGGCCGACATTCCGAGCGACCACCTCTTTCCCGCTTATTTCCTCGACATCGATGCAAAGAGCACGGCCAAGACACTCGGCGTGCGGTGGAAGGCAACGACTAATGATTTCCTTTTTGTTCCGGCAGAATTGACTTCCGGCTCGTCTTTCACGAAGCGCCAAGTCCTCTCCCAAATCGCCAAATTATTCGATCCAGCAGGTTGGCTCGCTCCTTTCATTGTTCGGGCGAAAATGTTCATGCAAGACATTTGGCTTCTGGATCTAGGGTGAGACGACGCCCTCGCTCAATATTTCTGTCAGCGATGGGTTGACTTCCTAAAGAATTACTCGGTGCTCGATCAGATTCGTGTTCCTCGGTGGGTCGCGGTCCGACCACACCTAAAGGTCGAACACCATGGGTTCTGCGACGCTTCACAGAAGGCGTACGGCGCAGCAATTTACGTTCGTGTCGAGGTTGGGTCCACGGTAATAGTGACCCTGCTGACTGCAAGGACTCCAGTGGCCCCAGTTAAGACGGTGTTGCTCCCTCGGCTAGAGCTGTGCGGTGCCTTGATGGCCACCGCTGTTCTGCCAAAGATGCCAGGGGCCGCATCTGCCCTATACTGTTGGACGGACTCGACTATTGTCCTCGCGTGGCTGCAGAAGCCAGCGTGTCAATGGACAACGTTCGTGGCCAACCGGGTGACCAAGATCACCCAGTTCACCGACGTGCAGAAATGGGCACATGTCCGCTCCGAGCAGAACCCTGCGGATCTCGCTAGCCGGGGCGTAACTCTCCAAGATGTTGCGGGTAGCATATTGTGGTGGCACGGTCCTGACTGGCTGCAAAGGCCTCGCAGCGACTGGCCCTCTCAAGGCAATGGTGCCCTCGTGACTGAGCTCGAGAAGCGAGCAGTCAAGGTGCATGTTGCGAAGGCGCCCTCCGAAGATCTTCTGGAACGTTTTTCTACACTCGACAAGGCATTACGAGTCCTTGCCTATGTTAATCGCTTCATCCAGCGCGCGCGGAAAATTCGATTCCCGTTCGAAGAGCACCTGACAGCTTATAAGGTTACGTCGGCTGAACGTCTTTTAGTTTCCGTCACTCAGCGCAGACACTTCGTCTCTGAGATGGGCTCCTTAAGTGAAAAGCGTCTAGTATCAGCATCCAGTCCGATTAAAAATCTGAACCCCTTCGTGGATTCGCAAGGCCTTATGAAAACCTGCGGCCGGGTCACTTCCTCTGAACTTCTCCAAAATGACAAACGGCACCCTATAATCCTTCCGTACGACTGCCATCTGTCTCGACTCCTGGTTCAATTTACTCATCGCATCACGCTGCGCGGTGGCAATCAGCTGATGATCCGTCTGATCCGGGCCAAATTCTTGATTCCAAGGGTGAGGAATTTGGTCAAGTCCGTCGTCTATTCTTGTGAAGTATGTGTCATCCACAAGAAGAAGTTGCAGACGCAACTAATGGGAGAACTACCTAAGGAAGGGATGTCCTTCTCGCGCCCATTCACGTACACCGGTGTGGACTATGCCGGTCCTTTCGAGATAAAAAACTATACGGGGAGGGCCTGTCTCATCACAAAGGGTTATGTGTTGGTGTTTGTGTGCATTTCCACTAAAGCCATTCATTTAGAGCCTACGTCGGACCTTACGACCGAGAAGTTTCTGGCGGCTTTCGCACGGTTCGTATCCCGGAAAGGATGCCCCCGTCAAGTGCAGTCCGACAACGGGAAGATCTTTGTGGGGGCAGCTGCCCTACTATCCCGCGATTTTCTCCAGAGTCTAAAAGGGGCTGTGACCGGTGCCTATAGTCACCAGCAGCTCCTCTGGCATTTCATTCCTCCGGGAGCTCCCCACATGGGGGGCCTGTGGGAGGCAGGCGTCAAGAGCTTCAAAACCTTGTTCTACAAGTCCACCGCCACGCGGAAATACACCTTTGAGGAGCTGGCTACTCTCCTGGCGAGGATCGAGGCATGCCTGAATTCGCGGCCACTCGCGCCAATGTCCGAAGACCCTGCTGATTTGTTGGCTCTTAAACCCGGGCCACGGTTGAACCCGAGATAAAGGGGGATACCACTTCCATCATTAATCGCTGGCAACAGCTGAAGGCTCTTCAGCAGCAATTTCGGCTGCGATGGAAGGAAGAGTACCTCAAGGAGCTCCATAAGAGGAATAAGTGGCGAGCCCCTACGAGGGATCTCCGCGTTGGGGATATGGTCGTCATCAAGGAGGACAACCTTCCGTCCAATGAGTGGCGACTAGGCAGGGTCGACGCGGTGTATCCAGGATCGTCAAGCGGCCCGTTGCTAAAGTCGTGCTTCTTCCGTTGGAAGCGTCCGCCTACCCACAATAATTAAGCATTTATTCCGCTCCACTGTTCCTGTCTATTGTGCTGTCTCGTAGCTCTACCCGTAGTTCCAAACAATAATTCACACCGATTCTAATAACGTTATTTGTTCCTTCATCATGTTTCCGCCAGTCATAGTCAGTACGATGTCGCCACCCCCACGCAACGCCCAGTTACTCGAGAGCGGATGTACTCGAGGTATTCAATCCTACCGATGCCGAGTCTGCAATGGGATCCATCCATTAAAGAAGTGTCGGCGCTTCCTACGCCTTAGTGCCGAGAAGCGGCTCCGAGCGGTTCTCGTGAACCACGACGGATCCTGTCGGCGTGGTGACGGCTGTAAGACGTGTGGTCAGGATCACCACACGCTGCTGCACCTCGTGGAGAAGCCGCGGGCTCGGCGCGAGGCACGCCAGGAGGAGCACTGGTCACGGAGCGCGGGAGACAGGACATGGAGTATCTCGGCTGGCGCTCGGCCGTCATCCGCCAACTCCCGGCGCGGTTCGGGTGCTTCTCGGCCTTCGTGCACCCCTTTTCGGCACTCACAAGCCGATCCACGGCAACCGACTTCCCGGCGCTCATCGGCAACTCCTGGGCATTCTTCCGCCACAAGCGCCCACCCTCTCGTCGCTGCTGCAGCGGAACAACGTCAAAGTGCTGCCGACTGCCCTAGTGCGCATAAACACCGGGACCCGGATCTTCGACACGGGGGCCCTCATCCACCCGTGCACGCCTTCGAGCTGCATCAACGCTTTGCTGGCGGCGTGTTTCCAGCTGCCCACTACATGCGTGGGGGACGAAGAAGTCTGTTCGGCCACCGTGGGGTCAAAGACCGATGATAGCGTCCGAGGTCATCTTTAAGATCGAGCCTCACGTGCGCATTCGTACGCCATCCCGAGCGCTGAGCGGGGCGGTGCGTGCCCACTTGCGATGCGTGACACTGGCGGATGAGCGTTTCCATCTGCCAGCGACGATCTCCGTCGGACATGTACCCTTGGATTCAGGACGAGCTGCCAGTGGCCCAGAGCACCGTGTTTGGATGAGTCGTGTCCGGAGCCTGTCACCAGCCGTAACGACAAGGGAGCTATTGCAACCCGAGCGATTGCAATGGGGGCGGGATGTTTAGGTGAGGGGCCGTTGTGCCGCTCAGCTGAGCTTAAGAGCGCACCGGCGCTGAAGGGCGCATCCGCGCTCACCCCTCTTTGCACTCTCGCTCTTTCGTCGGCCATCGTCGATCGCATTCTTTTTATTACCTTTGGGGTTTATTCTTGTCTAAGTTAATTTTAATCACTTTTAAGCGGCGAATAAAACCAGAAGCGTTTTTTTGAATTCCACCACGACGCTCCCGACTTCTTTCTTTCTTCAACATTTCTGGAATCTTTTGCGGCCGAAACGCCTCCCTACAACAATGATTTACACAAAGCACAACACATGCTAAATACAATTTTTGTTGCAAAAAGAAAGTTAATACCTTTCGGGAAGCAGAGAGCTTCCCTTTCACGTTGCTTACGCTGCAATACACTGAAAATATCGATGCAATTCTTGAAGAGGACAGATAGAGCAAAAGAAAAAGACGAATAAATTCTAATAGCTAGACCAATTATAAATAATAATTGGTACATTTAAAGACAACATTTTGACTTTGGTTTTTTTTTTGTTCTACTGGCGGGACCACTGTGCATCGCTTCAGTGGAGTGGAACAAGTGCGGGTTCTACGGCATATTGGCAGGCCGCGTAAAGGAACCCGCTGTAAAATGAAAAACTTGAGAGCAGAGTTCCACGCCAAACAGCTGGCAGATGAGATTTCTGGCAGAAATCTGGCAGATTTGGAACGATGAAAGTTTGAAACGTTTACGCCGAACCAGTGCACAATGTGCTCTAAAGAATAAAAAAATAAATGTTTGAATTTTAAGGTTTTTTTTTGGCGTCTAGTTGTCCATAAAACGATTTTTTAAAATCGATAATTTGTTTTGTTTTGCTTCAAACATTTGCAAAGAAAATGACAGGTAAAAGCATATTTTTTGTTCTTGTATAACAAAAAAAAATTAATTTTCAGGTGGAGTAAAAGTTGTTTTGGCAATGAGGCCTTTCAACGAAACTTTTTTTTAAATGTTCAATATTTTGTTATTCTCAGTTGTGGAAATAAGCTGCTACACTTAATCTCTCTCCAAATTTCTATGTTTTTGTGTCGTTTTTTTCGCTTTTGCTTACTGATTTATCTAACATATTCCTGTTAAGTTCGGAACCCTATATTTCCGGACAAAAAAAAAATTAAAAGCAAAATATCCATTTTAGACAAATCAGTTTACGACTTTCTAGAGCAGTGGTGGGCAAACTCTCATTTTACATAGCACGCGAGTATAGGGTAGGAAATTCTGCCGCAGCGCTGCCGGCACACTGACAGTGTGAGCATTCTCAATTTTTTTTAGAAGCTCTCTCATTTGCTCTCATTTTTATTCATTTGACAGCCCAAACTAAAAATCAAAATTTTTCCACTGAGAAAAATTTTTTCAGAAATTGGGTTGGAAAAAGTTTTCTTCATGGAGAATATATTTAGGGAAGCGTAGTTTTTCATTTGCTTAAGAAATGTTGCTAGCAAAGCTTTTTTTAAAATAAAATACTCAATTTTAGTGCCCATTCCAACTTTTGAATTAACGAAAATTGAAATAAAAAAATACGTTTTTTTCGCTCAGTGAATTCTCTGCTCTCATTGTTTTTCTCTGCTACGCACACACTCAAATTTTAAACATGTGTTAGTTTTGCCCACCACTGTTCTAGAGTAATGTTTCTTTGTTTGAATTAAAAGTTTAAAAGTTAGAATTTTTTTGTATAATCAACTTATTGTATATTTTGTTAATCTTTTGTTATTGTCATTTAAATTAAAAATCTTCATTCATTTGTTATTTAATGATGTATTATTATATTTATACCCTTGCAGAGGGTATCATAATTTTGATCAAAAGTGTGAAACGCAGTGATGGAGACATATCCGAAATAAATATATATATATATTTTTGATCACGATCACCTACTGAGTTTATATGAGCATGTCCGTCTGTCTGTCTGTTTCTACGCGAATTAGTCTCTCAGTATTAAAGCTACCTGAAACTTTGCACACACCCTTTTTTTCTTTGCACGCAGTATATAAGTCGGAACGGCCGATCGAAAAATTTTACCAAATACCATTTCCGATCGTTATGAAATTTGGTAGGTTAGATCAACTGACCAAAAATAGAATCTGTACGAAGTTCCAACTTGCCATCTTTAAAAACACAAAAGTCGGGTAATTTTTGATTGTTCAGTTATATTGCAGCAATAGGATATAGTCGGTTGATCCTTATGAAATTTTCCATGTATTATTTTGCTAAAAATATCTCTCGTGTAAAATTTCTCTCTAACTCTAAAAACACCTTAGTTGTAGCATTTCCAATCAATCAGTAATATGGCAGCTATAGGATACAGTCGGCCTATCCCGGCCGTTCCGACTTATATACTACGTGCAAAGGAGAAGGGTGTGTGCAAAGTTTCAAGTTGATAGCTCTAAAACTGAGAAACTAGTTCGCGTAGAAACAGACAGACGGACAGACAGACGGACTTGAGTTGATATGAACTCAGGAGGTGATGCTGATCAAGAATATATATACTTTATAGGGTCGGAGATTCACCTTTTTTGGACAAAATTATAATACCCTCTGCAAGGGTATAAAAACACAACAACGAAAAAATCACGTACATTGCTCAACCCGATCCAAGAACCTTCCAAGCAACCATGCACGAACCACCCGATCAGTAGCGGACTAAGGGGGGGGCGGGGGGGGCGGTCCGCCCCGGGCCCCGCGATCAAGGGGGCCCCGCAAGGGGCCCCCAATTAATTGAAAAACTGGAAAAAAATGTTAACGTACCATTCGCAATGCTAAAAATCATGTGCGATCATGTGCAAGACAAAACCGCCCCGGGCCTCAAAAGTCCTTAGTCCGCCACTGCACCCGATATAGGACAATACACGTCAAACATACCAACATAAAGATCCGAAATTCATCGTAGTAAAAAGAAAGGACAATGAATCATTTAGGACATTTTCCCCCTTCATAATCTAAAAATCCATATACTATGCCTGCGGAGGAGAAGTTAATTCCGTAAAAAAACAAGAGACGGAACCCTCCTAATAAAAACAAAAACGCACTTTCAAGCCACAATACTGCTCAAACTAAACAAAATCGCAGACATGGAAATAAAGCTACGGAACATAAAACACTAAACTCCTCGAAAGAAGTGAACTACAGCCACGACCTCAGATACATTGATAAAGAGACCATCCTTCAAGAGCTTAAACCCCTAAAAATTCATTGAAGTAAAAAAAATCATGAAGAAACAAACCACAAATAACAATACCAACACCAATTCCACCGACTCACTAACAGAAACCAGCTTAATAATTCAATCATTTGAATCCCACATACTTCCCGAAATACTTCGAATTGGATAGGAAATTATTCGCGTCCGTGACGTTGCAAAAAAAGCCTTTTGATTTAAATACCCAGCTCCCATATGCCAAAGCACAGACAAATGTTTAAATTCCTTGGAAGAGAAACACACCACTGGAGGCTTACACTGCCGAAAAGAAAAAAAATTGCTCAACTCCGAGAACAATCCGGCAATCGACTCCCAACACAGCCCACTCGACCGTTAATGTCCAACGTTCCTTAAGCAAGAAGAAATGAAAACAACCGAGAAGGTCGACCACAAAACAGCTTTAAGGATATACTTCGAGCGACATGGATACCAAACTAGAGCCACGTATGCAAGAACTCTGACTAGCACCAGAACACAGGACCAAACAAAACCCCAATTTTCAAATACACACAAAAATCACACACGAAACACAAAATTAACATCGCACGAAATCTCAACTAATGCACCAAAATTATCAAAAGAACACCTCCAAAATAACTCTCAACAAAAAGATCAAGACGACCATGGATATCATAGATAGTATTCATTGGATACCCACATCATAGACGCAACACAAAAATCACCTTACTCATCATATTTTACAAAGGACTTAACATTAAGAATCTTCTCCAAAGATAAATCAAACTCTTTCTTTACTAACTTTACAAACCGTCCAAATCAATAACTAAACCTTAAAAAAAAAACGAACACCGAGAAGGTGTTCGAATAACCAATAAACTACCGAACTAAGCGGACGTGCTTTGCCCGAGCTCCTGGAAAGCTGCAATATCTTCCCTCTCTTTCTCTAAAGCGAACGGTCGTGTTTTTTTGTGCGCACTGCGTTTATGATAACAAGAAAGGAAAGCTAACTTCGGGCGGAGCCGAAATTGATATACCCTTGCAGTTAAAACCGGATATATATCGCAAACATCGGATTAAATTGGCCGATCCTTATAAGAATACCATAATATTACCAATTTATTACAATAAAAAATCTAACACAAAGTACCAAGCTTCCATCTTCAAAAATACCAAAGTTGGTTTTTTTACCAAATTCCATTTCCGATAGTTCAGTTATATGGCAGCTATAATATATAGTCGGCCGATCGTTATGTTATTTGGTAGGTTGTATTATTTTGCCAAAAATAGCATTCGTACCAAATCCGAATTCTCTAGCTTTAAAAACCCCGAAGTTAAAGCATTTCCGATCAATCAGTTATATAGCAGCTATAGGATATAGTCGGCAGCTCCCGGCCGTTCCGACTTATATGCTGCGTGCAAAGGAAAGAAGGGTGTGTGCAAGACGAGTTTCAAGACGATAGCTTTAAAACTGAGAGACTAGTTTGCGTAGAAACAGACAGACAGACGGACAGACAGACGGACAGACGGACATGCTTATATCAACTCAGGAGGTGATCCTGATCAAGAATATATATACTTTATAGGGTCGGAGATGTCTCCTTCACTGCGTTGCACACTTTTGGACAAAATTATAATACCCTCTGCAAGGGTATAAAAATTGGTAAACCAGTGTTTACTTTCTTGTGAATTGAATATATATATTGAGAATCTTAAGCTTAAACCGTATCGCTTCGCGAGTGCTGTGGTATATTCGGAGTGGAATTAATAATTTGTCTAAATTCAATTCCAATCATAGCTCAGCTCTGCTTCTTCCCCGTCTTATCTGTATTTCTGCATTTTTCCTTTGCACTCTCCAAAACTCCCGGTTTGGCTTCCTATTTGGCACAGTGGTTCAAGGTATAGTGTTTTTTAACTTTTTATATATTAATTTTGTTTTATTTATTAAACAAAATATGGAATTTAAATTGGTATGCTCTATGAAGTGTCAAGACAATTTCCTCATCCCAGCCTACCATTCATTGCTGGCTATGTGAGAACGTCGTACACGCCAAGTGTGCCGGGTTCGCTGCATAAGTTTAGGATGCCATTTCCCGTAGGTCTAGGATACATTATTGTTGTGAAAATTGTCGTGCTGTCCAAGGCGAAATGAGGTCGTTCATGAGACAGACCAAAAATGGATTTAAAGAGCTTGTCGGGTCAAGCAGCAGCACGGCGTTTAATGTTTATGTTTAAATAATGTTTAAATAATGTTTAGTGTAATGTTTAGTGTATTTATTAGTGTAAAGTTTATTTATTAGGCTTAAGTTTATACAAAGGCTTTGTTGATCGCAAGCCGACTCTTTCTCGGCCGCTCGACTCAACAAGCTTTCTATAGAGAGTTTTAGCTCGCAGTGTCTAGGTCGGGCCGCCCTCTCCATTATTCGAGAGCTTTAGCTTCGCAGTGACCAGTCGGGCCGCCCTCTCTGTACTTTACTTGAGTCCCTGCATGCACCATAAGCTGGTCTATCTGCGGATCATCCGGCTTCATCTGCATGCAGGAATAAACATTTTTTTTATAACGTTGAAAACTAATTAATTCGTCTTTTTATTACGGCATTGAAAACGCTCAATGACCAAACATTGGTGACCCCGACGTGATGTAGTTAATATAATTAACAAGTTAAAAATCTTTTAACCCGCGAAAAAGCATTTAAAAACATATATACATACGTTCCACTGCAAGTGCATTGGCCCGCGCATAACGGCTTCATACATATATATGTTCCACAACGCTACTTGCGGTTCTGATCGCACAGTGGGACAGATCGTATTCGCCGCGAGAAAATATGTTTGAGCGATAAATTATGGCGGAGTTTCTGGAGCAGCGATGCAGGACGTTGGAGGTTTTGGATGTGACCTCTGGCCAGAACTATGGAGCTCATCCCAGGCTTCGATGGACGACTTCGAGCGGGACAGTTTAAGCCGTGCCTTTCCCCTTACGGATGGAGTTGGAGGACAGGCCCCAACGGGGGGGGAATGTCGGGTCAAGCAGCAGCACGGCGTTTAATGTTTATGTTTAAATAATGTTTAGTGTAATGTTTAGTGTATTTATTAGTGTAATGTTTATTTATTAGGCTTAAGTTTGTACAAAGGCTTTGTTGATCGCAAGCCGACTCTTTCTCGGCCGCTCGACTCAACAAGCTTTCTATAGAGAGTTTTAGCTCGCAGTGTCTAGGTCGGGCCGCCCTCTCCATTATTCGAGAGCTTTAGCTTCGCAGTGACCAGTCGGGCCGCCCTCTCTGTACTTTACTTGAGTCCCTGCATGCACCATAAGCTGGTCTATCTGCGGATCATCCGGCTTCATCTGCATGCAGGAATAAACATTTTTTTTATAACGTTGAAAACTAATTAATTCGTCTTTTTATTACGGCATTGAAAACGCTCAATGACCAAACATTGGTGACCCCGACGTGATGTAGTTAATATAATTAACAAGTTAAAAATCTATTAACCCGCGAAAAAGCATTTAAAAACATATATACATACGTTCCACTGCAAGTGCATTGGCCCGCGCATAACGGCTTCATACATATATATGTTCCACAACGCTACTTGCGGTTCTGATCGCACAGTGGGACAGATCGTATTCGCCGCGAGAAAATATGTTTGAGCGATAAATTATGGCGGAGTTTCTGGAGCAGCGATGCAGGACGTTGGAGGTTTTGGATGTGACCTCTGGCCAGAACTATGGAGCTCATCCCAGGCTTCGATGGACGACTTCGAGCGGGACAGTTTAAGCCGTGCCTTTCCCCTTACGGATGGAGTTGGAGGACAGGCCCCAACGGGGGGGGAATGTCGGGTCAAGCAGCAGCACGGCGTTTAATGTTTATGTTTAAATAATGTTTAAATAATGTTTAGTGTAATGTTTAGTGTATTTATTAGTGTAATGTTTATTTATTAGGCTTAAGTTTGTACAAAGGCTTTGTTGATCGCAAGCCGACTCTTTCTCGGCCGCTCGACTCAACAAGCTTTCTATAGAGAGTTTTAGCTCGCAGTGTCTAGGTCGGGCCGCCCTCTCCATTATTCGAGAGCTTTAGCTTCGCAGTGACCAGTCGGGCCGCCCTCTCTGTACTTTACTTGAGTCCCTGCATGCACCATAAGCTGGTCTATCTGCGGATCATCCGGCTTCATCTGCATGCAGGAATAAACATTTTTTTTATAACGTTGAAAACTAATTAATTCGTCTTTTTATTACGGCATTGAAAACGCTCAATGACCAAACAGAGCTGATAACTGGTTTTTGTAAAATCATGTCTAAAATGTGTAAAATCAGCCTATGTCTGAACCACCCACATATTGGCAGCATTTCTCCGCTATACGATACGTCTTTAATCTTATAACGGATCGTGACCAACTCGTAGTGGTGGTTGACTTTAATATCCCAGAATTAAAGTGGTCCAACGTCGATAACTCACCATCTTTGGGCATGTTTGACATGTCCCTAGGTCAGATTAACGATGTTAGAAATTCGTTAGGTCGGCTTTTAGACTTATGTTTTGTATCTGATCCTGATGGTACTGCTCTCTCCAGAGCTTTTCCCCTTTCAACCCCAGAGGATCCACCCCACGCTGGAGGTCTCAATCGAAACCACTCCACTCACTGTTTCCGTAAAGCTGATTCTCACAAACTTAATAGCCTTATCGATACATATGACTGGTCTGATATTCTGGCTTTTTTTTTTTTATATACTTTATTAGTCTCAACAACGATAGTTTAACGTACTTAGCATAACATAACCAAAAAGGGGGGGCGGGGGGTTGTGGTTGGTCGTGGGTAATGAACAGTAAGGGCTTGAGGACGGACGGGACGACCGTTAGGCATTGCTTCGCCCGCAGCAGGCCCCAACTCTCCACCCTACCGCCTCTCCTGCTCGATGCTCCTGAGCCTCTGCATTAACGCTGCAGCGAAGGATGCTACTGCGTCCCACAGCATCTGGGTTTCCAGCATTGTCTCCACAAGGTTTCCTGGGTGGAGTGAGCGGCCCGCCGTCGCCTCCAGTCGGTGGCGCTCTCGTGCAAACCGGCGGCACTCGAAGACAACGTGCTTGGCATCCTCGACTACCGATCTCCCGCACTCCGGGCACCAGTCCTCCTCCGCGTGGCCAAAACGCTTTAGGTATTGCCGGAAGCAGCCATGACCACTCAATACCTGCGTAGGGTAAAAATCGACCTGTCCGTGGCTTCGAGACACCCACCTTCTAAGATTGGGGATGAGAGTGTACGTCCATCTTCCTTTCGTCGATGAGTCCCAGCAGTCCTGCCAGGCTGTGAGCGACCTCTCCTTGGCCTCCTTCCTTGTAGATATATCGAGGGCGCCACCAGCAACCTCATAACGAGCGCGAGCTTCCTTTAGATCCTTAAGCTCTCGAGCGCGCTCTTTCAGCGAAACCATCCCCGCGATGACCAGGATGGCGTCGTCAGAGACTGTCCTGAAGTCGGACGCCACCCTTATTGCTCCCAGCCTGTACGCTGCGTCAACTCCTCTTCTGTAGCTGGGCGTATTCATCGCCTCAGCCCAGATGGGAGCCGCGTACAGAATTTGCGCCGAGGCAACGCTCACGAGGAGCCTTCTCCTGTTCTGCTTTGGTCCTCTGGTATTGAGGAGGATCCGGGTGAGGCCCCTGATAGTGGCTGCAGCCTTGCCCTGGATATATTCTAGGTGCTCACGGAAGGAGAGCCGGGCGTCGATCATCACCCCCAGGTATTTGATGGCCCGCTGGGAGGTTATGGCCATTCCACCAACCTGAATCGTCGCCGTTTCTAGAACCTTGCGGCTGCTGACCAGCACCGCTTCCGTCTTTTGTGGAGCTAGGCTTAGTCCCGCATTTTGGAGCCACTGTTCCATTGATTCAATCGCCTTGTTAGCCGCTCTCACCGCTTCCTCCTTATGTTTGGCCACAACTACCAACGCTACGTCGTCTGCGAAGCCGACGACGCCGCATCCCGCTGGGAGCTGCAATCTCAGGATCCCGTCATACATGGCGTTCCACAGCAGCGGTCCCAGGACCGATCCTTGGGGCACACCTGCCGTGACGCCGTAGGTCTCCGTACCCATGTCCGTGTCGACAAGTAGGACCCTGCAGCTGAAGTAGCTGCTGACAACGTTCATTATAGAATTGGGGACGTTGAACCGCCTTAGGGCTGCCAGGGTATTGCTCCAGTCCGCCGTGTTGAACGCGTTCCTGATGTCCAGGGTGACTATTAGGCAGTATTGCTTGGAGCCACCCTTCCACCTAGTTCCTGCTATTGCGTTTCGAGCAATTCCAACCACCGCTGCTATGGCATCCACTGTGGACCTTCCCTTCCGGAACCCGTACTGCTTTGGCGACAGCCCTCCCGCCTCCTCTATTGCGGCTTCGAGCCTCGAAGCGATCACCCTCTCGAAAACCTTGCCCGTTGTGTCCAGCAGGCAGATTGGCCTATAGGACGACGCCTCCTCCCTTGGTTTCCCTGGTTTTTGTAGCAGCAGGAGCTTCTGCACCTTCCACCTGGTGGGAAAGGTGCCTTCGCGGATGCATCTGTTGAACAGCTCCGCAAAACTTCCCGGCTGCAGTGCCAGAGCCAGTTTCAGGGCTCTTAATTCAGTTTAAGAAAAATTGAATTGTACTTTAAATTCATTTTTTGACTCATGTGTGCCATGGAAATATCCGTCCGCTTCAACAAATCCTCCTTGGTTTACAAGATGACTCACTAACCTAAAAAATAAAAAAAATAAGCTTTTACTTAAGTATAAAAAAACCTGCATAAGTATTGGTTTTTCAAGATATCTACTAGCTCGGTCTAATTTTACCGTGCATAACGCATAAGTTTTATAATTTTGTAAACACTATGCGTAAACACGTATCTTTTTCACCCCTGCTTACGTTTGAAAATTCCTCTGCGACTTCTGATCAGGCCATTGCCGATCTATTCGCAGAATTTTTTTAAACAACTTATTCTCCGTCTAAATTGACAGATCAGCCTTACTCATATAACATTCAAGCAGCAAATCTTATTTTCTGCACGTTTTTTTCTGAGAACAACTTATTATCTGGTCTTGTAGGGGAAAAACATATTTATTCGCAAGGCCCCAACGGAGTACCAGGCTGTGTGCTAAAATACTGCGCCAGGGCTCTGTGCAAACCTCTTCTAAGACTTTTCAACTTATCTTTGGAAACCTCGATTTTTCGAGGTTTCCACCTTACACCTCGAGTGGAAGGAATCATTCATAATTCCCCCACATAAAAAAGGGAAAAAGTCTGAGGCTACCAACTACAGAGGCATCTCTAAGTTGTCGGCAATTCCAAAGTTATTCGAAAAATTAATACTCCTCATTTGCTCTTCGATCATCTCTTCTTGTCATCATGCCATTACTAAGCGTCGCTCCATCACCACGAACTTATTGGAGTTGGCATCCTTTGTCATAGACGGCTTTCGTAAGGGATATCAAGCAGATGTAATTTACACAGACTTTAGCAAAGCATTTGATTCAGTGAATCACTCATTCTTGCTGATTAAACTAAATATGCTGGGATTTTCTTTAGAACTTTTAATGTGGCTCTCCAGCTACTTAAATGGAAGGACACAAAGAGTCTTATTTAAAAACATACATTCCCGTCTGGTGCGTCATCTTGGCCCGTTATTACTTACTCTTTTTATAAATGACTTGCCTCCCTCTTTAGTTAACTCTCTAGTTCTTATTTATGCAGATGATGTAAAGCTTTGCCTTCAGTACAAATCCATCTCTGCCCAATGTAGTCTTCAGTCTGACCTTGATAAATTTCAAAAATGGTATTTAGCTAACGATTTAACACTTAATGGATAATACTTAATACAAAATGCAAGCTCATGTAATTTTATAGTTCCTGCCCTCTGCAAGCTACGTATTCTCTCTATGGGATTTTCTTAGAAGAATTAACCCAGGGTAATGAACTCGGCGTTCTATTAGACATTAAACTTAAATTTGCCGACCATATTTCCTTAATGGTTAATAAGGCTAAAGGAGTCCTTGGTTTTATTAAAAGGTGGTCAAAAGAATTTAATGACCCGTATATAACAAAAACATTATTCATTTCTTTGGTCCGTCCGATACTGGAGTACGGTTCATGTGTCTGGAGTCCCCAATATGGAGTACATCATGACCGCATAGAATCCGTACAAAAGAATTTCTTAAATTTTTCAATTAGAGGTCTAAACTGGGATGCAAATCTTCACCTTCCATCTTATAATAGTAGACTCTTACTCATAGACTTACCTAGCTTAACAAATCGTAGGACAATGCTCGGTGTAGTCTTTCTGCATAACCTTATTAACGGGGATGTAGATAGCCAGCATTTACTAAAACGCTTAAATTTTAACATTCCTAATAGAAGGACTCGAAACTTTAGTCCTCTGTTCCTCAGCCGTTGTAGTTTGACATATGCACTGCCTGACCCTTTTAGGGTATTATGTTCGAACTACAATGGTCTCTACTCTATAACATCTCTTTCCTGTCCCTCAAATTAAAATTATAGAATGTTAAGTTTCCTTACTAACTCCTCCTAGCTTAATAAATCACAAGTAGCTTAATATATTCTAACAAATCGTAAAATATATTTTAGAATATTATATATTCTAAAAAATCGTTTCTTGAGCGCCCCTCGGTCGTCTGGGCCTCTTAGCTTTATGATGAATACTGGAATGCTAGCTGATGCTCTTATTAATGCACAAGCCATTGTAAATTCTAAAAGACCGGTAAAAACAAAAAAAAAACAAGAAAGGAAAGCTAACTTCGGGCGGAGCCGAAGTTGATATACCCTTGCAGCTAAAACAGGATATATATCGCTAAAATCGGATATAGTTGACCGATTCTTATGGGAATATCATAATATAACCAATAAATTACAAGACAAAATCTAAAAAAAAGCCCAAACTTCTATCTTGAAGAACCCCAAAGTTGGTATTTTTACCAAATACCATTTCCGATCGTTCAGTTATATGGCAGCTATAAGATATAGTCGGCCGATCCATATGAAACTTGATAAGTCGTATTATTTTTCCAAAAATAGAATTCATAGAAAATCCCAACTTTCTAGCTCGAAAAACACTGAAGTTATGCCATTTCCGATCAATCAGTTATATGGCAGATATAGGATATAGTCCGCTGATCCTTATAAAATTTGCATGTTGTATTATTTTGCCAAAAATAGCAATCGTACAAAATCTAAACTCTGTAACTCTAAAAACACCAAAGTTATACCATTTCCGATCAATCAGTAATATGGCAGCTATAAGATATAGTCGGCCGATCCTTATGAAATTTGGTAGGTCGTATTATTTTGCCAAAAATAGCATTCGTACAAAATCTAAACTCTGTAACTCTAAAAACACCAAAGTTATACCATTTCCGATCAATCAGTTATTTGGCAGCTATAGGATATAGTCGGCCGATCCCGGCCGTTCCGACTTATATGCTGCGTGCAAAGGAAAGAAGGGTGTGTGCAAGACGAGTTTCAAGACGATAGCTTTAAAACTGAGAGACTAGTTTGCGTAGAAACAGACAGACAGACGGACAGACAGACGGACAGACGGACATGCTTATATCAACTCAGGAGGTGATCCTGATCAAGAATATATATACTTTATAGGGTCGGAGATGTCTCCTTCACTGCGTTGCACACTTTTGGACAAAATTATAATACCCTCTGCAAGGGTATAAAAATTGGTAAACCAGTGTTTACTTTCTTGTGAATTGAATATATATATTGAGAATCTTAAGCTTAAACCGTATCGCTTCGCGAGTGCTGTGGTATATTCGGAGTGGAATTAATAATTTGTCTAAATTCAATTCCAATCATAGCTCAGCTCTGCTTCTTCCCCGTCTTATCTGTATTTCTGCATTTTTCCTTTGCACTCTCCAAAACTCCCGGTTTGGCTTCCTATTTGGCACAGTGGTTCAAGGTATAGTGTTTTTTAACTTTTTATATATTAATTTTGTTTTATTTATTAAACAAAATATGGAATTTAAATTGGTATGCTCTATGAAGTGTCAAGACAATTTCCTCATCCCAGCCTACCATTCATTGCTGGCTATGTGAGAACGTCGTACACGCCAAGTGTGCCGGGTTCGCTGCATAAGTTTAGGATGCCATTTCCCGTAGGTCTAGGATACATTATTGTTGTGAAAATTGTCGTGCTGTCCAAGGCGAAATGAGGTCGTTCATGAGACAGACCAAAAATGGATTTAAAGAGCTGATAACTGGTTTTTGTAAAATCATGTCTAAAATGTGTAAAATCAGCCTATGTCTGAACCGCCCACATATTGGCAGCATTTCTCCGCTATACGATACGTCTTTAATCTTATAACGGATCGTGACCAACTCGTAGTGGTGGTTGACTTTAATATCCCAGAATTAAAGTGGTCCAACGTCGATAACTCACCATCTTTGGGCATGTTTGACATGTCCCTAGGTTAGATTAACGATGTTAGAAATTCGTTAGGTCGGCTTTTAGACTTATGTTTTGTATCTGATCCTGATGGTACTGCTCTCTCCAGAGCTTTTCCCCTTTCAACCCCAGAGGATCCACCCCACGCTGGAGGTCTCAATCGAAACCACTCCACTCACTGTTTCCGTAAAGCTGATTTTCACAAACTTAATAGCCTTATCGATACATATGACTGGTCTGATATTCTGGCTTGCACTAATCTTAACGTCACTTAAGAAAAATTGAATTGTACTTTAAATTCATTTTTTGACTCATGTGTGCCATGGAAATATCCGTCCGCTTCAACAAATCCTACAAGGTTTACAAGATGACTCACTAACCTAAAAAATAAAAAAAATAAGCTTTTACTTAAATATAAAAAAACCTGCATTAGTATTGATTTTTCAAGATATCTACTAGCTCGGTCTAATTTTACCGTGCATAACGCTGAATGTTATAGGACTTAAAGACCGCTGTCGGATACAATTTATTTAGGATCCAAAGAAGTTTTATAATTTTGTAAACACTAAGCGTAAACACGTATCTTTTTCACCCCTGCTTACGTTTGAAAATTCCTCTGCGACTTCTGATCAGGCCATTGCCGATCTATTCGCAGAATTTTTTTAAACAACTTATTCTCCGCCTAAATTGACAGATCAGCCTTACTCATATAACATTCAAGCAGCAAATCTTATTTTCTGCACGTTTTTTTCTGAGAACAACTTATTATCTGGTCTTGTAGGGGAAAAACATATTTATTCGCAAGGCCCCGACGGAGTACCAGGCTGTGGGCTAAAATACTGCGCCAGGGCTCTGTGCAAACCTCTTCTAAGACTTTTCAACTTATCTTTGGAAACCTCGATTTTTCGAGGTTTCCACCTTACACCTCGAGTGGAAGGAATCATTCATAATTCCCCCACATAAAAAAGGGAAAAAGTCTGAGGCTACCAACTACAGTTGGTACAGTTGGCATCTCTAAGTTGTCGGCAATTCCAAAGTTATTCGAAAAATTAATACTCCTCATTTGCTCTTCGATCATCTCTCCTTGTCATCATGCCATTAGTAAGCGTCGCTCCATCACCACGAACTTATGGAGTTGGCATCCTTTGTCATAGACGGCTTTCGTAAGGGATATCAAGCAGATGTAATTTACACAGACTTTAGCAAAGCATTTGATTCAGTGAATCACTCATTCTTGCTGATTAAACTAAATATGCTGGGATTTTCTTTAGAACTTTTAATGTGGCTCTCCAGCTACTTAAATGGAAGGACACAAAGAGTCTTATTTAAAAACATACATTCCCGTCTGGTGCGTCATCTTGGCCCGTTATTACTTACTCTTTTTATAAATGACTTGCCTCCCTCTTTAGTTAACTCTCTAGTTCTTATTTATGCAGATGATGTAAAGCTTTGCCTTCAGTACAAATCCATCTCTGCCCAATGTAGTCTTCAGTCTGACCTTGATAAATTTCAAAAATGGTATTTAGCTAACGATTTAACACTTAATGGATAATACTTAATAAAAAATGCAAGCTCATGTAATTTTATAGTTCCTGCCCTCTGCAAGCTACGTATTCTCTCTATGGGATTTTCTTAGAAGAATTAACCCAGGGTAATGAACTCGGCGTTCTATTAGACATTAAACTTAAATTTGCCGACCATATTTCCTTAATGGTTAATAAGGCTAAAGGAGTCCTTGGTTTTATTAAAAGGTGGTCAAAAGAATTTAATGACCCGTATATAACCAAAACATTATTCATTTCTTTGGTCCGTCCGATACTGGAGTACGGTTCATGTGTCTGGAGTCCCCAATATGGAGTACATCATGACCGCATAGAATCCGTACAAAAGAATTTCTTAAATTTTTCAATTAGAGGTCTAAACTGGGATGCAAATTATCACCTTCCATCTTATAATAGTAGACTCTTACTCATAAACTTACCTAGCTTAACAAATCGTAGGACAATGCTCGGTGTAGTCTTTCTGCATAACCTTATTAACGGGGATGTAGATAGCCAGCATTTACTAAAACGCTTAAATTTTAACATTCCTAATAGAAGGACTCGAAACTTTAGTCCTCTGTTCCTCAGCCGTTGTAGTTTGACATATGCACTGCCTGACCCTTTTAGGGTATTATGTTCGAACTACAATGGTCTCTACTCTATAACATCTCTTTCCTGTCCCTCAAATTAAAATTATAGAATGTTAAGTTTCCTTACTAACTCCTCCTAGCTTAATAAATCACAAGTAGCTTAATATATTCTAACAAATCGTAAAATATATTTTAGAATATTATATATTCTAACAAATCGTTTCTTGAGCGCCCCTCAGTCGTCTGGGCCTCTTAGCTTTATGATGAATACTGGAATGCTAGCTGATGCTCTTATTGATGCACAAGCCATTGTAAACTCTAAAAGACCGGTAAAAAAACAAAAAAAAACAAGAAAGGAAAGCTAACTTCGGGCGGAGCCGAAGTTGATATACCCTTGCAGCTAAAACAGGATATATATCGCTAAAATCGGATATAGTTGACCGATTCTTATGGGAATATCATAATATAACCAATAGATTACAAGACAAAATCTAAAAAAAAGCCCAAACTTCTATCTTGAAGAACCCCAAAGTTGGTATTTTTACCAAATACCATTTCCGATCGTTCAGTTATATGGCAGCTATAAGATATAGTCGGCCGATCCATATGAAACTTAATAAGTCGTATTATTTTTCCAAAAATAGAATTCATAGAAAATCCCAATTTTCTAGCTCGAAAAACACTGAAGTTATGCCATTTCCGATCAATCAGTAATATGGCAGATATAGGATATAGTCCGCTGATCCTTATAAAATTTGCATGTTGTATTATTTTGCCAAAAATAGCAATCGTACAAAATCTAAACTCTGTAACTATAAAAAAACCAAAGTTATACCATTTCCGATCAATCAGTAATATGGCAGCTATAAGATATAGTCGGCCGATCCTTATGAAATTTGGTAGGTCGTATTATTTTGCCAAAAATAGCATTCGTACAAAATCTAAACTCTGTAACTCTAAAAACACCAATGTTATACCATTTCCGATCAATCAGTTATATGGCAGCTATAGGATATAGTCGGCCGATCCCGGCCGTTCCGACTTATATACTGCGTGCAAAGGAAAGAAGGGTGTGTGCAAAGTTTCAAGTTGATAGCTTTAAATTTGAGAGACTAGTTTGCGTAGAAACAGACAGACGGACAGACAGACGGACAGACGGATGCTTATATCAACTCAGGAGGTGATCCTGATCAAGAATATATATACTTTATAGGGTCGGAGATGTCTCCTTCACTGCGTTGCACACTTTTGACCAAAATTATAATACCCTCTGCAAGGGTATAAAAAAAACACCCACCAAACATAAAAACTGCGGTAACCCAATATAAGCAAAAAGGCGCTGAACAACAATTTATTAAAAGCAATAGACAAGCTTTTTATAATAGTTGTGATGTGCTAAACCAAAACTAGTGCATTGTTTTAAATAAATAAGTGCCACGCAATGAGCTTATTAAGCAACGATCAAAAGAACGAGCGTAGAAGTTCAGTGAACCAAAGAAACGGGTTCTACTCTTACTTTTCAACCCGCGATACCGAAAAGGAAAAATCTGCGATCAAGACCAACCCGGCTCTACTGACCCCTGAAAGGCAAAGGGCACGGTCTTGCTCACCCGCTCTGCTCACTCCGACTCCCGCGTCATGGAGTTCGCAGTGTAAAACCCCCCCTTCAGTGGCGGCAAAAATTTCGTACCAACAACAAGCAATGCTACAATTTCTGCAACCACAGTGACAACCACTGCAACTCAAACTACCGCGATGTCAACGACTACAGCAAGTAAAACAAGAAAGGAAAGCAAACTTCTAAAATCTTCAAAAAATCTAAAACAAAGTACCAATCTTCCATCTTCAAAAATACGAAAGTTGGTTTTTTTACCGAATACCATTTCCGATCGTTTAGTTATACGGCAGCTATATAGTCGGCCGATCGTTATGAAGTTTGGTAAATTGGATCAACTGACCAAAAATAGAATCTGTACAAAGTTTTAACTTTCTATCTTCAAAAACACAAAAATTGGGTAATTTACGGTTGTTCACTTATATTGCAGCTATAGGATATAGTCGGCCGTTCCTTATGAAATTTAATATGTTTTATTATTTTACGAAAAAAGTATTCGTACTAAATTCGAACTCTCTTACTCTAAAAACACCGAAGTTATAGCATTTCCGAGTTATAGCATTTCCGAGGTTATAGTCGGCCGATCCTTATGAAATTTGGTAGGTCCTATTGTTTTGCCAAAAATAACACTCATGCTAAATCCGAACTCTATAACTCTAAAAACAGGCCGTCAGCCAACGGGTACAACAGGGGGACCCACGCGCAAGCAATTGCGGGCCGTAACTGTGTACGCCGCTGGTAGTACGACTATACTCTCCATGTGAGGGCGGCTGGTAACAGTTCCCGGTAAGGTCATGTCTCTGCCGAGGATGCTGGCTAATGGTAGTGGGCGAGGAGAAGAACACTCCCTTCCTTAAATCACCGCAATCCAAGGTGGAACAGCGTATGCCGAAGGATGCGTGTCTGAGGGGGGGACGTTAATATGCGAACTCTGAGGGACCGGCCGACCTCCCAGTTTTAACCAGGCTTATCGTGACAAGCGGGCTATGTCATGATGGACGAACCCCCTTCCGCCTACTCGTAGGACCAAAATATGAACACTACCATTCCAAACAAAAACCTAAGTGGAGAACGGAGCTCCCTAAAAAAGTCACTGACAAAAAGTCAATGGGGTCACTGACCCGTCAAACTCCAAGGCCCTCAAAAGCCAAGGAGTTTCTGAGATGAATAAGCCCCCCACAGAGGGGCAACATCTGGAGGCGGGACGCGCCGGTGCGGAGAAGGATGCGAAGGCTTCCTTTTCCAAAGCGGGGCTTACCATGGGACCACCGAACGGCGTGGAGAGGAAGACCCCCGGCCAACCGGCGGGGCCCCTAAGGCGAACCCTGGTCCGGGAGCCGATGGGAGGGCGGACCCATCGGCCAAAGCCAACCCGGACCAAGCTGAGATCATTAAGTGGGCAAGGGAGATCCTGCCCAACTTTAATCCGGAAAAAGCGGGAGTGAGGCTGGAATCGAGTAAACGCACTGGGTCAGACCCTGCCAAGGAGACCGCGCAAAGCGCGAAAAGGCAGAGGTCCACAGAGGGAGAAGCCGCCCAGGCCAAGACGAGGAAGGCCCAGCTGCAGCCGTCCAACCGCTCGTTCGCCGAAGTAACGAAGGGAAGAACCCTAATTGGAGTCCTGGACAAGGGCTCCAAGGATGGGCTCATCCTCAAGGACCTTTGGCTACGAGTGGTAAACGAGTTGCATGGGCGCTTCGTGGAGAAGATGCTGGGATGCGGAGGACGCGGAGGGAGGTATCAGGGTAGCGTCAAGGTAATTGCCTGCCAAGACGCGAGATCGGTAGAGACTTACAAGCGTATGGTTGCATCGCTTGGAGAGGTCTACCCTGGAGCTAATCTGGTGGCGGTTGACTGGGACGCGATCCCCAGCAAACCGAGGGCGCGAGTGTGGCTCACTGAAAAGCCAGCCGACCCGAAGACCATCCTTACGATGCTTAGGATGTGCAACCCGACGCTTCCCACGGCGGACTGGAGAGTCGCCAAGGTCGAGGAAGCGGAGGGACTGCGGAGGCATGTCGTCCTCACACTCAATAAGGAGACCGTTAATGCCCTGGAGAGGACGGAGCACCGGCTGAAGTACGGATTCGAATACGTTTCGGTCCGTATCTACAAATCCGAATGGAGGAGGACTCTCTGCTGAGCTCCGAGACGGAGGCAGAAATTACTGTGGTGGAGGTTTGTAAGGATGTCCCTGACGATCTTGCAAATAAACCTCCATCACAGTAAAGCGGCGTCAGCTGCCCATCTACTCCACCTCGCCGAGAGTGGAGCTGATGTGGCCCTCATCCAGGAACCCTGGATCCAAGAAGACAGGATTCTTGGGTTGGGGGCGTCGGAGTTTAGGCTCTGCAAAGCCGATGCAACAGGTAAAAAGCGAGCCTGCATCCTCGCAAAAAGGAACCTTAACCTCTTTTTGCTACCCAATTTCAGCAATGAAGACCACGTAGCCGCAGCCATAGAGAGCCCAAATGGCCCTCTAAGAATATGTTCGGCATATATGGGCCACGACCAGGAGGCCCTCCCCTCCCTCCCGCTACTCAAACAGCTGGTGGAAGACAGCAGGAAGCACAAGATCGACCTGATCATAGGTTGTGATGCTAACGCCCATCATCATCAGTGGGGAAGCACTGACACGAACGAGAGGGGTGAGTCAATCTTCGATTTTATCCTAAGCTCCAATCTTCTGGTGGGTAACAGGGGTATTGAACCCACTTTCATAGTCAAGAACAGAAGGGAAGTACTTGACGTCACTCTTTACTCTGAATCCCTAGCAGACAGGATTGTTAGTTGGGGAGTTCTAGAGAAACACTCCTTCTCGGACCACCAATACATAGAATAAGTGGTCAACTTTGAGAACTTTATTCGTCTAACGGTACGCAACCCGAGGAAAGCGAACTGGGAGTTATACAGGAAAAAACTGGAGAGTTCCTTGGGGAAACCTCCAACAGGCGACGTTGACAGTAGGAAAGCCCTGGATGCCATGGTGGACACTCTTACGGCAGCGTGCGCCAGGGCATTCAACAAAGCTTGTCCCAAAAGCAGATCGGGCAATAGCAAGTCAAAGAAACCACCATGGTGGTCGCAAACACTTGCGCCCTTTAAAACTGAGGCCCGAAAGGCCATCAATTTTGCGAGCAAAACAAACTCGTAGACAGCCAAGGAGTCGTATAAAGCGGACCTCAGGCAATATAACAAAGAACTTCGCAAGGCAAAAAGGAATGCATGGGCCAAGTTCTGCACGAACATTCAGGAAACATCAGAGGCCTCCCGACTCAGGAAGGTCCTCGCAACTACTGCACCAAATGTAGGATATATTAAAACCTCAAAAGGTAACTGGACATCGTCCAGCAGAGAAACCCTAGACGCTCTCACAGAGGCACATTTCCCGGGATGCTCTTTAGAAGACACAACCCTGGAGAGAAATGCAGAGACAGGGGAATAGCCCCTCCCTCCCCAACCAACTGGAATACCTATTGAGTGACAGGTATCTCAACTGGGCGATAAATAGCTTCAAGCCCTTCAAATCCCCAGGCCCAGGTGGCATTGTCCCGGCTGAATTAGAGCCGGTCCCAATCTGGATCTTTTCAGGATAGGCATCGTACCCGCAATGTGGTTGCGGAAGAAAGTCGTATTCATACCCAAGGCGGGAAAACCATCGCACTGCACCCCTAAGGACTTCAGACCAATAAGCCTGTCGTCCTTCCTTCTCAAGACAATGGAGAGACTAATCAGCCTCCATATTAATCTTACTTAAAACCCAGATGATATCTCGGGATCACAACATGCGTATAGGAAGGGCCGATCCACGGAAACGGCACTCCACGAAATCACTACTTTTGTCGAAAAGGCACTTAGTGACAAGCAATACGCACTCATTGCTTTTCTAGACAGAGGTGCGTTTTAAAAAAACATAGGTTTTCAAGGTGCGTTCAACAACATCCTACCGAGCTCGATAATCAATGCGCTGACGACACTAGGAATAGAAAATCAATTCATACGCCCAATAGAGCAGATCCTGGTAAACAGGACTGTTGAGGCGTCACTAGGAGGAGAATCTATTCATAGATACGTCAGAAGGGGCACTCCGCAAGGAGGCGTACTCTCACCCCTACTCTGGAACGTGGCGGTAAATAGCCTACTGTGATCCCTAGAAGGTGGTGGCTGCAAAGTTATCGCTTACGCGGATGATGTCGCAATTGCCTTCTCCAGAAAATTTCCACAGACTCTACGTGACCGCATGACGGACAAACTTAGGGTCCTCTCAATATGGGCAGTTAGAAATGGAGTTAGGTGTAAGCCCGCCCAAAACCGAGCTCGTCCTCTTCACCAGGAAGTACAAAATACCAAACTTAAGGCTTCCAAAAGGCTATTAGGAGAAACACAATCCCTTAGCGGTAGCGCCAAGTACCTAGGGATTACGCTAGACAGGAAACTGGACTGGAAGTCAAACACTATGGATAGAGCTAACAAGGCAACAATCGCGCTCAATACTTGTAGAAAAGCCATTGGCCTTAAATAGGGAATGTCCCCAAAAATAGTAAGATGGCTTTACACAGCGGTCATAAGACCCATCCTTTTCTACGGGGTGGTGGTCTGCTGGCCTGCCACGGTTCAAAATTGAATGGCCAGGTGGGAGGCGGTTTCCATTGCGAACGGCTCTGTCTAAATGAGTCCTTCAGACTCCCCGACCACTGTAGTGTGTTCCAAGCAGAAGTAATAGCTAAAGGAGAAGCACTCAGATTCTCAGCACTTACTGGCAATCAGGACACAATCTGTATCTTTTCATACAGTCAAGCGGCACTCAAAGCCCTTGACGGATTTTCATCCAACTCCAGAACAGTAAACGACTGTCGCAGATCTCTTAACGAGATGGCAGAGCAGCATGACATTCACCTCATATGGGTGCCCGGGCATAGAGACCACGAGGGTAATTGTCCGCAGTAAGGATAGAACACCCTTGGGCAAATAAGTAAATAGGAAGGGAGAGGTCCTCTAGTAGGATCCTTGCCTGTGCGGTATCACAAGGAGCCCCAGCGGCTCAAGTGGATGGGGGTGTCAGTCACCGGCACCACATCGCCGCCTCAACCTAACCTAACCTAACTCTAAAAACACCGAAGTTATAGCATTTCCGATCAGTTATATGGCAGTATATAGTCGGCCGATCCCGACCGTTCCGACTTATATACTGCGTGGAAAGGAAAGAAAGGTGTGTGCAAAGTTTCAAGACGATAGATGAGCCTAAAACTGAGAGCCTAGTTTGCGTAGAAATAGACTGACAGACGGACAGACAGACGGACAGATGGACATGCTCATATCGACTCAGGAGGTGATCCCGATCAAGAATATATATACTTGATAGGGTCGGAGATGTCTCCTTCACTGCGTTGCACACTTTTGGACAAAATTATAAAACCCTCTGAAAGGGTATAAAAACAACAACTTCGGAAAGTGCCAAAGCGGCCCCGGCCACATTGACTGAAATTGATCGCTACATCCAAATTAAGCGCAAACTTAGCCCGCAAGGTAATCCGGCAGGCAATAAAACAAAAATTAACCGCGTCCAAAATATCGAGGATAAACGAGGCTGATCTAGTAGTAACAGATTTTCCCTACTGGCGGAGCTTGAGAAAATCCAACCAGCCCAAGACACCGCAAAAAAACCAAGCCCCTCTAATCTATATCAGGGAGAAAAGCTCGAGTGCACTGGTCAACCGAATTGCGGCGTTGATCGGGAACGGCGACAACTTTCATGTTGTGGGCAAATGTGCAAACCAAAACTGAAGAGCACTTTCGAATCGTTTCCAAATATTTGGACAATGCTCAGAAAAGTTATAACACGAACCAGCTAAAAAGCAATAAAAGGCTACAAGTGGTAGTAAAGGGAATCGAACCTGATGTTATCGCTGCGGAAATAAAAACCGCTCGCGCCAAGAATGCTATTAACATTCTAAATAAATATTAAAAGCCACAACCCCTCTTCAAGGTCGAGCTCGAGCCATACAGCACATAAGTGCAACGGTCCAATGCAATGAACTAAATTCCGAGAGGGACACACTAGGTCAAACTGCACACTTTGGGCTGTCTGTATAGCCTGCGGGGATGCCCTAAACTCCGTTCACTGCACTACAAACAAGGACAGTGCAGTAAAGAAATGTCGAACCTGCGGAAGTAACCATACGGCAAACTATACTAGGATGTGTTGTGTACAAGGATTTGAAAAGTCGCATGCGTCAAGCGACCGCAACGCGCAACCAAAATTCACAGAATCCACATTGCGTCAAAAACTACGCCAGACGTCTTCTTCGCCAAAGTTGCGAGGTCCTCATTCGGTCGACTAAATACCACCAACGCTTCACCTATGCCGATGCTCTACAATCTGGAATGGAAAATCCAATTCAACCTATCTCACAAAGCGCTCAACAGGCCCCAGAGCACCCACACAGAAATACGTAAACTATGATGCTTACCCTGCAACAAAGTGTGATGGAGCTTATGTCATTCATGAAAACGACCATGCAAAAACTTGTTCGAAACCTGAATACAGAAATACAGCTGCTCGTATCACAACAGTCAAAATAATCTATTGATACGTCGATCCAAATTCAGCCAAGCAACGTAAGCCTCTCAATCGCTGCCATTAACTGGCCTCCCCGTTTCTCAATTTGGATAGGATAATTTATGGACTTCTACAATTCACTTGGGGATCGTTTTATAGCCCCAGGGGACTACAACGCTAAATATACACACTGGGGATCACGTCTAGTGACTCCCAAAGGCTAATCAATTATAAATGTGAAAAATAACCTGGACAATATTTCCCCTGAAACTCCCACACACTGGCCAACCGATCCACGCAAGCCCTCAGACCTTATTGATTTTGCGGTGACAAAACACATATATCGCAATCTAAAGGAATCTCGGCCAAAGGAATCTCGGACTTATCATCAGAGAATCATACCCGCTTCTTCAAAGCCCAGAAATATCCGAACACCCCTTCAGCGTGACGTCGACAAAAACGAACTGGCTTAAATACAAAAAGTACGTGTGTGCCCAAATAGAACTCGCCCTGGAGCTTAACACGGAATCGGGAATCGACTACACTACGAGCGCCCTAAACAAGTACTCGTTTCAGCAGCTTAAATCTCTACTCCTCATGGAAAAGAAGTAGACGGAAACAAATGCTACAAATCTAATCAGCAAATCGAACAACTTATTGGCAAAACAGCAGATCACCAGCTTCAAAGCAACGCCTTAAGGAAGAAACCCGATCACTTGACTAGGCTTTCACAAACAGCAAGAAAATGCACAGCTGAGGTACTTCCAGAATCTTTCGCCAACAAGCACAAAGTACCCCCTGTGGAGGGCCCACCCAAATCTTAGCACCCCAATTGAAACGAGCACCCCGATTAGAAACTCTTCGGGATGATGGGCTCGCAGCGACGAAGACCGAGCTGATACATTCGCCACAAATCTCCAAAGTGTTTTCCAGCCAAACCCAGCCTTAAATTCATTCCTCCTGCCAGTAATTCAGCCAGAGTCCTCTCCTCAGCCACCTGCACCTTCATTCCGGCCGAACGAAATCGAAAAAGTCATAAGAGGGCTAAAACCAAAAAAGGCTCCCGGTAGTGACCTATTGACGCCAAAGATGCTGATCAAACTTCCAAAATGCGCTATAGAGGTCGTCTGCAAACTATGAAATGGGTCGTCTGCAAAATCCAACCGAATGAAACCGAAGCCTGGAAAAGACCACACAATTCCGTCATCATACAGTTTAAATTGCTTAAAAATGCTTGTTCAATCGCATAATACCACATCTGGAAGCTTGCAATATTATCCTGGCACACCAATTTGGCTTCCAAAGAAACCACGGAACCATCCAGCAAGTGAACAGATTAACATCCGAAATACGCTCAGCCTTCGAACAGCGAGAATACTGCAGCGCTATTTTCCTCGACGTATCTCAAGCTTTCGACCGAGTTTGGCTCATTGGACTCATGCACAAAAATAAAACCTTTTTGACAACATACACCCACAAGCTACTGGAATCATACCTTTACAATATGGTATTCTCAGTGAGATGCAACGCAGCTACTTCGGGCGACTACATCATCGAAGCTGGAGTTCTACAAGGAAGCGCACTCGGCCCGTGTCTATATTTTTTGTATACTGCGGATATTCCTACGCAAAACTAACAACGTCAATGTTCGCCGACGATACCGCTATCCTTAGTCGCTCCAGATGCCCAACGCAAGCAACAACCCAACTGGCTAATCATCTTAAAATAGTGGAAAGGTGTCTGTCCGACTGGCACATTAGTATAAACGAACAAACATGTAACCATATAACGTTTACTCTTAATAGACAAACATACCCTCCGCTTTTACTAAACGGTATGCAGATCCCTCAAGCTAACGAAGTAACATAATTTGGCGTCCACCTTGATAGACGACTAACCTGGCGTAAGCACATTGAATGCAAGAAGATTCACCTAAAACTGGAAGCCAGCAGCCTCCACTGGATCATAAACTCACGATCGTCACTGTGCCTGGACTACAAGTTACTACTCTACAACTCAGTCCTAAAGCCAATCTGGACGTATGGCTCCCAGCTGTGGGGAACGCGAGCAGCAGTAACATAGACATCATACAGCGCGCACAATCAAAAATCTTGAGAACTATCACTGGGGCCCTTTGGTATGCACGCAACGATAACATCCACCGGGATCTGGGCATCCTCGCAGTGATTGACGAAATCCAGAAGCAAAAAGAGTCATACAAAGAAAAACTGTCTTCGCATCCAAATTTTCTCGCTCGGGGATTGGCTCCGGTTTCTAGCGGATCCCGTCTGCGACGCGACGACCTCTCAACCCGGAAATCGATTTTTAGGGCCGTCTGAATCAGTCAATTTGACTGTTAACAGTAGGGGGCAAAACGCACACATGTTTAAAATTTCAGTGTATGCGTAGCAGAGAAAAATAATGAGAGCATCCTCTGAGCAAAACAAAGATTTTAAAGAAAGCTTTGCTATAAAAAGTTATTAAAAAATTGAAAAACTGCGTTCCCGGTCTTTATTTTCTATGGAGAAAACTTTTCAACCCAATTTCTGAGAAAATTTTTCTCAGTGGAAACATTTTGATTTTAAAGTTTGGGCTGTCAAAATGAGAGCGAATGAGAGAGCTTCTAAAAAATTTGGTAGTGCTCACACTGTCAATGTGCCGGCAGCGCAGTGGCAGAATTTCCTGACCTACATACATATGTACGCGTGCTATGTAAAATGATTATTTGCCCCCCATTGCTGTTAGTTAAGATAAAAGAATAAAATTTGATATACCTCTTGTTAATCTCGCAAAGAAAAGATTTGAAAAATCAAAGCAACGCTTAAATAAAAAAAATAAAAAAACATACACATCAATAGTAGAGAATCCATCTAAAATCCATCAACCTTATCCTAACTTAACCCAATCTACACCGCCAATATTTCCCTTATTATAATCCAATATAATATAAAAGGTTACTCTAATAACTATAACCACTAACCATACAGCATATAGACAACCCATTTCATACAACGAAAATGGACGCAAAAATTTCTTGCGACAGGCCCCAGCAGGCCCCAGAGAGGATTTCTTACGCTCATCGTTCGTTCATCTTACGCTCATTCTCTCATTAAATGCTTTCTGTTTCTCAGTCTCTGAACGGAGCGCGATGAAGAAGGTTGGCCTGCGCTTCGGTTGATCTTTGTATGTATGCGTGTCACACATTCACATACACGGGTGTATGTGGGCGTGCGATTCCGTTTCGAAGCCAGCGCACAAAATTTGAGAATGATATTATTTTTTATATTATATTATTTATTATTTCAGCATACATTTTAAATTTATTTAGGAATAAGATTAAGTGTTGGCAGTAAAATGTTTTGCATATATTTCAGTTGAAAATATTTCAGTCGATATTTCAGTGCCTGCATACCCTACCGATGGATGATTTTTAGGGGACCGGACAGCAACAAAAATATTAAAAATTTTTTTTTGGAATACTTGCTATGAATTTTCCTTTCATTTAATAAATGTATGATTTACAAATTTTAAAACAAATTTCCATTTCTCTACTTTTAATGGATGTTTACAACAAATTATATCAAAGAAAATTTTTGGAATAAGTTGGTACCCTTTTTAAAATTTTTATTTTACAATTTACATTAAAATCATTTACATTAGTAAATAAAAATTTGGATGGATGCATCGGGATGCATCGGTAGGGTATGCAGGCACAATCCACATGAAGAACAACAAAAACTTAAAAGCGATCGGCGTTTTAAGAGATGTCGACTGAAATATTCCCTGTTCCTATCTCAGTATATTGATTTGTAATGATTCGTAAAAATATATATATGCAAAACATTTTACTGCCAACACTTAATCTTATTCCTAAATAAATTTAAAATGTATGCTAATATAATAAAAAATAATATAATTTCTTTCGTCATTTCAACAAATAACGAATAACCCTAACAAAATTAGGGTAGCAAGCCTGAAAAGTAAGAAAAATCAAAATATTGTGCGCTGGCTTTGAAACGAAATCGCACGCACACATACACCCGTGTATGTGAATGTGTGACACGCATACATACAATGTGATTTCACCTCTTCAGAAGCAAGATGGGAGTCAACCGGAATGAGGACTCTAACCTTCTTAGAGTCCTTAGAGCAGAGGTCGATCACGTCTAAAAGTAGTATACTTACTTGGAAAAATTTTGGAGCTAAAGATCTACGGCTCTAACCAAGTTTCTGTAAAGGCAATAATATGGGATGCAAAGGGAGAACTATCAGAACATATGTAGTTTAGGGAGTTTGCTACGTAGCCCCCTTGTATTCCGATAGGTAAGTGTTAATGATGATATTAGTTTTTGAATTAGTGGACAAAGAAGAGGAGAAAGGTTGGTCCGTGGTTTCGATATGGGGAAGTTTCACTTCCAATGTTTTTAAAACAGTTTTCTTTACAGAACTAGGCTGATGTTCTTGGACGAAAATGTTCTCTGGCCAAAAATTGGGTAAACAAATCGTCTTGAACATCAGCGCGGGCACCCGAATCTTGAAATAAGGCGTGCTTCTTATATAAGTATATTTAAATTTATGTATGTCCACCACCTTTATATCGGCTTTAGTTTTGAATTTGATATAGACTAAGATATCAATCTCCGAAGAAACAAATATATGTTTCGATGGAGGAATCACCTGTTTTTTTTGTGTCGCAGGTACGAGAAATGCAGCATTAATCGGTGCCGGTGGTCCGGACTGTGAAATACCCCTTTGAGTGACTCTGACGGGGGTTTCGTTCCCTAGGACCTGTGGCATCACTTGAAGGGATGCCACGCAGGACATTTCCGACAATCGCTCATTTGCACTGAAAAATTCGGACGGCGAATTGCTCTCAGTTCTAGCCCTTGGGGTGGCCAAAAATATGAGCGGCTGCGTTAATGTCGGCGGAGCAGGCTGAAGCAGATCACAAACAGCGGATTTCTTACGCTTAGGGGTTTCATTTTGCAGCTAAAGGCCACTTTACTGAGTGTAAAGCGCACAGAACTGGTCATTGATATTACGAAAACCAGTGATCAACTCTTTAAATCTATTCTTAGTCTGTCTCATGAACGACCTCATTTCTTAAGAGTAAGTGCAGCCTCATGGTAGGCTGGATGGTAGCCAGCAATGGATGGTAGGCTGAGGATCTTATTCCTAAATAAATTTAAAATGTATGATAAAAAAATAAATAATACAATATAAAAAATAATATAATTTCTTTCGTCATTTCACCAAACAACGAATACCCGAATTTTGTTAGGGCAGCAAGCCTGAACAGTAAGAAAAATCCAAATTTTGTGCGTGGAAAAGAATACTCCCGTGTATGTGAATGTGTGACTCGCATACATACAAAGATCAACCGAAGCGCAGGCCAACCTTCTTCATCGCGCTCCGTTCAGAGACTGAGAAACAGAAAGCATTTAATGAGAGTATGAGCGTAAGATGAACGAACGATGAGCGTAAGAAATCCTCTCTGGGGACTGTCGCAAGAAATTTTTGCGTCCATTTTCGTTGTATGAAATGGGTTGTCTATACGCTGTATGGTTAACGCTTGCGCTTACGCTGTGAGACCTTCGTTGTTGTAAGTTGCTGGAAGAATCTTACTCCCAAGCCGTTCCTCGAAGGAGCAATGGAGCGAATTGAAGGAGCAATATCCTGCCATCGTAAAGGAGTATTTAGAGTTGGGTCATATGTCTCCAGTCCCTGCTGATGCGAGCATCACTAGCCAGTACTTCCTGCCACACCATTGTGTTTTAAAGGAGGACAGTTCAGGGTTGTTTTTGATGGATCTGTCGTCAACACTTCTGGATATTCATTGAATGACGTGTTGATGTCTGGCGCAGTTATTCAGCCAAGGTTGCTGCATATTCTGTTAAGGTTTTGATGCAATCGTGGGGCCATTACTGGAGATATTCACAAAATTTATCGTTGCGTCAGGGGTTTTCCTGGATAGGTTATTTTTCCTAGGATATGTTGCAGGTTTTTAAGCTGGATACTTTCACCTATGGAACGAAGGCTGCCTCATTTTTAGTAGTTCGGGCAATGCATCAGATGGCAGAGAATGAGAAATTAATGTGTCTAAAGGGGGCCGAAATTCTGCGTACCGAATTTAATCGGGATCATCTACATTCCGGAGTAACATAGACATCATACAGCGCGCACAATCAAAAATCTTGAGAACTATCACTGGGGCCCTTTGGTATGCACGCAACGATAACATCCACCGGGATCTGGGCATCCTCGCAGTGATTGACGAAATCCAGAAGCAAAAAGAGTCATACAAAGAAAAACTGTCTTCGCATCCAAATTTTCTCGCTCGGGGATTGGCTCCGGTTTCTAGCGGATCCCGTCTGCGACGCGACGACCTCTCAACCCAGAAATCGATTTTTAGGGCCGTCTGAATCAGTCAATTTGACTGTTAACAGTAGGGGGCAAAACGCACACATGTTTAAAATTTCAGTGTATGCGTAGCAGAGAAAAATAATGAGAGCATCCTCTGAGCAAAACAAAGATTTTAAAGAAAGCTTTGCTATAAAAAGTTATTAAAAAATTGAAAAACTGCGTTCCCGGTCTTTATTTTCTATGGAGAAAACTTTTCAACCCAATTTCTGAGAAAATTTTTCTCAGTGGAAACATTTTGATTTTAAAGTTTGGGCTGTCAAAATGAGAGCGAATGAGAGAGCTTCTAAAAAATTTGGTAGTGCTCACACTGTCAATGTGCCGGCAGCGCAGTGGCAGAATTTCCTGACCTACATACATATGTACGCGTGCTATGTAAAATGATTATTTGCCCCCCATTGCTGTTAGTTAAGATAAAAGAATAAAATTTGATATACCTCTTGTTAATCTCGCAAAGAAAAGATTTGAAAAATCAAAGCAACGCTTAAATAAAAAAAATAAAAAAACATACACATCAATAGTAGAGAATCCATCTAAAATCCATCAACCTTATCCTAACTTAACCCAATCTACACCGCCAATATTTCCCTTATTATAATCCAATATAATATAAAAGGTTACTCTAATAACTATAACCACTAACCATACAGCATATAGACAACCCATTTCATACAACGAAAATGGACGCAAAAATTTCTTGCGACAGGCCCCAGCAGGCCCCAGAGAGGATTTCTTACGCTCATCGTTCGTTCATCTTACGCTCATTCTCTCATTAAATGCTTTCTGTTTCTCAGTCTCTGAACGGAGCGCGATGAAGAAGGTTGGCCTGCGCTTCGGTTGATCTTTGTATGTATGCGTGTCACACATTCACATACACGGGTGTATGTGGGCGTGCGATTCCGTTTCGAAGCCAGCGCACAAAATTTGAGAATGATATTATTTTTTATATTATATTATTTATTATTTCAGCATACATTTTAAATTTATTTAGGAATAAGATTAAGTGTTGGCAGTAAAATGTTTTGCATATATTTCAGTTGAAAATATTTCAGTCGATATTTCAGTGCCTGCATACCCTACCGATGGATGATTTTTAGGGGACCGGACAGCAACAAAAATATTAAAAATTTTTTTTTGGAATACTTGCTATGAATTTTCCTTTCATTTAATAAATGTATGATTTACAAATTTTAAAACAAATTTCCATTTCTCTACTTTTAATGGATGTTTACAACAAATTATATCAAAGAAAATTTTTGGAATAAGTTGGTACCCTTTTTAAAATTTTTATTTTACAATTTACATTAAAATCATTTACATTAGTAAATAAAAATTTGGATGGATGCATCGGGATGCATCGGTAGGGTATGCAGGCACAATCCACATGAAGAACAACAAAAACTTAAAAGCGATCGGCGTTTTAAGAGATGTCGACTGAAATATTCCCTGTTCCTATCTCAGTATATTGATTTGTAATGATTCGTAAAAATATATATATGCAAAACATTTTACTGCCAACACTTAATCTTATTCCTAAATAAATTTAAAATGTATGCTAATATAATAAAAAATAATATAATTTCTTTCGTCATTTCAACAAATAACGAATAACCCTAACAAAATTAGGGTAGCAAGCCTGAAAAGTAAGAAAAATCAAAATATTGTGCGCTGGCTTTGAAACGAAATCGCACGCACACATACACCCGTGTATGTGAATGTGTGACACGCATACATACAATGTGATTTCACCTCTTCAGAAGCAAGATGGGAGTCAACCGGAATGAGGACTCTAACCTTCTTAGAGTCCTTAGAGCAGAGGTCGATCACGTCTAAAAGTAGTATACTTACTTGGAAAAATTTTGGAGCTAAAGATCTACGGCTCTAACCAAGTTTCTGTAAAGGCTATAATATGGGATGCAAAGGGAGAACTATCAGAACATATGTAGTTTAGGGAGTTTGCTACGTAGCCCCCTTGTATTCCGATAGGTAAGTGTTAATGATGATATTAGTTTTTTGAATTAGTGGACAAAGAAGAGGAGAAAGGTTGGTCCGTGGTTTCGATATGGGGAAGTTTCACTTCCAATGTTTTTAAAACAGTTTTCTTTACAGAACTAGGCTGATGTTCTTGGACGAAAATGTTCTCTGGCCAAAAATTGGGTAAACAAATCGTCTTGAACATCAGCGCGGGCACCCGAATCTTGAAATAAGGCGTGCTTCTTATATAAGTATATTTAAATTTATGTATGTCCACCACCTTTATATCGGCTTTAGTTTTGAATTTGATATAGACTAAGATATCAATCTCCGAAGAAACAAATATATGTTTCGATGGAGGAATCACCTGTTTTTTTTGTGTCGCAGGTACGAGAAATGCAGCATTAATCGGTGCCGGTGGTCCGGACTGTGAAATACCCCTTTGAGTGACTCTGACGGGGGTTTCGTTCCCTAGGACCTGTGGCATCACTTGAAGGGATGCCACGCAGGACATTTCCGACAATCGCTCATTTGCACTGAAAAATTCGGACGGCGAATTGCTCTCAGTTCTAGCCCTTGGGGTGGCCAAAAATATGAGCGGCTGCGTTAATGTCGGCGGAGCAGGCTGAAGCAGATCACAAACAGCGGATTTCTTACGCTTAGGGGTTTCATTTTGCAGCTAAAGGCCACTTTACTGAGTGTAAAGCGCACAGAACTGGTCATTGATATTACGAAAACCAGTGATCAACTCTTTAAATCTATTCTTAGTCTGTCTCATGAACGACCTCATTTCTTAAGAGTAAGTGCAGCCTCATGGTAGGCTGGATGGTAGCCAGCAATGGATGGTAGGCTGAGGATCTTATTCCTAAATAAATTTAAAATGTATGATAAAAAAATAAATAATACAATATAAAAAATAATATAATTTCTTTAGTCATTTCACCAAACAACGAATACCCGAATTTTGTTAGGGCAGCAAGCCTGAACAGTAAGAAAAATCCAAATTTTGTGCGTGGAAAAGAATACTCCCGTGTATGTGAATGTGTGACTCGCATACATACAAAGATCAACCGAAGCGCAGGCCAACCTTCTTCATCGCGCTCCGTTCAGAGACTGAGAAACAGAAAGCATTTAATGAGAGTATGAGCGTAAGATGAACGAACGATGAGCGTAAGAAATCCTCTCTGGGGACTGTCGCAAGAAATTTTTGCGTCCATTTTCGTTGTATGAAATGGGTTGTCTATACGCTGTATGGTTAACGCTTGCGCTTACGCTGTGAGACCTTCGTTGTTGTAAGTTGCTGGAAGAATCTTACTCCCAAGCCGTTCCTCGAAGGAGCAATGGAGCGAATTGAAGGAGCAATATCCTGCCATCGTAAAGGAGTATTTAGAGTTGGGTCATATGTCTCCAGTCCCTGCTGATGCGAGCATCACTAGCCAGTACTTCCTGCCACACCATTGTGTTTTAAAGGAGGACAGTTCAGGGTTGTTTTTGATGGATCTGTCGTCAACACTTCTGGATATTCATTGAATGACGTGTTGATGTCTGGCGCAGTTTCCAAAACTTATACGCCGAGGGAAGTGAGCAGCGCTCAGTGCATTAAAAGTGAATTACATTTTTTGTGGGGTGCCAATTCAAGGTAAATAAAACCTTTGTTTTCGGCCTCACGTGTTTTTTTGTTCAATTCGACTTATTTTTTTAGGTCGAATTGGCACGCAGTAAGAACCAATTTTTTTATTGTTCTTACATTGGGAATAAGCTTATATACATATATGTAAGTCCCCAACTAGCCAGTTTTACCCCTATGAAGGGCTCGCAGCGCCACACCGAGTGATCAGATGGATTAATTTAAATTGGTGTGAGAACTTAAATATTTTTTGGAAATAAGGTGCATGTGCCAATAATTTTCCCTCATTAACTAAAACCACCACAGGCTAGCATATGCACCCGAATTATTCTCATCATCCAATGACGTCACTCATCGCCCCAAGACAGTTGTGCCTGTCCAATGTTGGTTTCGGGAGTTATTAATTTAATTTAGTTTTTATTTTTGGTAGTAATTATTTTTTTTTGAGCTTGGAGTTTAAGAAAATAACGTTTCCAGTTTCCTTAATTTTGTATTTCTTATTTAATTACTTAAATACTAAAAATGAATGGTTCGGAAATATTATTTAGTTTGGTGAATATATGTATATATATATACATACATAAAAACAAGAAAGGAAAGCTAACTTCGGGCGGAGCCGAAGTTGATATACCCTTGCAGTTAAAACCGGATATATATCGCAAACATCGGATTAAATTGGCCGATCCTTATGAGAATACCATAATATTACCAATTTATTACAATAAAAAATCTAACACAAAGTACCAAGCTTCCAAATATCAAATCTTCAAAAATACCAAAGTTGGGTTTTTTACCAAATTTCATTTCCGATTGTTCAGTTATATGGCAGCTATAGGATATAGTCGGCTGATCCTTATGAAATTTGACATGTTGTATTATTTTGCCAAAAATAGCATTCGTACCAAATCCGAATTCTCTAGCTTTAAAAACACCGAAGTTAAAGCATTTCCGATCAATCAGTTATATGGCAGCTATAGGATATAGTCGGCCGATCCCGGCCGTTCCGACTTATATACTGCGTGCAAAGGAAAGAAGGGTGTGTGCAAAGTTTTAAGACGATAGCTTAAAAACTGAGAGACTAGTTTGCGTAGAAACAGACAGACGGACAGACAGACAGACGGACAGACAGACAGACGGACAGACGGACATGCTTATATCAACTCAGGAGGTGATCCTGATCAAGAATATATATACTTTATAGGGTCGGAGATGTCTCCTTCACTGCGTTGCACACTTTTGACCAAAATTATAATACCCTCTGCAAGGGTATAATAACCTTAAGCCACCAAAATTATAGATTCATCGCTCAACCCGACAAAAGATCTTTTGGACGTGGGAAATAAACTCGATGTAAGTGAAAGAAAAAAACACATTATTCCAAATTAAAAATTTGTTTGTGGTTATGCCGATTTTTCTCAGTGTACCATAAGCTTTACATAAAAGATATTTATTTCCCTAACGGTGAAATAGAACCATGCGGTTTGCATTTAAAATACCGAACAATGGTACACTGAAAAAAATTATAGCGCGTGAATGCTAACGTGTTGATTATATAAATATTTTCTTTTTTGAATACATTCCCCAATATCAATTTACGATCTCCGCAATGACATAAGAAAAGAAAAATGAATTCATTTTTGATATTAATTTAATTAATTTATATTTAATAAAGATTTATGGAATCTTTAAATATTATTTTCAATTCTTTTGCTATGTTCCACAATTCAAAAGATTTCTAATGTTAATTAATATTCCTTTCTATCAAATTTGAATTGAAAATAAATAACTTACTTTGAGATATTTTAAGAAATAAATTTAAGAAATAATATTGGAGAATACCTGTTGTGGAAGACCAGATTCTCTTAATAAACATTGTTCTTAATATTATTTTTGTATAGCCATATATATTATTATTTTATTTTAATTCGACTTCTTATTTCTTATGCCGAATAATAAAGATATAATTTCTAAGATAATTTTTTTCGATTATAACATATTTACTAAATACATTTAATTATATACATGATTTAAATTTCCTCTTTTTGTCTTATGCAACCTTATAACTAAGAATAAATTTTATAACGTGTAAAATGAATTGCTAATCTATTATGTGTGAGAGTCATGCATGATGAAGATGGCAGGTGAATTGGATAGCCGATTTCTTTGGGATCACCAATAATTATTTCGCGGAACTGGTGATCATGGAAGGGTGGGCAACAGCTGTGGCAAAACTCCGCCCAGCTTTACGTCATCTGCTGCATCTCCACCAGCGCAGTGACAACGGCCTTAATTACTTTGAATGTCGAAAGCAATACTTTTTGTCCCATTTTTTATTTCCTTCAATACGTACTAGCCCCCCGCACGCGAATTTCCTTTAAATATTCGATTGATAACTACGAGCAAGTAGCACAAGGAGCCTAGAGATCCACTCCCATCTACCTACCAAAAAGCAGGAACCAGCGCGTGCAACCTCCTTGCAGCTACACTATCATCAGCCCGCTTACATGGTTACATGTTACAAGGACTATCCGGGGAGGATCAGCAGTTGACAGCAACCATCGAGGTCGAGGGAACGGAGATAAAGGACACATGCTGGACACAGGAGCAAGGGCGAGTCTTATTTCTGAGGTACTAGCAGAGAGCCCGGAAGTCACCGGACAACGCATCGCGCAAGGAGACGGGTGAAATTGGCTAATGGAAGCCATATGAGGACACGCGCCGCGTTCCAAGCAAGAATAAGCTTCGGCAACAAGATGAAGACCCTAAACCTGCTGGTGATGCCAGGCATAAAGGACAGTCTGGTGCTAGGATGGGATTTCCTCAGTGAGTTAGGCGCAACAGTGACATGCGCAAGCCACCGCATTACGATTCCCAAAAGGGGCTATCTGGAGGATAGGCAGTCCGTAGTAATGACCGGATGCCCGGAGAAATGGGAAGAGGAACGCGATAAGAATTTCATCGAGAGAGAGCTGGAGGCATTCGCAGGCCAAAGAGGCTGCTCGAACATAACGCAGTAAAGGATCACAATGAAGGACGACATTCCCATTAAACAAGGATATTACCCCAAAAACCCAAAGATACAGGGGGAAATAAACTCGAAGGTGGAGGAACTGCTGAAAAAAGGATGCATTGAGCCCTCGAATACCGCAAACAGTTCACCCATTTTAATGGTGAAGAAGAAAACGGGTCAATGGAGGATGTGAGTGAACTTCCGACAGATCAACGCAAAATCAATAAAGGATGCGTACCCAATGCCACGGATAAATTTCATTTTGGAGCAGCTGAGGGCAAGATTCTTCAGCAGCCTTGACTTGAAGGACGGCTTCGAGATTCCCTTCGAGAAATCTGGGACGAACCGCCGATACCATGACGCCACCCCTATGAACTGGCGTACTCCCTTGACGTTTGTCGGGGGTTGTAGCTCTGTAATTGCGGCGACCTTCCCCGAATCCATTCCGATCCCCTGGCTTGTTATTCGGTGTCCCAAGTAAAGCAGCTCCTGCCTGAAAAAATAGCACTTTTCCGTATTTATCCGCAGGTTCGCCGCTTTCAACCTCCTGAACACCTCTTTTAAGTTCTCCATATGCTCCATATATGCAGCCATGGGCAACGATATGTGCGGACTTTTTAGATCCATTGACCAGGTCGAAACACGGGAATACAATGGTATAGGTGATGATTGATCGGTTTTCGAAGTGGACGGCAATAGTGCGGAGATGATCTCCCTGTTCGCTGGGAAGGATCAAAGTACGTGGGACGAGCTCTGGCCAGAGCTAATGCTGGCAGTGAATTCGGCAGTTTCGGAGTCCACGGGCAATTCGCCGTGTTTTGTGACACAAGGCAGGGAGCCAAGGATGCCGCGAGTCCTGTTCGATAAAAATGTCTTAGGTACGGGAGTTGGGCAAGGAAAACCCACGGAGAACGCGACGAAGCTAAAGGAAGTCTTCGAGATATTGCCGAGGAACATGGAGCGGGCGGCCCAGGACCAGGCGCGGCATTATAATTTAAGGAGGCGGAAGTGGAGCCCAAAGGTCGGTGGGACAGTTTGGGCGAAGGAGCCAAGGCAGCCGAAGGATTCGCTTCTGAGGAGAAGGATACAAGACTTCATCGAATAGACCAAATTAAATTTCATATAAATAATTAACAATATAAAAAAGTTTTAAAACACTATACCTTGAATCACGGAATGGATCAGGAGCTTTGGAGAGAGCAAAGGAAAATTACTGAAATAGAGATACGACATATATTGCACACGAAAGAAAAAAAAACAAAAGAAGAGGAGAAAGCAGAGCTGAGCTATGCTTGGAATTGTAATTAAAAAAATTCTTAATTCGCCGCCAAATATATCACAGCACTCGCGAAACGATACGGTTTCCTTTAAGGCTGAAGCTCAAAATTTGATTCTCAAATATGTATGTAAACACCGGTTTACGGCAATAATTTTCAAAAACGCATTGCGTACAAAAAAAACACGACCGTTCACTTAAAAGAAGAGAAGAGAAGTATACTAGAAAAGAAAAATACTAGAAAATACATTGCATAGACATTAAGGACCCTCATTAATAGTGGGGGACTTTAATGGTTGGCACCCAGCCTGGGGCTCCCCTACCCCTAACCCAAGAGGTAAACTTAAACAAAAATTTATCGATACATCCCAATTTATCATCTAAAATCACCAACACTTTTTTCAACACACAAAACATACACACACATTGACCTTTCCCTTTGCTCGGCATCACTATCCCACACACCAAGTGGAAAATACTCAATACCCTTCATGGGAGCGACCACTTCCCAATAATCATCTCCCTTTTTTCATTAAACAAGGTAAATAAATTCAACAAACCGTTTTTATACCCTTGCAGAGGGTATTATAATTTTGGTCAAAATTGAGCACGCAGTGAAGGAGACATGTCCGATCCTATAAAGTATATATATTCTTGATCAGGATCCCCTCCTGAGTTGATATAAGCATGTCCGTCTGTCCGTCTGTCTGTTTCTACGCGAACTAGTCTCTCAGTTTTAAAGCTATAGACTTGAAACTGCACACCCTTCTTTTCTTTCTTTTTTGTGATGGGATCTCTTTAAAAATAGGGTTTTACCCTATATGGCACACACTTATGGCCAACGGGCGGAGCCGAAGTTGATATACCTTTGCAGTAAAAACCGGATATATATCGCAAACATCGGATTAGTTGCCCAATCCTTATGAGATTATAATAATATAACCAATTAATTACAATAAAAAATTTAAAAAAAGGGTCCCAATCTTCTATCTTAAAAAATACCAAAGTTTGTATTTTTATCAAATACCATTTGGGATCATTCAGTTATATGACAGCTATTAGATTTAGTCGGTTGATCGGTATGAAATATGGTAAAAATAAAAATAGAATTTTTACAAAGTTCCAACATTCTATCTTAAAAAACACAAAATTTTGATAATTTCCGATTGTTCAGTTATATGGCATTGACATTGACATATGGTTCAGTTATATTGGCTTTTAAAAAGGAAAATCGACTTCGGATAGTCTACTTTACGTAGGCTACTTCACAACGAAGTCAAAGATGCACACATCACTCATCACTCCTGACTTCTCAAGAGCCTTCGATCGAGTAGGTGTGCACACCATAAAAGACCAGCTTCAAAAGTGGAAAATAGCAGGGACCGTAGTCATTATGAGTTTTATTTTAAAAATCGCAAAAAATCATTATTCTCTGAGCGAAACAATAAAAATCACAAAATAATCATTATTTTATGATCAAAAAGTAAAAATCACAAAAAAATCATTATTTTTTATTTTTATTTTTATATTTTCGCTCAAAAATATCACTAATTCATGATTGACATTTGAGCATATATGGCGCTTTTTCGGGGCATATCGAAAGAAGCTTCAGTACACTGGTGTTGTAGGGGGGCGGTGCTGCCGCAAAAGATTCCAGAAGTCGGGAAAAAAGAAAGAAGTCGGGGCGTCGTGGTTGAATTTCAAAGAACGCATTTAGCTTTATTTGCTGCTTACAAGAGACTAAAAACTAAACTTAGTAAACATAAACGCCACAACCGGAGCGGACGACCAACGACGGCCGACGAGAGAGAGAGAATGCATAGAGGGGCGAGCGCGGATGCGCTCTTCAGCACGGATGAGCTCTTCAGCGCGGGGGCGCTCTTCAGCGCGGGTGCGTCCTGCAGCGCGGATGCGATCTTGGTTTTGGAACCCACGGTGGCCGATCAAACTTGTTCGTCCCCCACGCTGGTAACGGGCAGACGGAAACACGCCGCTAGCGATGCGTCAATGCAGCTCGAGGGCTTACACGGGTCGATGAAGGCCCCCGTGTCAAAGATCCGTGTCCCGGTTTCAATGCGCACTAGAGCAGTCGGCAACACGTTGACGCTGTTCCGCTGCAGCAGCGACGAGCGCAGGGAAGTCGATGGTGGATCGGCTTTTGAGTGCCGGAAAGTGGCGGATGAAGGCCGAGAAGCACCCGAACCGCGCCAGGAGTTAGCGGACGACGGCCGAGCGCCGGCTGAAACACTCCGTGTACTGTCTCCCGCGCTCCGTGACCGGTGCTTCTCTTGACGTGCCTTGCGCCGAGCCCGCGGCTTCTCCACGAAGTGCAGCAGCGTGTGGTGATCCTGACCACACGTCTTACAGCCGTCCCCACGACGAGAACGGAGCCGCTTCTCGGCAGTAAGGCGTAGGAAGCGCCGACACTTCTTCAATGGATGGATCCCATTGCAGACTCGGCATCGGTAGGATTGTATACCTCGAGTACATCTGCTTTCCAGTGACTGAACGTTGCGTGGGCGTGGCGACATCGTGCTGAATATGACCTTGGAATCCAGAATTTGGCCCGGCTCAGACGGATCATCAGCTGATTGCCACCGTGCAGCGTGATGAAATGCGTAAATTGAACAAGGAGTGGAGACAGAATTGTGCTCGCACCCTGAATCCGATTCCGAACTGATCTGTGTGGGCACATCCCTGATCCAGTGAGTCACCGAGGCGGCGGACAACTCGTGTGGAAAAAATAGACACGCTGCGGGGGTTGGCTGGAGATAATGGGCCTGTCAGCACCCATCCAAAAATGGTCTCCTGACGAAAAGCGACCCGCAGATGTTAGCCTTGGCATTACCGAGGAGAATGGACGGAAGAATGTCAGCTCCTATTAAAACATCGACTTGGTAGCTCTCAAAAAAATTGGGGTCCGCCAGGAGAATATCGGGCAGCTATGATGGCAGATTTCCTGCCAACTGCGGAAGAACGTAAGCCGCAGTCTCTAATTGTAGCCCGGGTCTAGACGGCGACCGAATGGAGAAATGGCACAATTTAGTAGACTGCGCGGAAATGGTCTGATTAAGGCCGGAAACTTGGGCTTGAATCGTCTTGAAGGGAGGCTTGACAATGCTGAACAGTCGTTCCGTTATGAAAGTCGCTTCGGACCCTGAGTCTATCAGTTCTCGTGCCTGGACGGTGCACCCCAAATGGCACACGTTGATAAGGGCCGTGCCCAGTAGGCTCCTGACCCGGAAGCGAAACACACCTGCACATCCGACTGATCATGTCGTAGGCGGACTTGGAGTGGTGGCAAATGGATTGCCGCGGTGCAGGAGGGTGTGGTGTCTGCTGTGACATGTGAAGCATGTTGTCTAATTCCTTCCATGTTGGAATTTCGGCCTTATTATGTACGAATTGCTCCCACATAGAGAGAGTGACTTTGGGGAGCTTTGACGAAATCATAACTACAAGGAGACAGTCCCAAGCCTCAACATTGATGGTGGACATTTCTAGGGCTGTCAGACAACTCTGAATGGTGGCTTGCAGCTCTTTCAGCGCGACCCCGGACTCTTGAGAAATAGCCTGGATGTTGAAAAGGATCTTCAACTGGCTGTTGACCTATAGCCGCCGGTTCTCAAAGAGTGACTTTGGGGAGCTGCGACGAAATCATAAATACAAGGAGACAGTCCCAAGCCTCAACATTGATGGAGGACATTTCTAGGGCTGTCAGACAACTCTGAATGGTCACTTGCAGCTCGCTTTCAGCGCGACCCCGGACTCTTGAGAAATAACCTGGATGTTGAAAAGGATCTTCAACTGGCTGTTAACCAATAACCGCCGGTTCTCAAAGCGGTCTGTGAGGCTTTGCCACGCGGCGACAAACCCCTCACGGCTAAGCGGAGCCTTAGAAACAATGGCGTGGGCGTCACCACTTGTTTTGGACAGTAAGTGGAACAACCTCTCTACCGGGGTGAGACGCAAGTTTTGGATGTAAATGGCCGTAAACAAGTCTCTGAAGGTGGGCCACCGAAGATAATCACCCGCGAAGACCTCGGTATGGACATGTGGACATTGGGCGTGTGGACATTGACGGAAGCCTAAGTATATTGGGAGGCAATTTTCTCCCGAAGCTGGGCAATACACCTCGCATAGACGGAATAACAGTAGCTGTACTTCGATTCCAGCTCTGTCGAGGTGGCCGCATTGTCGTCTGACAAGGCTAGCAAATCGGAGCAGCTCTTAAAGCTCTTTTCCACCTTCTCCCACAGTGCCCGAATTTGGTCCCGATGGACTTCGCACATGTATTGGGAGCCTACTTCCGTTTCTCTGGCGCCCGGAGTATTTGTGTTAGCCTCAAATTGGCTTATTCGATCTGTTGTGGCGATGAACTTTTTCAGCGCCACGTCGACCGCACTTTCAGCCATTTTCGAAACGGAGCGGGTCCTCCTCTGTGAAGGACCGGGGATTGTATTGACGGATTCGTCACTCTTTGCCCTTGGAATGGCACAGAGGCGTCCGCGTATATGCGTATATGGTTGGGATCGGACGCGGCTTTTTGTCGACGTTTTTCAGATTGTAGACGGATGTTGCCTGATGCGAAGTAGAAGCAGCGTTAGAGGCACGGAAAATGGACAAGTACCGGAAAATTTGTGCTCGTTCGAAAAAAATGTGACGATCTATATATGTATATTTATACAAGTGTGGTTCGTACGTATATATTTAATTCTTAACTATTTTCGAATTTGCGGAGCCGGAATGGTGGACTTGACTTTGGCTTGAATTCAACACAAAAAAATAAATAATTAATAATAATTAATTTTTGACTAATTGTCGGATTTAATTATTATGGAAGGGTGGAGTTGAAAACTTAATCATTAATTAATTGAATTTAATTATCCCGAAGCCGGAAAGGTGGAATTAAAACCACGGCTCTATTCGGACAGAAGGTTGATAATTAAATTAATAATTTTCTACTTTAATTATTGAGTGGCCGGAAAGGTGAATTAAGAAAACGTGGCCCTTCGCTCGAAGGAAAATGATAATTATATAAATTGTATAAGTTATAATTATAAATATATAAATTTATAATTAATTGATTTTGTTTTTGAGTTTATTTTTTACGCAGCCGGTTATGCCGTCAGCACCCTGTACGTACCCCAAAGGAAAAAAAACAGCACCAAAAAAAACACAACACGGCAACTGCGGCGGCTAGGTTGAGTTATTTGGTGTAAAAAATTGGGGAAGAAAAAAACAAATATTACGACAGCGGCGGACTGTTCGGTTAATTTGGAAATTACCGGAACTCATTCACACCGGCTGGCCAATATTAATTATGCCCTTTTTTTGTTTTTTCTCACCACACAATTTCACTGTTCACTTGCGGATTTTTTTTTTTTGCGGATTAATTGCACCAAAAAAATGTATGTTGTATGTATGCACATATGTCTCGACCGTTGGAAAGCGAATGGATAACGGAGAGGCCAAAAACGGCGAGGAATGTGGCGAAGCACACAAAACGGAGACGGACGGAAAAATTAGCAAAATTTGAAGACGAAGAAGAGTAGAAAATCTCAAACTGCCGTAGTGTCGGAAAACTCCGACTCGGAGGGAAAAGACATATCTTGGAGCAGAGTGAACGAAATTTAATGTTCGGACCACTGCTGAAGACCGGCAGAGAGACGGAGACGGAAAAATGTACTTATCTTTTGGCGGAACAATTCCGAGAACTGCTGGTAGAAAATCCAAGAATCATCCGAAACGAAGGATCAAAATGTTGTAGGGGGGCGTTGCTGCCGCAAAAGATTCCAGAAGTCGGGAAAAAAGAAAGAAGTCGGGGGCGTCGTGGTTGAATTTCAAAAAACGCATTCAGCTTTATTTGCTGCTTACAAGAGACTAAAAACTAAACTTAGTAAACATAAACGCTACAACCGGAGCGGACGACCAACGACGGCCGACGAGAGAGAGAGAATGCATAGAGGGGCGAGCGCGGATGCGCTCTTCAGCACGGATGAGCTCTTCAGCGCGGGGGCGCTCTTCAGCGCGGGTGCGCTCTACAGCGCGGGGGCGCTCTTCAGCGCGGGTTCGCTCTGCAGCGCGGGTGCGCTCTTCAGCGCGGGTGCGCTCTTCAGCGCAATTGCGCTCTTAAGTTCAGGTGAGCTCTTAAGTTCAGGTGAGCGGCGGCCCAACGGCCCCTCACCTTAACAACTGGCAAGGTAATTTTTTTTTCTTTCGTGCAGTTAAGCTTGCTGCGAGAATAAGCAAACTTACATTACTTTCCTCCGATTTAGAAATATTTGCAGCTAGTCTCCTTAAAGATCTAGTGCCTTTCGTACTGAATGGCAGGGTTGGTCGACCCCGTCGCTTCAAGCTCTCCGGTATATTAATGACCGTTTCTTTTGCTAGTGTTCCACATTGTTCTTAAGTGGTAGCAAAAGTTGTACGTTGTACAACTCTTTGTTGTTTCTTTGTTGTACGTTCTACAATAGCTTGATGGTTCTTTCCTGGTACAGCAGCCTTTATAATTTGAAAGACTGCATCCTCCTTTCGCACTATTCCCACTTCATTCATGCCATTTGTTGAACAATTCAGAATTTGCTTGAACTTGCTTGAATAGAACTTGAGGTTGCGTCCTAAAAATTGAAAAATCCCGAAAAGTGCATAAAAGCGCCTTTTCATATTTCACTCATATGAAGAAAATTAAACAATCTGCAACATGGACTACATTACCATGTTTGACTCGGCTTGACTTTGTTTAAATCTCTTTTTAAAAATGCGATTTATGTATAAAAATTCGTGTTCTAGACTACTTACATTTCACTTTATTAAAAAAAAAAACAAAAACATAATACAAACCACATTGAGAAGTATTTATTTCAAAACTATTGATTTGGTCCTAAAATATTCACTATTCGCGTTTTTAAAATCGCTCCCAAAATCTTAAATTGTAAGCTCCTGTAAATGTCAACATAAGCAGCTGATTTCTTCCTAGTGTCGCCATCTATTAAAATTTCTGGTATGCAACATTAAAAATTGATGATCTATTGTGAATGATATGCAGTTAAAATTATTTACCATAAATTCTTTAACTTTCAAAAAATGATTTTTGGTCAGAAAAAGGGGTCAAGTTTCCTATAGTGCAAAAGCCTCGCTGCCAGTGCTATACCCACTAAGTTAGTTTAGTTTTGTAAACTGATCTACCTTTAATAACAATATGGTCTATTTTAAATTGATTTTTAAAATTGGCGCTAAAATTAAATACCAATATTATAAATATAGCATTAATATAAAATTTTGCACATTTCAAATTTTTTTTGTTTTTTTTTTAATTTGACTACGCCCTTCGGGCGGAAAAGCAGTTTTTTTTGGTATAAACTCTAATTAGTCCAATAAACAAATTAGATATAATGGGCTCAAATTTTGCTATATGCTTAAATTATTTTTGTCGAATTTCGAATTTTATTTTTTTGGAAATTTGACCACGCCTATGGCCGCCACTTACATCAAGAGTTGTGTCAAACTCAAGTTTTTCATAAAAATAACTAAAACTAGTACTAAAAACGGTTCTATTAGTTATAAAATTTAATTCAAACTTCTAAAAGAAGCGTCTTTCCGGTGGCTCTCCTCCCAAACTTCGAGGAGCGCTGCATGAGAGAACTCATAAACATCTGCCACATATATGTTTTTTTCGAAAAAGGGGCAAAAAAAGGTCAAAAACCATTATTAAAAATTGATTTTATAGTAATTTGTTAATGTTTATAATATTTTTACCTTTAAGGCACTTAAAAGAAAACCTTAACAGAACACATGTTCTTTTATTAAAATAACCTAGAACAACACATTGCACAAAACAATGAAAACCATATAAACCAAAAAAATTATAAATGTACATACCTTGATAATCCTTCACGCAAGAAATTGCGTGCCGTAACTGTGTACACCGCTGGTAGTGCGACTACACTCTCCACGTGAGGTCGGCTGGTAACAGGTTCCGGTAAGGTCATGTCTCTGCCGAGGAAGAACACTCCCTTCCTTAAATCACCCCAATCCAAGGTGGAACAGCATATGCCGAAGGATGCGTGTCCGAAGGGGGGCTCTGACGCTAATATGTGAACTCTGGGAGACCGACCGACCTCCCAGTTTTAACCAGGCTTATCGGGACAAGCGGGTTATGTCATGATGGACGAACCACTTCCCGCCTACTTGTGGGACCAAAACATGAATACTAGTTTACCAAAAAATAACCAAAGCGGAGAACGGAACTCCCTAAAAAAGTCCGAAAATGGAGTCAGTGACCCGTCAAACTCCAAGGCCCTCAAAAGCCAAGGAGTTGCTGAGATGGAGAAGCCCCCCACAGAGGGACAACATCTGGAGGCGGGCGCGCCGGTGCGCAGAAGTTTGCAAAGGCTTCTTTTTCCGAAGCGGCCCTCATCCAGGAACCCTGGATCCTTGGATACACGTGGCAGAAGTGCCACAACCAGCTCAATTACCCGCGTGCCCATGGCGACTCCACTGGATTTGGGTTCGGGTTTTTCTTTGCTGCCCTTTTAGACCGCTTTCCAGTGGCACTTTATTTTGATGTGGGTACTCTCTCTCTCTCTTTCCACTCGCACTCGCACTCTTTCTTGCGCGACACAAAACACGCGCACCTTGCTAGCTTGCTGGCTGGCTGGCTGTTGCTTCTGTGTTAGTGGCAGTTCTCGGAAACTGTTTATACAATGGCTCCTTGAAGCAACTCTAACGCATCGCCCTGCCAAGGTGTGTTCTTGTATTTCGTCTTACTGCTTGCAGTGGGGCCATAAATGGCCTTTAGGTGTCTCACTTGTAGTTTCTTCCTGAGGAATCCTAATCCTGACCTAACGAGAGGGGTGAGTCAATCTTCGATTTTATCCTAGGCTCCAATCTTCTGGTGGGTAACAGGGGTACAACACCCGCCTTCATAGTCAAGAACAGAAGGGAAGTACTTGACATCACTCTTTACTCTGACTCCTTATTTGACAAGATTTTTAGGTGGGGAGTCCTAGACAAATACTCTTTCTCGGACCATCGAAACATAGACTTAGTGGTCAATTTTGAAAACTTTAATCGACTAACTGGGAGTAATACAAGAAAAAACTAGAACGATCCTTGGGTAAACCTCCAACAAGGCACGTTGACAGTAGGGAAGTCCTGGATGCCATGGTGGACACGCTAACGGCAGCGTGGGGCCAGGACATTCAACAAAGCTTGTCCCAAAAGCAGATCGGGCAATAGCAAGTTAAAGAAACCACCATGGTGGTCGCAAACACTTGCACCCTTTAAAACCAGGGCCCGCAAAGCCTTTAATTTTGCCAGTAACGCGAACACGGAGACCGCCTGGGAGACGTACAAAGCGAACCTTAGGCAATACAACAAAGAACTGCGTAGGGCAAAAAGGAATGCCTGGACCAAGTTCTGCACGAATATTCAACAAACATCAGAGGCCTACCGACTCTAAAAGGTCCTCGCAACAACTGAACCAAACATTAACATACACTAAAACCTCGGAAGGTAACTGGACATAGTCCAGCAAAGAAACCTTAGAGGCTCTCACAGAGGCACATTTCCCGGGAAGCTCTCTAGAAGAAACAACTCTGGAAACGCAGAGACAAGGGGACAGCCCCTCCCTCCCTAACGAACTTGAATACCTATGCGTGACAGGTTTCTCAGCTGAGCGATAAATAGCTTCAAGCAGACCCGTCGAGAGGGAATTTCGGGCCGGGGGGTACAACTTACGGGCCCCCATAAAATAAGAAATATTTTTGAAAATAACGAAAATTATGTTGAATTGAATTATGTTAAATTATGTTGAAGTCCCGGGCCCGGGGGCACCGTTCATTTCGTTAATTTCCCACCCCCCTGTCGCCGGGCCTGGCTTCAAGCCTTTCAAATCCCCAGGCCCAGATGTCATTGTCCCGGCTCAACTAATTAAAGCCGGACCCAATCTGAGGTCTTGGCTCAAGAAAGCTTTCTCAGAAATTTTCAGAATAGGTATCGTACCCGCAATGTGGTTGCGGACGAAGGTCGTATTCATACTCAAGGCGGGAAAACCATCGCACTGCACCCCTAAGGACTTCAGACCAATACGAGATCACTACTTTCGTCGAAAAGGCACTTAGTGACAAGGAGTATGCACTTATTGCTTTTCTAGACATGGAAGGTGCGTTCAACAACATCCTACCAAGCTCAATAATCAATGCGCTGACGGGACTAGGAATAGACGATCAATCCGTACGCCCTATAAAGCAGATCCTGGTAAACAGGACTGTTGAGGCGTCACTAGGAGGAGAATCTATTCATAGATACGTCCGAAGAGGCACTCCGCAAGGAGGAGTACTCTCACCCCTACTGTGGAGGGTTAATAGCCTTCTACGATCCCTAGAAGGTGGTGGTTGCAAAGTTATCGCTTATGCGGATGATGTCGCAATTGCCTGGGAAATTTCCCCAGACTCTATGTGACCGCATGTCGAACAAACTTAGGGTCCTCTCAACAAAACCGAGCTCGTCCTCTTCACCAGGAAGTACAAAATACCAAACTTAAGGCTTCCAAAACTATGAAGAGAAACACTCTCCCTCAGCGGTAGCGCCAAGTACCTAGGGATTTTACTAGACAGGAAACTAGACTGGAAGTCAAACACTATGGATAGAGCTAACAAGGCAACAATCGCGCTCTATAGGGACCACGAGGGCAATCTAGTGCTGAAGAACTAGCAAGAGCAGGTCCTCTCCTCCCGGAGAAGGAACCAGTAGGCATTCCTTTAGCCTACTAAAGGAATCCTCTCCTCTTACCAATCCTCTTTACCAATCCTCTTTTCCCGGAGAAGGAACCAGTAGGCATTCTTTTAGCTACGTGTAAGCTAAAATGCAGAGATCCCTTTGACCGCGCAGCACTGAGGAAATTGAGAAATCTCCAAAGCTGCAGGAATTCACGCCTATCCGCTCTAGGAAGAGATCAATGATGCTTATCGCCCTCAATAGGCAGGCCTCCAGTCTGGCAGTCAAGGCTATCACGGGACCTTGGTTAATAGGAGCACACGCGGCTAAGCTAGCGGTGCCACACTATGACTACTGCAGGAGCGGTGGAGAGGAAAAGACAGTCGCACAACTCATGTGTCAATGCACTGCGCTGGGGCGCAGCTGACTCAAATTCTTGGGCACTCACGGACCTAACAGACCTCGCGGAGATCGCTCCACGCAGACTCGTAGCCTTCATCCGTAAATCTGGATGGGACCGCGAGCCGCCGCAGGAAGGATTGCACACTTTTGGGCATATTTGTAGATAGGTGGGGAGAGGGTCCTTGTAGGACCTCTTGCCTGTGCGGTATCACAAGGAGACCCAGCGGTTCAAGTGGATGGGGGTGTCAGTGTCTGGCCCCGCATCGCCGTCTCAACCTCACCTAACCTACCTTGATCATTATTTTCCCTAAAGACACTTTTAGCTTTTAATGTTCGCTTTTATTGCCTCACTAGCTGCAAGATGTGAATATTTTATCGCGTTTTTAGGCTTAAACAAAACGACACTGGACAGCTGAATTTAAAAGCGCGTAGAAAATTAGGGGTATTCGAAAAAAAAATTGTAAGTTTTAAACGTAAAGAAACAAAAACGGTTTTTAAGAAATTTTTAACTACACTATTCAAAAACTCTTTTACCCACACTACTTACTATTCAATCACAACGTTATCAAATGATTCCGCGTTGTCTATCTATCCGTATGTATGTCTGCCTGTTTCTACGCGAACAAGTATCTCACTTTCAACTTAAAAAGCTAAAGCTATCTACTTGAACACACCCTTCTTTCCCTTACACGCAGTGAAAAAGTCGGAACGGCTGGCATCGGCCGACTATATCCTATAGCTGCCATATAACTGATTGAAGGAAAATGCTTTAACTTCGGTGTTTCGACAATGTGGATAGGCCCCTTAAAGGCGGAGATTTTTGGCTTTGAAATGTGTCTGTTTGGTCTTGTGTAAGCAGCTGAAATTGTTTTTTTTTTAATTTTTTAGTCAATTTATTCATTGTATTATTATGCTGTAATTTTAATACCATTGCAGAGGGTATGATAATTTGTGTCAAAAGTGTGCACCGCAGTGAAGGAGACATCTCCGACCCTATAAAATATATTCTTGATCAGGATCACCTCCTGAGTTGATATGAGCATGTCCGTCTGTCTGTCTGTTTCTGCCCAAACTAGTCTCTCAGTTTTAAAGCTATCGTCTTGAAACTTTGCACACACACTTCTTTTTATTGCACGCAGTATAAAGGTCGGAACGGCCGGGATCGGCTGACTATATCCTATAGCTGCCATATAACTGATTGATCGGAAATGCTATAACTTCGGTGTTTTTAGAGTTATAAAGTTCAGATTTAGCAAAATATTTTTTTTTGGCAAAATAATGCAACATGTTAAATTTCATAAGGGTCGGCTAAATTACCCAACTTTTGTGTTTTGGTCAGTTGATCTAACCTAACAAATTTCATAACGACCATATAACTGAACGATCGGAAATGGTATTTGGTAAAAATACCAACTTTGTAATTTTTGAAGATAGAACCTTAGTACTTTGTTTTAGATTTTTTATCTAAATTATAATAGTAATAAATAGGTTTTATTATGATATTCTCATAAGGATCGGCCAACCATGTCCGATGTTTGCGATATTTATCCGGTTTTAACTGCAATATCAATTTCGGCTCCGCCCGAAGTAAGCTTTCCTTTCTTGTTTATATATTAAGTTATATCTGCAGAGGTTTCAGTCGATTGCACATCTCTGGTCGGTTTTATCTGTCCGGTCCGTTATCGTGATATGTATTGTCTCCTCTTGAGCTTTGCGCATGTGCACCCAACTAGTCTCGGCCGGGGCGTTCTTCGTATATACGACATAAGCTCCCTGTCCGACCCCTCTATTACAATGCTTTTGACCGCTAAGCTCCGGGAAGCTATATTTGTCATAAGTTCCTCGCGCCGTTCGGACCACCGCCATCTTTCCCCGCCCCGCGAATATAACATAATAAAGGCATATAACAGATCGCACTAATTATCTTATTGGAATTGAGAAACTTACCGGCCACCGAAAACGTTCCGAAGTTCAGAGTGTATTCAAACCTGCAAGATATATGTATTACTGCTTTACATATATGTATGTATACAATAAATACATTTTTTGTATACGTTCTTTTCTTTATTAAGGCAAAATGTAAAACACAAATACATTAAATTTAATTTTTGCTTGGCTCAATAGTTAGTCAGATGTTACCTTGAGTGAAAAGAAGTTACCTCGATCTAATGAACTTTATTATTTTATAGGTTTACGTTCCATGCATTCTTGTAGTGGTTATGTCATGGGTCTCATTTTGGATACATCGAGAAGCTACTAGCGACAGAGTCGGTCTTTGTGTAACAGCTGTTTTAACTCTTTCAACTATTAGTTTAGACTCCCGGACGGATTTGCCAAAAGTAAAATATGCCACTGCCCTGGATTGGTTTTTACTAATGAGCTTTCTATATTGCATAGCTACGCTATTAGAATTTGCCGGAGTACACTACTTTACTAAGCTGGCGAGCAGTGAAATTCCTCAGCTTGAACAGTGGGAGCATATTTCTGGTAAGTCATAAGAAGATATCTTTTTAGCAGTGCACTATTGGGTATTTGACTACTTTATGTGGCATTTAGACGTTTTCTAAAAGTTTTTATATTAATTCAAAAAATATATATATAAGTTATAGTAGTTTAAAAAGCATCAATCTATAATGCTTCTACTCAATATTGTTATATTTAACAATCTGTTAAGAGAAAAACCGTTGCCAGCCGTTGCAATTGCGCTTTGGCTTGAGCTGCAATAGGTTTGGGGTTCCGTTTTACTGTGTGTTCAATTTCATCAATTGTCCAAATTGTTAGTGTCTACTAACATTTTGTCATTTATATGAAAGCCATTTTTTCTAAATCAGTGGGGGCAAACACTCATTTTACATAGCACGCGTGCATAGGGTAGAAAATTCTGCCGCATCGCTGGCAGTGTGAGCACTATTAAATGTTTAAGAAGCTCTCTAATTTGCTCTCATTTTGACTCGTTTGACAGCCCAAACTTAAAAATCAAAATATTTCTACTAGGAAAAATGTTTGCAGAAATTGGGATGAAAAAAAATTTCCCATAAAAAATAAAGATAGGAAAACGTTGTCATTTGCTTAAGAACATTCATTAAAATAAAACACTATTTTAGTGCTCATTCAAACTTTTGAATTAACGAAAAATGACATCAAAAACTACTTTTTTTTGCTCAGTGGATGCTCTGCTCTCATTGTTTTTCTCTGGTACGCATACACTAAAATTTTAAACATATGTGCGTCTTGCCCCCCACTGGTCTAAATGTATGTATGTTTTAGCTTGTTCAATTCTGAATCCATATCAGTTTGTCTCGCTCTGCACTTTCCCGCACTTCTGGAAATTGTTATGTATATGTATTATTATATATTTATTATTAGGAAAACTAGCTTGGGGCAGATCCGAAGTTGATATATCATTGCATTGGAAACCGGATATGTATTGCAAAAACCTAATGTACTTAGCCGATCCTTATAAAAATATCATATTATCTATGTATTATATTATGTATCTATATTATATTATCTATATTATGTATTATCTATATCTATGATAACATATCATAAATATATCATATTTCAATAAAAACTCAAAAAAAAGTCCCTAGTCAATGAAGATCATTTTGTAGACCAGTCCGCTTCAAAGAAAAAACCTTATTTAAATAGGATAGACAAACAGAAGCAGTTAAAAATTTTAATAGATACAGAGGTCTGTGCTTGTAATATAAAAAAGGTTATTATAAAAAAATATTTCGATGATAAGAATAGCGAAAACACAGATTCATTATTTGTGAAAAATAATAAAAAATGGTATAACTTTGGTGTTTTTAAAGCTAGAGAATTCGGATTTGGTACGAATGCTATTTTTGGCAAATACAATACAAACAATAATACAACCTACCAAATAACATAACGATCGACCGACTATATCTTATAGCTGTCATATAACTGAACGATCGAAAATGGAATTTGGTAAAAAAAAACCAACTTTGGTATTTTTGAAGATGGAAGCTTGGTACTTTGTGTAAGCTTGGTACTTTGTGTTAGATTTTTATACCCTTGCAGAGGGTCAAATTTTTTGGTCAAAAGTATGCAACGCAGTGAAGGAGACATCTCCGACCCTATAAAGTATATATATTCTTGATCAGGATCACCTCCTGAGTTGATATAAGCATGTCCGTCTGTCCGCCTGTCTGTCTGTTTCTACGCGAACTAGTCTCTCAGTTTTTAAGCTATCGTCTTGAAACGTTGCACACACCCTTCTTTCCTTTGCACGCAGTATATAAGTCGGAACGGCCGGGATCGGACGACTATATCTTATAGCTGCCATATAACTGATTGATCGGAAATGGTAACTTTGGTGTTTTTAAAGTTACAGAGTTCAGATTTTGTACGAATGCTATTTTTGGCAAAATAATACAACATGCCAAATTTTATAAGGATCAGCCGATTATATCCTATATCTGCCATATAACTGATTGATCGGAAATGGCATAACTTCAGTGTTTTTCGAGCTAGAAAGTTGGGATTTTCTATGAATTCTATTTTTGGAAAAATAATACGACTGATCAAGTTTCATATGGATTGGCCGACTATATCTTATAGCTGCCATATAACTGAACGACCAAAAATTGTATTTGGTAAAAATACCAACTTTGGGGTTCTTCAAGATAGAAGTTTGGACTTTTTTTTAGATTTTGTCTTGTAATTTATTGGTTATATTATGATATTCCCATAAGAATCGGTCAACTATATCCGATTTTAGCGATATATATCCTGTTTTAGCTGCAAGGGTATATCAACTTCGGCTCCGCCCGAAGTTAGCTTTCCTTTCTTGTTTATTGTAATAAATTGGTAATATTATGGTATTCTCATAAGGATCGGAAAATTTAATCCGATGTTTACGATATATATCCGGTTTTAACTGCAAGGGTAAATCAACTTCGGCTTCGCCCGAAGTTAGCTTTCCTTTCTTGTTTTAAAATAACACAGTGCGACAAAAAAATAAAAATTGGAAGAACTTTTGAAGAGACCTAGTAGGAATTGTGAATTGTTTAACACCCGCAAAATCTTGATTTATTTAGAAAAACGGTTTTTCGGGACTTTTTGGCTTTTAAAAATTCCTTAACGCGTAATTTTAAGCCGATTTTAAAATTTTCGACGTTTTTTTATAGTTAAATGTTGTAGCATTTGAAAAAAAAATATATCCTTAATTTATTTAATTAGTTTTTTCGGTAAAACTTTCATGAAATGATACCAGTTTTGACGCATATCAATATTGTCTTATTAATCTTGAATAAAACGACACTAATTTTTAATTACGAAATTATGAAAATTATGAAAGTTATAACACTTTTTCCAAACAAGTCAGTGCAATGTTACTAGCGCTCCGGAGCAATAGTGTGCCCTAATTGCGCTAATTCCTATTTGTTACACACTTTTACTATAATCAATCGAACTACCGAACTGTAAAAATACGCTGAGCCACAATTTATTAAAAGAAAAAGACAAGCTTTTTATAACAGTTGCGATGTGCTAAACCAAAACTAGTGCATTGTTTTAAATAAATGAGTGCCACGCTATGAGCTCATAGAGCAACAATCAAAAGAACGAGCCTAGAAGTTTAGTGAACCAAAGAAACGGCAATGTCAAGTAACGGAAGCCTCTTAATCGCTGCCTTTTACTGCCCTCCTCGTTTCTCAATTTCGGTAGGATAATTTATGGACTTTTACAATTCACTTGGGGATCGTTTTATAGCCGCAGGAGACTACAACACCAAACATACGCGCTGGGGATCATGTCTCGTGACTCCCAAAGGAAATCAATTGTACAATGCAATTGTACATGTGGGAAATAAACTGGACTAGACCTTATTGAATTTGCGGTGACAAAAAACATACCTCATACTTTATTAAGTGCCAAAGCAGTCTCGGACTTATCATCAGACATTTCGCCTGTGCTTTAAATACTTCTTCAAAGCCAGAAATAACCGAACACCCCTTCAGCGTGAAGATGCCAAAAACGAACTGGCTTAAGTACAAAAAGTACGCAAGTTCTACATAGAACTTGCCCTAAATCTTAACACGGAATCGGACATCGAAAACAGCAGATCACCAGCTTCAAAGCAACGCCTTAAGGAAGAAACCCGATCACTTGACTAGGCTCTTCACCAAGAGGAAGAAAATACACAGCTGAGGTACATCCAGAATCTTTTTCCAACAAGCACAAAGTACCCCCTGTGGAGGGCCCACCCAAATCTTAGCACCCCAATTGAAACGAGCACCCCGATAAGAAGCTCTTCGGGATGATGGGCTCGCAGCGACGAAGACCCAGCTGATACATTCGCCACAAATCTCCAAAGTGTCTTCCAGCCAAACCCAGCCTCAAATTCATTTCTCCTGCCAGTAATTCAGCCAGAGTCCTCCCCTCAGCCAGCTGCACCTTCATTTTGGCCGAACGAAATCGAAAAAGTCATAAGAGGGCTAAAACCAAAAAAGGCTCCCGGTTCACAGTGGTTGCTCCCATAGGCCAAAAATAAAAAAACTTATTACGGCAAAAATGTACGAAAAGTAAAAAAATCGCCTTTAAAATGTCCAAGCTTCTTCGTCGCAAGCCCGATTTTTATAGAAATCTAACGGGATTTTCTAAAAATATATTTGAAGATGTGAACAGTTGCTCATTTGTAAAGCGCAGCTGCGCGAGTTACATAGAGCACCCTACCCTGCCTCTCTACCCCCGTCGCTACCAGCCACCGAACAAATGGAAGAAGAGTACAAGGCTCAGATCGGAGACATGCTCTCCGATTCTCACTCTCTCACTCTCTGTAACGGGATCAAAAGCGCACCTTTTAGTTTTAAGCAGATACATATAATTATAGAAAATAAAGCTTCTTCACTCTTTGATATTCCACCAAACTAGAAGCACGTATTTTTTCAACTGGTGACTCGCACAATCATTAGAACATCAAGAACATTAAGTAGAATTAAATTCCAACACGCCTCTGAAGTGGCTAAGAGAGTTTCCTTTTTGCCTTCTCGGAACTCAGGACTGGTAACTGGCGCAGCCGGGAAACAGCCGGCTGCGCTGTAAAATAAAAAAAAAAAAAAGAGAAATAAGTAAGTATAAAATAAAATCTCGGGTTTTAAGCTGATAATAATTCTGAAACTAATAATGTGAATATGAAAAAAAAAAAACTTATATACATATATATGTACATATGTGTGAGCGGTACGGTCATGAGACGCAACAAATTTTTTTTTTACTTGTCAAAACATACATATATACAAGTATGTAAATCAAACCAAACCAAACCAAACCAAATTAATTGAAAAATAAAAACACTTTATTTTGCAGAGCACACAAAACAACACGATCACACACAGACAAACACTATCAACTTTAGTGTATTGTTTTATTTTTTACTTAACATATGTAATAATTTACCAGCTTACATACATATAAGAACTGCTAAATAATTTCTTTACTTTGTAAGATAAAGGTAGTCACTTAAGGTCCTAAAAAAAAAAAAAAAAAAAAAAAAATTAGATAAAAACATGGAGGAGACATCGCGTTCTGTTTTGTTGGTTCCAGCAACAACTTCTAGAGTAACACGCTCAGGTAGACACCCAAATACACCCCCTTCCGGTAATTAGAGAACAAACCGAATCATTTTCCGAACAACAACCTAGAATGGACTCAGGACACGAATCAAACCTTGTCACATTGACCCCGACTGTTAACACCTCTGACAATACCTTACCAACCACATATAAGCCCAAAGACATTATGATCTTCGTAGAACATTTGCCCACCTTCGACGGCAACCCTAGGCAATTAGATAGGTTCATTACCAGTGTCGAAGAAATCATTACGTTCATTCGAAATACTGACCAAACACCATATGGCTTGCTCACCCTAAGAGCCATAAGGAACAAAATAATATCTAGGGCTGACGAAGCTTTGGAGTTGGCTAATACTCCATTGAATTGGAATGATATTAAGGCTAACCTCATTCGGCTTTATTCAAGCAAGAAGAGTGAAGCTAGTCTTCTGAGAGAACTCAGAGCATTCTCGGACAATCAACCCCTAGGACAGCTTTTCTTCGGCATATCGAAGATTAAGAGCCAACTCTATTCAATTTTAAGAAATAGCGAACAGGAGAACTCTGTTGTAGATGCCAAGAAAGTTGTATATAATGAGGTCTGCTTGAACGCTTTTATAACTGGATTGAGGGAGAGACTAAAAACACTCATTAGACAAAAGGTCCCAACCACTATCGAACAAGCGTATGAAGAGTGTCAAATTGAACAGTCACTGTACTATTCCAACAAACCCTACTATAACACGGACAATAGAGCAAATCGAGGACCCAACGAACCGAGAGACTACCGTAATGATCGCAACTATCGAAATGATCGGAACAACCGCAACAACCACAACGACCGAAACTATCGCAATCATAACAAACGAAATAACCGTCCATATCCCTACTCAAATCCATCCAGATCCTCAAATTCTAACTATAGCACAGCTTACTCGGGGAACAATTCTAATTATAATCGTGATAACGAAAGACATAGCAATAGGAATAACCCTTTTAACTCTGCCAACCACAATCCAATAACCTTCACAACATAGAAGAAGAACGACAAACATCAAACGAAAATTTTCGAATACCTTCCTCGGAAACTCAACAGGATACATAAGTCCTGCTACACATAGTTCTTCTCTCCCATTCATAGAAATCGAATCACTTCACACCACCACATTAAAATTTTTAATCGACACTGGCTCCACGAATTCTTTCATCGACCCTAAATATGTCAATAAAACAAATTGCGTTAGAACGGAAACTCCCATAACACTTAAAACAGCACTAAATAAATTTACAATCAAACAAAAAATAAACCTCCCGTTCCCACCAATATTTAAAAACCATGGTAACATGACCTTGCTACCATTTAAATTCCACTCCTTTTTTGATGGGTTACTGGGCATGGATTTGCTTCAACAACTTAAAGCTAAATTTCACAATTCACAAATTTCACCTAATTCACAATTAAAATTATCTAACACTACCCTACCCATTTCAAATTATAAAAACCAAACCTCAAACGTATACAATATCTCAGCACATACAAAAACTATAGTACCGTTGCCAGTACAGAACAAACAGGGAGTGTACCTATTCAATGCAATTCACATTAATAGCGAACTAATCATATCAGGTGGCCTTTACATTACAAAAGATAATGTAACAAATTTCGAAGTAACAAACTTTAGCGATTCAGATCAACTCCTTTATCTTGAAGGCCCTATCGAAGGTACACCATTTTCTGAAACCAATTATATAGAGCTTTTCAACATTTCTTCCGACCTTCCTCAGTCACATGACACCCCGAATTCTCTAGAAGAACTTAACCTAGAACACCTAAACTCCGAAGAAAAACAGAGATTAAACTCACTATGTAAAAAATACATCGACATATTCTATAATAAAGCCAAACCTCTCAGTTTCACGAACGAAATAACACATTCTATTCCACCCATTGATAACGTTCCTCTAGACGTTAAATCATATAGATTCCCATTTATTCAGAAGGAGGAAGTCACGAAACAAATAGACTCAATGCTAAAACAAAACATCATAAAATCTAGCTATTCACCATGGAGCGCACCTGTGTGGGTCGTTCCTAAGAAAAGCACCCCCACCGAAGAACAGAAATGGCGACCTGTAATAGACTACAGGAAACTTAACGACAAAACTGTCCCCGACAAATACCCCATACCAAACATTAATGATATCCTAGACCGCTTAGGCAAAGCTAGATACTTTTCAACGTTAGACCTTGCAAGTGGCTTCCACCACATTGAGATGAACCCTGTTGACACAGCCAAAACTGCATTCACAGTAGAAGGAGGCCACTATGAATTTATTAGAATGCCTTTTGGGCTAAAGAATGCTCCTGCTACCTTTCAAAGAGTAATGGACAGCATTTTAGGCGATCTGGTGGGAAGTATTTGTCTCGTATATTTAGATGACATAATAGTTTTCTCCACCTCTCTCCAAGAACACCTCACACACCTAAAGAGTGTCTTTGAACGTCTTAGAACTGCAAATTTTAAAATCCAACTTACAAAATCTAACTTTCTTAGAAAAGAAACTGAATTTCTTGCCCAAGAGGGCGTCAAGCCCAACCCAAACAAAATAGCCGCCATAAAAAACTTCCCTTGCCCCACAAACAAAAAAACAATTAAGTCTTTCCTCGGTCTGCTCGGCTACTATAGAAAATTCATCAGAGATTTTGCCCGAATCACCCAACCTATGACTAGGCAACTAAAGGGCAACAAAGTAATCATAGTCGATGATGAATTTCGAAAGACTTTTGAACTCTGCAAAACTCTTCTCTCAAACGACCCAATACTTCAATATCCAGATTTTTCAAAACCCTTCACACTTACCACCGACGCAAGCAATTTCGCCTTAGGAGCTGTATTGTCGCAGGGGTCGGCTACAAACGATAGACCGGTCTGTTTTGCCAGCAGAACTTTATCCGACACAGAAATTAACTACTCTACTATTGAAAAAGAGATGTTGGCCATAATATGGGCAATCCAATATTTCAGACCATATCTCTTCGGTAATAAATTCACAATAATTACAGATCATAAACCATTGACCTGGCTTATGAACTTCAAACAACCCAATTCAAAAATCATCCGTTGGAGGCTGCAATTGTTAGAATATGATTTTGAGGTCGTTCATAAAAAAGGTTCACAGAATGTAATTGCAGACACCCTAATTCGAATAGAAACTACACTTAACCACAACGAAGCACTCGTTACACCTAAAACAAATCTTCCACAGTCAACTAAACCCCTCAATGAATTGAACAATCAAATCGTTTTCAAAATTGACCCCCAATCTGGCTGCACTACATTAACCCCATTTAAAAATAAGGTGAGGAAAGAATACCGTAGTCCTTTGTTCAAGTTTAATGATGTTGCAAACATACTCAAGCAGTCATTAAAACAAAAAAAGACATACGAAATTTTTGCCCCCGATCAAATTTTTAAACTAATAGAAAAAGTGTATGAAACTTACTTCTCAAATAACAACACATTCCATTTAGTGAGATGCTTGTTTTTCCTCCCTGAAATTACTGACAAATCAGAAATAGAAAAAGTTATAACCGACTATCATATTAATAATAATTACAGAGGCATCGACGAAACACTTTTGCATATTAAACGACAACACTTCTTCCCTTATATGAAAGACAAAATTGCCCAAATAATCAAGAACTGCGAAACGTGTCTTAAATTAAAATACGACAGACAACCACAAAAAAATCATTCCAAATTCCAGAAATACCCACAAAACCTTTAGATATAATACATATTGACATCTATACTATCAATGGTAATTATAATCTAACTATCATTGACAAGTTTTCAAAATTTGCTGCAGCTTATCCAATCACCAATAGGAACTCCATTAATGTCATCAAATCTCCAAAACACGTCTTCAGTATATTTGGTACACCTAAAAAATTAGTCTACGATCAGGGGGCAGAATTTCTAAGCGATATGTTCAACCAATTTTGTCTACAGTTCAACATCGAATTACAAACAACCTCATTCCAGCAATCTTCGAGCAATTCTCCTGTAGAAAGACTTCACTCCACTTTAACGGAAATCTACAGAATAATACTTGACACTCGAAAACAACATAAGTTGAATAGTGAACATGACGAACTAATGACGGAGACACTAATTACTTACAATAACGCAATAACGCAACAAAATTAACTCCTTTCGAATTATTTAGTGGTAGAACCCACATATTCCACCAAACTGTTAAATTTAATAACGAACACGATTATTTAACCCAGCTAAACCAATTTCGGGAAACATTATATCCTATGGTAAAGGATCAATTAGAAAACGACATTACTAAAAGGACTGTAAAGCTGAATGAGACAAGAACAGACCCGATAATGCTAGAGGCCAACGATTCAATACTTAGGAAAGAAAATAGACGAAATAAATTAACACCCAGATTTTCCGTACACAGAGTTTTAAAAGATAGAGGTTCAACTCTCATTACAACTAGGAACCAAAAGTTGCATAAATCAAAAATAAGGAAAGCAATTCTTAAAAGGAAATAAATGAGGGTTATTCAATGGACAGTGTCGTAAGGGTTGTTGCTAGAAATATAAACAACAAAAAAAAAAAATGAACTTAAAATACATTTTATTATTGTCGCAAATTAATAAGGCACACAGGAGTTAAATAAAATTAAATCAATATAGTAAACAAACAGATTTAATTAAAACAAACAAAAATGAATTGGAAAATTGTACTTTGAAGTTTCTAAATATTAAGTTACTACCATTATTACTACCACTATTGTTTAAATCAATTATGAATACTATTTAAGAATTGCCTTGTTGCACAATTAATAACGGAAGTTGTCAGTATTAATTACAAACTTCACTTGTACTTTGAAGTTCCTAAATATTATTTTATTACCATTATCACTATTGCTTAAATCAACTATGTACATTATTTATTCTCTAAAAACGAGAGTTGCGAGTACTCATCACAACATCATTTGACATAATTGTATAGAGATACACCCTGTTCGGCGACGTACACAACACACCGTCAATGTGCAACCAATCCTTGTGCTACGTGTCGTCAGTACCACCAGTACGGCCGTCACTTCGGACCGGGGGGGGAGGAGTTACATAGAGCACCCTACCCAGCCTCTCTACCCCCGTCGCTACCAGCCACCGAACAAATGGAAGAAGAGTACAAGGCTTAGATCGGAGACATGCTCGCCGATTCTCACTCTCTCACTCTCTGTAACGGGATCAAAAGCGCACCTCTTAGTTTTAAGCAAATACATATAATTATAGAAAATAAAGCTTTTTCACTCTTTGATATTCCACCAAACTAGAAGCACGTATTTTTTCAACTGGTGACTCGCACAATCATTCTTATCCAAGAACATTAAGTAGAATAAAATTCCAACACGCCCTGAAGTGGCTAAGAGGGTTTCCTTTTTGCCTTCTCGGAACTCAGGACTGGTAACTCGCGCATCGTGAATATTTCACAACTAAACCGAACTTTGAAGTGGTCGTATCCATATTTACGTGTTCAAATTAAAATTATTTGTAATAGATTTTGAAGTTAAAGGTATTTTCTATAAAATGAGATATAATTTGATATATTAATAATACTTATTGTTATTATTATATTATAGTGAACTAATACATGTTTTTGGCCTATATTTTGAGCGTCCTTTTCATGTTTAGCTGAAGTTTTAGTAGTGATCGCACAAAATTCCACAATTCGTTTATATACCAATATGTTTGTCGGTCTCCAACGGTAAAAAATGTGTAAACATTTTCTGCCAAAATTTGCCTATTTGCCTAATATCGTAAGAATACTAACACCATCTTATCTTTTTCAGGGTCAGTTTTGCCGTTTATTTACTTGTTATGCTGTTGCTCTGTCTTCGTTTTCATTCTTGTTTACCTTTCCAAAACTATTTGTTCATTTACTAATAGTTTTTATTTTATTTTATTTTTTTTTTTATAATTTAGTTTTTCTTTTATACTTTTTATGTCATTTTTATTGTGTTATTTTTTAAAGATTGTGTTTCAATTAGTGTCCAGTGGCGAATTTTTGTATATACATAGAATTAAGAAAAAGTTGTGATACCTGTCATTCCCTTTAGTGAAACTGATTTATTAATACTAGTGAATGTTTTCTTAGACTTTGTTTTATATTTCAGCTGTAACTTTTGGCAAATTTTCGACTTCTTTCCTTTTTTGTGTTCGATCAAATTTTGTGTTTTGTTGTTTTCGTGCATACTTTGTGTTTTGTTCTGTTCGTCATATACGTCCATTAAAACCGGATGTATATCGCAAACATCGGATATAGTTGGCCGATCCTTATGAGAATATCCTAATAAAACCAATTAATTACAATAAAAAATCTAGAACAATTACCAAGCTTCCATCTTCAAAAATACTAAGGTTGATATTTCTACCAAATACCATTTCCGATCGTTCCGATAGTCTGCCGATCGTTATGAAATAATTGTAGGTTGGATCAACTAACCAAAAAAAGAATCTGTACGAAGTTCCAACTATCTATCTTCAAAAACACGAAAGTTGGTTCATTTCCGTTTTTTCAGTTATATGGCAACTATAGGATATAGTTGTCCGATCTGGCTGATTTTAACATATTATATTAGAATAAAATTAAAAAATGAGACTACATCCTTAAAAACATACATTTCCGTCTGGTCCGTGCTATATCTGGTGTCCCCCAAATTAAGTGTTGGTCCTCTTGGAAGTCTTGGATCTTGGTCCGTTGTTATTTACTCTTTTTATAAATGACTTGCGCCCTGCTTTAACGAACTCTCTAGTTCTTATGTATGCAGATGATGTAAAGCTTTGTCTTCAGTACAAATCCATCTCTGCCCAATGCAGTCTTCAGTCTGACCTTGATAAATTTCAAAAATGGTATTTAGCTAACGATTTAATACTTAATGGATAATACTTAATACAAAATGCAAGCTCGTGTAATTTTATAGTTTCTGCCCTCTGCAAGCTACGTATTCTCTCTATGGGATTGCCTTAGAAAAATTAACCCAGGTGAATGATCTCGGCATCCTATTAGACATAAAACTTAAATTTGCCGACCATATTTCCTTAATGGTTAATGTTGTTTTGTTTCATGTGGAGTTGCCTTAAACGGCTCCCCACACGCGTAGGTCCAAAGAAAGGGATACTTCAAAGGCCTTGGCTGTGGCAAACGGAACATTTTATTCTGTAAATTCATTAAATTAGTTTACAATTCAACAATATCTCTTCTTCTTACCGCAGTGTGCCCTCCTACAATTCACAAAACAATGAAAGGCACTTTTCGGCGGCATTCACATAACCGCGATTAATGGGGCCGTACTTCAATGGGCCAAAATCGAATAACTTAAAAATACTAAATTTCCTACTAATACTGACTTAACTATCGATATCAATGTTTTGACCGTCGACATCCCCGACCCCGTGAAGACCCGCTTCACTCAAATCCAAAACTGCAAGTTTAGAGACGGGCCGCAACATTGTCCAAGATAGTCCATGATCATTTACGCGCACCGTGGCGCGTCTGACGACTCCATCAGCTCCGCTGTAGACCTCCTCCACGATGCCCTTGCGCCACTCTCGTCTGGGCAAGGCAGGGTCGCAGACGAAGACCATATCGCCCTGGCGGATGGGCTCCGTTCTCCGGCACCACTTCTCGCGGCGCACAAGCGTAGGCAGGTACTCCATGACCCACCTCCTCCAGAAACGGTCTCGCAGCATGCGGGCAATCCTCCACTGCTTTCGCGTAGAACCCTCCTTGGGCAGCTTCGCATCCAATCCAGGCGTATCTGGCAGGTTAGCTACTCCCTTGAGCAGGTCGTTTGGCGTCAACGGCGCCTCTTGGTCCGCATCCACTGGCAAGTGGGTGAGCGGACGCGAGTTGACTATGTTCTCTGCCTCTATGAGTAGACTCTCCAACACATGGTCCCTCGGCGCGACTTCCTTCAGGGTATGGCGCAGCACTCGCTTGACGCACTGCACCATCCGCTCCCATACTCCGCCCTCAGACGGGTTGGATGGGCAATTAAAAACCCACTCAATGCTCCTGTTGGATAACTCACTCTGTATCCTTTCCGTCTCGAACACGTCTCCAAATCGTCTGGCCTCCCTGTCAGCTCCCACGAAGTTTTTGCCGTTGTCACTCCGCAGTTTACATACTGGTCCTCTACGGCAGACGAAGTTCCTGATCGCTATTATACAGGAATCCGTTGACAGGTCATGCGCCAGCTCCAGATGAATCGCCCTTGTCGTCAAGCATGTGAACAAGGCGACCCAACGCTTCTCTCTGTGACGAGCAACGGTCACCAGCAGTGGCCCAAAGTAGTCCAGTCCTGTGTACTTGAATGGCCATCCTCCAGCTTCCAAGCGATCCTCTGGAAGGGGTCCCATTATCGGCGGTATCGGCCGCGTCCGTTGCAGCTTGCACACGTTGCACGACGAGATTATCTCCTTCAGCACTCGTCTTATCTTGGTGACCCAGAATCTCGTCCGGATCTGGGCAATCGTCGCATCCACGTTTTGATGCTTCATCTGGGCGTGGTAGTGTCTTACTACCATCTCCGTAAGACTATGCCTGTGTGACAGTATCACAGGCCTCCTCGCACTGTACGGCATGGACAGCGCGGCATCGACTCTGCCATAAACTCGCAGAACTCCATACTTGTCCACGTAAGGCGCCAGACTTCGAATCTCGCTCGAGTTGGCGACGTCCTTTCCGCGTTCCGCCGACCTCATCTCGTCGGGAAACGACTCCAATTGGGCCTGCCTGATTAACAGGTTCTCCGCGGCCTCACACTCCGTTGCAGTGAGTCCATACTTCCTCGAGCTCCCTTCTCTGTTTGCGGCACCGTCGCGCAAACCTCAGGACCCAGGCGGTGGTCCTCACCAGGCGACTGAAGCTCGAGAATCTCTGGAACAGGATGACAAACTCATTTGATGCTACCAATGCGAACTCACCGGGCATCTCCTCCTCGTCAGGTGCATCTGGAACATGCTCGGTTCCCTTCTCAGGCGTTGGCCAGCCGCTTTCTGGCTGCCTCAAAAATGCGGGACCGCTTAGCCACCGGGATTCCGGGCTAAGGTCCGCCTTGTTCTGCGACCGCGTCGCATCATCCGCTGCGTTGTCAGCTGTAGGTACCCATCTCCACTGGGAAACCTTCGACGACTCCAAAATCTCCGCCACTCGGTTGCCAACAAACTGCTTGTACCGGCGGTGGGTGCTGCCGATCCATTTCAGCACCGTTTTTGAATCGGTCCATAACACCGTCCCACTGATGTCCACGTTGTGTTCTTCCTTGACCGTGTTCATCACCCTGGTTCCAAGGACCGCTGCCTGCAGCTCCAGTCGTGGGATGGACATCGTCCTCATCGGCGCACACTTCGTCTTTGCGCACACGAAGCTAACCAGCACGTTTCCGTCGTCGTACGTGACCCTCCAATAGGCCACCGCCGCGAATGCAGATTGACTTGCATCCACGAAAACGTGCAACTCGATGGACCGAACTGCTCCACGCCCAAAATAGTGGCGAGAACATCGGAACTGTCCCACGGCGTCCATCTCTCTGCGCCAGGCAGCAAAGGCTCTGCCTATCTCCTCCGGCAGTGGTTCGTCCCACTGGATCTTCTGCCTCCAGATCTCCCGCAGCAACAGCTTCGCTGTAATCATGAGGCAGCACAGGAACCCCAATGGGTCGAACGTTGACATCAGCAGGCTCAAATACTCCCTCTTTGTAGGGACTCGATCTCCACTCAGGACGCTTTTGGGAACTCGATGATACTCCACGTTGAACCTAAAGTCGTCCGTTGCTACCTGCCAACGCATTCCAAGAATCTTCTGCTCAGACTCACCCCATCCAACGCTCTTGATTTGTCCAGGTGGTCCCAACGCCGCTTCCACGATGGGTGAGCTGGATGAGAACTGGCATAGTTCGAATCCAGCCTCCGCGTGTATCTCCTTCACTCGGGTAGATACCTCAATAGCCTCGCTCTCCGTATCGAAACTATCCACGTAGTCATCGACGTAATGGTGGTCGATGATGGCCTTGACTGCCCTCGGATCTGAATCCCGATACTTCAGGGCATTCACAGTCTTGACGTAGTGCGCAGTGCTTGGCGAGCAGGCTGCTCCAAACGTCATTACATTCATTTCGTATATATCCGGCTCTCGATCGTCGTTGCCATGTCTCCAGAGGAACCGTTGGGAACATCGATCCTCGGGTCGGATCAGCACTTGGTGGAACATCTCCTTGATGTCCCCGCAGACTCCGACTGCTCCTTCTCTGAAGTGGAAGAGCACAGCTGGCAAGGGCTTGTAGTGCTGTGGCCCTTTGTCCAGCGCCGAATTAAGTGAGGTTCCTCCAACCTTGGCTGCAGCATCGAACACAAGCCGGACCTTTCCGGGCTTGTTTGGGTTTTCCACACCAAAATGTGGCAAATACCACAGCTTGTCGCTCTTCACCGCGACCTCATCCGGCTGCAGCTTCCTTGCATATCCTTTGGAAACGTAATCCTTTATGATACGGTCGTATTCCAGAGCCAACTGCCCGTTGCGCTTCAACTTCTTCTCGATGTTGATCAGCCGTCTGTGCGCCATCTCGTAGCTCCGTGGTAGCACAGCGTGGTCGTCCTTCCAGAGTAATCCCGTCTGGTAGCGACGCCCCACTTTCACCGTGGTGTCTTCGAGGATCCTTTGGGCCCGCGCGTCGTCGCTGGCTGCGACCGGTGGCGCGAGCTTCACACCAAAGCTTTCCATTTCGAAGTAGTCCTCTACCATCTTTTCCATCGTGTCGTCCATTGACACGGCTAGAAGGCAGGACCTCGGTGACGTCGTAGTTCCACTTACTGGCCCGAACACAACCCACCCAAGCTCGGTTGCGGCCGCATACGGTCCCTCTCTGGCAAACCGCCTCGTCCTAAGTGGCAATCCCAGATGACCATGGTCCAGTCCGATTAGCAACTTCGGCACCACGTTGCTGTAGGGCTTCATCGGCAGTCGCGAATCCCTTTGTACGCCCTGGACATCTCGTTGACTTAACGTTTGCATCGGCAGACTCAAATTTGAAACGGCGTACACGTTCCTCAACGGGTGGCGAGTGGGCTTCCCAGCTCCACTTATCTCCAGACTCACCACGTTGGTAGGCTCCCTGCTGGCTCTTCCTCCAAACCATTGGACGTTAAGCTGTCGATGTTCGCCTTGCAATCCCAGATCCCTCCGTAGCTCGTTGTCGATCATCGTGACGGAGGATCCCTCATCTAACAGCGCGTATGTGTCCACCTGGCGACCAGCTCCGTACAGCGTTACTGGTAGTATGCGAAACAAAAGTCGGCCTCCTTCGTCGTCAATACTTAAATTCGTATGCACGGGCGCCTCTGCTGGCTGCGGGGCCCTTCTCTCCAGGCTGTTCCTGAGGACAGCAGACTGCTGGCTCCTCTCGTGGTCCCTGTAACCACCTCGTGGCGAAGACCTCCTTTCCGGGCTGCGTCTGGAAACAGCTGACGTCTGGTTTCCTCCGTTGTGGCGCCTGAAGCCACCTCGCTGCTCCGGCCTTCGCTCTTCGTCCTCTCCATGTAGCAGACGGTGATGTAGTCTGCGGCATCCGTCGATCTGGCACTCGCGATGCACATCGCAGGATCTGGTCGTATGCCCACTTCGTAAGCATGTGAAGCAGAGCCGATGCCTCTTCACCATGCTCCATCTGCCCGGTGGCGAAGCTCCGATGAACTCCCTGCAGTTCGTCGTAGCATGTTGCCCTCCACAAATTGGACAACCTCTATGCCGGTCATCCCGCTGCTCGTATCGGTCCTGGTCGACGCTCGCGTGCAGAACTCGACGCCTCGGCTCCTTTCCATCGACGTCCAAAATCGTACACACGATGTTCGCGTACTCCTGTAGCCACGCGCTGAAGTGCGCTACAGTGGGGAAAGGGCTGGATCGATGCAGCGTGCCTGGCCCAATCCACTCGTTTGCTGGTGGGAAGCTTTGCCACAAGCTCCTCCATGAGTGTGGGGTTTCCCAGATGTTGCTCCGCCTTCGCCGACTGCAAAAGGCCGTGAGGTTACTCACTCTGGTTGCGAAGGGGACGATCTTCGCCAGTTGCTGCTCCGAAATCGGCGAAACCTCTCGCACGCTGTTCAGCTGGCTGCGTATTAGCTGCTCCGGTCGGCCAAACCTAAAGCGCAGCTGCTCCATCACGGCTCTGACGTTCGCTGGGTGAATCAGCAGCGACTTCACTGTCTCACGTGCATCATCCTTCAGCGCCTTCAACAGCCTCTGGTTGTTCTCCAGATCCGTGCAGTTGTATGCTTGGGTCGTCTCTACAAATGCACAATTAAAGATGGGCCAATCCTCGGGCTGCCCTCCAAATATCGGCAAGTCCGGGAGCCTCCTTGGCCCATTAGCTTGGGCTCCATTCGGCGTCATCCAGGCGTAGGATCCAGCGAATGGCGATGCAGTTACCACGTTGCGGATGCTCCCGCCCGGTAGCACGAATCCGTGCGCAGTCTGCGCTGCACTTGTAGCACACAGTGGGTTGCTAGTCGTTAGCAAAGGTGGTCCACTCCAAGATGGCGGCAGAGTGTAGGCCACACTGGTCGCACCGAAACTGCTATATGGGTCCGGCCCGACCCCGTTAGTTGGTGCCTCACCGTTCGATGTGGCGGTTAATGTCGCGGCTAATGGCGGTCCGCTCCACGATGGCGGCCGCTCCGACGCTTCACTGTTGGCGCCATTTGCGCTTGGGCCAACTGCGATTGGCGCGCAATTGGCGGTGCTCGTTGTGTCCGAGGCTTTGACCTTCTTCAGCTCGTTCTCCAACGCCGTAATCCTCTCCAATAAGTACGCCGTGAGTGGCTGGCCCACCTCCGGCTCTGAGCTCGCAGCTGCGACAGCAGTACTCCTTGGTTGGGACGCTACTGTAGTCGCCGTAGTGGCTGGGCGAGAAATGGCCGCCGCCGTGGTTATGTTAACCCTTGGCCGGCTTTCTGCTGCACTACTCACTGGCTGCTGATCCGCTCGCGTTGTAGGTGTGGCTTCCCCTCCGTTCAGTCGGGAACTCCTCCTGGGGGAATGCTGCATCTCGAGATATCCAAATCCAAATGTAATATGGTCCAAATATGGCGCTGCCCCGCGCTCCAAAATGGCGGACCTGTGCCGTCTGGCCGCTGCCGCTGATGCTTGGCGCTCCTTGCGCCTCCTGACCACTGGTGCTTGGCGCTCCTTGCGCCTCCTGACGCTGGCTGCGTCTCCTGAACCGACGCTGGCTGCGTCTCCTAAACCGACGCTGGCTGCGTCTCCGTGGCGCTGGCTGCGACTCCGTCCGTCCTCCGTGTTTGGCGCTGGCTGCGCCGTCTATGTCGCTGGCTGCGACTCCTCTGCTGGTACGGGAACTGCGCTCCGTGCGCTCCTGGCAACTCTCTAGCTGGTCGTCAAGCCGTCCTCCAGCGCAAGTTGCCCTTGCAGTCTCCCTAGGACTGCGAATAAAAGATGTTGTTTTGTTTCATGTGGAGTTGCCTTAAACGGCTCCCCACACGCGTAGGTCCAAAGAAAGGGATACTTCAAAGGCCTTGGCTGTGGCAAACGGAACGTTTTATTCTGTAAATTCATTAAATTAGTTTACAATTCAACAATATCTCTTCTTCTTACCGCAGTGTGCCCTCCTACAATTCACAAAACAATGAAAGGCACTTTTCGGCGGCATTCACATAACCGCGATTAATGGGGCCGTACTTCAATGGGCCAAAATCGAATAACTTAAAAATACTAAATTTCCTACTAATACTGACTTAACTATCGATATCAATGTTTTGACCGTCGACAGTTAATAAGGCTAAAGGAGTCCTTGGTTTTATTAAAAGGTGGTCAAAGGAATTTAATGACCCCTATATAACCAAAACATTATTCATTTTATTGGTCCATCCATACTGGAGTACGGTTCATGCGTCTGGAGTCCCCAATATGGAGTACATCAGGACCGCATAGAATCCGTACAAAAGTATTTTTTAACTTTTGCACTAAGAGGTCTAAACTGGAATGCTAATCTTCACCTTCCATTTAATAATCGTTTAAATGCCTTACCGCAGTTTAACCTCCCACGCTCCTCTACTCTTGACGACAAAATTACTCTTGACTACTCACCACGCGCGCCAACTTAATATTTGTGTGCCCGATTACTCTATAGGGACACAAACCAAACTATCAGAAAATACTAAGCTTATGGTTTTTCATTCGACCCATATAACAGAATGATCGGAATTTGGTATTTGGTAAAAATACCAACATTGGTACTTTTGAAGGTAGATTCTTGAAGATATTCTGTTTCTAATAAATTGGTTTTGAAATTTGGTAGTTCTGATCAACTGACCAAAAATAGAATCTGTGCGCAGTTCCAACTTTCTATCTCCAAAAACACGAACGTTTGGTCATTGTTCAGTTATATTGCAGATACATATAGGGATCGTAATCGAACTACCAAACTGAGCGGACGTGCTTTGTCCGAGCTCCGGGAAAACTTCACTTTGCTTATATTTTCGCCAATATAAGCAAATAGACACTGAAATACAATTTATTAAAATCGACAGACAAGCTTTTTATAACAGTTGTAATGTGCTAAACCAAAACTAGTGCATTGTTCAAAAAAAAAATACGTACCACGCAATGAGCTCATTGAGCAACGACCAAAAGAACGAGCGTAGAAGTTCAGTGAACCAAAGAAACGGCTTCTACTCTTACTTTTCAACCCGCGATACCGAAGTGGAAAAATCGGCGCTTCAAAGCAACCCGGCTTTACTGACCGCTGAAACCCAAAGGGCACGGTCTTGCTCACCCGCTCTGCTCACTCCGACTCCCGCGTCATGGAGTTCGCAGTGTAAAACCCCCCCTCCAATACCGGAAACAAATTTCGCACCAACAACAAGCAGCGCTACAACTTCTGCAACAACAGCGAAAACCCCTGCAACTCAAAGTACCACGACGTCAACGACAACAGCGAGTACAAAAACAACAACCTCGGAAAGTGCCAAAGCGGTAACGGCCACACAGACAGGAATGGATCGCTACATCGAAAATAAGCGCAAGCTTAGCCCGCAGAGTAATCCGGCAGGCAACAAAACAAAAATTAACAGTGTCCTGAATATCGATAAAGAACCAGACAGATCCACTACTAACAGATTTGCCCTACTGGTGGAGGTTGAGGAAAACCAACACACCGCAAAAAAACCCAAGAACCTTCAATCTATATTAGGAAAAAAAGCTCGAGTGCCCTGGTCAACAAAATTGCGTCGTTGTTCCTTTCATGTTGTTCCGCTTATCAAAGGGAACATCCATGAAACAAAGGTGCAAACCAAGACTGAAGAGCACTTCTGAATCGTGTCCAAATATCTGGACACTGTACAGAAAAACTATTACACGTACCAGCTGAAAAGCAGTAAGGGCCTACAAGTGGTAGTAAAGGGAATAGAACCTGATGTTACCGCCGCAGAAATAAAAACCGCCCTTAAAGAAAAGGGCTTCGCCGCCAAGAATGTTATTAACATTCTAAATAAAGATAAAAAGCCATAACCCCTCTTCAAGGTCGAGCTCGAGCCAGAAAGAAGGTCGCTGAAGAAGAACGAAGTCCACCCAATCTACAACCTGCAATATCTTTTGCATCGGAAAATCACTGTTGAAGAGCCACATAAACGAAACGGTCCAGTGCAATGCACTAATTGTCAAGAGTATGGACACACAAGGTCTTACTGCACACTTCAGGCTGTCTGTGTAGTCTGCGGGGACGCCCACAAGTCCGCTTGCTGCACTACAAACAAGGACAGTACCGTGAAGAAATGTGGAAACTGCGGAGGCAGCCATACGGCAAACTATAGAGGATGTATTGTGTATAAGGAGTTAAAGAGTCGCATGCGTCAAGCGACCGCAACGCGCAACCAAAATCCACAGAATGCGTACGTTTCGTCAAACACCACGCCAGACGTTTTCTTCGCCAAAGCTGCGAGATCCTCATTCGGTCCACTAAACACCACCAACGGCTTCTCCTATGCCGATGCTCTACGATCTGGAAGGGAAATTCCAATTCAGCCTAACTCTCAAAGCGCTCAACAGGCCCCAGAACAGCCACACAGCAAAACGGAAACTATGATGCTTACCCTCCAACAAAGTATGATGGAGCTTATGTCATTCATGAAAACGACCATGCAAACGCTTGTTCAAAACCAGAACATGGTGATACAGCTGTTCGTAGCACAACAGTCCAAATAATCTATGCAGGCGCTACGAATATCAATGTGGAACGCCAATGGTGTCTCACGGCATAAACTAGAATTGTCACAATTCATGACCGAAAACCATATTGACGTTATGCTACTGGTGGAAACGCATCTTACAAGCAAATACAACTTTCATATAAGAGGCTACACAATCTACCGCACAGATCATCCAGATGGGAAAGCCCACGGCGGAACTGGAGTTCTAATCAGAGAACGAATTAAACACCATTTTCACAAAAGGTTTGCAACAAACTTCTTGCAGGCCACATCGATACAAATTCAGTCAAGCAACGGAATCCTTTCAATTGCTGCCGTTTACTGCCCTCCTCGCTTCTCAATCTCGGAAGGACAATTCATGGACTTCTACAATTCACTTGGGGATCGATTTATAGCCGCAGGAGGCTACAACGCCAAACATACGCACTGGGGATCACGTCTAGTGACTCCCAAAGGAAGACAATTGTACAATGCAATTATAAATGTGAAAAATAAACTGGACTACGTTTCCCCTGGAAGTCCCACATACTGGCCAACAGACTCACGAAAGCTCCCAGACCTTATTGATTTTGCAGTGACAAAAAACATACCTCGCAATCTAATAAGTGCCAAAGCAGTCTCGGACTTATCATCAGACCACTCGCCTGTGCTTCTAACGCTTCTTCAAAGCCCAGAAATAACCGAACACCCCTTCAGTCTGACGACGACAAAAACAAACTGGCTAAAATACAAAAAGTACGTGAGTGCCCACATAGAACTCGCCCCGGATTTTAACATGGAATCGGACATCGACTACACTACGAGCGCCCTGGAAGAAGTACTCGTTGCGGCAGCTAAAATCTCTACTCCTCATAGGAAAGAAGTAGACCGAAACAAACACTTCAAATCTAATCAGCAAATCGAACAGCTCGTGCGAGAAAAGAGGCGCACGCGTCGTGATTGGCAAAACAGCAGATCACCAGCTTCAAAACAACGCCTTAAGGAAGCAACCCGATCACTCGACCACCAACAGGAAGAAAATGCACAGCTGAGGTACATCCAGAATCTCTCGCCAACAAGCACAAAGTACCCCCTGTGGAGGGCCCACCCAAATCTTAGTGCCCCAATTAAAAAACGACCACCCCGATAAGAAACTCTTCGGGATGCTGGGCTCGCAGCGACGAAGACCGAGCTGAAACATTCGCCACACATCTCCAAGGTGTCTTCTAGCCAAACCCAGCCTCAAATTCATTCCTCCTGCCAGTAATTCAGCCAGAGTCCTCCCCTCAGCCAGCCGCACCTTCATTCCGGCCGAACGAAATCAAAAAAGTCATAAGAGGGCTAAAACCAAAAAAGGCTCCCGGTGGTGACCTATTGACCCCAAAGATGCTGATCGAACTTCCAAAATGCGCTATAGAGGTCGTCTGCAAACTATTTAATGGAATCATTAATCTTGGCTATTTCCCAAAAAAGTGGAAGAAATCCATTATTATAATGATACCGAAGCCTGCAAAAGATCACACAATTCCGTCATCATACAGACCAATAAGCCTTCTATCTTGTTTGTCTAAACTGTTTGAAAAATGCTTGTTAACTCGCATAATACCACATCTGGAAGCTTGCAATATCATCCCGGCACAACAATTTGGCTTTCGAAGAAACCATGGAACCATCGAACAAGTGAACAGATTAACATCCGAAATACGCTCAGCCTTCGAACAACGAGAATACTGCAGCGCTATTTTCCTCGACGTATCTCAAGCTTTCGACCGAGTTTGGCTCATCGGACTCATGCACAAAATTAAAACGTATTTGCCAACATACACAAGCTACTGGAATCATACCTCTTCAATAGGGTATTCTCAGTGAGATGCAACGCAGCTACTTCGGGCGACTACACCATCGAAGCTGGAGTTCCACAGGGAAGCGCACTCGGGCCGTGTCTATATGTTTTGTATACTGCGGATATTCCTACGAGCGCACAACTAACAACGTCAACGTTCGCCGATGATACCGCTATTCTTAGTCGCTCCAGATGCCCAACGCAGGCAACAACCCAACTGGCTAATCATCTCACAATAGTGGAAAGGTGGCTGTCCGACTGGCGCATTAAAATAAACGAACAAAAGTGTAAACATATAACGTTTACTCTTAATAGACAAACATGCCCTCCGCTTTTACTAAACGGTATGCAGATCCCTCAAGCTAACGACGTAACGTACCTTGGCGTTCACCTTGATAGACGACTTACCTGGCGTAAGCACATCGAATGCAAAAAGTTGCATCTAAAACTGAAAGCCAGCAGCCTCCACTGGATCATAAACTCACGATCGCCACTGTGCCTGGACTACAAGTTACTACTGTACAATTCAGTCCTAAAGCCAATCTGGACGTATGGCTCCCAGCTGTGGGGGAACGCGAGCAGCAGCAACATAGACATCATACAGCGCGCACAATCAAAAATCTTGAGAACTATCACAGGGGCACCTTGGTATGTTCGCAACGAAAACATCCACCGGGATCTGGGCATCCTCGCAGTGAAAGACGAAATCCAGAAGCAAAAAGAGTCATACAAAGAAAAGCTGTCCTCGCACCCAAATTTTCTCGCTCGGGGATTGACTCGGGTTTCTAGCGTATCCCGCCTTAGACGCAACGACCTCCCAACCCAGCAATCGATTTTTAGGGCCGTCTAACTCCGTATCAGTCAATATGACTGTTAGTTAAGTTAAAAATATAAGATTTGATACACCTCTTGTTAGTCTCGCAAAGAGAAGATTCAAGAAATAAAAGCAACGTTACAAAAAAAAAAAAAAAAAAAATATAGGATATTGCCTATCCTTATGAACTTATGAGTCATTGTATTTTGCGAAAAATAGCATACGGAATCTGAACTCGCTACTTAAAAAACACCAAAGTTTGTCATTTTCGATCCATCAGTTATATGTCAGTAGGGTGACCAGATAGCTGAAGTGGAAAATACGGACACTTTTCTCGCCTTAAGTACCTTAAAAGCTGATGAGGTTGGGAAGATAGGATGATATATAGGTTTTATATTGAAATTATACTTAGTATGTTCTTTGCAGAACTTTAAAATTTTTTATTGCAAGGAAACAGATTGAGCAATATTATTACAATTCGCCGACTCGAGTAGATTATACTAGAACTTAAAAGTATCAGTTTTGAAATGTATTAAAAAATGGCACTGTTACCTAGAGTAAACAAAATTTATGCGTATTTGTCATTAATCCCGATTTGTTTCAACAAAGCAGTGTTCTTTTTCAAATATGTACGAAACTGTTGACAGGAATATTTTTTGAAATTGAATTGAACCAAGATTATACTTTTCAAGTTTTCGTCCCATATTTCTAGGGAATTTTACCGTATAACGCGTGCTAAACTGATTGCGCGTCCTCTTTACGTGTGACGTGTCACGACTAGCGACACGTCAACTGCCAGCGCGGGCGCTTTTGAATGTTTAAGTCTAGAAACTCATTTTAGTTCCCCCCCGGCATTCGTGGAGTAAAGATGTGTGTTCGATAATTACTCTTTCAATCCGTTACCGCTCGTGTGTACACCTTGCACACGAAGTCTATTTTCGACCACTGCAAAGCGGTGGCTGCTATTGTCGAGAAATCCAACAGCGATAAGCGAGACTTAAAGCGTGGTGTCTATACCCCTCGCTCTGCGCGTTGCGTAAGCGGGAGGTTGTTTACAACTTATTCTGCAGACTTTGATTGAACTATGAATATCATTTCCTTTATACGTTATAAGTATAAAGACAAGTGATATAATGGAAGATTCATCTGCTCGCTCGCAGCCTAGCAATAGGAGCGATAAATTTGAGAAGATGAGACAAATAGCTGGTGCAGACCCTGGATATATAAGATCCCAAATCCGCGCCCGCCATTCGGATCAATCCGCCTACCTTGCAGGTATGCCTGATCATACAGCAATCACCAGCTCCATGGTGACAATCAGCAGTAACTCTACTACTAGTGTTATCTGCACCATTACAAACACCAAAACAACCTTGGGCAATACCTCTACTTACACCGTGGCTGCGACTGCGGCCAGCAGCATATGCTCAACTACGTCTCCGCTGACAAATGTATCAACTCTGTTAGCGAATAAACCAAGTAAATGTCTGTTCCAAGCTCCTGGACGAAAAGTCAGCCGAAAACGAAAAGACGTGGCTCAGCCCTCTTTACCTGTTTGCACTCCGCCCCCGATCCGCAAAACTAAGTTGCAGACCACAACGGCGATCAACAAGCCGGCCGATTCTTCCTCCGCAAACGCATTGGGTAACAATCGATTCACAATTCTGGCTGCTGAAGCAGAAAAAATGGAACAGGACCTGGAGGATGTAGACTCTATCAGTGGGGATACAATTCCACCTGGTGGTGTCGATCATTCCGCAAAATCCAACAAGATACCTGCTATTTGTGTACCGAACGTAAGCGATCCGGTCTTATTGGAAAAGTCTCTTGATCATAGCATTGGCTCCACTAACTACAACATTCGCACTTCCAAATTCGGGGTTTCTAGAATATATACAGCCAACTCTGACGCTTTTAGGGTAGCTGTAAAAACACTGACATCGCTCAACTGCCAATTTTGGCACCATCAGCTAAAACAAGACAAGGCCTTCAGAGTAGTTGTCAAAGGAATCCATTCAAATGTTCCGAAATCACAGATTGAACAGGGATTTACTGACAACGGCTTTGAGGTCCTTAACATATACTGCCCCAAAAAGACAGATTGGAAGAACATAGAGGTTAACGAAAATGATAATGAAGCCACAATAAATTTTAAAACTAGGCAAAACTTGTTTTATGTTAACCTAAAGCAGGGTGCAAACGTAGCAGATTCCCTAAAAATAACAAATCTTGGGAGATATAGAGTCACTGTCGAGCGTGCTTCCCGCAGAAAGGAATTGCTTCAATGTCAAAGGTGTCAACTTTTTGGGCACTCGAAAAACTACTGTGTCCTGGACCCAGTTTGTGGTAAATGTAGTGGGCCTCACGCTACTGGTTCCTTACTCTGTGTGAGCGACACATACTTGTGCGTAAACTGTGGTGGTAACCACGCCACGACAGATTCAAGCTGCCCAGTCAGAATAGAAAAAATAAAAAACAAAAGCCGAGGCCTAGACTCCCGACAATCAATCATCCAGCACGCGCTTCGCGTGGATTCTTATCAGCTGAAGCCTTAAGAACGAATATATCGTATGCTGATATAGCTCGACCCAAAGAGAGTCCAGCAAGGACTGGCTCAACTCTGCAGAATGACGCAAGCTCTCCTTCTGACCCTAGGCTCAGCCATAAATTCACAGCGATAGATATTGCCATCCGCGACATCAATTCCAAACTGGACACTCTGTTTAAGCTGATGCAGGAAAATGCAGAGTCCAACAAGGCTTTCAGAGAGCTAGTCCAGGCTCTTATTGCGCGATTGCCGAAATGATTCAACCATCAGTAAATATCGGATTGTGGAACGCTCGTGGACTAGTCAGAGTATCTTAAGAGCTTCGATTATTCCTCAGCGCTCATAACATAGACATAATGCTTGCCACAGAAACACACATGCGCGCCGGTCAGCACACCTACTTGCCAGGCTATCTCATATACCATGCTTACCACCCCAGTGGCAACAGCAGAGGTGGCTCTGCAGTTATTATTAAGGATTCCCTAAGTCACATACCCCTGCCCTCCGTCTCTAGCAACGACAGACAGATAGCGAGCGTCCAATTACAGACTTCGGAAGGGAATGTCAGATTAGTGGCAATATATCTACCTCCATCAGAAACATGGGTTCAATCAGAATTCGAATCCTTGCTGGCCGAATTTGGAAGTAAGTTCATTGCTGGCGGTGATTATAACGCCAAACATGCATGGTGGGGAAACTCACGAGCCTGTAGAAGGGGTAAGCTGTTACAAGAAGTCATTGCGAACGGGCATTACCAAGTACTTTCCACGGGTGAACCCACTTTTTACTCATATAACCCCCTACTAACACCGACAGCGCTTGATTTTTTCATTATCAATGGATACGCTATAGACAGGCTACAAGTAAGAACAATCCATGAACTATCCTCGGATCACACTCCTATAATGGCCACACTGCACGCAACACCTGAGAGAAAACCACAGCGCTCGCGACTCCTTGCCAGAGGTGCCAATTTAAACGCTTTCAAAGTCTACCTAGAACAGCTGAGCGAGGTTAGCATAGAAATCCAGGAACCTTCTGACATTGACAATGCCATCAGCCTTTTCATGCGCATGATAAACCAGGCTGCTGAGATAGCTGCACCCAGCAACCATCAACATACAGATACATCTATACATCCCCAGCTACCACCCAGAATTGGTGCGCTCCTCAATCTAAAGCGAAGAGTAAGAAGAGAATATTCAAGAACGGGAGACGTCCGAATCCATCAGATATATAATCGGCTGGCTAACTGTCTAAGTAAGGCGCTCGCCAGAAGAAAACAAGCATCCATAGACAGATTTTTGGAAAACCTAGACACAGATGCTAGTTCTAACTACTCGCTGTGGCGTATCACAAAACGGTATAAGGCTCAGCCCACCCCAAAATCAGCCATAAGAAATCCCTCAGGTGGCTGGTGCCGTACGAGCCTAGAGAAAGCTGAAGTGTTTGCTAACAACCTTGAGCAACGCTTCAAGCCTTACGAATACTCGCCTGACAGTATACGTCGACAAGTTGAAGAGTTTCTAGAATCTCCATTTCAAATGAGTCTGCCTGCTAACCCTGTCTCACTGACAGAAGTGAAAGACCTTGTAGGTAAACTCTCGCCAAAGAAAACTCCTGGTGAAGACCTTTTGGACAACAGGACGATCCGACTTTTACCGGATCAAGCCTTGCAATTCCTGGTGACGTTGTTCAACAGCATACTAACTGTTGGATACTTTCCGAAAGTTTGGAAATCGGCAAACATACATATGATCCCAAAACCAGGAAAATCGCCAACTGACGTGGACTCATACAGGCCCATTAGTCTTTTACCATCCCTGGGAAAAATCATGGAAAGGCTGATCCTGAACAGGCTACTTACTCTGGAGAATGTCACCAGTGCGATCCCGGAATTCCAGTTCGGCTTTCGTCTTCAACATGGAACTCTTGAGCAATTGCACAGAGTTGTTAACTTTGCCTTAGAAGCCTTTGAGAAGAAGGAGTATGCAGTAGCTGCCTTCCTTGACATCCAGCAGGCTTTTGACAGAGTATGGCACCCTGGGCTCCTGTATAAAGCCAAAAGTCTTCTTACGCCACAGCTGTTCCAGCTCGTGAAAAGCTTCCTGGAAGAACGCACATTCCACGTATCTGCTGATGGATACAAGTCGTCCACCAAACCGATCTCTGCTGGTGTTCCCCAAGGTAGCGTCCTCGGTCCTACTCTATACTCTATCTATGCTTCAGATATGCCTACAAAAACTCCAATCACTGAAGTGAACGAACAAGACGTGCTAATTGCGACCTACGCTGATGACACGGCTATCCTGACCAAAAGCAGTAGTATCTTGGCAGCCACTTTTGCATTGCAGGAGTATCTGGACGCATTTCACCAATGGGCCACGAACTGGAACATTCGTGTAAACGCAGACAAATGTGCCAATGTAACTTTTACCAATTGCCGAAGTACCTGCCCAGGAGTCAACCTCAACGATAACCCAATCAGAGCCCTTCCTGCATACAAGTACCTCGGTGTCACCTTGGACAAAAAACTCACTTTTGGCAGGCACATTACCTGTATCCAAAACTCTTTCAGGACTAAAGTGGCTCGGATGTCCTGGCTCCTCACACCACGCAATAAGCTTGCGCTTGGGTGTAAGGTGCAGATTTACAAGTCTATACTAGCGCCAAGTCTTTTCTACGGACTCCAGGTTTATGGCATCGCTGCAAAAACCAACCTAAACAAAATCCGGGTTTTGCAAGCGAAAACTCTTCGAAGGATCTCTGGAGCTCCGTGGTTTATGCGAACCAGAGACATCGAACGAGATCTCAACGTGCCTAAGATCGGAGACAAGCTCCAGGAACTTGCTCGGAAATACATGGAACGTCTAAATGAGCACCCCAACAGCCTAGCTAAAAAACTTGGTACCGCTGCTATCAGGAGCGCTGATCCAATTAATCGAGTCAAGAGAAGACTAAAAAGACACCACCCTCAAGACCTACCAAACCGGATCTTGACCTAGCCAATTTCGTCACCCTCAACATAATCATAAATAAAAATAAGTTAAAATAAAAAAACCATTAAATCACATCTTGCCCTAAGTTACGCTTAGACTAAGTATTTTTTAAACAAATTTGTAAAAAACGATTAGATTAAGCTGTCAATTTGGTAGTAGTGCGCTAATCTTAAGAATAAAATTTCAACATTCAAACGTAAAAAAAAAAAAAAAAAAAAAATAGAAACTCATTTTGGAAAAATGGCAGGTGCAACCTCTTTTTTCGTCAAAAACGCGAAAAATACGGACATTTTACAAAAAATACGGACTAACGGAAACAGAGCTGAAAATACGGACATGTCCGTATTAATACGGACGCCTGGTCACCCTAATTTAGGCAAGCGTATGTTGAACGTGGAATGACTGGAAGTGTTTCGACTTGAAACTTTGCACACACCATATTTTCCTTTGCACGCAGTATATAAGTCGGAACGGCCGGGATCGGCCGCTATATCCTATAGCTGCAATATAAATGTTTGATCGGAAATTACCCAACTTTTGTGTTTCTGAAGATAGAAAGTTGGAACTTCGTACAAATTCTCCTTTTGGTCAGTTAATGTAAACTACTAAATAACGATCGGCCGACTATATCTTATAGCTGCCATATAACTGAACGATCGGAAATGGTATAACTTTGGTGTTTTTAAAGTTACAGAGTTCAGATTTTATACGAATGCTATTTTTGGCATAATAATACAACATGCCAAATTTTATAAGGATCAGCCGACTATATCCTATATCTGCCATATAACTGATTGATCGGAAATGGTATTTGGTAAAAATACCAACTTTGGGGTTTTTCAAGATAGAAGTTTGGGATTTTGTTTAGATTTTGTCTTGTAATTTATTGGTTATTTTATGATATTCCCATAAAAATCGGTCAACTATATCCGATTTTAGCGATAAATATCCTGTTTTAGCTGCAAGGGTATATCAACTTCGGCTCCGTCCAAAGTTAGCTTTAAAAATTTATATAATTGTAATGCATTTGTATTAGTAACGAAAGTAGGCTTAGATCAGTGGGGGCAAACCGCACACATGTTTAAAATTTAAGTGTATTTATATCAGAGAAAAACAATGAGAGCAGAGCATTCACCGGCTGATTTTCCTATGCACGCGTGCTATGGAAAATGAGATTTTTCCCCTACTGCCTTAGAGAATGACCTTTCATACGTTTATACCAGGGGTGCCCAAGCTCTGTATACGGCAGATCAAGTCCCATACCAATAAAAAGAAGCATCAATATATTGGTGCGAGCATTTTTTTTCCATTTCATGTCAGTTGAAAAAAAGTTTATAGTAACATTTACGAGTGGCTTAAAATAAATATAATTATAATAAAAAAAATATTTCAAATATTTAGAATCGGTATACGAGCTACCGAACTGAGCGGACGTGCTTTGTCCGAGCTCCGGGAAAACTGCACCATAATACAGCTTATCAAAAAAACTGGGGTAACCCAATATAAGCGAACAGACGCTGAACTACAATGTACTAAAAGCGACAGACAAGCTTTTAATAACAGTTGTGATGTGCTAAACCAAAACTAGTGCATTGTTCAAAAAAAAAAAGTAAGAGCCACGCAATGAGCTCATTGAGCAACGATCAAAAGAACGAGCGTAGAAGTTCAGTGAACCAAAGAAACGGCTTCTACTCTTACTTTTCAACCCGCGATACCGAAGTGGAAAAATCGGCGATTATAACCCGGCTTCACTGACCGTTGAAACCCAAAGGGCACGGTCTTGCTCACCCACTCTGCTCACTCCGACTCCCGCGTCATGAAGTTCGCAGTGTAAAACCCCCCCTCCAATATCGGAAACAAATTTCGCACCAACAACTAGCAGCGCTACAACTTCTGCAACAACAGCGAAAACCTCTGCAACTCAAAGTACAGCGACGTCAACGACTACAGCGAGTACAAAAACAACAACCTCGGAAAGTGCCAAAGCGGTAACGGCCACACAGACTGGAATGGATCGCTACATCGAAAATAAGCGCAAGCTTAGCCCGCAGAGTAATCCGGCAGGCAACAAAACAAAAATTAACAGTGTCCTGAATATCGATAAAGAACCAGACAGATCCACTACTAACAGATTTGCCCTACTGGTGGAGGTTGAGGAAAACCAACACACCGCAAAAAAACCCAAGCACCTTCAATCTATATTAGGAAAAAAAGCTCAAGTGCCCTGGTCAACAAAATTGCGTCGTTGTTTCTTTCATGTTGTTCCGCTTATCAAAGGGAACATCCATGAAACAAAGGTGCAAACCAAGACTGAAGAGCACTTCTGAATCGTGTCCAAATATCTGGACACTGTACAGAAAAACTATTACACGTACCAGCTGAAAAGCAGTAAGGGCCTACAAGTGGTAGTAAAGGGAATAGAACCTGATGTTACCGCCGCAGAAATAAAAACCGCCCTTAAAGAAAAGGGCTTCGCCGCCAAGAATGTTATTAACATTCTAAATAAAGATAAAAAGCCATAACCCCTCTTCAAGGTCGAGCTCGAGCCAGAAAGAAGGTCGCTGAAGAAGAACGAAGTCCACCCAATCTACAACCTGCAATATCTTTTGCATCGGAAAATCACTGTTGAAGAGCCACATAAACGCAACGGTCCAGTGCAATGCACTAACTGTCAAGAGTATGGACACACAAGGTCTTACTGCACACTTCGGGCTGTCTGTGTAGTCTGCGGGGACGCCCACAAGTCCGCTTGCTGCACTACAAACAAGGACAGTACCGTGAAGAAATGTGGAAACTGCGGAGGCAGCCATACAGCAAACTATAGAGGATGTATGGTGTATAAGGAGTTAAAAAGTCGCATGCGTCAAGCGACCGCAACGCGCAACCAAAATCCACAGAATGCATACATTGCATCAAAAACTACGCCAGACGTCTCCTACGCCGATGCTCTACGATCTGGAAGGGAAATTCCAATTCAGCCTAACTCTCAAAGCGCTCAACAGGCCCCAGAACAGCCACACAGCAAAATGGAAACTATGATGCTTACCCTCCAACAAAGTATGATGGAGCTTATGTCATTCATGAAAACGACTATGCAAACACTTGTTCAAAACCAGAACATGGTGATACAGCTGCTCGTAGCACAACAGTCTAAATAATCTACGCAGGCGCTACGAATATCAATGTGGAACGCCAATGGTGTCTCACGGCATAAACTAGAATTATCACAATTCTTAACCGAAAACCATATTGACGTTATGCTACTGGTGGAAACAATCTTACAAGCAAATACAACTTTCATATAAGAGACTACACAATCTACCGCACAGATCATCCAGATGGGAAAGCCCACGGCGGAACTGGAGTTCTAATCAGAGAACGCATTAAACACCACTTTCACAAAAGGTTTGCAACAAACTTCTTGCAGGCCACATCGATACAAATTCAGTCAAGCAACGGAATCCTTTCAATCGCTGCCGTTTACTGCCCTCCTCGCTTCTCAATCTCGGAAGGACAATTTATGGACTTCTACAATTCACTTTGGGATCGTTTTATAGCCCCAGGGGACTACAACGCTAAATATACACACTGGGGATCACGTCTAGTGACTCCCAAAGGCTAATCAATTATAAATGTGAAAAAAAACCTGGACAATATTTCCCCTGAAACTCCCACACACTGGCCAACCGATCCACGCAAGCCCTCAGACCTTATTGATTTTGCGGTGACAAAACACATATATCGCAATCTAATAAGTGCCAAAGGAATCTCGGACTTATCATCAGACCACTCGCCTGTGCTTCTAACGCTTCTTCAAAGCCCAGAAATAACCGAACACCCCTTCAGTCTGACGACGACAAAAACAAACTGGCTAAAATACAAAAAGTACGTGAGTGCCCACATAGAACTCGCCCCGGATTTTAACATGGAATCGGACATCGACTACACTACGAGCGCCCTGGAAGAAGTACTCGTTGCGGCAGCTAAAATCTCTACTCCTCATAGGAAAGAAGTAGACCGAAACAAACACTTCAAATCTAATCAGCAAATCGAACAGCTCGTGCGAGAAAAGAGGCGCACGCGTCGTGATTGGCAAAACAGCAGATCACCAGCTTCAAAACAACGCCTTAAGGAAGCAACCCGATCACCCGACCAGGCTCGACCACCAACAGGAAGAAAATGCACAGCTGAGGTACATCCAGAATCTCTCGCCAACAAGCACAAAGTACCCCCTGTGGAGGGCCCACCCAAATCTTAGTTCCCCCATTGAAACGACCACCCCGATAAGAAACTCTTCGGGATGCTGGGCTCGCAGCGACGAAGACCGAGCTGAAACATTCGCCACACATCTCCAAAGTGTCTTCCAGCCAAACCCAGCCTCAAATTCATTCCTCCTGCCAGTAATTCAGCCAGAGTCCTCCCCTCAGCCAGCCGCACCTTCATTCCGGCCGAACGAAATCGAAAAAGTCATAAGAGGGCTAAAACCAAAAAAGGCTCCCGGTGGCGACCTATTGACCCCAAAGATGCTGATCGAACTTCCAAAATGCGCTATAGAGGTCGTCTGCAAACTATTTAATGGAATCATTAATCTTGGCTATTTCCCAAAAAAGTGGAAGAAATCCATTATTATAATGATACCGAAGCCTGCAAAAGATCACACAATTCCGTCATCATACAGACCAATAAGCCTTCTATCTTGTTTGTCTAAACTGTTTGAAAAATGCTTGTTAACTCGCATAATACCACATCTGGAAGCTTGCAATATCATCCCGGCACACCAATTTGGCTTTCGAAGAAACCATGGAACCATCGAACAAGTGAACAGATTAACATCCGAAATACGCTCAGCCTTCGAACAGCGAGAATACTGCAGCGCTATTTTCCTCGACGTATCTCAAGCTTTCGACCGAGTTTGGCTAATCGGACTCATGCACAAAATTAAAATGTATTCGCCAACATACACCCACAAGCTACTGGAATCATACCTCTACAATATAGTATTCTCAGTGAGATGCAACGCAGCTACTTCGGGCGACTACACCATCGAAGCTGGAGTTCCACAAGGAAGCGCACTCGGCCCGTGTCTATATGTTTTGTATACTGCGGATATTCCTACGAGCGCACAACTAACAACCTCAACGTTCGCCGACGATACCGCTATCCTTAGTCGCTCCAGATGCCCAACGCAGGCAACAACCCAACTGGCTAATTATCTCACAATAGTGGAAAGGTGGCTGTCCGACTGGCGCATTAAAATAAACGAACAAAAGTGTAAACATATAACGTTTACTCTTAATAGACAAACATGCCCTCCGCTTTTACTAAACAATATGCGATCCCTCAAGCTAACGACGTAACGTACCTTGGCGTTCACCTTGATAGACGACTTACCTGGCGCAAGCACATCGAATGCAAAAAGATGCACGTAAAACTGAAAACCAGCAGCCTCCACTGGATCATAAACTCACGATCGCCACTGTGCCTGGACTACAAGTTACTACTGTACAATTCAGTCCTAAAGCCAATCTGGATGTATGGCTCCCAGCTGTGGGGAAACGCGAGCAGCAGCAACATAGACATCATCACAATCAGCGCACAATCAAAAATCTTGAGAACTATCACAGGGGCACCTTGGTATGTTCGCAACGAAAACATCATACAAAGAAAAACTGTCTTCGCACCCAAATTTTCTCGCTCGGGGATTGACTCGGGTTTCTAGCGTATCCCAGCAACCCAGCAATCGATTTTTAGGGCCGTCTAACTCCGTATCAGTCAATATGACTGTTAGTTAAGTTAAAAATATAAGATTTGATACACCTGTTGTTAGTCTCGCAAAGAGAAGATTCAAGAAATAAAAGCAACGTTAAAAAAAAAAAAAAAAAATTATTTAGAGTTTTAAAAAACCCTCCATTTTTTAAAACAGCCTATTATAATACTTTGACAAACTATTCATTTTTCTTACTAAAAAATAAAATAATAAATACATATAATGGATAAAAAAATAATGGATACCTTTTTACTAAAAGTTGGCCTTCTTGGCAGAAACAAAAACAATAATGTATCTTTCTGGGAAAAGTTTTCGGCAATCCAACAACAAAATGCATTCGGATTAGCACGATTGAGGAGAATAGGGAAAACACACATGTGTACTGGGAGTACACATGTATATGAATATGCATTTTCCATATAAAAGATCAATCCAACAACATAGGAGGAATGAGAGACATAAGTACATTGTGTGTGCGGCAGACCTTGGGCATGGAAATTTTCTATGACCCTGGAATAGGGCCCTACCGACCACTGCCATAGGGTTTTGGGCACCACTGCTTTTAAGCGATATCTCATGCAATGCATATTGCTAATTAACCATAATATAAAGCAAGTAATATGTTAACGATTTTGAATCAAATATGAACAAATTTTTTCCCCAGATTTGACCGATAACGGATCTGAAAAATTCAAACATAATACATATGTAAGTCCATTTAAGCAATTACAAATTTAAGCTTAAACAATAATTTTATTTTCCTTAAACCCAGGATCCTATGATCACGGAATCTTCTCTGTGCTCCCTTACCATGGAATACAAAGCCCACTCTCTGAAAAAACGACTCCCTGTTATGTCGCGCAAAAAACAAATGTGGCTTTGCTTAAAAAATGATGACACTTTTCGTAAAGTGAGAGCTCGCAACGCAGCTGCTGAGAATAATCAAGGTCAAACTGCTAATTATGTCAATAGCGTATCTCTAATTGATCGTATCGCACGAATAGCTTTTCCAACTTCTTTTGCATTTTTTAACTTTCTATACTGGCTGTCTTATGGAATGTACAAAAAAGAATTTTCGTGGTCCACAATAGAACAATAAAGCAGTCCTACAAATTTTTATTGTTATTATTCAGTGTTATTATTCATTTACGTGTTATTATGTTTTTTTAGGTTTTAATTTTCTGTATTCTATGTTCAAGCCTGACCTACTGCAGATCGTTCTATTCGCAACCCGCTACTCGTTCGGTAGCCCTAAGCTAGACGTCCAAGGAAACATCTTACAAATTTTTTCGACCGAATATTAGTAACTTATGTTTATTATTAATTTCTTTTTTTTTTTAAGTTTATTCAAAATCATTTTAATTATTCCCAGTTTATTTTCAATATATTTTATGTTGGGGAGGCGCCCATATTTCCATAGCGGGCAGCGGTCCATATGAGTACAGTAAATGTAGTTAAAGTTCTATACAATATCTCTAATCTCTAATATCTCTAATAGTTTTGTGCGCCTATGAAGAATCGGGCACACTAGTATTACGTTATCGTGAATTGTTGAGAGAGGCTAAACTGCGGTAAGGCATTAATAGGCTAAATTAAAATTATTATTACTGAATATTGTAACTCCTCTACAGAATAAAATATACGTTGTACCGCTATGTTGAGTGATATTAGTGTAGGTCAGTCGCCAATCGTAATAGGCCTGGCCATACCTAACCAAATAAGCGCATGTGTGGCGTCAGACAAACCGCCGTTTTGGAGTGAACCGGTATCGTGTACAGTTTCAAAGAGCTGTACCATGAGGAATATCCACATGCCACCACTTTGCACACACGGTATAACGGTTCTAGCGCAACCGTTGGGCGTTGGGCTACACAGTGATGTGGCCGGCGGCACATCGGCACGAGCGCACATCGGGAAGCTGGACTCCACGAAAGCTTCCCGAGCTGCCTATGTTCAGAGGAAATCCAGAGGACTGACCAATCTTCTACTGCGCGTTCACGGAGACGACGCAAGAGTATGGTTGTACAGATCTTGATAACCACCAGAGGTTACTGAAATCATTGAAGGATGACGCTCGCGAGACGGTGAAGTCACTGCTAATTCACCCCAGCAATGCGAATGCAGTTATGGAGCAGCTGCGTTTCAGATACGACTGGCCGGAACAACTTATACGCAGCCAGCTCAATAGTATCAGTGATGGGCCTGATATAACGGAGAAGGAATCTGGAAAGGTCTTCGCATTCGCCACGCATGTGAGTAATCTAAACGCTTTCTTGCAGTCAGCAAAGGCAGAGCAGCACTTGGGTAACCCTACCTTTATGGAGGAGCTTGTGGCCAAGCTCACAATGACCAAACGAGCTGATTAGGCAAGACATGGTAGCTGAATGGACTTTGAGTCCATTGTAGTCAATCAGGCTGAGTCAATCAGGTAGCTGATGGACTTTGCTAATGTGGTCTGCGCGGTAGCAAACATTGACGTAAAAAAGCCAAGACGTCGATTGCCTTATGCTAGGATCGACCGCGATCAGGATGAGGAACCGGAAGTTTGCTTCAGCAGTTGTTCAACGTGTAGAGACATTGAATCTGGACAACATGCCATTTGAAACTGCCAGAGGTTCAACGAAGTCACACCAGGGAGGTTTAGGCTCGTGGGTAGGCATTAACTATGGTTTACGTGCTTATGAAGCGGGCATACGACTGGATCCTGCGCCGTGTTGAAAGAATGCCGTGTGAGTGGATACAGGAGGAAGCATCACCGACTTCTTCATAAAGCAAATAATCAAGGCTTCAGGAGACCACCACAGCGAGGAGGAAATCGGAAAAGAATTAATCAGCACCAACGGGCACGGGGACCGAAGGAAGCCGTCCGAGTAAATGAAGGAGCATCATCATCTGTGGATGCTCAGGCGATGCCGGAAAGGAAATTCAGCTGTGTCGAAGAGGACGGAGAACGACTACTGTTCCGTGTATTGCCGGTGACGCTATACGGAGGTAAGAAACAGGTGGATACGTACGCGCTGCTGGATGAAGGCTTTTTTGTGACGATGGTCGACAAGGAGCTGATTGAAGAGGCCTACTAGGCCAACAGGGAGTACGTCGTACTCCATACATCCAACGTTTTGTAGGTAGAGCCACTAGAGAGCAGGTGCGTCCACCCGACATGCGTTGAGAAAGGCGTATGTCGTTTCAAACTTAAGTTTGCCGGTGCACAGTCTGCATGGAAGAGATGTGAGGAGCGTCAACAGAGACGCTCGAGCTGTTTATTGGACAGCATCATAGGCATTTTGGATTTCCATTGAGAACGAGACGGTTGGCCAGACAGGGACCGTACGCAACCGTAACCCAACTTAGATGGGAGATTATGAAAGAAAGATTACATTGTGCTGCCTCTTAGCTATGATATGGCGCAAAATCAGCTGATCAATATCGAGAAGAAAAGGAAGTGAGTCGGGCAGTTTGCCCAGAAATATTCACGGCTCATGAAGGACTACGTCGTCAAAGGATACGTTAAGGTTAGCGATAAGACTTAAGATAGTTTATGAGTTTTATGAGATGTGCGTGATGACCGTTGAAGCTGCATGCTCACTGAGAGCGGAGCATCATGTGAAGACCTTGAATGCAAGAGGATTTCTGGAATCGGACCCAAGAGCGGTCAAAGCCATTGTGGTGGCAGCCAGCCACGGACGACTTCAGGTTTAAAGTTAAGTACCACAAAGTTGCTCCCATCGTGCTAGATGGAAAGAGAGTTTCCACAAAAAGGGAATTCTTGAGCATGGTTATGTCGACGTTCGATCCATTGGGATTCCTGTGTTGCCTGACGATAACAGCAAAGTTATTATTGCGAAAGGAAGATCCCCTGGGACGAGCCACTACCGGCTTAAATGCACAAAGCCTTCATGGATTGGCGTAAGGAGATGGAAAAACTATTTTGGACCTGGAACAGTGAAGACGATTGATATGCATGTGTTTGTGGATGCGAGACAGTCGGAATTTGCGGCGGTGATCTACTAGAGGATCACGAATAAGAATGGCGACGTGCAAGTGAGGTCCATGTTTGCAAAGACGAAGTGCGCACCGATGCGAACGATGATGATCCCACGGTTGTAGCTGCAGGCGGCAGTTCCAGGAACAAGATTAATAGACACCTCTAAGCAGGACCACGGAGCGCCCATTTGAGCAGTCGTGTTATGGCCAGACTCAAACATAGTGCTACATTGGATTGGCAGCACGCACAGGCACTACAAACAGTTCGTAGGGAACAGAGTAGCTGAATTTCTGGAGCCAACGAAGGTGGACCAATGCGACACGATCGCAATGTAGCGTTGGCCTAAGTGAGGACACATGCTGTTTAGGGGGACCGGCTTTCCTGCGAAGACCAGAAAACAGCTGGCCAGGATCTGCACCCGGCGACAAAGCGGGTGCAGAGCATTAAGAAGAGATGCCGAGTGAGTTTGTGCTTGTTGGAGCAAGTGATATGTTTATATCTTTGCTGAGGTTCTCTAGCTATATGCGGTTGGTGAGGACAACGGCCTGGGTCCTAAGGTTCACGCGCCTATGCCAAGGACAACGAGATGAGATTGAGAGCTACAGCCTTATTGTGGCTGAACGTGAGGCGGCAGAGGATTTGTTGGTCCGCAGAGCGCGTTCCCGGATGAGATATAAGGCGTTCCCGGATGAGATGCAGGCCACAGAAAATAGACTGGAAGACGCTCAAGGAAGCGAAATATGTGGACTGGCGCCATACCTAGATGGTATACCGTACAAAGCGAGGGGCTAGTGATCCTTAGGCACCGGCACAGTCTCACGGAGATGATTGTGCGCAATGTCCTTGCATCAAACCGTGGATGCTCCGATCACGGCCAATGATTGGCCGTCCCAGATTACCGGTCTGGATTATTTTGGACCACCGCTTTTCACCGTATGGGTGCGATGGGTGGCTTTGTGTACGTGTCTGACGACCAGGGTGATTCACCTGGAACTGGCACATTACCTATCCACGGATTCCTGGATAGTGATCTGCGTTATTGTGATCAGGAATTTTATCTGCCATCGAGGGCCAGCGCATAGGCTCTCACCTACCGGTGAGTGCGGACCAGAAAACCCCTCTGACGCCTAATAATGCGATACCGATAGTTAAGCTTAGTATTTTCTAATCGTTTGGTATTGTGCCCCTATGGAGAATCGGGCACACTAGTATTAAATTGTGTTGAATTGTTGAGGGAAGTTAAACTGCCGTAAGACATTTATAGACTAAGTTTGAATTATTATTACTAAGTATTTTAACTCCCCCACAGAATAAAATATACGTTGTACGTTTACAACTCGGCAGTGCCCAATGGCGCGTCTATGTGTATTGTAGGCAACTCCCTGAAGAGCGACAACAGTATGAATTTTGTTCCTTTGATTTTGAACAAAATACTCATTTCATACATCAAAAATGAACGCAAAAATTTCTTGCCATTCTATACATGACTATTAGTCCTGTATATCTGGCATTAGTTTCAGAATTCTGGTTACACACTTTTAAAGATTTCCGCATGGCACAAAATATCAAAAGATACCATAGATAAAGACGTTAATAGCAGGTAAATATTTCATTCAGTTAATTGATGAGAAATAAAAAAGAAATGTTTTTCTTATACAAATATAAAAAATTTAAAAAGTCCCAAACTTTTATCTTCAAAAATACCGAAATTTGTTTATTACCAAATATCAAATTCCGATCGTTCAGTTAATTGGCATCTATAGGACTTATACTGCCGATCCTAATAAAATTTGGTAGATCGAATCAATCAAATATTATTTGTAGAAAAGTGAAAAAGGATGTAAGTGACGTGAAAACAGACACAATTCCTACTACCTCACTTAAAAAATGCATTCACTGTAGTGCTGTGCTGCAGTTGGGTAACTTAAACCAAGCTTTACAAAGATTATTTTATTGCTAAATTGCCCACCCTTGAATCCCCTATTCAATCGATTAGCCACTTCGGATTTCCATCTTTTTCGCATTCTCTCGTTTCGTTGCTTCACCAATCCTGTAAAGCGTTGAAGTGAGTGAGAGCTCTTTTATTATATTTCTCACCGTCCCTCTGCAAATAGATTGACCGAGACTCATTTATTTGATCATTAAAAATACACAAAATATCTAGATCTTTGAATTATTATTATGAGAAAATATATGTAACCTAAATTTCCAGCTACCAAAAATGCTCGCAAGCTTGAGAGCAGAAATACAAAACGTTTAGAGCGACGTCTGAAAGAAATTTATCTCAGGGTTCATTTAAATGGGCTTGGGCCACTAATCTTTTGTCGTGACCATTGTGGCATTGAGCATTGTGGAACCCTTCATTGTGGCATAACCAATAAGTGGAATGCATAGCTTCTATATCGGTATTCGCTAATTTCCTCTTTGCTGTTTTTTAAATATAGATTTATTTAGAGATGCTCTGCTTTTTTGAGCTCTTGAATAAGCGATGGCGCTGTCCAAGTTTTTCGTCCTATAAATAAATGAAGAAACTTTTCGCAGCAGCCGTCACTTAAATAAGTTAAGGTATTTGCCATAGACAAGAACTTATCGCCTTAATTGGTCGCAAGCAGAATCTTTCCCGGCCGCTCAATTTCAACGGGCTTAACGGGCAACGGTTAGCTCCGCAATGTATAGGTGGATTTTTATACGCCTCAAACCGGGTAGGACGACTTCGGCTTTTTTATAAGCAGCACTTTTTCTCGTTTAGATAAACTTTCTGAAGTAAACTAAAGTATATCATTATATGCAAGTCACCACGAATTCATATCTTCAAACAACACTTTAATTTACCTTTTAAAGTTTATATTCTAAATAGAAAACAAGAAACGGAAGCTAACTTTGGGCGGAGCCAAAGTTGATATCCCCTTGCAGCTGAAATAGGATATATATCAGAATATCATAATATAGCCACGTTATTTTAATAAAAAATCTAAAACAGAGTCCCAAGCTTCTATCTTTAAAAACATCAAAGTTGGTCTTTTTACCAAATACCATTTCCAATCGTTCAGTTATATGGCAGCTATAAGATATAATCCGCCGATCGTTATGAAATTTGGTAGGTTGGATCGGGTGAATCTTTACCAAGTTCCGGGTTTCTGCAGAGATGCGTAGCAGAGAAAAACAATCAGAGCAGAGCATTCACTGAGTGAAAAAAACGTAGTTATTCTTCATTTTTCGTTAATTCCAAAATAGAAATGGGCATTAAAAAAAGGTATTTTATTTTAAAGAAAGCTTTGCTAGCAAAAGTTTTTAAACAATTGAAAATCTACGTTTGTCTATCTATAGTAAACGTTACATGTTTACACTTTTGTTCGCGTATTTAAATGCGCCGGTCGGACAGCCACCTTTCCACTACTCTTAGATGATTGTTGAGTTGGTATATTTTGGAACGAATATTTTGGAACGGATTCTGGGAATCTGGAACGACTAAGGATAGCGGGGTCGTCGGCGATCGTATACAGAATATACAGACAAGGTCCAAGTTAGCAAGCATTTTTTAAATAATTTTGACTATGTAAGGATTAGTTTAAGCAAAGGGTACATAAACCGATTGCTAGGTTTTTGTCGCATCTTGAAGATGTTGGACGTGGGTCAGAATAGGTTTGTCTGAGACAGATTTTATCGATATAAAACTGCAATATTTATAGATAAGATAATACATGAATATTGTTTAAGTGGTAAATTAATAAAATAAAAAAACAAAAAAAATCAAAAAAAAAAAAAAAAGAAAGGAAAGCTAATTTGATAATTTGTAATAAATTGGTTATATTATGTTTTTCTCATAAGGATCGGCCAACTATATCCGATTTCACCGATGTATATCTGGTATTAACTGCAAGGGTATATCAACTTCGGCTCCGCCGGAAGTAAGCTTTCCTTTCTTGTTTTATTTAATAATAAATGCTCTGACTTGAGTGGATTCTAATGTTGTGTCTATGGGCACAGAGATGATTCTATGTCACAGAGAAACGAAGTTTGTATTTCGGTAGTTATAGAGCCAAAAGTGTTGCTGTGGCCAACAGCAACATAAGTGCTGAGATTATGGGTATTGTAGACCGACTTTCCCTTTTGCGTTTAATAGGTGACTCCTCAGACTGTTCAGGCTTACTGGTGATGTCCAATGTGCGCTTGTTGTTGAGTTGATTGTTGCGCGCTTGATCTTTCTACTGGTCTCTTGAAAATTCCAGATGAAGTTTTGATGTCGACTACCCGGACGAAATTATGGCTCACCAATTAATACATTTCCTGACGTTAGAACTGACTTGTCAGTGGGGTCTGACGACAAGGGAGTGATGGAGCGTGAGTTAAGAATGGCAGCTATTTCCATGATTACTTCTTGATTGAGTCAAGAAGTAATCAGGATTACCATGATTGAGTTCTTCGAATGTTAGGGGAGCACTGGAAGTGATTGATACTAAAAGCTGTTTTGCGGATTTTACCAACCATCCGAATTTCATAGATCACCAAATGATGGTGGTCGTTAGGAAAAAAAATTAAATTTGATGATCCTCGTTCGTTCCCTCGGAATGGGAACAATACTGAACACGTCTAATAATACCGAAGACACCAAAGGTTTTGTTATCTGAAAGATAACGTGAGTGTCTGTTATGCTTCCTTGTGCTGACATTAGTTGATACAGATGAAGAACGTCAGTAATGGCAACTATCAAGATCTGATCGGAGGGAAAATAATCCCGAATTTGGTCAAACTTCTCTCGTAGATGCGTATGTGATACATAAATTGGACTGATGCTTTTATAGCGAACATTGGTTTCGGTCTAGCTGGAGGAGGTAATTCTTGTTGCCTTTTACCTTTGAAATAGTTTTGACCAAATCTTCTAGAAAGTAATGTGTAGAAAACACAGAAAATCATGAAACAACAGAAAACTGCGGGTAAGCCTTGTCCGGTTGTTTGCCTCGAATCTTGTGGTGAATCCATATATGGCCGCCCATCCATATACTCTACCCCAGTTTTAAAGAATGAACGAGCCTGTATGACCCTTTCAGCTGGTAGATTTCCTATGATTTGGCTTATTAATTTTGGGTTGACTTTGCTGCATCGTACGCAGTTGTGGATAATGTTCCTTGCTCCAGTATTGTTGACAAACTATGGCACATAAAGCTTTAGCGCCACAATGCTTGTTGTTTTAATGTAGTTCTCTCATGTTCATTTTAACGATTGTGTCATTGTAGGGAAGCAATACAGAATGTTTTGCATCACAAGCTAGATTAGAATGCTCTAATCTACCTCCTACACGGAGTAAGCCATCGGATCCCAATATGAGGGCCAACGATACAAGTGAAGTCTTTTTATCTACGGTTTTGTGTCGTTTTAACTGTTTGTATTCTGCATTGAATTTAATCTGCTGATTTGTACCCAGGATGATTGTGCGTGCTTGCCTCAATTCGCCTAGGCATATAGCATTTGTTGGCGCTCTGTTGGATTTGTAGCAGAATCGGAGCATGAATGCAACAATCCGTTGCAATTTATGGAACGAGTTGCTGTGTCGGCAGTTGTATAATTCTCCTCCGAATGCGTCCTTTACGACTACCATGCTGACGAATTTTGTCTTCTGCTCCAAACTGATCGAAATTATGATTGTTATGTTAGCCCAGTTCTCTCCAGATTGATGAAAAAATAAAGGACCATAGAACCAAACACTTTTATGTAAACTTGCTTGCTGTAGTTCCTCTGGACAAAACATCAGCTGCATTATTAGGGGATGATACATGGCGCCATTAGGACTGCTCCGGTACTTTATAAACCTTGGCTATCCGATTTGCCATAAACGTGTGGTAAGTAAATAATGCAGCCGCTGAATTTATCAAACCCAAAAAAGCGTATAAGTCTGTCAAAAAGTAGCCAACCACTTTTTCCAAAGTGGTTTTTCACTCTATGCGTGATCTTTGCCCCTTGAACTGCTGCCACAGCTCCAGTCTCGACAATGATTTCTTTGCTGTGGTTGCCACTTTGGACTTTAAACAATAGCCTTACCTTGCTTATTTTTGTACGTATATTGCAGACCCATAGGCTTTCTCTGAGGCGTCCAAAAAGGTGTGTAGTTTCTGTGTAACTGGAACCTTTCCATCAAATATGGGTCTTGGGATGTGCAATTTGTGTAATGCTTGAAGGTCAGAGTAATAGTTTTTTCATTCTGACTGGAGATCTAACTAGCACAAATAAGCCTATTGGGTCAAAGATTGATAACTAAGAGCAGACCACTCGTTTTGTTAAAATGGGAGTTTCGCTTTTTTTGCGATCTTTCGCAAAGTTGATCTTTGTTGGGCATCCTTATGAGCCCAGGGTTTCAACACTGTATTGGTGTATCACCTAATTTCACGTCACTCACAGTACGCTCGCTCTTCCTTAGGTATTTACTGCAGCAAGTCTGCATTGTTGGAGCACCATTTTTGAAGCTTGAAGCCGTGTAGGAGTAATATTTTGTTGAGTTTCCTTTGGATTTTTACTACTTCTGCGACTGAATTAACACCCGTCAAACAATCGTCTACATTGTCGTTTTCGAGTGCTGTCGATCTTAGTGGGAGGTTTTCCCGTGACTGAATTGCTACATGATTTATGCATTTTGTTGCCAGGTATTTTTTTTTTTTTTGTAATAGCAGGATAACGTTTATTTAAAATTGTCCTTTAGAGGCAACCATTAAATGTTATTACATGAACTTCACTTATAGATAATTTTACATATTAATATTGGAGAACTAAATTAGAGTAGTAAGTTAGCTTAGCTTATGGTATTTAAAGATTATGGTTAGGATATCCAGGATATCCGTTTATGTAGCGTGTGCTACTTCTTTGGATCTCGTTCTTGACCCAAGGAAAATTGAGAACCTCGTGGATGGTGCTATTGTCATGATAGACGGTGGCCCCAGTGGCGATTCGAAGGGCTCTATTTTCGAACGTTTGTATAGTTCGGAAATTCGTCTTGCTCGCAATGCCCCAGAGCGGTATACCGTACGTCCAGATTGGGACGTTCTCAGCTTCGATATCCTACCCATGAGCCATTAGAAGTATCAAAGTCTTTGATCAGCCTGTTTCCTCTTCTTAATCAAATGGGGCCTCAAGTTGAGCCTCCTGTCTAGGGTGAATCCCAGGTTCTTGGGATTGTCTTCCTGCGGGAGTCTGGAGCCGTTGAGGTTAACTGGAGGGCAGTTGCCTAGGCGGACAGAAAATGTGGTGGCAGTGAACTTCTCATTATTGACGGCAATGTTCCATCGCTTTTGCCAGTCGCTGAGCAAGTCCAGCTGCAATTGCATGGTTTCGGCTGCCCCCATGGCGCTATTGGCGGTGGTAAGGAAGGCGGTGTTGTCTGCATAGGTTGCTGCGAGCAGGTCAGGCCTCTAGAGAACCGGCCGTGTAAGCGTTGTACATCAACGGGCCAAGAACAATGCTTTGGGGGAAACCAGCATGAGCTTCTCTTAGACCGGAGATGGCCTCGCCTCTTGTTATTGGTGATTCATCAAGTGTATTCAAAAAAAAAACCCAAAGCTTTCGGGAAGTTCCTTCACTGTAGGCTTCAGATAACAGCAGGTCTCTGCCAGAGCACTCACCGAGCTTTCTTCTGACCACCTCCCGTTGCTCTTCATAATAAATGAAGAAGCTCAATTCCACCGGAGGCAAGGGCACTCCTGGATCTAAAAAGGCACCTCAGAAGGCAGTTCATTGTGTCAGGCGAACCTGCAACTAAGCAGCGTCTATCTAGCATTACTAATAGACTGCGCAGGTTGCTAGCGAAAACCCGCCAAAAGAACATCGATATCCTGCTGGAGGGAGCTGGCCCGGACAACTGCAGCGATTTTTCGATATGGAAGCTAACGAGAGGAATTAAAAGACACCCGCTTGTACAATTCCCAATACAAAAGACACTGGCCGCTGGCTTAAGAACGACTCCGACAAAGCCAACGCTTTCGCGTTCTGTCTGCCACCGTCACTCCTTTTGAACTTCCAGACGCTTCACACCGAAGTTGCAAACTTCTTACGCGCTCCCTCTCAGCCAGCGCGCCCCATCAGACACATCACGCCGCAAGAAGTCACGCTGCAGTTAAAGGCGCTTAATTTAAAAAAGACTCCTGGACCCGATGGCATCGACAATCGAGCGGCCAAGGCTCTTCCACCCAAAGGAGTGCTAGCGCTGGTGAAAATTTTCAACGCCATGCTAAGCCTGGGACATTTTCCAAGACAGTGGAAGCAAGCCCGGATCATCATGATCCCAAAGCCAAGCAAGCCACTATCTATAATCGACTCCTACCTAGTACCTACTACTAATCAGCCTACTATCCACTTTCTCGAAAGTGTTCGAGAGGATTCTACTCAGCCGACTGTTGGAGCTACCACAAGTAGAAGGCCATATTCCTCAACACCAGTTCGGCTTCAGAAAATCTCATGGCTGCCCAGAACAAGTCCATCGCCTGGTCAACCACATCACCCATGGAATCGAGCATAAGCTGCACACTGTAGGCGTCTTCCTCGACGTAAAACAAGCCTTTGACAAGGTGTGGCACGAGGGCCTTCTTTACAAAATCAAGGAACTTCTCCCTTCACCCTATTTTGCCATCCTAAGGTCCTTCATTGCCGATCGAACCTTCGTTGTAGCAGTAAGGGACTCACGATCCAGCTTGGCACACATTCACGCAGGAGTGCCGCAAGGTAGTGTACTTGATAGTGTACTTGACGAGTGATATGCCAGTTCCGTCGCCCCCCACAGACGCTCGTATGCTTAGATGGTACCCCAGCGATCTGTCTTTCCGTGTTCAATAATATTGTAAACTAATGTAAATAATTGTAAATTATTGTATATAGTTTAGGCCCATCTCCCATATGTACCATATTCACCCCATCATCTAAGCTCCCGGTTATGTTCAAATGGTTCTGAACGATTCCGGCGACTACAATAAAATTTAACTTGTTTTAAAAATAGCGATATATATATAGTTTTAACTGCAAGGGTATATCAACTTCAGTTCCGCTCTAAGACATTGACAATGACTCCAGCTACAGTCGATGCTGTAGTTTTTGCCAATGCTTTTGTAATTATTTTCATTTTTTTTAACCTTGCTTTTATTTCTTGAATCTCCTCTTTGCGAGACTAACGAGAGGTGAATCAAATCTTATTGACTGATACAGAATTAGACGACCATAAAAATCGGTTGCTGGGTTGGGAGGCTGTTGCGTCGTAGGCGGGATCCGCTAGAAGCCCGACTCCATCCCGGAGCAAGGGGATTGACACTTCCCTCTCTTTCTCTTAAGCTTACGGTCGTGTTTTTTTGTGCGCACTGCGTTTATGATAAATATTGGTAAACCGGTGTTTACATACTTGTGAATTAAATATATTGTGAATCGTAAGAATCTTAAAGCTTAAACCGTATCGCTTTGCGAGTGCTGTGGTATATTTGGAGTCGAATTAATAATTTGTCTAAATTCTATTCCAAGCTTAGCTCAGTTCTGCTTCTTCCCCGTCTTATCTTTATTTCTGCATTTCTCCTTTGCACTCTCCAAAGCTCCCGCTTGGGCTTCCTATTTGGCACAGTGGTTCAAGGTATAGTGTTTTTTCACTTTTTATATATAAATTTTGTTTTATTTATTAAAAAATATGGAATTCAATCTTGTCTGTGCTATTAAGTCTTGTAACAAGGCAATTTCCTCATCCCAGCCTACCATCCATTGCTGGCTATGTGAAAACGTCGTACACGCCAAGTGTGCCGGGTTCTCTGCATCAGTTTCGGATGCCATTTCCCGTAGGTCTGGGATACATTATTGTTGTGAAAATTGTCGTGCTTTTGTCAAAGGCGAAATGAGGACGTTCATGAGACAGACCAAAAATCGATTTAAAGAGCTGATCACTGGTTTTCGTAAAATCAATAAATAGCTCTGTGCGCTTGACACTCACTTTAGTGGCCTTCAGCTGCTAAATGAGTCACCTAAGCGTAATAAATCCGCTGTTTCTGATCCGCCTCAGCCTGCTCAGCCGACATTAATGCAGCCGCTTATATCTCTGGCCACCCAAAGGGCTAGAACTGAGAAAAATTCGTCCGAATTTCTCAGGGAAAATGAGCAATTGTCTGATATGTCCGCCATGGCTTCCCTTCAAGTGATGCCACAGGTCCTAGGGAACGAAACCCCCATTAGAGTCACCAAAAAGGGTATTCCACAGTCCGGACCACCGGCACCGACTGATGCTGCAGTTCTCGTACCTGCGACACCAAAACCCTTACAGGTGATCCCTCCATCGAAACTTATATTTGTTTCTCGGCTGGCCCCTGATACTTCTGAGATTGATATCTTGGCTTATATTAAAGCCAAAACTAAAGTCGATATAAAGGTGGAGGACATACAAAAATTTAAGTATACATATTTAAGGCGCACGTGATCTTTCAAGATTTCGGGTGCCCCCGCTGATGTTCAAGGCGATTTGTTCACCCAGTTTTTTAATCAGTGGGAGTTTTAGTTTTAAAATCAGTGGGAGTGAAACTTCCCCATATCGGAACCACCGACCAACCTTCCACTTCTTCTTTGCCCACTAACCCAAAAAACTAGTATCGTCACTAACACTTACCTGTCAGAATACTAGGGGGCTACGTAGCAAACTCCCCAAGCTATATTCTGATAGTTCTTTCTTTGCATCCCATATAATAGCATTTACAGAAACTTGGTTAAATCCGGAGATCTTTAGCTCCGAAGTTTTTCCAAGTAAGTACACCACTTTTAGACGGGATCGATCTCAGCGAAGAGGAGGTGGAGTCCTAATTTCGGTAGACTCTACTTTTGCTTCTGAAGAGGTGCAATCCAAAGAGTTTGGTGACATAGAATTTATTTGCGTTAAAATCACTATGTCCGTGAAAGCTTTATACATTACATGTTCATATATACCTCCTATGTCTGAACCGCCCACATATTGGCAGCATTTGTCCGCTATTCGATACGTCTCTAATCTTATGACGGATCGTGACCAACTCGTAGCGGTGGGCGACTTTAATATCCCAGAATTAAAGTGGTCCAACGTCGATAACTCACCATCTTTGTCACTTATAACTTAACATGACTTCACCGCGGGCATGTTTGACATGTCCCTAGATCAGATTAACCATATTAGAAATTCGCTAGGTCGGCTTTTAGACTTATATTTTGTATCTGATCCTGATGGTACTGCTCTCTCCAGAGCTTTTCCCCTTTCAACCCCAGAGAATCCATATCATCCCACGCTGGAGGTCTCAATCGAAACCACTCCTGGTATCGATCAGATGTCTCCGCGCGTGGTAAATAAGATTCGCTGTTTCCGTAAAGCTGATTTTCACAAACTTAATAGCCTTATCGAGACATTTGACTGGTCTGATATTCTGGCACTGATCTTAATGTCACTTTAGAACAAATTTATTTTACTTTAAATACATTTTTTGACTCATGTGTGCCTTGGAAATATCCGTCCGCTTCAACAAATCCTCCTTGGTTTACAAGGGGTGCCTCACTAACCTAAAAAAATAAAAAAAATAAGCTTTAACTTAAATAGAAAAAAACATGCAGTAGTGTTGATTTCTCAAAATACCTACTAGCTCGGTCGAATTTTGCCGTGCATAACGCGGAATGTTATAGGAATTATTGACCGCTGCCGGATACAATTTACCTAGGATCCAAAGCAGTTTTATAATTTTGTAAACACTAAGCGTGAACACGTATCTTTTTCACCCCTGCTTACGTTTGAAAATTCCTCTGCGACTTCTGATCAGGCCATTGCCGATCTATTCGCAGAATTCTTCAAACAACTTATTCTCCTCCTAAATTGACTGATCAGCCTTACGCATATAACATTCAAGCAGCAAATCTTATTTTCTGTCCTTTTTTTTCTGAGAATAACTTATAATCTGGTCTTTTAAGGGTCAAACCCATTTATTCGCCAGGCCCCAATGGAGTACCAGGCTGTGTGCTATAATACTGTGTCAGGGGCTCTGTGTGGGAGGGGCTCTTAGTGCCAGGGGCTCTACTGTGGGCTCTGTGCAAACCTCTTCTAAGACTTTTCAACTTATCTTTGGAAACCTCGATTTTTCCCCTTAAGTGGAAGGAATCATTCATAATTCCCCTACATAAAAAAGGGAAAAAGTCCGAGGCTGCCAACTACAGAGGCATCTCTAAGTTGTCGGCAATTCCAAAGTTATTTGAAAAATTAATTACCCCTCATTTGCAACACCTTTGCTCTTCGATTATCACTCCTTGTCAGCATGGCTTTATTAAGCGTCGCTCCACCACCACAAACTTATTGGAGTTGACATCCTTTGTCATAGATGGCTTTTGTAAGGGATATCAAACCGATGTAATTTACACAGACTTCAGCAAAGCATTCGATTCAGTTAATCACTCACTCTTGTTGAGTAAACTGAATATGCTGGGTTTTCTTATAGACCTCTTAACGTGGATCTCTAGCTATTTAGATGGAAGGACACAAAGAGTCTTATTTAAAAACATACAGTCCCGTCTGGTCCGTGCTACATCTGGCGTCCCTCAAGGAAGTCATCTTGGCCCGCTATTATATATGACTTATATGATTATATATGACGCTTTTTATAAATGACTTGCCCCCTGCTTTAACGAACTTTCTAGTTCTTATGTATGCAGATGATGTAAGTCTTTGTCTTCAGTACAAATCCATCTCTGCCCAATGCAGTCTTCAGTCTGACCATTCTTTCAAGAATGGTGTTTATCTAATGATTTAATACCTAATGGATCAAAATGCAAGCATATGTCTTTTCGTTATATGTTTTATCGTCCTTGCCCTCTGCAAGCTACGTATTCCATTAATGGGATTGCCTTAGAAAAATTAACCCAGGTTAATGATCTCGGCATCCTATTAGACATCAAACTTAAATTTGCCGACCATATTTCCTTAATGGTTAATAAGGCTAAAGGAACCCTTGGTTTTGTTAAAAGGTGGTCAAAAGAATTTAATGACCCCTATATTACCAAAACACTATTCATTTCTTTGGTCCGTCCTATACTGGAGTACGGTTCATGTGTCTGGAGCCCCCTATAAGGTGTACATCAGGACCGCATAGAATCCGTACAAAAGAATTTCATAACTGTTTCACTTAGAGGTCTAAACTGGGATGCAAATCTTCACCATCTTATAATAGTAGACTCTTACTTATAAACTTACCTAGCTTAACAAATCGTAGGACAATCTTTCTGCATAACCTTATTAACGGGGATGTAGATAGCTAGCATTTACTAACACGCCTAAAATTTAACATTCCTAATAGAAGAATTCGAAACTGTAGTCCTCTGTTCCTTAGCCGTTGTAGTTCGAGATATGCACTGCATATGCACTATATGCACTATATATGCACTAAAAGGGTCATTAGGGTATTATGTTCGAACTACAATGGTCTCTACTCTATAACATCTCTTTCCTGTCCCTCAAATTTAAAATATAGAATTTTAAATTTCCTTACTAACTCCTCCTAGCTTAATAAATTACAAATAGCTTAATATATTCTAACAAATCGTTTCTTGAGCGCCCCTCGGTCGTCTGGGCCTCGAAGCTTTATGATGAATACAGGAATGCTAGCTAATGCTCTTATTGATGCACAAGCCATTTCCAAATTCTGAAAGACCGGTAAAAAAAAAAAAAAGGAAATTTGAGTGCGAAGACAGTTTTTCTTTGTATGAGTCTTGTTGCTTCTGGATTTCGTATTTCAATGCGAGGATGTCCCAGTGTGCGCGCTGTATGATGTCTATGTTGCTGCTGCTCGCATTCCCCCACAGCTGGGAGCCATACGTCCAGATTGGCTTTGGGACTGAATTGTAGAGTAGTAACTTGTAGTCCAGACATAGTGGCGATCATGAGCTTTTTGTTTTAGGTGCTTCTTCTTGCATTCGATGTGTTTACGCTAGGTAAGTCGTCTATCAAGGTGGACGCCAAGGTACTTTACTTCGTTGGCTTGAGGAATGTACATACCGTTTAGTGAAAGCGGAGGGCATATAAAGAGCAAACTCCAATAAACTAATTTGTCTATTAAGAGTAAACGTTACGTGTTTACACTTTTGTTCGTTTATTTTAATGCGCCAGTCGGACAGCCACCTTTCCACTACTTTAATATTATTAGCGAGTTTGTTTGTTCCTTGGGTTGGGCATTTGGAGCGACTAAGGATAGCGGTATCGTCGGCGAACGTTGACGTTGAAAGTTGTGCATTCGTACCAATATCCGCAGTATACAAAACGTATAGACACGGACCGAGTGCGCTTCCTTGTGGAACTCCAGCTTTGATGATGTAGTCGCCCGAAGTAGGTTCGTTGCGGTATATTGTAGAGGTATGATTCCAGTAGCTTGTGGGTGTATGTTGGCAAATACGTTTTATTTTTGTGCATAAGTCCAATGAGCCAAACTCAGTCAAAAGCTTGAGATACGTCGAGGAAAATAGCGCTGCAGTATTCTCGCTGTTCGTGTAGCTGCACGCTAAGCGTGGGGTCGTGGGTTCGAACCCCACTCATGGCAATCATGACCTCCAAAGTTTTTCGGCTTCATTATGCTTAGTGGACTCCTTTCCGATGCTACTAAACATGTAAGGTCGAAAAACGGTATTCCCAGATATCGACAGGTGGCAGCCCCACCTCTGGGATAGGTTACACCTGGCTAATCACCGGATCAACTGAAAAAAAAAAACAATTGATTAACGAAACTAATACAAGAAGAGAAGAGAAGAAACCAACCACCCCCCCAACCCGTTGACGACCATTCGCATATCGAAACGGACACGAATTGGACAGTGGAACGTAAGGACTTTAATGGAACCAACCAGACTGGCGCAGTTTGAAGGAGAAATGGAGAAAACGCAGATCGCAATCGCAGGCATCAGTGAGATGAGATGGAGAGGTAACGGGACAACAACAACATCAAGCGGCAATCTAGTGATGCACAGCGGGACCAATGATGGAGGCAGGAGCGAAAGCCCAACAGAAGACGCCAGCGATGACATCAAAGACGATTTCTACAACGCCCTCACATCCTCACTCACTAGGATCGAAAGAGGTGACATATACATTCTTATGGGAGACTTCAATGCGAAAATCGGCCCCAACAACAACGGATTGGAAACAATCATGGGCCGACATGGTGTTGGAACACGCAGCAATAGTGGTGACAGGCTAATCGACTTATGTCAGACCTTCCAACTGGTTATTGGTGGTACTGTATTCCCCCACAAGGAAATCCATAAATACACATGGACCTCTCCGAATGGACATGCTCGCAACCAAATCGACCACATCTGCATAAGTAGAAAATGGAGACGCTCTATAATGGATGTTAGGAATAGGAAGAGTGCGTCTATCGACAGTGACCACGAGCTGATAATCGGAGAGCTTTTAAGCAAGCTCTCCCGAACTTCACCCGACATCTAGAAGACTTGGATTACGCGGATGACATATGTCTCTTGGCTCACAAATTCGAAGACATTCAAGCCATAGCTAGGGAAATAGCAACACTGTCAACAGGACCACAAGAAGACCGCCTCCCCTTAACGTACAACGGGTGAGGGACTCCAACCTATCCACCAGAATGGCAACAACGCTGCGTAAACAGATGACAGCACAACCGTTGAATCACTCATGGGAACAAACATGCAGTATACTGTGGAGCACCGCTGAGGAGATGCTTGGCACCCGACAACGCAGGCAGGCGCACGGAATGAATATCAGCGCACACTTGGGAACTTATCAGCAAACGGAACAGCATAAAGTCTGAAGCAGATCATGACTGCAGAGCTCGCGACGAACACAAAGAGCTATGGAAGTTGGTGAAGAAATCAGCAAGAAACAACAAAATAAAAGTTCTGGACAGGCTCGCTGAAAATGCAGAAAGCGCAGCCAACACGAACAACATGCGCTCATTGTACCAGATAATTAGTCAACTGACCGGAAGCTGCCATAGGCGAACCCAACCAGTGCGGGACCCAGATGGAACTGATCCTTACTGATGATGAGGCACAACTCCAGAAATGGCGACAGCACTTTATGGAGATCAGCTGCACAGAACAACCGAGCAGCACGCAAGAACCGTCAGTAGTATTGTACCGAGCAATAACTTCAGAATGTCACCCACGGCACCATCAATTAGAGAAATAAAGTATGCTGTCAGGAAATTAAAACACAACAAAGTGGCTGGAGATGACGGCAACCGACCGAACTTCTTCAGATTAACACGCAACTAATGGCCGAAACACTGCATCCACATTTCAATAATATATGGGAAAGTGAGCGGATCCCAACATCCTGGAAAAAAGGAATCATCATCAAGCTACCGAAGAAAGGAGACCTCAGTGACTGCAACAACTGGCGAGGCATTACCCTGTTGAACACAAGCTACAAGCTACTAGCCACTCTACTGAAAGAACGTCTTCAGGAAAAAAATCGAGCCAACACTACGAGATGAACAAGGAGGATTCAGACCACACAGGAGCTGCGTAGACCAGGCAAACACACTACGCGCAATAACCGAGCAAACTGTGGAATGGCGCTCGCCGCTGTACCTCTTGTTCATAGATTTCCAGAAGGCGTTCGATTCGGTAGACAGAGCAGCGATATGGAGGGCACTTGCAAGAAAGGGAGTGCCAGTGAAAATCATAAACATAGTGAAAGCTATGTATGATGATGCTGAGCTAGCGGTACTGCACAGCGGGAAAATAATAAATGGTGGAGTGGAAAGTGATGTGGAGAACCGACTGCGCAAAGAGAGGTCTGCATTTGGAAGACTACACCGAGTATGGAGAAACCAGCAGATAAACAGAAAAACAAAGCTGCGCATATTCAACTCGTGTGTAAAATCCATACTGCTATACGGATCGGAGACGTGGCTGACCTCTCAAAGGATATTGATGAAGCTGCAGGCTTACATCAATAAGTGCCTGAGAATAATACTTGGGGTATTCTGGCCAGACAGAATATCCAATGAGGACTTATGGCACTGCACAGGAGAGGTCCCAATCCAGCAAAAAATACAGAAACGGAAATGGAAATGGATTGGCCACGCTCTGGGGAAGGAACCAGAACGGCTCTGGAATGGAACCCACAAGGAAGCAGAAGAGTGGGTCGCCCAAAGATGACCTGGCGCCGTACAGCACTCCTAGAAATATCCCGGAAGAACATCAGCTGGGAAACAATAAAGCAAACAGCGCCAAATAAAGTTAGGTGGAGAGCCCTTGTAGAGGCCCTAAGCTCCCGAGAGGAGTAATAAGGAAAAAAAAAAAATTCTTGCTGTTCGAAGTCTGAGCGTATTTCGGATGTTAATCTGTTCACTTTGTTCAATGAGATTAGTTTATCTCACACAATAAAAAAAATAATAAATAAGGGTGGCTGCTGAATATTTAAAATTGTCGAAAAGACGAAAAACGTTCTGTCCTCTTCAATGTTATAATTCCGACTATATTTTTTCTCTAAGCTCATATTAGCTCTTGTGCGAATGCGCCCCGTTAGATAAGTTAGGCTTAATTATCTATTGCGGCGAAGCGGGGGAATTGGCACAAGAGCGAATATGAGCTTTCGCTCCCGCACCGCCCTAAGCTCCGCTCCAGAGCTAGTCCTGACGACGGCGACCTTGACCCTTCCGTCCACGCCGGCGTGCGTTGCTCCTACCTTTCCTGTGAGCCACTGTTGTGGCGGCTGGTGATCCTCACTGAGGATTCCTCAGCGTTCAGGACCAGTTCGCCCGTCCAAATGTGGTCCTTCTGGTTCTGCCACTTCGAATGCCCCTGTAGGCCCAAAACGTACTCCCGGGACCATCGCTGCCAAAACGTTTGCTTGATAGACGAGACAAGCCGCCATTGCCGCAAGCACGTTAGACCCTGCTGGTCCGGGGTCCGCGGTGCTGCAGGGGCAATTAGCGGCCCGCCGGTCAACAGGTGCCCGGGTGTAAGCGCCTCGCCGACGCTTGGGTACTGACTCCGAGCGTCCAGGGGTCGTGAGTTTAGGACGGCCTTGACTCCAACAAGTCGGTCTGCAGCTCCTCCGCGGTCAGCCTGGCGTGCCCTACCGCTCGTAGGAATAGGTGTTTTGCAGACTTCCCACCTGTCTCCCATAGTTCGCTCATGTGCGGAGCCCGCGGCGGTATGAACGCAAATACGCTTCCTTTTTTTGATGCGTATTGCGTAACTGCGTCGACCTCATCCTCGATCCTCCGACGAAGCTCCGCGAAGTGGCGACTCGCTCCGACGAAGTTCGTCGCGTTGTCGCAGTGCACGATCTGCGGACATCTTCGGCGCCCAACGAACCTTTGAAAAGCCAACATAAAGGAATCAGTTGAAAGGTCGGAAACTACTTCTAAATGAACTGCCTTGGACGCAAATCCAACAAATAAGGCAATGTAGGACTTATAGGGTACCACGAATTTTCAATGTCGTATCAATAGGGCCACAAAAATCAACACCACATATGGAGAATGGGCGGAGAGCACGATTTCTATCTAAGGGTAAATCTCCCATGATTTGAGTCATCAGACGAGGCTTGCATTTAAAGCAGCGTATGCATGACTTTACTGTCTGACTCCAGACTTCCTGCACATTTACGATCCATAAGCGCTGTCGCAAAAGACTCACAAGTGCTCGTGGACCCACATGAAAATTCGACTCCTCCAAGTATCGGACGTAGCTCTGAACAAATTGAGAGCGTTTTGTCAACAATACTGGAAACTTGGCATCGTACGATATAGGAGAATTAGCTATTCGCCCCCCAACCCGCAACAACGAAAGGGTAAGCCCAGCCTCTGATGATTCGTGTAGAAAGGGATTTATCTTTTGTAGACTAGGGCTGACACTTAAATTTTTCCGCATCTTTCCTATTTCATCTTGATACTCGTGCTCTTGGACTATCGCCGGACTATCGCTTGGACTTTCCTAATAAAGTGGAACATATAAACGAACGCTCGCAGCAGTTTTAGGTGAGAGGAATAACCTTTTATCACTTCCAATAAATCTGAGGTAGATACGATTGCGGTTAATCCGACCGCATTCTTTTTCGCTTCCATCTGTAGAAGTTCTGGTGACAGATCAAACTCGTGGGGGGGGCTCGTCGGCCACTTATCTTCCGGTTCCTTTAAAAACGATGGACCTGTAAACCAGATCGATTCTACAGTCTCCTTTACGTCTCCACTTCTGGACACTATATCTGCCGGGTTATGTTTAGTTGGTACATGCCGCCACGTGCTATCATCTGACCACTCTTGAATTTCAGCTACTCTATTCGATACGAACGTTGACAACGACGATGGATGGGAACGAATCCAATGAAGAGTTACTTCTGAATCCGACCAAAATACACTTCGTTCGATCGGAACTTTTATTAGAGGCTTTATCTTGCGGCCGAGATCTACGAGAAGGTGAGCGGCACATAACTCAAGACGGGGGAGCGTCTTTGTCTTGAGCGGCGCTACTTTAGACTTTGCTGTCAACAATGAAACTTTAATACCTTCTGCAGATTCGCAACGAATATAGACGCAGGCTCCATAGGCTCTTATCGATGCGTCAGAAAAGGCATGAATTTGAATCGGTGACATCGGCTCGGTAAACACGAATCTCGGTATTGAGATGTCCTCTAATTGCGACAAGGCAATTTGTATTTTGTTCCACGCTGTTTCTAAGTGCAGTGGAATTGACTCATCCCAATCTAGCTTATTTAGCCAAAATTCCTGCAATAGGATCTTTCCTTTTATAAGTATAGGGCTTAATTAGCCAAGGGGGTCAAATAGCTTCGATGCCACCGAAAGGATGTTCCGCTTGGTCGCCCTTTGACCCGTGACTGAAGCATCAATTTCAAATTTAAATACATCTTCTTTAGGAACCCAAGCGATTCCTAATGTTTTAGTTAGTTCTGAGTCCGAAACTTTTATTGGCTTAACCGTGCTCTCGGATGCAGTAACTTCAGGCGAGTTTGAAAACCACTTGCTCAATTCAAGCGTTTGCCCAGCGTTTTGAAGAACCTGAGTTACTTCAGACTTAATTGTCTTTAGCTCCTCAATGCAACCAGCACCCGCTAATCTATCGTCGACGTAAAAGTCGGACCCAATAACTTCGGCAGCTCGAAGGAATGTGTTTTTCACAGAATCACTCAACCTTTTCAAACACCTTATGGCCAGGAGTGGGACTGGCCCAGTGTCATATGTAACTGCGCTTGCACAGTTTCAAGGACTCTGATGGGTCTTTTCTCCACACTATCAACTGGTATCGCCTATCGGCTTCATTTACCATTACTTGGCGATACATCTTTTTTATGTCGGCTATCAGAGCGAATCTGTTCAGCCGGAACCAAAGAAGAGTTGATTACAACTCTTCCTGGATTGTAGGACCAACCATCAACAGATCGTTAAGACACTTATGTGTTGATGTCTTACAAGACGCATCAAACACGACTCGCAATTTAGTCGATGTGCTTTGAGGCCGTAAGACACACTGATGGGGTATGACGTAGTGTTGAGTGGCAAGAACATCATTGCTTGTAGCTGACATATGACCTAAGAAATCGTATTCTTCCATAAATTTCACATACATTTTCTTTAAATTCGGATCTCGAGATAATCTTCTCTCGAGCGACAAAAAACGGCGTTTGGCTACCTCAAAGAGTTTCCCAAAACGCTTGGATCCGATTTAAATGGAAGCCTGACTTCAAATCGACCTGAAGGCAGTACAATTGTATTTTTCTGATAATGTTCCTCACATAACTCTTGTTCAGGTGACAAAAGCTTTTTAGAAGTTGGTACTTCTTCCAACGACCAGATTTTTTTCAAATTGCCATCTATCGACCCGAGTAATTCTTCTTGGCAATTCAGGCTAGAGACAGGCTGTTGAGGAGTTGAGGTATTTGCCTTATATTTTCCCGATACTATCCATCCAAGGAGAGTTTTTTGGAGGATGGGATGGTTTGGCCCTTGTTTTATTTGGCCAACGGATAACAGTTCGAAAAATGACTCAGCTCCAATTAACATGTTTATCCGCTGAGGTTTATAGAAATATGGGTCTGCTAACGGCAAGTTCTTTGGTAGGTCCCAATCTTTCACGTTCACTGACTGGTCAAGCTGATAACCCGAGATAGTTCTCAAAATCCAAAAGTCGAACGGAAACTCCCATTAATTTTTGACTTCACCACAGTGTGTACCTTTTTCTTATCCTGGGAATTAGCTTGACCAATTCCAAGCAAGTTGATACACAATTCCTCCCTACGGATCTGTAAGCGTTGAGCAAGTTCTTCAGTAATGAAGTTCATTTGTGACCCAGAGTCAAGTAACGCTTACGGTTGAAGTCGCTAACAAAACCCTTTCTAGGGATGACGCATGCAAAGCATGTGACGTAGAAGAGCCATCAAGATGTAGCGCTGGAAGAGGATGTTCATTTGGTGGTGGCAACGCCAAGTTATTTTCGGTCACAGTAAATCGGTGCAGAAGTTTGTGGTGCGATCTTTCACAAATTTGACACCTAGTCGATTTACACTTCGAAACCGTGTGACCTTGTCGCAGACAATTTAAACATAATGAGGCAGACTTTCCAAACTCAAACCGGCGCATTACAGCAAGGCGAGTGAACGGTGTACACTGGGCAAGACTATGGTCATGTGCGTTGCAATAACTGCACGCTTGTTTGTTAGAAGCGGAGCAAGCCAACGAACGTCTATTGTTTCCCGAGCCCAGTTTTCTCCTGATTTGGCTTGTCAGTCTCTTCAGCGGACAGGTACCTACGATTTAATATTTTTTCGAAATCGGACCATAGCGGCAATTCCTCATAATCCAGTGACACTTCCCATTTTTCTCTCGTCACTGGATCTACTCTACTCAAAACTAAGTGAATGATCATTGAGTTTGGATAATAGTGACCCATAGATCGATGACACTGTGTCGATGAGACCTCTCAACGACGACGCAGACGGGTGGGGAAGGCTGGAAGGGTGGAAGACGCGGAAGGCTGAATAATTTGCTTATTTGGTTCGCAAAGATGAGACATTCGTTATCGTAAACTCCTTTCAGACTAGCAATGCTTTTTCATAATTACTCTCGGTGACTTGGAATGCCTTTATAGTTCCTAAGGCTTCGCCTGATAGGCAAGAAATTAAATGATTAAATTTCTCGATAGCAGGAATCACATCCTTGTGTACTAATGTCTCAAAGAGACTAATAAAATTTTTAAACTCCGAATAGTTTCCACTGAATTTTGGCAATGCCAAACTGGGAAGTTGAGCTCGAGTTGGGGCTGCAGAAACTGCAGTAGCTGGTGGGGACTCTTCAGCTTTAGTGAAGCCATTTAATAATGACATCACCCTTGCCTTAGTTGTTATCTCTAGTTCTTCTAACTCGGCTCCAAATTCATCTTCCTCATCTAATTGCTCGATCTGGTCTTGCAATTCATATGCTTAAAAATTGTCTCATTTAAGGCCTGCACTCTAGCTCGGTCTTCACTAAAGGAACTGACCCAGCTTCCAAACGTTGCTCTAACCGGCGAATGATTTTTACCCTGACATTTAATCTTCATCTTAAGTCATCAAGTCGTGGATTTTAGCTTCTGTTTATTTTCCATTTTCTGATTTCATTTTTTTTTTAATAAACAGACAAAAACGATAGAAATTTAAAAGTTTATTGTTTCTATATTTAAATAAACATTTTTTAATTTTTTTATTAACAAGTAAAAATAAAATTTTTAATAATATAAATATTTTTTTTTAATAAATTAAATACAAAAGCGAAAACAAACGAAAAAAGATATTTAATTTAATATCTGGCGAAAACGAAAAAATAATTAATTATTATGGCAAAAAAGATTATATAATTAATTAATTAATTGATAGTCGAATAATGTTGATATTCGAGGCACTGAGTATCCAAAAAAATAGTTGGTTGCCAATGACACCGAAAAAGTGATGTGGGTATGTAATTATGTTGTTTATCAATTTTAAACAAGGTAGTTTCTTAACTATTTTAATCAAACTATTCAAATTGTAAGCTCTACTAATTTTAAGTACGTATGCACCAAGAATTGAAAGGAGGGTGAAATATTTCAGCACAATAGTAGATTTACTTCGTCTTTTCTCAACTTTCAATTGTTTGCACAAATGACTTGGGATCCTTTAATCCCACTGCCACTTTCCAAGTGCAGTCAATGCGGGTACACGGCATGGAGGTAGCTGGTAATCCGGGTGGCGATGATTCCTGCGGTGATGATCCTTGGATTGCGGCTTGAGGCGGTTTCACGACGCGATGAATTTTTTGTTTAAATTTAATTCGCACTTCACGGACGCGACGCGAGCTGCTCTTTTAATTTTTTTATTTTTGGTCTTTGTTGTTCGGTTTACTGGGCGTTTAGAGTGACGAATGATCTGATGATAATTCAGAGACTAATTTGGCACTTATAAGATTGCGAGGTATGTTTTTTGTCACCGCATATTCAGGGGAAACATAGTCCAGTGTATTTCTCACATATATAATTGCATTGTACTATTGCCTTCCTTTGGGTGGCACATAACGTGGTCCCCAGTGCGTATGTTTGGCATTGTAGTCTTCTGCGGCTATAAAACGATCGCTTTGTGAATTGTAGAAGTACATAATTTGTCCTTCCGAGATTGAGAAGCAAGGAGGGCAGTAAACGGCAAGCTTGCAAGAAGTTTGTTGCAAACCTTTGTAAAAATGGTGTTTGATGCGTTCCTTGATAAGAACTCCGGATTCGCCGTGAACTTCCCCATCTGTACGATCTGTGCGGTAAATCTACCGCTATAAAATCGTATAGCCTCTTATTTGAAAGTTGTATTTGCTTGTAAGATGCGTTTCCACCAGAAGCATAACGACAATATGATTATCGTACAGGTATTGAGACAATTGTAGTTAATGCCGGGGGACACCATTGGCATTCCACTGTAACGAACTGTTTTTCTGCCTCCCGTTCGCAATTTGCCACGGCTAGCTCACAGAGTTTGTGGGTCTGTTCCACCGAATTGAAAGTTCAACGTGATTGCCCGAGCCCAGAAATAGTACAAATAGCATATATTTTACGAACTCTTTATTCAGACGCTTTTCCAATACAATATCACTTGCTCCTTGGTCCCGAAAATGGGCTTCCTCCTTACCCTCGCTGCTCCTTCTGGTGTCCGTCCGGCTCCGCCGTCAGCGCTTCCTGTTTGCCGACCCTGTGGTTCCGGTCGCTGCCGCTACTCCGTCGCTGCTGCTTTTATCGTTGGTTCCTCTAATCGTCGCCCTTTCACTGGGCGAAACCCAGGCCTTCCTACCTCTCAGACTGATTGATCGGAAATGGCATAACTTCAGTGTTTTTCGAGCTAGAAAGTTGGGATTTTCTATGAATTCTATAGAATTCATATTCTCTATGAAATCCGACTATATCTTATAGCTGCCATATAACTGAACGATCGGAAATGGTATTTGGTAAAAATACCAACTTTGGGGTTCTTCAAGATAGAAGTTTGGGATTTTTTTTAGATTTTGTCTTGTAATTTATTGGTTATATCATGATATTTCCATAAGAATCGGTCAACTATATCCGATTTTAGCGATATATATCCTGTTTTAGCTGCAAGGGTATATCAACTTCGGCTCCGCCCGAAGTTAGCTTTCCTTTCTTGTTATACCCTTGCAGAGGGTATTATACGTTTGATGCTATTATAGGCTTCGATTCGCTAACGCGAGCAGGAGTAGCATTGGACCTAGACAACAGCGTAATGAAATACGCAGAAGTCACTGAAAAGCTCAAATTTTTTGACTGTCAGAATGTCAACTTCACAAAAATCGATGACATAGTGGAGCCAAGTTCGGCTAAAGCCGACTTCAAAAAAATTATTCTGAAAAGAATCAAGGTGTTTTCGACCTCTAAGGAGGCGCTCACCTTCAACACATCGGTCATCGCTACTATTCGAACTAGCAGGCAGATTGGCCTATAGGACGACGCCTCATCCCTTGGTTTCCCTGGTTTTAGTAGCAGCAGGAGCTTCTGCACCTTCCACCTGGTGGGAAAGGTGCCTTCGCGGATGCATCTGTTGTACAGCTCCGCAAAACTTCCCGGCTGCAGTGCCAGAGCCAGTTTCAGGGCTCGGTTAGGAACCGAGTCCGGGCCGGGTGCTTTGTTGGGGGCCAGGCCTCTCCCTATGGCCAGAACTTCCTCTTCCGTTACCTCCTCCGCCATTTCATTGTCTGCTGGGGGGGTGGGAAGCTGGGTGACCTGGTTGCCGGCTGGGAACAGCGCTTGCACTATGGACCTTAGAACGGTCGGGTCAGTGGGGGACTGACTTCCTGCGCGCAGCCTCTTCACCACTATCCGGTACGCGTTGCCCCATGGATTTTCCTCCGCCGAGTCACACAACTCCAGGAAGCATTTCCTTTTACTGTCTCGGATGGCCACCTTCAATTCTTTGCGCCGGTCCTTGAAGGCTTGGTGCCGCTCCTCAAAGGCGTCGCTGCCTCTCGCTCGCTGCATAAGCCTCCTTGCTCTCATGCACCCAGCTCGGATGGAGCCAATCTCCCCGCTCCACCAGTAAACAGGAGCGTGGTTTCTGCGGTAGCGGCTTCTCCGCTGCATGCTCGCCATGCACGCTGCATCAAGCTTAGCTGCAAGGGTGTCAGCCATTTCGTTGGAACTACGAGTGACGAACCTGTCTACTCCAAGTTATACCTCTATCCTATGGGGGCAGCAGACTTTGTAAACAATGAGATCAAAGGGCTGCTGCAAAATGGCATAATCAAGCCGTCCAGATCCCCATACAATAGCCCTACCTGGGTGGTTGACAAAAAAGGGACTGATGATAATGGCAGCAAGAAGAAGCGATTAGTAATCGACTTCAGGAAGCTGAACGAGCGAACAATCGCCGATCGCTACCCCATGCCGAGCATACCCATGATTCTAGCAAACTTGGGGAAAGCCCAAGCCCAAATTCTTTACCACCGTAGACCTGAAGTCAGGGTACCACCAAATATACCTGGCTGAAAAGGACCGAGAGAAGACCTCGTTCTCAGTCAATGGTGGGAAATACGAATTCTGCCGACTACCCTTCGGCGTAAAAAATGCAGGGAGCATTTTCCAAAGAGCCATCGACGATGTGCTGCGGGAAGAAATCGGCAAAATATGCTACGTCTGATTTTAAATTACCGTTTGACTTAACCACCGACGCCTCAGCGAGTGGAATAGGCGCGGTACTATCCCAAAATAAAAGACCTATTACCATGATTTCACGCACGCTAAAAAAATGCGAGCTGAACTACACCATCAACGAAAGAGAATTGTTGGCGATAGTCTGGGCAATAGGCAAACTCCAAAATTACCTATACGGTAACAATGAGGTACGGATCTTTACAGAGCACCAGCCTCTCACATATGCGGTATCCGACAAAAACACCAACGCTAAGAACAAGCGATGGAAAGCGTTTATTGGCGAGAACAACGGGAAAGTGTTTTACACACCCGGAAAACAAAACCTGGAAGCTGACGCACTGTCGAGGCAACCCCTGAATTACTCAGAGGCTGAGGCCCAGTCTGACGCGGCTACGGTGCATAGTGAGCTTTCACTTTCGTACACCATAGAGACCACAGACAAACCTCTGAACTGTTTTAGAAACCAAATTATTTTGGAGGAAGCAGGCCAACCGCTTCGGCGAGATTTCATAGTCTTCGGAAATAGAACTCGCCATATCATTAATTTTAATAACAAGGACTCGATTGTTGAATCCGTTAAGGAGATCATTAACGCCAACGTTGTGAACGCAATTCATTGTGCAACATGCTTTGAGGCAGGAATTTCCTGCGACAAAATTTTGGCATTGTAAAACCTTTGTCAGTGACATAACCAACGCTAATGAACAGATGGAGATCACTAACACAGAGCACAATCGCGCCCATAGGGCTACCCAGGAGAACGCAAAACAAATTCTCCGGGATTACTACTTCCCGAACATGTCCAAATTAGCTAGCAAAGTGGTCGCAAATTGCAAAGTCTGCAATAAAGCCAAATACGACCGCCATCCCAAGAAACAGGAATTAGGAATTACGCCTATCCCATCATACGTTGGGGAACATTTTTTCGACCGACAAAAAAATCTTAACTTGTATTGATAAATTTTCCAAATTCGCTGTCGTACAGCCCTTAGCTTCTAGGGCAATAATAGATGTACGAGCACGCATTCTCCAACTGGTAAATTTTTACCCTAACACCAAGACCATATACTGCGACAATGAGGCCTCCTTTAACTTTGAGACAATCACATCATTGCTGCAAAACCAATACAGCATCGATGTTGTCAATGCGCCACCGCTACACAGTAGCTCCAATAGCCAAGTAGAGAGATTTCACAGTACCCTGGCGGAAATTGCCAGATGCCTCAAGATTGATAAAAAAAATTGAGGATACTGTGGAACTAATATTGAGGTCTACTTTAGAATACAACAGGTCGCTACATTAGGTTACTGAGTTTAGGCCGGTAGAGGTCATCCACGCCACCAGCGATGAGATGAAGCTGGCAATTAAAGCCAAGATTGACAAGGCACAACTTAAGATACACCATAGAATGGCCAGGAGCCTTGTTTTTTTGGGCTCAGTCCTTACAGCCGTGGCGAGTACACCCGACGGGGATGATCTGAATAGAATTAACACCAATCAAGCATCGCTTATCGAAGCTAATAATAGACAGGTTATAATTAACACAGAGACACGGAAACACATCAATCTACTTACAGACACAGTAAACAAGATCCTCAGGGAGAAAAAGGACGGGCTTGTTGATTCAGGTCATTTGTTCGAAACACTACTAGCCAGAAATAGAATGTTAATATCTGCAATCCAAAATTGTATGTTCACTATCACGCTTGTTAAAAATAATATTCAATTTAAATTTTAATAATAATTTTTAATAATTTAATAATTTCAATCATAATGACCTAAAGGCTATTTTTGACAAACAGCTCACGGAGGTCCCAATAATTAGCCTTATGGATGTATCTAAGATTAAGATTTTTCAAAATAATGTTCTTGTCCACGTTATAGTCCAGTATCCTAGAGTTAAGCGTATTTGTAAAAAAGTCTTGCTCTTCCCTGTCGCACACTACCATACTATGCTAAAAATAGAAGACAACATCGTGGCGGATTGTGCTTCTACCAACTTGGCCACATTTTGCAAAAAGGCGTCTCACGACACCTGGAACCCCTTACAATTGTGGACGATGGAGTAATAATCATCAACGAGAAACTACCGAGGATTACCATCGATGGCGGTCCCGCAACAACCATAGTTGGGACCCACCTCATCACCTTCGAGAGAAAGGCGGTGATCAACGAGTCCGTGTATTTGAACCTCAACTCCACCGTGAATAAGAGCCCGGGTATTGCGTCCACCCCCTTAATTAACATCACGGGACACGATCACATACTGAGTCTGCCAATGTTACAGCGGATGAACGAGCATAACCTGCGTTTAATGCAGGAGCTTAGAGATGACGTGTCGGCTGGAGGTTCCCCGAGGATTTGGTTCGCCGCAGGAGTCGCCGTCAGCCTCACACTATGCGGCTTGGTCCTGCTCCAACAACACTGCAGGCGCAAACGAGAGGCAGCCCAGCTACAAAAGTCCATCGACGAATGGGCTGTCACCGAGGACGGCGTCCAATTTAAGGGAGGAGTAGTTAACAACCAACTCCCAGCTTAGGCTGAGCAGGCCAATTCTTATTCCCCTTATCAATATTAATCATTTCTTATTATTATTATTATTACACTTTTCTCTCATGCATGGTCCACCCTAAATTAGGTCCACCTTGTTGGCCCCAGGCTGAGCCAGCACATTGTACCATTCCGAGCCGTGGCTCCTTTTCATTGGCTGGCAGCGATCGTATGACTTCTGCAAAATGTGCAAGGTCAGCGGTCTGCCACGGTCATCTGGCTATGCATGAGCTTTTGTTAATTCTTAAGTTTTAATTTGGATTTGAAATAAAGAGCACTAGCTCAATTATAAAACTCCGGCCTTAGCCGCTACATTTATTCTACTTATTGAATTTGGTTATCGTGCATTAAGGGCCATAATAACGGGGATAAGTATCTCCCACCGTAAACTTCAGATGAAGGAAGGAAGTCGAATACACCAATACCCAACCAACCGGCTCTACCCGTGCCACGAAGGCACCGCCAGCTGGCACAAATAATTAAATAATTTGCATACTCGCTAGCAGGCCAGGCTCGGGAGTTGGTGGACTGTCGCCTCCGATACACCAGGGAAACGCCGTGCATACGCGAGTCTGGTTCGGGAGATAGCTACTGACTGTCGCCTCAGCTACACCAGGAAGATACCGCGAATACGCGCTAGAGAGTCTGATTCGGGAGTTGCCGGTGGTTTTAATCCCCTCCTACGCTTGGGTATATCACGGACACGCGCTAGCGCATCAGGATTGATAGTTGCAGTCAAAGACTGCGCGTCGCATACGCGCATACGCGCTGGCGAGCACGGATCAGAAGTTGCTTGGCTGGTATTCGGGGTTTTCCCGATCGGTTTCCTAACTGGGCGTGAGTTCATGAGTCGACCTATTCTTGTCTCGATTTCAGGAGTCTGTAAGGCATATGCCAGACTTGCTCTTTCCTCGTAGCAAGGCTACCTGCCGCGGTCGGGAATGGCCCAACTCGACTCTGATACCCTGGGTTTTTAGAGGAACCATCCTACAATGGATCCTTTCCTAGCTGATCCTTTATTTTTTTTTGTATACCGGACGTAAGTTCACAAGCCGGCCTATCCTTGTCTTGCAGGATCACGCCTGTTCGTCGCGATTTTAGTATAGAAATAGAATGGTAATGGAGTCGGAATGGAGTCGGTAAGGCGTACGCCAGACTTTTCCTTTTCTCACTTCGTAGCAAGGCTACCTGCCGTGGTCGGAAATGGCCCAACTTGACTCTGACTCCCTGGGTTTTTAAGAAGATCCGTCCTGAAACGGATTCTTTCTTATCTCGTCCTTTATGCTCTACTCCTCTTTAGCTGTCGGACTCTCTAAAGGCGGCCCTTCAACTCAAGCTACAGGGTCTTTTTAGGAAACTCTCTAACACTTGAATGTTGGACTCTCCAAAGGTGGTCTTACGTTACGAGCCTTCTAAAAAGACTCGATTCGCTCCAATCTTTATATACTGATTAGAGCGCCTGCTCCTGGATTCTGCTCCTGCAGTTACTTCCAAGATCACGCTTTTTTTCCGTTGGCGGGTCGCCGTCCGTGTCTCCTTGGCTTTTCGGCCACGGACGTCTGCTGATGCGGTACACTGGAGGCTTTCAGGGCCCGCTGCACTTTGCATCGCATCCCCCGTCGCTCCTAGCTCCCTCGCTGCTGCTAACCTTGCCGCACATTCTAAACACGGCTGCGCGGCATGCTGCTCCCGGAACCGTTACGTTCCATGTTGATTCAGTCTTCCCACAGATTGGCAGCACTCTGCCCCTCATCTCTTCTTCTGTCCCGCGGCTATGCTCCTGGACTTCACTTTCCCCCCCAGCCCACCCCCCCCCAACCGTGAGCCCACTTCAGAACAGTGTTTTTTACGCCGTTTAAGCGCAATCCGAAAGAGTTTCTGAGTCGATTCGTGACCGTCAACAAAACATGGATCCGCTGGTACACACCTGAGACCACGGAACAGTCGTTACAGTGAACTTCACCCGGCGAACCTGCGCCAAAGAAGGCGAAAACTGTCCCACCGGCCGGTGATGCCATCACCGAAGGTGATGGCTACCGTTTTTTGGGATTCACAAGATGTGATATACATCGACTACCTCGGTCACAGGGCTATACTGTGTCGAATTATTATATATCTATGTCGCGGAACGGATTAGGGCTATCGATAGTTAGTCAAGTTCAAACTTAGCGCCGCTAGAAGTCAGTATTATATGAGCTTTGGCATTTGAGTTTATTGAATTCGGTCTCACCGAATCGCATAAAGAGCAAACAATATTTTGGCGGATCAATTAGACCGATTTGCGTCATCACAAGGTGTTCAAGCATTGAACACTATTATATATACAAATTCTTAAGTTAGAGTTTCAAGGGATCGGACCGATGAAATAAGAGACAAACAGCATGGTCTAAAACCGATCCCCTGCAGCCTAACACAAACACCTACATAAGTGGTGCGCTTATCGCACTTGAGAAAGGGTCGCATAGCATGTCAGCGTGCAGTGCGTTGATAAGTAGTTTTAAATAGATTTAAGATTTTCATGTATCTTACTTACTAGAGAACTTTACCAAATACAATCAGTTTTCAAAAAGAACTCATTGGAGTAAGACCTCTTATCACAAGGAGAGGGAAGAGAAACTTCGGTATTTTAGGCAGAGAACTTAGTAACTTTAAGAGCTAAGTAGCTGATGTAATTCTTTCAGAATAAAACTAACCGAACTCCAACTATTGTCCAGTACACTAGAGTGTTTGTTTAAATGCATTCCCCGTGATCGGCCAAGCGGCGACAATCTATATCAAAAGGCACACAATTCCAAATTTGGAGCAATAATATTTTGGTACCAAAATTATTATGTGTGGTTTTGGTTACATTTGTCGTACCTTTATTAATCGGCAATGAACTTCAGTGGCATGATCTTAGAAGCACTCACTCCAGCCCGTAGGTGTGTTTTTATTTTCAAGTATTGTTCAGGACTTAAAGGGGGATCCAAGCAGCCCTCCAGTCAGGGTGTAAAGTTGACGTTGGCATGCTCCACGTGCGTCGTGGCCAGGCAGTCGCCATGTATGATGACTTCAAGACCATACACGGGTAGCTTATGGAATAAGCCAGCTGGGTATCCATCCAGTATCCAGTATAAATTCCCGTGTTGATACTGTTAATCGTTTTTTGTTTTATTTGATCTTATCAGCGTTAACAGACATAAACCAATAAAAGCAAGGGCAGCCAGATCTTACAGTTGACATTAACTTTAGATTCCTAGGAAATTAAATAATTTTACAATTCAATTTCAAATCTTATCTTCATAATCTTACTTTTCGTCGGCCTCCCTCGAGTGTCAAAGTAGAAAAGAAAGCTCGGTCACAGCTTCTAAGCAAGGAATTATTGGGTTTTAGTGACTCTTCGTTTTCCTCATCCACGGGAATGTAAATAAGGAGTCGCGAGTTAATGATCGCTTTCATGTCATCTGTGGTCCAGTGAACTTGTCAAGATCTTCGAACGCCTTTCGAAATTCTGTGCTAGTACTTGAAAGTTTTTGCCGATGTCACTCCAGAATTCCACTGGGCCTCTCTCGTTGGGCCATTAAGCTACGCATAGATGGAATACAGGAGTCAGTAGGTAATGAATACGCAAAATGAATACGTCATATCCTTACAGGAGCGTCATATCCGAGCAAGGGTGAACTTCACCTTTGGTATCCACCATGGTCGTAATTCGTTGACAACTGTCGCGGTCGTCCCTCTTAACCAGGTCGACATTTCCAGGAACGATGAACACTCATGCAAAGTTCTTCAATTGCGTATGCAAAGCTGGCATGATTAGCACAGCGTGTGCCCCTCCTTGACGATGGGCCCAGAACTATCACGTGCTTCATGGCTCAACCAGTTATTGAGAATTTCGGGTCGCCTAAATTGCATTCTCAGCGTGGCGGTTATCTTCGGAACACATTTCGCATGCAGCATAAGACTTCAAACTGCGCTCTTGGCTGGTCTTGCCAAGGCATGCCAACTGTCTTCCTGCTAAAAAAGTTCCTGGGGGGCCCAGCACACATAGACAGAAACACCAATTTTGTGGAAAAAACTCTAATTTTAAAGATCCAGTCTTAAATTTTTGCATGTGCATTATTATGCATTATGAGCATTATTATTTATTTGGAATTCCGTTATGGATTTTTTTGGAATTGACCACGCATAAGCCCGCAGCCCCTCATCACAGTGGACGAAAATAAATACATATGTATATAAAGATAACATGTTAATAATTAATATTATAAAAATTCCCATCTGACTTTATTTTTTACATATTATAAAGACTATATTATAAAGTAAAGAACTTGCTTTAATTATTTTATTATTTTAATGCGACACCCGCCCAAATAATTTCAAAAAAAAGAAGTTTTATTTTATAAATAATAATTTGTATATTACTATTATGCGCTTATCGCACTTAAGAAAGGGTCGCATAGCAGGTCAGCGTGCAGTGCGTTGACAAGTAGTTTTAAATAGATTTAAGATTCTTATGTATCTTTCTTGTAAGAGAATTGTAAAAAATAAGAACAGTTTCCATTGAGACATTGAGACTCATTGAGACACCCTGACGTTTTCCCCCCTGTAGTAAGAGACTCAGTTTTAAAAAACTGGCACCTATGAGTGGCTGCAGAAATATAAAAATTCTCAGCCCAAGGTAGCTAAAAAACAAGAAAGGAAAGCTAACTTCGGGCGGAGCCAAAGTTGATATACCCTTGCAGCTAAAACAGGATATATATCGCTAAAATCGGATATAGTTGACCGATTCCTATGGGAATATCATAATATAACCAATAAATTACAAGACAAAATCTAAAAAAAAGGCCAAACTTCTATCTTGAAGAACCCCAAAGTTGGTATTTTTACCAAATACCATTTCCGATCGTTCAGTTATATGGCAGCTATAAGATATAGTAAGCCGGTCCATATGAAACTTGATAAGTCGTATTATTTTTCCAAAAATAGAATTCATAGAAAATCCCAACTTTCTAGCTCGAAAAACACTGAAGTTATGCCATTTCCGATCAATCAGTTATATGGCAGATATAGGATATAGTCGGCTGATTCTTATAAAATTTGGCATGTAATTTGGCAAATAATATTATTTTGCCAAAACTAGCATTCGTACAAAATCTGAACTCTGTAACTCTAAAAACACCAAAGTTATACCATTTCCGATCAATCAGTTATATGGCAGCTATAAGATATAGTCGGCCGATCCCGGCTGTTCCGACTTATATACTGCGTGCAAAGGAAAGAAGGGTGTGTGCAAAGTTTCAAGACGATAGCTTTAAAACTGAGAGACTAGTTTGCGTAGAAACAGACAGACGGACAGACAGACGGACAGACGGACATGCTTATATCAACTCAGGAGGTGATCCTGATCAATAATATATATACTTTATAGGGTCGGAGATGTCTCCTTCACTGCGTTGCACACTTTTGACCAAAATTATAATACCCTCTGCAAGGGTATAAAAATTCAATTAACCAAACATGCCCGATGTGCCAAATGCCCGGGCATCAATTAGTTTATTTCTAGAAATTTAAAGCATTAAGTCCACAGGAAAGAATGGACGTTGTTAAAAAATGGAACTGGTGCCACTTATGTTTAAAGCACAGTTCTGATACTAAGTTTAATAGCTGCACTATGGTCCAAAAGTCGGATTTTTTGGCATAAAGTCGAAATTTTTATGTTAATGTTTTGTATTTTTGGTTTTAAATTCTTAAAGTTAATACATCATACTTCTAAAAACTTAAATAATAAATCTTTAAAAGCTTCACTGAAGCTTTGTATGAGCTTTCAAAATCATGCAATCGATCAGCTGTTTAGAATATGGTAATTGGCGGCAAATTCTTTTGTTTACGTTTGTGGGTGCAATTAAAAATTATCTGTCCAAACAAAATCAGGTTAATAATGGAAATTGAAGATCAAGGTGTGTAGTATTCACTGTATATTGTACATTTATGTTTAGTTTTACTATTTGAGCTGTGTTTAATGTCCAATTTATGTGTATTTTTGTAGAAAATTAACATGCGTCCCCTGTGTTTCGTGGATAAAAAAAAAACGACCCCAGGTCTGCCGACAAAAACTAACAACGTCAGTTTGTTCACATAAATGTCGTTTTTCAACGCTAATTAACACATTTTCCCCGTTCGTCCCCCTTTTCTTACAAATCCACAATATTCAGGGACGTTCGAGTTTAACCATAGCGATCTTTTCGATATTTGGCGCAGCAACAATCGCAAAATATCCATTGTGTCTGATTGGATTTACGAAAAACTGAGCAAATATCACATAGAAGATAGGAAAAGATTAGATATAAATAAAAAAATAAGTCATTTTGAATCCTTTATAAAAGAAAAACTTCCCAAATGTAACTATATGGTCGATCGATTTAAGTCAAAGCATGCTAAATGGATGTCGTCAAAAATATCAATTTCTTTAAAAGAAAGTAAGACACCACAACAACCTGGACGCCCAACGTTGTCGTATACAAACGCAGGTCCAAGATTGAAAAGGAAATTGGCATCTGAACTAGCAAATGAAAAAGGTCATGAAACAAATTTGCTTATGCATGCTGCAGCAGTTTCCGCTAAGAAGCAATGCAATAGGAACCTGGCTCTGGTCCTTCAAGAAACCATTACAGCACCTGAAAACACAACGGAGTTAAGAAAGCAACTTCAAGTGCAAAAACCGAGTCAACTTACACCAAATGAAGCTCTAGCTTACATTTTGGAAAATTCTTTAACCAAACAGCAATATGTCAACACTAGGGCTTTGAACATAAATCATCACAGCTATATTTATCCTAGTTACAATCAAGTGATAGAAGCTAAAATGCAGTGTCGACCTATGGGTATAGAAGTTACAGAAACTTTTGCTCAAGTTTCACTACAAAACCTTTTGAATCATACTGCACAGCGACTAATTCAAATGCAGTCCGATGTTTTCAAGCAATTTCCTGATAGTTCTGAACTCAAATTAATTTGCAGTTATGGCTTTGATGGGTCAACTGGACAAAGTGCGTACAAGCAGAAGTTTGAAATACAAACACCTGACGTACAGCTTTCAGATCACTCATTGTTTGTTACTTCTGTTATACCCATAAAAATGATTGACTCATTTCAGCGAAACATCTGGGTTAACAGAACACCGCAGTCTATTCGATTTTGCAGGCCGCTAAAAATTCAATTTGTTAAAGAAACTAGTGATAACATAATTATGGAAAAAAATCAGCTAGACTTTCAAATTGATAATCTGAAAACGTTTTCCTATAAACTCGATGAGGCTTATGATGTGGCAGTAACCTTTAAAATGCATATGACACTCATTGATGGGAAAGTACTAAACGTACTAACTGGTACTAAATCAACTCAATGTTGTCCAATTTGTGGTGTCACCCCAACAAAAGTACTGGAAATCAAAGATTTTTACTCGAAAACCTTTACCCCCAAGCTTGAAGCTTTACATTTTGGGGTGAGTCCTCTACATGCTTGGATCAGGTTTCTAGAATTTGTCCTAAATATATCATATCGAATGGAAATACAAAAATGGCATGTAAAAGGTGATGACAAGATTAAAGTAATGGCTCGCAAAAAACATATTCAGGAAACGTTTTGGAATGATATGGGTCTTCGAATAAGCATGCCGAAACAGAATGGCAGCGGCAACAGCAATGACGGTAATACAGCAAGAAGAGCTTTTGCAAAATGTGAACAACTATCATCCATAACCGGCTTTGACGAAACCCTTTTAAATAACCTCCACGTTATATTAGTAGCAATTTCCTGTAACCACTATATAAACTCTGAAAAGTTTCGAATTTTTTGTAAGAAAACGTTTGACTTATATATGCATAAATACCCGTGGTACCCAATGTCACCAACAATTCACAAGGTATTAGTCCACGGTTTTCAAATAAATAATTCGACGTTGGTTACACTAGGGTGCTTAGGCGAAAATGCTTCAGAGGCACGGAATAAAATCTACAAAAAAGACAGACTCTCACACGCAAGGAAAAATAGTCGAATCAATACTATGACTGACCTTTTCCACAGGGCGATAGATTCTTCGGATCCTTTACTATCTAGTATTTGTTTAAAGGAAAGAGAAAGGAAAAACATAAAAAAACCTCTTCCTAAAGAAGTATTAAGTCTTCTGGAGTTGCCGTCTGCCGAAAACAAAAACCCAAATGAAAAAGAATTGGATGTGCAATCTGATTCTGATTCTGATAAGGACCTAAACGAAGGATGCTCTATAGAACTAGAAGAAGAAGCAGAAGAAGAAGAAGAAGACTATGTTTAAAACAAAAACCAATTTATTTATTAAAATTTATTACACATACATAAATGTAAGTAACTCATCTGAATCTTAATTTTTAAAAATAATACTAGGAATTATTTAGTATGGGAGGCAAAAGAAGGCATGGTCGCATAGACTCAAAATTTATTTTGCTTACTCTTCTTAAAAAGAAAAAATAGTGTGCAAAATTTGAGGTCTGTAAGTCAATTTTCAGAGTTTATGCCAAAAAAATTGAATTTTGGACCATAGTGAGCTGGTTAGAAGGCTCGTTTTGCCATAGAAATAATCACCATAGCCTGATCCACATAAACAAGGGAATAGTGAATACGTGCATGACTTCTGAACAAGTGTTGTTGGCCACCGCTTATGTTCAAATAAAGGGTCAATATGGTGAATTAAAAAAGTTCAGAGCTTTGATTGACAGTGGGTCACACAGAACTTTAATTTCTTAAAAGGCAGCTCAAAAATTAAAATTACCTATAATAAAATCTCCCACACAAATAAGTGGAGTATCACAAAAGGATGTCTGTGTTTCAAATCACAAATTAAAATTGAAAATCAAAAATAATAGTAAATATTCAAAAGAATTTATCACAAACGCAAATATTATACTAAATTAAATCAAACTCTTTCCACAAATAAAATAAATATTAATAAATCTAATTGGAAAGGCTATTATTAACCTAATAATTGGTGCAGATTTCTATCCACAAATTATTATGCCGAAGATAGTAAAAAGGGTGTTTAGGTGAGGTGCCGTTATGCCGCTCAGCTGAGCTTAAGAGCGCATCCGCGCTCGCCCCTCTATGCAATCTCGCTCTTTCGTCGGCCGCCGTCGATCGTCCGTTTATTATTTTCTAAGTTAAGTTTAGTCTCTAATAAGCAGCGAATAAAGCTGAATGCGTATAACCCGACGGCGCCCCTGACTTCTTATTTCTTATTTTCATTTCTCCTGGCATCGTTTGCGGCAGCAACGCCCGCCTTCAATAAAAAGGTTTACTTCTCGGACAAAAAACGATTTTCGGATGCATCGTGTCAGTTCGCACAAGATCCAATCCCATTAAAAAATCAATTATTTCTACAGTCTTGGTAAATAAAATCCAAGATTGGAGGAAAGAAAGAGGAAAAATGTGGAACCTTCAAGACACAAATGCAAGGGTAAACAAATGCAAGGGTGATCAAGAATATATATACTTTATAGGGTCGGAGATGTCTCCTTCACTGCGTTGCACACTTTTGACCAAAATTATAATACCCTCTGCAAGGGTATAAAAAGAGTTTAAAAATAGAAAAGAATTTCAAGTTGTCCGACAAAAATACAAAATCTGTTATTTATCGTGGTGTCCGTTGGGGAAACATAAAATATTTCAAGAAGATAGGAACAAAAATAATAGTGAACAATTTCAATTTCGTAATTTTAAAGTGTTATATAATAATTTACTTAATTTATGCATGAAGGAGTTATATAAAAAATTTTCTATTTTCAATTTATTTTTTTTTTTGCGGTCTTTCAGAATTATGAAATGGCTTGTGCATCAAAGAGCATCAGCTAGCATTCCTGTAGTCATCATAATGCTTAGAGGCCCAGACGACCGAGGGGCGCTCCAGAAACGATTAATTAGTATATATTAAGCTAATTTTAATTTATAAAGCTAGGAGGAGTTAGTAAGGAAATTACAGGAAAGAGATGTTGTAGCGTAGAGACCATTATAGTTCGAACATAAGACCCTAAAAGGGTCTTGCTATGCATATGTCGAACTACAATGGCTAAGGAATTCTGAAATTCTACGAATAGATCGGCAATTTCCTGATCATTGGTCGCAGATGAATACAGGACAGGAAGAGGTGGAAGGTTGGTCAGTGGGGTAGTATATGGGGATATGGGGGTCGATATGGGGAAGTTTCAGTACTAGGCTGATGTTCTTGTACGAAAATGTTCTCCCAAAAACTGGGTGGACAAATCGTCTTGAACATCAGCGGGGCACCCGAATCTTGAAAGAAGACGTGCGCCTTAAATATGTATATTAAAATTTATGTATGTCCTCCACCTTTATACCGGTTTAACTTTTCGCTTTGATATAAGCAAAGATATCAATCTCTGAAGTATCAGGGGCAAGTCGAGAAACAAATATATGTTTCTATGGAGGAATCACCTGTAAGGGTTTTGGTGTCGCAGGTACGAGAAATGCAGCATCAGTCGGTGCCGGTGGTCCGGACTATGGAATACCCTTTTTGGTGACTCTGACGGGGGTTTCATTTGCTAGAACCTGTGTGAACCACTTGAAGGGATACCACAGAGGACATATCAGACAATTGCTCATTTTCCTTGAGAAATTCGGACGGCGAATTGTTCTCAGATCTAGCCCTTGGGGTGGCCAAAGATATGAGCGGCTGCGTAATTGACGATGGAGTACACTGAGGCAGATCACAAACAGCGGATTTCTTACGCTTAGGGACTCAGTTAGTAGCTGAAGGCTGCTAAACGGAGAGTAAAGCGCACAGAGTTGGTCATTGATTTTACAAAAACTAGTGATCAACTCTTTAAATCCATTCTTAGTCTGTCTCATGAACGACCTTATTTCATCACGATTACATCACGACAATTTTCACAACTATTATGTAAGCCAGACCTAAGGGAAATGGCATCCGAAACTGATGGAACCATATAGGAGCATCCCAGGAAACGGATGGCTGACAAGCCGCTGCAAGGGAGCGGCTCTCCAGGACATTAGGACATCCAGCGAAGGTTTTGTCCGGGCCAAAATACAGGGGCTTACATGTTACAGCTCTAAGCCCCGCCAAGATGGGAAAACTCGCGCTACATAAGGATGCTACGGAGCTTGGTTGCGGATGCAAGAGGCAGATCGCCGGTGGTCATTGGAGGGGACTTCAACGCCTGGTCCCCGGAGTGGGGAAGCCGAGCACCGAACGAGAGGGGCACCAGTTTCCTGGAACACTTCGCGGCACTAGACGTGGTTTTGTCCAATAGAGGCCAAAAGCTGACGTACAGCAAGGCAGGGCGTGGATCTATCATCGACATCACCTTCGTTAGCAGCGCACTAATAAGGAGGTGCAACTGGGAGGTCAGCGACGCTTTTACTTTCAGCGACCACCAGGCAATACACTTCAGCCTTGGAGGGTAAGTAGGAAACGAATTCCCAAGGTGACAGGACCGAAATGGAAGGACACGCGTTTGGATCGAGAAGCACTCTCAGTAACCCTGCAGACGCTGGACCGGACTTCATCATCCTCCCCGCAGGGAGCAACGGAAAAACTCTCAGGATCACTAGCACATGCTTGCGACTGTGCCATGCCTAGGAGGAAACCCAGCAGAAGAGGAGCACCAGCATACTGGTGGAACCAAGACATCCAACAACTAAGGACCGCCTGCCTGCGGGCAAGAAGACGCTTCCAAAGGGCAAGAAGCTCAGAGGACCTAGCCACCAGAACGGAGGAGTTCAAGGCAGCTAAGAGGGCCTTGAAACTGGCTAAAAAAGCAAGCAAACGTGAATGCTTTAAAAAAATCTGTGACGAGGCGGAAGTGGACCCATGGGGCACAGCCTACAAGGTCGTCATGAAAAGGATTAAAGGGCAAAAACACCTTAGACCAACATGCCCTACCCCATTAAGGAAAATAGTGGAGGCTCTGTTCCCGAAGCACACGCCAAAAAGAGAGACTATACCAGCCGATGATGGGAAGCCGTGAACGCCAGTTACGGAGGAGGAGATCCGGAGCTACGCGAAAAAGATTAAGGCCGAAAGGGAACAAGGCGACAGACGACCCATCCGGATTCAGGCCCATATGTCTCCTAGACACGGTAGGAAAAGTCCTCGAGATGGCCATAGCTACTCGCGTCTCGAAATTCGCTGAGGCCAATGGAACGCTATCGGTCAGCCAGTACGGCTTCCGTAAGGGGCGCTCCACGGTGGACGACATCAAAGCCGTGACCGATCGCAGCCATCGCGGGAACTCGGTGGAAATGGGGAGATAAGGAGTATCGCGCGATGGTAACACTAGACATCCGCAACGCCTTCAACTCGGCTAATTGGACACGTATCCAACGAGCCTTGTTCTTGGCAGGCACTCCTAGATACCTGCAACTAATTTTATCCAGCTACCTTTCAGATAGGACACTGCTGTACGACACGGACGAAGGACCAAAATCCTATGAGGTGACTGCGGGGGTACCGCAAGGATTGGTCCTCGGGCCACTTCTTTGGAACATAATGTACGACGAAGTACTCAGGATCCAACTACCGGGATGTAAACTAATCGGCTTCGCGGACGACCTGGCGCTGCTCGTGGTGGCGAAGGAAACCAAGGACGTGGAAACCAATGCGAATGAAGCAATACGGAGAATTTCAACATGGATGTCTGACTCTGGACTGGACCTAGTAGCACATAAAACGGAGGCAGTTCTCTTCACGAGCAGGAAGAAGGTGGAGTACATTACCATCCAAGTGATGATTACCAGGCAATTGCTACATCACGTCGAAGGAGGCAATTAAATACCTAGGGGTAATGCTGGACAACAGGATGTCTACGGAGCGCACGTGGAGTACTCCAACATAAACGCGGCAAGGATCCAAGGAGCACTCTCAAGGATGCTGCCAAACGTGGGAGGCCCAAAGGAAGGCAGGAGACGTCTTCTAGCCAGTGTCGTCACGTCTGTCTTTCTGTACGCAGCGCCGATATGGGCTGCGTCAGTCAGAAGACAACAGGGGCTTAAGAAAAAGCTAGGGGCATCGTACCGACTAGCGGCCCTACGCGTCATATCCGGACTTAGAACCATATCCGAGGAAGCCGCCCTCGTTCTAGCCGGAATGATTCCCATTGATATACTGGCAAATGAATCGGAGGAAATCTACGCATCCAATCGGCAACGGGGAAGGAATTCATCCCGAGAGGCCATCAGGAGGTCAGCCCGACAAGCGCCATTATCCTCATGGCAGGAGAGGTGGGATTCAACAACCAAAGGAAGATGGACACACAGGCTAATACCAAACATCCAGGAGTGGACCGGAAGAACCAACGGTCAGGTTAGTTACCAGCTTACCCAGTTTTTTACAGGTCACGGGGGGTACAGAAAATACCTCCATAGATTCGGACACGACGAAAGTCCAGTGTGCCCCAACTGCCCAGGAGCAGACGAGGACCCAGAGCACATTTTGTACAATTGAAGGAGATATCGTGCCGTCGTCGGATCGCTACCAGATCCGGAGCAGCTGGTGGAATACATGTGTAGCTCACAGGAGCAATGGGACTGGGTAAGCCAGTTGATAGCTTATACACAGGGCGACTTAAGAAGACTTGAAAATGAACGTCGCTTAAGGGAGAAAGCCTAGATTAGGCAACCCTTCCCCGCAAAATAATACTTTGCAGTGATACCGCGGGGTCTGTGGTGTGTGCGGGGGTGTCTTTAGTACGTAGGCGCTGGATAGACATGCCGGTGAATCGTGCATGCTATTGGTAGGGGCCAATAGTATCTAGGATAGATTTTCGCCTCAATGGCGCAATCCACAAAAAAAAAAAAAAAAAAAAACACCGATAACAACCTGCAGCGAGCTGGATGCATACGTAGATAGCTTCACCTCCACAATAACTGAAGAGAGCTACGCCACCTCAGCGCCAATCTGGTCACCCACCCAATAGAAGGGCACCAATAATAACCCGGAGGCAAGGGCCCTACTGAATCTAAAAAGGCACCTCAGAAGGCAATTCATTTTGTCAGGCGATCCTGCAACTAAGCAGCGTCTAACCCGCCAAAAGTACATCGATACCCTGCTGGAGGGAGCTGGCCCGGATAACTGAAGCGATTTTTCGATATGGAAGCTAACGAGAGGAATTAAAAGACAGCCGCTTGTACAATCCCCAATACAAAGCCACACTGGCCGCTGGCTTAAAAACGACTCCGACAAAGCCAACGCTTTTGTGGAACATCTGTCTGCCACCTTCTCTCCTTTTGAACTTCCAGATGCTTCACACCGCGATGAAGTTGCAAACTTCTTACGCGCTCCCTCCCAGCCAGCGCGCCCCATCAGACACACCACGCCGCAAGAAGTCACGCTGCAGTTAAAGGCGCTTAATTTAAAAAAGACTCCTGGACCCGATGGCATCGGCAATCGAGCGGCCACCGAAAGGAGTGCTAGCGCTGGTAAAAATTTTCAACGCCATGCTAAGCCTGGGACATTTTGCAAGACAGTGGAAGCAAGCCCGGATCATCATGATCCCAAAGCCAAGCAAGCCACTATCTCGAATCGACTCCTACCGCCCAATCAGCCTGCAATCTACTTTCTCGAAAGTGTTCGAGCGGATTTTACTCAGCCGACTGTTGGAACTACCACTAGTAGAAGGCCATATTCAAGCCATGGAACATTGCCATATATTGCAGCAGGTCGGCTTGCGTCACTTTTTCTCTAAAACCTGTGATCGACATCGTGCATACCTTCAATGGTGACACTATTAAAAACGCCACCTCTCACTGCTACTTAGGTGTACACCTAGATCACAGGCTCATATGGAACACCCACATCACGACGATCAAAGCCAAATGTGTTCGCAAACTACAAAAGCTCGACTGGCTCATGGGATCCAAAAGCCTCCAGCTTTCGACGAAAGTTTTGCTGCTCAAAGCAATCCTCACGCCAACCTGGACGTATGCGATCGAGGTATAAGGCACCGCATCCAAGCACCAGCTAAACAGGCTGAGGGTAGCGCAGGCACGTGCTGCTCGAAGGGCATCCGGACTTCCCTGGTATGTGACAAACCAGGCCATCCAAAACGACCTACGCCTTGTCACGGTGGGCGACCTCCTAAACCAACACAGCCGACGGTACTCGGACAGGCTAACGAGTCACCCAAATCCACTGGCTAGCAGGCTGGCCGACCCGCAAACTCTTAGGCGTTTAAAGAGATTTCACCCCAGCGATCTGTCTTTCCGTGTTGTTCAATAATATTGTAAACTAATGTAAATAATTGTAAATTATTGTATATAGTCTAGGCCCATATACCATATGTACCATACTCACCCCATCTTCTAAGCGCCCGGTTATGTTCAAATGGTTCTGAACGATTTCGGCGACTACAATAAAATTTAACTTGTTTTAAAAAAACAAAAAGGATAACAGCGACCAACCAATAGCTAAGATAGCGTTCCCACGCTTGACCGTCGCTGTGTGTACATATGGGCTATTCCGGCGGATAGTCAACCAGGACCGAAAAAATTTTTTTTGTATTTTCATAAATAAATATCTAAATTTTCATTATCTATTGGATTCATAGCATATCTCAGCTTTTAAAAAAAAAAACAAGAAAGGAAAGCTAAATTCGGGCGGAGCCGAAGTTGATATACCCTTGCAGCTAAACCAGGATATACATATATCGCTAAAATCGGAAATAGTTGACCGATTCTTATGGGAATATCATAATATAACCAATAAATTACAAGACAAAATCTAAAAAAAAATCCCAAACTTCTATCTTGAAGAACCCCGAAGTTGGTATTTTTACCAAATACCATTTCCGATCGTTCAGTTATATGGCAGCTATAAGATATAGTCGGCCGATCCATATGAAACTTGATAAGTCGTATTATTTTTCCAAAAATAGAATTCTTAGAAAATCCCATCTTTCTAGCTCGAAAAACACTGAAGTTATGCCATTTCCGATCAATCAGTTATATGGCAGATATAGGATATAGTCAGCTGATTCTTATAAAATTTGGCATGTTGTATTATTTTGCAATACCAAAAATAGCAATCGTACCAAATCCGAATTCTGTAGCTTTAAAAATACCGAAGTTATAGCATTTCCGATCAATCAGTTATATGACAGCTATAGGATATAGTCGGCCGATCCCAGCCGTTCCGACTTATATACTGTGTGCGAAGGAAAGAAGGGTGTGTGCAAAGTTTCAGGACGATAGCTTTAAAACTGAGAGACTAGTTCGCGTAGAAACAGACAGACAGACGGACAGACGGACATGCTCATATCAACTCAGGAGGCGATCCTGATAAAGAACTTTATAGGGTCGGAGATGTCTCCTTCACTGCGTTGCACACTTTTGACCAAAATTATAATACCCTCTGCAAGGGTATAAAAAGCCCAAAAAGTCAAAAAATGTAATTTTCACCTTATTTTACTTTTAAAGACATTTTTATGTTTATTTATTTCTCATATGATGTGTTTGCTCTTTTTGTACTAAATCTCTTAATAACAATCTAATACAGGGGTGCCCAGCCCCATTGCTCCCGGAGCTCCTTTGTTGTTGGAATTGCTCGTTATATGGGAAATGAAATTTCATATACGTGTGTGGCTCGTAGCATAGACAAGGGCTAAATACAAAAACAATGTTTCGTTTTTTCGAGTTAAACAACAACAATTGTACAGTGTCTCAGTTTTTCGTACTAATACGAAGGCACTTTGTTTTTGTATTACCGAAAACTTTTCACTGCAAAAAATTACTTTTGGTTGAGATCTCAAATAGAATGGTTAACATCTGAGCTATGAATTTCTTTTATTTAGAACTTTATTACAGTTTTTAATTTTTATTTCATAAATATTTTTGTATTACTTTTTTCCATTGAAAATTGTACTATAATTTTTTTCAGTATACCGACATGACTTGAAACATGAAAAAAAATTTCTAGCTTTAATGTATTGGTAATTTTTTGCATTGGTATTCGAGTTTGCTCTGCCGTATGCTGAGCTTGGGCACCCCTGATCTAATAAGACGATAAAAATTCAAAGAGAGCGAAAAAATGTTCAATTACCTCTTAATTTGTATTTTGATTCTAATCGACAGTATGTATGACGTACGTATAAAAAATAATATTATTTTAAAAAAAATTTTTTTTTTTAACAAGTTTATAAATGTTTTTAGATGGATAAAAGAAGTGACAATTTTTTTTTTTTTTTAAACTTAGTTTGTTTTTATTGGATCACTCTTTATGAGTCTAACAATAAGGTTGCAAATCTTAAAATAATACAATATCTAACAGTTTGTTTTGAACTGAATAGCGACTACGTGGTCCAAATATTTAGCGCTGGATTGGGAGGTCGTTGCGGCGAAGACGAGAACTGCTAGAAACTCGCGTGAGGGCTCTCGCGAGATGATTTGGATATACTGATAGCCTGTTGTAGTACTTTGTTTTGATTTGTGCTATATCTTCTCTGACGAGTGGTATGTGAAGGTCCCTGTGAATGTTTTCATTCCGAACGTACCACGGGGCCCCGGTGATGGTTCTGAGAATTTTTGATTGAGTTCGTTGCATTATATCCACACTGCTGTTACTGGCGTTCCCCCATAACTGGGAGCCGTACATCCAGATTGGTTTCAAGACGGTGTTATATAGGAGTACCTTGTAGTCCAAGCTAAGGGGCGAACGGCTATTGATAAGCCAGTGGAGGCTGTTGGCTTTGAGCTTTAAATGCGTTCTTTTGGCTTCAATGTGGCTGCGCCAGGTAAGCCGTCTATCGAGGTGTACGCCAAGATATGTTACTACATTTGCTATCGGAACCACTGTGTTGTTAAGAGTAAGTGGAGGGCAGTCTTGCCTGTTAAGAGTGAACGTTACGTGTTTGCATTTTTGTTCGTTAACTTTGATTCGTCAGTCGGATAGCCATTTCTCCACTGCCACTAGGTGTATAGCAAGTTGCGCCTTTGCTTGCTTGGGGCATCTCGCGCGGCTTAGGATCGCTGTGTCATCTGCAAAAGTGGATGTGGTTAGATTCCTGCTCGTTGGGATGTCCGCAGTGTAGATAAGGTAGAGTGTTGGTCCAAGCACGCTGCCTTGAGGAACTCCGGCTCTAATGGTGTAGTCATCGGACATGCCTGAATTACATCTTACTGAGAATTTCCTGTTGTATAGGTATGACTTTAGAAGTTTGTGTGTGTTGGTTGGGAGCATTTCTATAATTTTGTGCATTAGACCTTCTAACCATACTCTGTCGAAAGCTTGTGATACGTCCAGAAATATCGCAGTGCAGTACTCCCTTTGTTCGAATGTATTTCGGATTTCTGAGGTTATGCGGTTGACTTGCTCAATGGTTCCGTGTTTTTCTCGAAAACCGAATTGATGAATAGGGATTTTGCTGTGTGTTCTGAGACATAGGGTAATGTGTGCCAAGAAGCATTTTTCAAAGAGTTTTGATAGACACGTAAGTAAACTAATTGGTCTATATGATGAAGCGATTGTGCGGTCTTTGCCAGGTTTTGGTATCATTATAATGATCGACTTTTTCCATCTCTCTGGAAAGTGTCCGTGTCTCGTTATTGCATTGAAGAGCTGGCAAATAGCTCGGACAGCACAGAAAGGAAGTTCAATAATCATTTTTGGTGATATTAGGTCGCATCCTGGAGATTTTTTTGGGTTGAGTTCGTTTATGATTTTGAGTAACTCATGTGGCCTAAATACAATAGGTTCATACGTTGATGTGTCGATATCTGGTGTTGCTGGCAGTGAGTTCCCGTTTGATGATGTGTTGGGCTGAAATACATTTTGAAGATGCTCTGCGAATCTGACGGCTCTTTCTTCGTCGCTTCGAGCCCAGTTGCCTGTGGATGTCCTTATTGGCATTGCAGATTCGATTGGTGCGCAGAGAGATGAGTGTGCTCTCCAAAGTGGGAACTTGGAGCTCATTGGGGATAACTGTTCTATATAATGTTTTTGCGACCTTTCTTCTTCATGACGAAGTGCAGCTGAGAGCCTCTCTGTAGCGTCTTTTAACCTTTGTTATGCGGTTGGTGATCTGTTGGATTGCCATTCTCGCCGTGAGCGTCGGTTTGCTAGAACGAGCTGCTCTATTTCAACGTTCGTGTATCTATTATTGTACGATGACGGTCCGACGATGATCCGACCAAGACGGATTCAAGAGTGTTTGTGGATAAGTTGATATCAGCTTCGTCATTCAAAATACTTATATATTTTTTGTTCTTAAGCCAATTGGTTTTATTCGTTGTTAGTCTGAATGGTTTATCTACCGCAACTGGATGTAGATTTAGATGAAGAAGTACAGGCGAGTGATCGGACGATAGATCTGGTAAGGAGTTGGCACTTATCAGGTTGCGAGGAATGTTTTTTGTGACTGCAAAATCTATCAAATCTGGCAGTTTTCTAGGATCTGTTGGCCAATATGTAGGTGTCCCAGGTGACACACAGTCTAGCTTGTTGCTTGCTTTTATTATTGCATTGTACAACTGCCTTCCCTTAGGAGTCACAAGTCGAGATCCCCAGTGCGTGTGCTTGGCATTGAAGTCTCCGGCTGCTATAAATTGTTCGCTCAGAGAGTTGAAATATTCCATGAATTGGGATTCTGATATTGTAAACCGAGGAGGACAGTATACGGCGGCAAGCTTTAAAGATCGGGAATCCATTTGCACATCTATTGATGTAGCTTGCATGAAGTTAGTGGCGAAACTATTGTGGAAGCAGTGCTTGATGCGATTTCTAATCAGAATCCCAGTGCACAGTGGTCGATTCGGTCTCGCTAGCGGCATTAAATTAATAACTTCTGAAATATTAGAGATATCTTCAATCGGTTTTTTATTTTCGGTTTGTTACTCAATTTTGCATTATGTGGACAAAAATAAAATTTATAGTGTTTTTTTTTTTTTTTAATTTTTTTTTTATATTTCTCTAGCTTTAAAAATACCGAAGTTATAGCACTTCCGATCAATCAGTTATATGGCAGCTATAAGAAATAGTCGGCCGATCCTTATGAAATTTGGTAGGTCGTATTATTTTGCCAAAAATAGCATTCGTACAAAATCTGAAATCTGTAACTCTAAAAACACTAAAGTTATACCATTTCCGATCAATCAGTTATATGGTAGCTATAAGATATAGTCGGCCGATCCCGGCCGTTCCGACTTATATACTGCGTGCAAAGGAAAGAAGGGTGTGTGCAAAGTTTCAAGACGATAGCTTTAAAACTGAGAGACTAGTTCGCGTAGAAACAGACAGACAGACGGACAGACGGACATGCTCATATCAACTCAGGAGGTGATACTGATCAAGAATATATATACTTTATAGGGTCGGAGATGTCTCCTTCACTGCGTTGCACACTTTTGACCAAAATTATAATACCCTCTGTAAGGGTATGAAAACTAATGCAGATATTTAATTGGGAATAGACTCGATGGAAAGCTACATGCCTCTATTTTAAAAGTAAATCTTTTGCATTAAAATATTCCATTCCAATTCGCAGATTTTTTATTTTGCTAGAGCAAGCCAAAACCTACTTCCATTTCGCGTACGTTCGCGACCTCATGTTTTTTGCCAATATTATGAAAATGAAAAATCCATTAGAATCAAATTTTCACTAAGAAAAGAACTCACCAAGTTCTATCGGAAACAAAAAAAAAAGTATCATAACATTTGTTTTTCTTTAATTTTTTGGCACTAATTGCGTACGAACGTACGTTCGCGACCCCAGGAAATTTCCATATGTATTTGCTCGCATAGCTCCTTCAGCTAGCCAGCAACGTTCCAGTTTCTGTACATAATAAGCGAAAACCAAATGATGTAAGCGCTGCTCTGATGTAAGGCTGACGCCTGCTCCTTGATCAACCAACAGCGGGACTTTTCTAAATCACTCAACAATATATATATATACAGTCCACTACATTTTGTTATCAAACAATTATAATTATAATAATTTTCTAATACTGAAGAAATAGAATTTATAAATTTAATACAAAAACAAAAAAATACACATATACATAAATAATCTGTAAAATTATATAAAGTAAAGAGATTGATGATGTTAAACAATATGTTAATCTAAAACAGTGGGGGGCAAAACGCACAAATTTTTAAAATTTGAGTGTATGCGTAGCAGAGAAAAACAATGAGAGCAGAGCATCCTCTGAGCAAAAAAACACGTAGTCATGGATGTCATTTTTCGTTAATTCAAAACTTTGAATGGGCACTAAAATAGTGTATTTTATTTTAAAGAAAGCTTTGCTAGCAACAGTTCTATTGTAAAAATTAAACAAATGAAAAACTACGCTTCCCTATCTTTATTTTCAATGGAGAAAACTTTTTTCAATCCAATTTAAGACAAAACTTTTCCCAGTGGAAACATTTTAATTTTTAAGTTTGGGAGTTTGCGACATTGAAGAGCCATTGAAGATATGAGAGGATCAGAAGAAACAAAAAGGGTATTCATTATATCCTCCATTGTGTTTTTTCTTGAATTTTTCCTTGTATTATTTTCGCGTATGTTTCGATAATCTTTATTCCTTGCTTCAAGCGCTTCCTCTGTCATCATACCAATTGGAAGAAAAAAACTGTTTATGATGTTTCCTCCATGAATTAAGATTCTGCGAACAGACGATGGAATGTAAAACCAGGGGTATACATTTACAAAAATTTCTGCAGTTTCCATAGCGTACGATCCGAATGCATCCGAGTTTAAATAATGTCCACAGGCCAATGCTCGCAGGACAACGCTAAATCGGAATATTAAAATGTCGTGTACACCTGTTATGCGCGCAGCTAAATTTGGTTGTTGAAAAAATCTACGTGTAGTATTCTCGCAATTTCTGAAAGCTCCTTTTCGTTTCAATCATTATTCTTAAATACTTCTCCTAATGCAAAGCTTTCCATTACGAAGAACTTTTTAGGGGGGATCGCTTCGCCGTGCCATACTAAGAAAAGTGCGCGCTTCGACACTGACATTCTTCCTAAAAAGTAAAATAATTTGTGGATACGCAGGACTACGCACTTCATTTTTGACATTTCGGACAGATAATAATTCACACTTAAACAAACAATTGCATCCAGAGTGAATGCTGGTGAATTTGTTAAGTTCTACTTCACGAAAGACTCGTGTACGCTCTGTTCCGCACATTGTTAATACACTCCAAATCCACTACGTTTATAAGTAACACATATACTGAGACGTCACAAGCACAAATTTTCTATGTAGTTAAAAACCAAACTTGCACTAGAATAATCGTAAGTTGCACTATTTATTCAAATATGCAACCAATAAGTAAAAGGGCCCCAAAATTGTAAATATCAACTGCTGAAACATATGTTGACTAGTTCACAGCTGATCATCAGCTTATTGATGAGCTTAGAAAACATCAATTAGCATCTAATCAAGGTGTGTACTATCGATAGGTAAACTTAAATTAAAGTTTATTTAAATTTGAAAATCATACTTAAATGCCGCTAGCGAGGCCAAATCGACCACTGTGCAGTGCCTCCATGAGCTTTCCCGTCTGGGTGATTCGTGTTGTAGAATAGATAGCCTCGAATTCAAAAATTATATTTATTTGTAAGATGAGTTTCTGCGAGTAGCATTACATCGATTTGGTAATTAATAAGGAACTGAGTTAACTCGAGTTTGCGCTGTGAGACGCCGTTTGCGTTCCACAGTGCTATACGGAGTGGAGCCATTGATTATTTAGTCTGTTTTTAAGCAACAAGCAGCTCAATCAAAACGTTCTGGTTTTGCATAAGATCTTGCATAGTTGTCTGCATGAATGACATGAATTCCATCATACTTTGTTGAAGATTACATATCATTGTTTCAAGTTTGTTCGTAGACGGTTCTTCTGGTTGATGAGGGGGAACTGATAATCTTGGATTGGTGGGAGCGGTACTTTTAAGACCCAATTTTAGAGCAGTTGCATACCTTGCGGATTTGTCGGTGACCTCGTTATTGGCTAAAGATTTAACAGCTGAAGGGGGGATGACATTACGTGATACATTACGATTTCATAGGTGGTGTATGTGAGTGAGCAGTGGTCACTCTTTGGTGTGTACGACTTTTCAGTTTTTTGTAGGCTGGACAGCCCCTGTAGTTAGCCGTATGGTTGCCTCCACAGTTTCCGCACTTTTTGCTGCTGGGATCCTCTTTATTTTTTGGGCATTTGTGAGATTCATGAAGGTCTCTACAAGCAACGCATACTAGACAAAGCGTGCAATAAGACCTTGTGTGGCCATATTCCTGACAATTATTACACTACACCGGTCCATTTCTTTTATGCGGCTTCTCTACCGTAATTCTGCGGTGTAGTAGGAACTGGAGAGTAAAGATTGGATGCACTTCATTTTTTTCAGAGGCTTGGATTTTGTTTCGGGTTCAAGTTCTACCTTGAAAAGATGTTGAGGTTTTCTTTCTCTATTCAAAATGTTACTAACACTTTTCTTCCAGAGCTTCATCTGGTGTTACTTCCGGCTCGATACCTTTTAGTACTACTTGCTGGCCGTTACTGCTTTTTAATTGGTACGTGTAGAAGTTTTTATTATTGTCGTTTAAATACTTCGACAGAATTCTGTAGTTTGCTTCCGTATTAGTCTGAACTTTAGTTTCATGAATATTTTCCTTTGTTAATGGAATTTTGTGGAAATTGTCTGGTCCTATTAGATTCAGTATCGAGTTTACGAGAGTATTCGAACTTTTCTCTCGGATGTAAATCGGCGGCGGCTTAGGCTTTTTGTTGTCCCCTACGATGACTTCAGGAGGTGTATCATCGGATTTATCTGCCAAAATAGCAAATCTGTTTGCTTCTGTGGGCTTCTCTAATGTAGATTGTTTTGAGGTGCCTCGAGTTATTTTAGCAGAGTTACCAAGTCTAGAGTTCTGCGGGCTAAGCTTTCGTTTTATTTGTATGTAGCGATCCATACCAGTCTGTACGGCCGAACGTTGTTTTGAAGAGGGCACGCTGGTGTAAGGTGCTGCATTATTTGCTTGCACTGCAGTTTCCGATATTACGGTAGATGGTATTGCGCGAGCAGTCGATACCATTGTAGTTGTTGTAATAGTTGCCGTTGCAGTTGCTGATGACGTCACTGTACTAGTGACCGTGGCTATGCAGGCAGGCATGAGGGAAGGGTATGGGGTTTTATCCAACAAGAGCGCAGGAGAGCAAGAACGCGCCCTGCCTTGCGATGTTGGATAGAGTTCATTACTCGAGGTTGGGGTTATTTATCGCGGTTGGTTATTTTATAAGCTAACTTCGGGCGGAGCCGAAGTCGATATACCCTTGCAGCTAAAACAGGATATATATCGCTAAAATCGGATATAGTTGACCGATTCTTATGGGAATATCATAATATAACCAATAAATTACAAGACAAAATCTAAAAAGAAAAGCCCAAACTTCTATCTTGAAGAACCCCAAAGTTGGTATTTTTACCAAATACCATTTCCGATCGTTCAGTTATATGGCAGCTATAAGATATAGTCGGACGATCCATATGAAACATGATAAGTCGTATTATTTTTCCAAAAATAGAATTCATAGAAAATCCCAACTTTCTAGCTCGAAAAACACTGAAGTTATGCCATTTCCGATCAATCAGTTATATGGCAGATATAGGATATAGCCGGTGATCCTTATAAAATTTGGCATGTTGTATTGTATTTGGCAAATCCGAATTCTCTAGCTTTAAAAATACCGAAGTTATAGCATTTCCGATCAATCAGTTATATGGCAGCTATAAGATATAGTCGGCCGATCCTTATGCAATTTGGTAGGTCGTATTATTTTGCCAAAAATAGCATTCGTACAAAATCTGAACTCTGTAACTCTAAAAACACTAAAGTTATACCATTTCCGATCAATCAGTTATATGGTAGTTATAAGATATAGTCGGCCGATCCCGGCCGTTCCGACTTATATACTGCGTGCAAAGGAAAGAAGGGTGTGTGCAAAGTTTCAAGACGATAGCTTTAAAACTGAGAGACTAGTTCGCGTAGAAACAGACAGACAGACGGACAGACGGACATGCTCATATCAACTCAGGAGGTGATCCTGATCAAGAATATATATACTTTATAGGGTCGGAGATGTCTCCTTCACTGCGTTGCACACTTTTGACCAAAATTATAATACCCTCTGCAAGGGTATGAAAACTAATGCAGATATTTAATTGGGAATAGACTCGATGGAAAGCTACATGCCTCTATTTTAAAAGTAAATCTTTTGCATTAAAATATTCCATTCCAATTCGCAGATTTTTTATTTTGCTAGAGCAAGCCAAAACCTACTTCCATTTCGCGTACGTTCGCGACCTCATGTTTTTTGCCAATATTATGAAAATGAAAAATCCATTAGAATCATAATTTTCACTAAGAAAAGAACTCACCAAGTTCTATCGGAAACAAAAAAAAAAGTATAACATTTGTTTTTCTTTAATTTTTTGGCATTAATTGCGTACGAACGTACGTTCGCGACCCCAGGAAATTTCCATATGTATTTGCTCGCATAGCTCCTTCAGCTAGCCAGCAACGTTCCAGTTTCTGTACATAATAAGCGAAAACCAAATGATGTAAGCGCTGCTCTGATGTAAGGCTGACGCCTGCTCCTTGATCAACCAACAGCGGGACTTTTCTAAATCACTCAACAATATATATATATACAGTCCACTGCATTTTGTTATCAAACAATTATAATTATAATAATTTTCTAATACTGAAGAAATAGAATTTATAAATTTAATACAAAAACAAAAAAATACACATATACATAAATAATCTGTAAAATTATATAAAGTAAAGAGATTGATGATGTTAAACAATATGTTAATCTAAAACAGTGGGGGGCAAAACGCACAAATTTTTAAAATTTGAGTGTATGCGTAGCAGAGAAAAACAATGAGAGCAGAGCATCCTCTGAGCAAAAAAACACGTAGTCATGGATGTCATTTTTCGTTAATTCAAAACTTTGAATGGGCACTAAAATAGTGTATTTTATTTTAAAGAAAGCTTTGCTAGCAACAGTTCTATTGTAAAAATTAAACAAATGAAAAACTACGCTTCCCTATCTTTATTTTCAATGGAGAAAACTTTTTTCAATCCAATTTGTGACAAAACTTTTCCCAGTGGAAACATTTTAATTTTTAAGTTTGGGATGTCAAATGAGTTAAAATGAGAGCAAATGACAGAGCTTCGAAAAAATTTGATAGTGCTCATACTGTCAGTGTGCCGGCAGCGCTGCGGCAGAATTTTCTACCCTATGCACGCGTGCTATGTAAAATGATTATTTGCCCCCAACTGATCTAAAACAACATACACCTTTTTGTCACGATTTTCGATATAAATTCCAAAGATAGAGTTTCAAGGGATCAGACCCATGGAAATACGAGACAAACAGCATGGTCTAAAACCGATCCTGCAGCCTAACACAAATATAGACATAAATGGTGCGCTTATTGCACTTGAGAAAGGGTCGCATAACATGTCAGCGTGCAGTGCGTTGATAGTAGTAGTTCTAAATAGATTTAAGATTTTCATGAATTTTACTTAAAAGAGAATTGTAGAGAATAAAAACAGTTTCTAAACGGAAGTCATTGGAGTACGACCTTATTATTTGGGGCTCCTCTTTGTATACGCTAAAAAATCCACGTAACAAAAATCCACAATCTCGTATTGGCAGACCGCCTATTGAAGATGCGCGAGATAGCTGAGAGAGTAGGCATCTCAAAAGACTGCGTGGGTCATATCCTGCAGCGGCCAGGATCCGAAGAAAAGTAAAACAGCCACCAGAAAAGCGGCAAGTAACCAGCAGCTCGAAGCAACAGGACAGATTACCGACTCCACGACTGTACAAGTGGCGGCCCTAATGGAAAGGATCGCACGTCTCAAGTCGGAGCTGGAAAAGGCAAGGGCAAGTGGAGGACAAGCAGAGTCCGCCAGGCCTTCCGTTGGAATCGGGGCACCCGGCGTTGGAGTGAGCGGTGCGGCGAATACACCGCCATGCTTGAGGGGAAGGCTGCCACGCCAGGGAGCAGCGCAACGGCAGAGTTCGAGTGAAAACATGCCCAGGCAGATGAGTGACAATTTGCCAACGGAGCTTCGAGTGACGTCATCGTTGCAGTTGCCGGCACAATTTAGTGCAAATTTGCCGCCACAATTGAGTGTAAATTTGACGCCATGCGTCACCCCTTGTGCAAACGGGAAACCTGTCACATGGACATACACATCAACAACAACAGTGGGCTATTCTCCGCCATTTTGTGTGACTGCCCCTGCCCAGCCTGGACTAGGTTATGTTCATCCGCCACGTGAGCCGACACAAAATTTGGAGGTATCTGCACCATCGCCCCTGTCATATGGAGTGGCAACGGCGAGCATACCTAGATTGCCTGATCTTCCCGAATTCGAAGGACAGCCAGAGGAATGGCAAATATTCCTGTGCACGTTCACGGAGACATCGGCACCCTACCAGTGCACCGAAATGGAAAACAATCAGAGGCTAGTGAAGTCGTTGGTCATCCATCCCAGCAACGTAGAATCTTTCGATTCCAATATGGACGTCCGGAGCTACTCATCCGTAGCCAATTGGATAGCGCACGCAATGTGCAGCCAATTCAGGAGGCCAACATCGCAAGGATCGTGCCGTTCACGACGAAGGTGCGCAACCTGGCAGCGTTCCTGCAGTCAACCACGATCGGCAGCCAGCACCTAGGAAACCCAACCCCTATGGAGGAGCTTATCGCCAAGTTTCCGCTGAGCAAGAGGTAGGACTGGGTGAAGCACGCGGTCACGATACAGCAGTATCCGACAGCGGTGCACCTGATCGAATGGCTTCATGAACTCGCAAGACAGGTGTGCACTGTCACAGACGCTGGAGCCAAGAAGCAACCGAAGCGAAGGATCCTGCACGCGAATAGTGTTCGCGAGGAGGAGCGGTATGCCAACCGCCCCAGATGTTGCCCTGTATGCGAGGGACAACACCAGATCAGGGACTGCAAGGAGTCCGTGAGGAAGTTGAGGCTATGGTTCTCATGTCTGGAGCCCGGACAGATGTCCCGGTTCTTCAAGAGGAGCACTGGATGCAACGTCTACGGTTGCCAAATGAGGCATCACTACCTTCCCCACGAATCACCTGGACATTCCAAACGGCCGCCATTCGCAGATGAAGGCCGCAGGAGGGATCAGAGAAGCAGTCAGAACCAACGGCTGCATAGAGACAGCAGACTGGACTGGACAGACTGGATGAAGGATCGTGTGTCACGCTCATCGACGACTAACTCATCCGAAGCCTGAACCTGAAAGGCGAGAGTTGCCAACTGAACGTGCAGTGGTTTGGTGGGAAACCAAAGAGCATACGAAAGTGGTCAGCCAGCAGATCAGTGCAGCTGGCAAGCCAAAGCGCCATGGGCTGAAGAACGTGTTTCACCAGTGAAGAAGAAGCTATCGCCGTTTCGACACGGGTGAGAGAAATTCATGCAGGTGCAGGATTTGACTTGTGTCGATTTACTTCCAGTTCGGCAAGTGCACTCAGAGCGTTGAACCCACTTGAATCCATCGCTAGCGACAGATGGAGAAGCTGAGGAGAAGGTACTAGGAATGTACTGCCAGCCGGCTACCGATGACTTCAAGCTCGGCGTCAAACATCATCGATTTCCGAGAAGCGTGATGACAGGGGACGCGTCCCTACCAAGAGGGAGTTCCGAAGCCTGGTCATGTCCACGTTTGACCCGATTAGATTCCAGAGCTGCTACATGGTGACTGCCAATTTGTTAATGCGAGAGATTTGGCGGAGAGGAGTCAACTAGGACGAGCCGCTAACACATAATTTGGGCACAGCCTTTGAGAATTTGCGGCAAGGAATGAGCAAAATCGAAGAGTTCCGATGTCCACGTCACTACTTCGGCGGTGGGCGCTTGCAGATGCTACAGCTGCACATCTTCGTAGACTCCAGCCAGTCGGCGTTCGCAGCAGCGGCCTATTGGCAAGCCACTTACGAGAACGGAGACGTGCAGGTGCATTTCATAAGCTCCAAGACGAAATGCGCTCCGTTGAGGACTATGTCGATCCCTCGACTGGAACTTCAAGCAGCAATGGAACGAGACTGATGGACACCGTGAAGCAGGAGCACGGTGTGGCGATCGGCAGCTGCTTATTATGGACGGACGCTAAGACTGTGTTGCACTGGATAAGCAGCACCACCGGAGATACAAGCAGTTCGTTGGTAACCGGGTTGCAGAGATCTTTAAATCCACGAAAGCGTTCCAGTGGAGATGAATTCCGTCTGCCGAAAACGTGGCAGATGACGCGACGAGGCCGCGTAAGGCGGTGGACCTGAGCATCTGTTCGCGATGGCTAAGCGGTCCACCATTTCTACAAGGACCAGAAGAGAGCTGGATAAGATCGAGCGAGGGGTGGATTTCTCCGACGCCCAACGAAGAGGAATTGAAGTGCTAGTTTGGATTGGTTATGGTAAACATCATATCCTTTCAGAGATTTTCTAACTACAATCGACTGGTGAGGAGCACCGTATGGGTCCTCAGATTCATTCGACGGTACCGTGGACTACGATACGATGGAGAGGATCACGGACTGACGTCGATGGAGTGTGCTAAAGCAGAGCGCGCACTGTTACGGCATTCGCAGCGAGAAGCGTTTGCTGAGGACAACCAAGGAAAAGCCGCAAAAGGCAGCCGACTGCATGTACTATCCCCATACTTCAACGAAAACGGAGTAATGCGAGCCAGCGGAAGGATCGACGACGCGGCAGCACAGCGCACTTCGGTCGATCATACTGTCTCATGAGCAGACAATGGCGGAGATGATCGTGCAGCATCACCACGAGAGGATGTGCCACCAAAACATGGAGGAAACCATCGGAGCGATCCGGTAGAAGTTCTGGATAACGAACTTACGGAGGGTGGTAAGCAAATTCAACGTTTGCAAGCTGCGAAGGGCACGACCAACTCGTGGTGTTCCGAGATGGGTCCCCTGCCAGAGAATCGGCTGGAGGCCAACGGATGGCCCTTTAAGTTTACCGGATTGGACCGGATTATTTTGGACCGCTATTTGTGACGGTTGGACGTCGCACAGAAAAAAATTGGGTGGCACTGTCTACGTGTCTGACCACAAGAGCTACGTGTCTGCATAATCGCTACGTGGACCCGTCGTCAGGAATAGGAGCGACAATTGAAAGAGCTTCATTGACGCCGACCGCGAGGCCAAGACTCTTCTATTTGATTTCTCTTCTATTCTCTTCTATTTGACACTCGAGGGAAGCGTACGAGAAGTGAGAACATATTAAGATTTAGGATTTGATTATGAATTGTACCATTTTGGTGTAACAATTGTAACCATTACTTTACTAGGAATTTAAAGTGCTATCACAGCTTGGAGTGGTACAGTCGGTAATCACTCTTTCACTCCAAGCAGTGATAGCACTTTAAATTCCTTTAAGTTAGCCCTTGCTGCCCTGTTATAAATGAAAAAAACAAACAACTATCAGCATCTACACGGGCTTCTTTACTCGGGGCGGCGCTAAAAAACTTCGAATAACCGCAACATTTCTTTAAATTCTTATCTGGTGTATTCTCGGAAAATACTTGAGTCAGACTGCGAAATCGACATGAATATGCCTACTGGATCCGGTGGAGAGGAAGGATTGGTGGCGACATGCTTCCTCTGTGAAGCGGAGGACGAGCACGTGACAGTTGGTTGTATTGGCGCCGGCTGCGTGCGCATGTGCCATCCTAAGTGTGCTGCTCTAGAGGATGGGGGCGTATTACATTGTTTAATCCTTGTCACAAATTGTTTAATCACTTGTCAATAATAATTTTGGGTCGCCCAAATCGCATTCTCAGCGTGGCGATTATTTGCGGAACACAGGCCGCATGCAGCATTAGACTTTGAACTGCGTTTTTGGCTGGTCCTTCCAACGCGTCCCGGTGCCGCATCAGGTTCTCGGCATCCGTGAATCCGCATAGCTCCGTCGTCTGTTCTGTGCAGAGTGTGACGATCTGTGCAGAGTGTGACGTAGACGTCCATCGTTGGAGAACTCGACGTTGATCAGGACAGAAAAGCTTACCAGTCTGACGGCTGGGGTTTTTAACAATTACCATGGGGGTAAATTACCAGAGTTACTCAGGTGGCGACCAGAAGAGGATCGGAACTAATGACGTCAACGAATCGTCAAAGGAAGCGCTGGACCTGGAGACGGAATTAAGGTTGTTGGAGGAAGAAGATCAGTTGCTGCAGTTGCGACAATAACTTCTACATAGGCGAAAGGCGCTCATAGGCAAGCTCCCAAGGGAAAGGCTATCGGAAACTGGCCACGCAGAGAAGATGCCTGGAGCATCTAGTAAGCGGTACCAGAATGCTGGTACGGATACAATTGGTGAAGTTGCCGCTGTGGAAGGAAACGGTAGTACCGAGAGATCCCACGCCGGGCCACCATGGTTTTTTTCTACCAGTGGGGAAGACAACTCAGCTCCAAGGTCATTAAACCTGTGGGCAGACCATCTTACGAACAATTAACAGCGAGGAAAACTAGCGTGGCTGAGTTGGTGAAGATTTCCGGAAGGCCGGAGGACTGGCCGTTGTGCATCGCAACGTAAGAACAGATGACGGAGCTATGCGGATTCACGGATGCCGAGAACCTGATGCGGCTTTGGCATGCATTGGAAGGACCAGCCAATCGCCACGCTGAGAATGCGATTTGGGCGACCCGAAATTATTATTGACAAGTGATTAAACAATTAGTGACAAGGATTAAACAATTTCCTCAAATGAGGGAGAATAAGCTTGAAATGCTGGTTGACTTCTCGGTGGAGGTGCAAAATGTTTGCGCTACGATGAAAGCCTCCAAGTTAGAGCAGTACTTAAACAACCCAGCGCTCACGCAGGTGCTAGTGAGCAAGTTGCCATCGATGGTGCAGATGTTTTCGGGGAATGCACAAAGCCTCTCTTACAGCGTGTACTTTGGCAGAGTTTAATACGTGGCTATCGCAGAAGGCCGAAGGAGCGAGCCATGTGATAGTCCCAAGCTCGTCGTCAAGAACAGAGAAAGGGGCACTGTACATACACACACTGTGCGCCGAGGATGTCGGCTGTGCACCCGCAATTGCAGAACTCTGCCGGAGTGTCCAGCGTTCCTGGAAATGACGACCCGCGATCGTTGGAATGCTACTCGACGGTGTGGCTTGTGGTGGAGATGTTTCCAGAGCCACAAGGTGGAAAGATGCGGCGTCCCCAATCCTTGAGGAATAGATGGATGCCTAGAACGTCATCACCCCCTATTGCATCGCGGCAGCACGGATCCCGTCCAAGCCAGGTGCCATACACACATACAAGAGGGTGTGGAAATGCTATTCAAGGTATTGCCAGTGACTTTGTATGGGAATGGTAGGCAAGTCAACACGTATGCCTTCACAGGCAATCTTTAATTTGTTTGGCCAGGTGAGCTGGCTGAGAATCATACATACTGCTGTATGATTAATAATAGGAGGCTTTAGAGGGTCCCAAGCAACTCTAGGAATTTCCCTTATTTCTTCTATATAAGCCGAAGAATCACTCTTGACTTTCAGTTTCAATAATTTTTTTTTTTTTGTTTTTGTTGTTTTTTGTGATCAAACAAAAGCCCTTTATTTCAGCGGCGCATGTGATTTCCGCTCACTGGAACATCTAAATCCAAAAATTCCAACGGGATTAGAAAAAGTACATGTTTGGTATGACACAAATCAAGTTGAAAAGTAAAGAAGATCTTTACCTATTTGATTTATATTAGTTCATACCAGAGCTATATATGTATAGAACAATGTGTTAAAATTTGGAGCCGATTGGATTAATAGGTTTTGGGTAACCTGCGCCAGTCGTAGAAACACTGTTTCGAGAAAAACGCGTTTAAGTTTTGAGACGGCTCTCGCCGTCGCCTGACGCTTCCACCATAAATCGGCTATATCTTCAAGAGTTTTTGAAATTTTAAATGAACGTTCTTGAATACTTATAAGTTCCAATTAAATTTAAAAAAAAATCGATTTTTTAAAATCGATCCCCTTAAACAACCAACTACTTCTTTTTCTAGCTCTACCCAAAAGGAAATTGACAATAGGACAGATTTATAAAAGCAATTGGAAGGTCTATTAGGCTTAAGGGGTCCTAGCTGACAACTATTATAGTTGACATTGCTCCATGGCCAGCTTTTGCCGTCACAAACTCTTTTGTTTGATTGCCATTTACATTTACTAATTGTAGACCCCGTCATTAAGTGGTATGAATCAATTTCAAAGTTGTACACTAAATATTCCGACTCAATTTGAGCTAGAATAGTTTGATTTTCTGCTCTGACTGGAGCCTGGACTGGAATAACCCTAAACAGTTTAGATCAGTGGTGAGCAAATACTCATTTTACATAGCACGCGAGTATAGGGTAGGAACTTCTGCCGCAGTGCTGCCGGCACACTGACAGTGCTAGCACTCTCAAATTTTTTAGAAGCTCTCCCATTTGCTCTCATTTTGACTCATTTGACAGCCCAAACTTTAAAATCAAAATGTTTCCCCTGAGAAAAATTTTCTCATAAATTAGGTTGAAAAAAGTTTTCTCCATAGAAAATAAAGAAAGGGAAGCGTAGTTTTTCATTTGTTTCAGAACTTTTGCTAGCAAAGCTTTCTTTAAAATAAATTACACTATTTTAGTACCCATTCAAACTTTTGAATTAACGAAAAATTACATAAAAAACTACGTTTTTTTTGCTCAGTGGATGCTCTGCTCTCATTGTTTTTCTATGCTACGCGTACACTCAAATTTTAAACATGTGTGCGGTTTGCCCCCCACTGGTTTAGATGCATGCCGTCCAAACAGAGGAATTTTCGCATTGATGATTATTTTTTTGATCAACCCTTTTGCGGTAACTAAGGGGTATACATCCTTTAGTTCCGTACCTGATATTTTCCCTGGAAGAATTAAATTTTAGGATAGAACGTCCTTAATTTTAGCAATTTCAGTTTTAAGCTGACTTGGACGCAAAATGTTAGTTTTAAACCTTCCATGGTTAATGCCAATTAACAGGGTTATGATGCCTACCTGTATTTTTTCACATTTATGTGAAAATAATTAAATAATTTAATAGATTCTTTGTATACGTAATATGACTCTTGCAATATTACAGTCATATTTTCTATTCTTTTATTCATACTTCTGAAGTTTGCATTGACTTCTTTCGTAGTTTTCTTCAGAATATTGGTAGTGGATTCGACTAATGAAGTTTGTTTTTTGCTTGATTCTTTTAAAATTTGTTGGTTGCTCAATAAATTTTTCATGTTTTCTTCCATTTGAACCCGATCATCTTAATCCATTACTCCAAACAGAATAAAGTATCAAGATCCTATAAATTTAAACGTTGCCCGCCTTTGCCTCGATTTATTAAAAGTCATGAAGAGTTTATTATTTTCCTCCAACTTTAAAATCTGTTTGTCCAAAATAAGGTAACACTGATCCTTAAACCCATGAAGTTTTTCACAAACTACTCTCATTTTGGTGATTATGTTCTTCCCTTTATGGATCATCTCGAAATATGCTTCCATATCATAGAATATCACCAAATTCCATGAGGATGAGACCACTTCTATGTCTCCCAGGAGACCACTTCTATGGACGAGGATTTGGAAATTGGCTCAATACCATATTTTGAAATCTTTTATTGCCGGTGATGCGTTCGTCAACTGACAGCATAATGAGATCATTATCAAGGCCATCATAATTCCCAGCTTAGACAATCTAGCACTGCTTCTTGTTCTAGGCGAGTTGGATCTATTTTGACGTGCTTCTGCATCATCTTGATCATTTACACCAGCTAGGGGGCAAATTTTGTATAATGGTCTTTATATTTGAAGAATTTCTTGTCCATTTGTATCTTTGTTGCAAAGTATTTAAAAATTCATCCTTCCATTTATTCCAAAAATTTCGTTTTATTTTCTGAATAAATCTCCATCTATCTAAATTATTAATTTTCCCAGTTTCGTCATTGGGTTCGATTACATCTTATGGCGGTCTTCCAATTAAAAAATGACCAGGAAAATGACCAAAAATGACCACCTCATTATCGTCTACATCCAAATACGCAATATTTTGGTTGAGCAAAGTTTCTCATTAAATTTATACCTCCATGAAGCGTGTTTTTATGAGCATCAAAGTCGAAATGTAACCTTTGTCTAAAATTATAGGATGTTTAACTTCAAATGCCGCTTTAGAATTTTTTAGTCTTCCACTTACCTGAAGTATTCCATTAGTATCTAAAAACGGGTTTAGACCTATTATTTCACTTATGCATGCAAGAGAACTTTTGCATAAATTCGTAAATCGTGTCATCTTTGGTTTTTATCATGTCTTTAGTAATAAGGATTCCTCAATGATCGGTGGCTGTGGCCATTGGCTTTTTGGCTCCGTCAACCATTTTGGCCCTCTCCACCAGAGATCGCAATTCACCAGTTCATTTGCGCTAGCTCCTTTTGATGCAAGGTCTGCTGGATTATCCTCGGATCTTACATGATTCCATTCAGTATTTTTTAATTCCCGAATTTCGTCTGTTCTACGTCAGATAAATTTTATATTATTTAACCCATTCTTAATCCAGGCTAGCGTTATGGTTGAATCACTCCATGCATATATTTCTACTTTGTAATTTTTGCATGGCTTCCATTATGCGCATCATTAACATACTCAGCAAATGTGCTGCGCATAATTCTAGTTTCGGAATAGTTTTTCTATTTTTGATCGGATTCACTCTATTTTTGCTAGCGATTATAATCACTTTCGATCCCACCTTGACATATACTACGGCCGCATGAGCCTTTTCCGAAGCAAATATGAATACATTCGAATTTGAATACATAATTCGAATTTGAAATTAATCCATCTAGGAACCTTATTTGCCCTAATTCTTCTAACCCTGATTTATATTCTTCCCAATCCTTACGATCTTCATTAACTAGCTCTTCATACCAATTGATTCCTGCTGTTCAATATTTTTGCATAAAGATTTTTCCCACAATTGTTACCGGTGCCAATCAGCCTAATGGATCGAATATTTTTGATAATATGGACAAGACGAATCTTTTAGTTCATTTTTTAGGTTCAGTACAACATACTGTAAATTTAAACTCGTCTTTGCTAGGGTTCCATTGTAGCCCTAAGGTTTTTATAAAATCATCTTTAATGCTAACTATTTTATTATCTCCTGAGTTTTCTACCATTTCTAATATCTTTGCGTTATTTGAAACCCACTTTCTTAAAATAAACCCAGAGTTCGATAGTTCCTTAGATATTAATTGAACTATGGTTGTGGCATCTTCTATTGAATTTGCACCTGTCATGAGGTCGTCCATATAAAAATCATTTTTTATTATTTCCCCAATCATTTTGTTTTTGCAATTTTCACCTACATCTACCAATACTCTGGTTGCTAAATATGGGGCGGAAGCGGTACTATAATTAACTGTAGTTAATTTTTAGGTTTTTATTTTTGATTTTTGGTCTTTCCTCCACAATTTATAGTGACATTTTTTATTCCTATGTTTTATTTTGATTTGTCGGTACATTTTCTCAATGTCCGATGATACTACATATTTCCATTTACGCCAATTTATCATAATATCGAAAATATCTGTTTGAACTTTTGTCGTTTTTTGCCCACATAATGTCGTTTAGGCTTTTGTTATTACTGGTTTCGGCTGAAGCATCAAAAACTACTCTTGATTTTGTTGTGAGACTCAATTCCCTGATAACAGCTGGATGAGGAAGGTAGTATTTGCCTTCATCATTTACTTCTACCATATGTCCTAAGTCCAAATATTCTTTCACAAATTTGATTAGACTGTGCTTTAAACGTCCTTTCTATCCTGTGGACTTTTTTTTTTTTTGTTTTATTTTAGCTTTGCTTTTGTTTATTGAATCTACTCTTAATTTTGAGACTATCTAACAAGTTGACGAATCTTAATATTAAAATTTAACTAACAGTATACTAAGACTGCATTCTGGTTGCGCGTTCCTCAGGTTGGTAGCTCGGTGATGATTTTGAAAGTTATGAGGTCGCAGCCCGGGGATTTTTTTTGATTCAGTTGTCTTTTGATGATGTTAACGATTTCGTTAACGATTTCGTTTCGGCGAAACTCAATTGGCTCATGTTGAGGCTGGGGCTCATATGATAGAGTCGGCAAAGTAAACGCATTGGTAGCAGGATTTGGTTGGAAGACATTTTTAAGGTGTTTTGCAAACGTGCTGGCTCTGTCTGCGTCGCTGCGCGCCCACCCGCCTGTGGAATTTCTAATAGGCATCACGGTTTCTTTCGGTGAGCTCAGAGTTGGCCTCTTATCATCCGATAAGTTTCCTATCGATACTCTCCAAAATACTCGAAAAATTTTTTTTGGCTGGTTGGAGGCTGGTCTGATCCCCAATCACCAGTTTGGCTTCAGGCAACAATGCCACAGAGTGGTGCAGTATATCCTGGACGCCTTCGAAAACAAGACGTACTGCCTGGCTGTAATGCTGGATGTCAAACAAGCCTTCGACCGGGTCTGGAACTCCGGTCTCCTGCTTAAATGGAAGACTAACCTGCCCAGACCTTACTACCTCTTCCTGAAGTCGTTCCTGAAGGAGCGCAAATTTGCGGTCAGATGCGGCAAGGCCACTTTCGAACCTCTGGGAGGTCTGTGCCGGAGTCCCCAAAGGCAGCGTGCTGGGCCCTTTATTATACAATGTCTACACGGCCGATCTCCCAGTCTTGCGGAGCCCCAACATAATGGCAGCGACCTATGCGGACGATACCGCCTCCCTGAACGCTGCTGACAACGCTACAGAGGCTGCTGCTGTCATGCAGGAGCAACTAGATCTTCTCGGCAATTGGCAGAGACGGTAGAATATTCATGTGAATAACGATAAATCCACCGCCACCACATTTTCTCTCCGTCGAGGAAATTTCGGGAACCGGTCCAGTTAACAGCTCCCCCATCCCGCAAGTAGAAAACCCAAAATACCTGGGCTTCACGCTAGAAAGGAGGCTTACTTAAAAGCCTCCTCTAGTCAAAAAGCGAAAGCAGTGTGAAGTAAGATTAAAGGCGTACTATTGGCTAATGGGTAGGAGGTCGAAGCTGAGGACCTCTTCGAAAATCCTAATTTACAAGGCATTTATTCGGCCAATTTGGACATACGCGATCCAACTTTGGGGCATGGCCAGCAAGACTAATATTCGGACTATCCAGACGTCCTCCGTATCGCCACTTGGGGCCAAGCCTACCACGACAACCAGACAATCCACGAGATGCTTGGCTTTCCATGGGTGAAGAAAGAGATCCAGAGAAGCCGCAGCAAGTACATTCAGAGACTACACAACCACCCCAACGAGTTGACGACCACTCTCCTCGACAACTCCTCGGAACTCACCCGCTGGGCCTCATCCGGAATAACTCTTAGACATTCTTATTTTTCCACCTCCAACTTAAGTTACACATAAGCCAAGTTTTCTGTCACAATATTTAATGGTTGCCCTGTTGGACAGTTTTAAATAAAATACCACCTGCCATAATAAAACAAAAAATCCTCTACTTTTTTTGTTTTTTTTTACTTACTCCTTACTCCTTTACTGTAAAATTCTATATTATATTTTATAATATAAAAATAAATTTCTTTATATAAGTCCGAGTTAATTTTAAATTACAAATGAATTGGATTAAAAAAAAAAGGGTTTCTTAGGTTTTTGTTTTTTATTTTTTGGAAAAAGAAAAAGCGTAAAAATTGCTTTAACCGGCAAGGCAAGATTTATACTAAAAATTTGATTCTTAGCATAAACTTCAAAACCTATTGATCCTCAAAAACGGAAAACAGGTACTTGTGTTTGAATGTATTGGTATCATCACTACTAAAACTTTTCTGCCGCTTGTACGCCGTTTGCCCAATTCCCTACAAATTCAACTCACCACCATATGCGACACCTGTGGAAAATTCTATACTTGTGCCACCTGTAGAACATTCAGGATCGCTGCCTGGATAAGATTCAGGTTCGTGAAAAAATGGTCGTCTAATTTCCTACAAATTCAATTCACTACTTAAGATACCTGAGTAAGATTCAAAATCGTGAAAAAAATTAAATAATATTGATGAACAAAAAATGATTATTTAAAAAAATTATATTTATGTTGATGCAATTCATTTCAAAGTATATTTTACTAAAATTCTTTTGTAATTAATTTCAAATTAATGATGAAGAACAAATAATTGTTTAAAAAAATATATTCAAAATTATATTCATGGTGTTGCATATCATTTAAAAGGATTTTTATACCCTTGCAGAGGGTATTATAATTTTCTCCAAAAGTGTGCAACGCAGTGAAGGAGACATCTCCGACCCTGTAACGTATATTGATCAGGATCTTGATCAGGATCACCTCCTGAGTTGATAACATATACATAAGCATGTCCGTCTGTGTCTGTCTGTTTCTACGCGAACGAGTCTAAGTTTTAAAGCTATCGTCTTGAAACTTTGCACACACCCTTCTTTCCTTTGCACGCAGAGTATAAGTCGGAACGGCCGGGATCGGCCGACTATATCCTATAGCTGACATATAACTGATTGATCGGAATTGGTATAACTTTGGTGTTTTTAGAGTTACAGAGTTCAGATTTTGTAAGAATGCTTTTTTTTGGCAAAATAATACGACATGAAAAATTTCATAAAGATCGGCCGACTATACCTTATAGCTGCCATATAACTGATTGATCGGAAATGCTATAACTTCGGTGTTTTTAAAGCAAGAGAATTCGGATTTAATACGAATGATATTTTTGGCAAAATAATACAATATGCCAAATTTCACAAGGATCAGCCGACTATATCCTATAGCTGCCATATAACTGAACAATCGGAAATTACCCAACTTTCGTGTTTTTGAAGATAGAATGTTGGAACTTCGTACAGATTCTATTTTGGTTAAGTTAAAAATAGTCAGTTAATACAACCTTCCAAATTGCATAATGATCGGCCGGCTATATCTTATAGCTGCCATATATCTAAACAATCGGAGATGGTATTTGGTAAAAATACCAACTTTGGTTTTTTTAAAGATGGAAGCTTGGTACTTTGTTTAAGATTTTTTATTGTATTAAATTGGTTATATTAGGATATTCTCATAAGGATCGGCCAATTTAATCCGATGTTTGCGATATATATCCGGTTTTAACTGCAAGGGTATATAAACTTCGGCTCCGCCCGAAGTTAGCTTTCCTTTCTTGTTTTTAATCCAATTCATTTGTAATTAATTTAAAATTAACTCGGACTAATATAAAGAAATTTAATTTTATATTATAAAATGTAATAAAGAATTTTACAATGAGTAAGTATGTATATCACAAGAAAACTTTTTCATAGAAAAGTGAAATTCCACCCTTAAGGGTCAAGAAAAAAAGGAACCAATTGACCTGCTGCGATCCCTTTTTGCAGGGGACATGTTTATGACAGTGTCGGGTGAAAGGTAAATATGTATTTTTTATATAGGAATATATATGTATGAATGCGTCAGGTTCGCTGGGAAATTACGTGTTACGTTACGCTTAATTACGTTATTCATTATTATTACTAGCTATGTCTGAAAAAAGAAAAAAAAATTGTTGTTACTTGGCAAACTGCCACTGTGACTCAGTCAGATTGTTTAAATATGCAGTTGCTCTTTGCGTACAACTCTTGACACACGGTCTGCTATAACATATTCCTGCGGCTAATACTTTTGTATAGCCCCTGACAGAGTCAGCTTCATACGCTTTAATTCGACACGTACTCTTGGTACGACCCAAAACTATGGATGCTTTTATCTCTTTTATGGCATGATTGCTTTGCTTCTGCATATCAATAAAACTTATTTTTGCGTTCTTTTTGAACGCCCATCAACAAATTGTCATTAAAAATTTGCAACAAAACCGTTTATTATACCCTTGCAGAGGGTATTATAATTTTGTCCAAAAGTGTGCAACGCAGTGAAGGAGACATCTCCGACCCTATAAAGTATATATATTCTTGATCAGGATCACCTCCTAAGTTGATATGAGCATGTCCGTCTGTCTGTTTCTACGCAAACTAGTCTCTCAGTTTTAAAGCTATCGTCTTGAAACTTTGCACACACCCTTCTTTCCTTTGCACGCAGTATATAAGTCGGAACGGCCGGGATCGGCCGACTATATCCTATAGCTGCCATATAACTGATTGATCGGAAATGGTATAACTTTGGTGTTTTGAAAGCTAGAGAATTCGAATTTGGTACGAATGCTATTTTTGGCAAAATAATACAACCTACCAAATTGCATAACGATCAGCCGACTATATCTTATAGCTGCCATATAACTGAACGATCGGAAATGGTATTTGGTAAAAATACCAACTTTGGTATTTTTGAAGATGAAAGCTTGGTACTTTGTTTTACATTTTTATACCCTTGCAGAGGGTATTATAATTTTGGTCAAAAGTGTGCAACGCAGTGAAGGAGACATCTCCGACCCTATAAAGTATATATATTCTTGATCAGGATCACCTCCTGAGTTGATATAATGTCCGTCTGTCCGTCTGTCTGTCCGTCTGTCTGTCCGTCTGTCTGTCCGTCTGTCTGTCCGTCTGTCTGTCTGTCCGTCTGTCTGTCCGTCTGTCTGTCCGTCTGTCTGTCCGTCTGTCTGTTTCTACGCAAACTAGTCTCTCAGTTTTAAATCTATCGTCTTGAAACTTTGCACACACCCTTCTTTCCTTTGCACGCAGTATATGAGTCGGAACGGCCGGGATCGGTCGACTATATCCTATAGCTGTCATATAACTGATTCATCGGAAATGCTATAACTTCGGTATTTTTAAAGCTAGAGAATTCGGATTTGGTACGATTGCTATTTTTGGCAATAATACAACATGCCAAATTTTATAAGGATCAGCCGACTATATCCTATATCTGCCATATAACTGATTGCTCGGAAATGGCATAACTTCAGTGTTTTTCGAGCTAGAAAGTTGGGATTTTCTATGAATTCTATTTTTGGAAAAATAATACGACTTATCAAGTTTCATATGGATCGGCCGACTATATCTTATAGCTGCCATAGAACTGAACGATCGGAAATGGTATTTGGTAAAAATACCAACTTTGGGGTTCTTCAAGATAGAAGTTTGGAATTTTTTTTAGATTTTGTCTTGTAATTTATTGGTTATATTATGATATTCCCATAAGAATCGGTCAACTTTATCCGATTTTTAGCCGATATATATCCTGTTTTAGCTGCAAGGGTATATCAACTTCGGCTCCGCCCGAAGTTAGATTTCCTTTCTTTTGTTTTTTTTTTTTTTTTTTTTTTAATAGCAGGATAACGTTTATTTAAAACTGTCCTTTAGGGACAACCATTAAATTTTATCACATAAACATCACTTATAAATAATTTTACATATTAATATGGTAGAAATAAATTAGAGTAGTAAGGGGAGGTCCAGCGGGTGTGTCCTTTTTGTGCGCTGCTTTTTTGGATCTCGTCCTTGACCCAAGGAAAATTATTACAAATAAATTATTATTTATTACCCATCATTCTTACATGATGCTATGAGTCTACTTTAAGAAATTCAGGAGCAGAGTTAACGCCAAACGTAAGTTTTTTGTACCTGAATAGCCCGAGTGGGGTAATGAAAGGGGTTATGCTCTCATCTAACTCTAACTGGTGATATGTACTCATGTCTAGTCGTGTGAAATTTTTAGCGCCCTTCAATTTGGTCATAAAGGTGTCAAATACTTTTTTTTTGTTCAATTTTTTTTTTTTTTTAAGTTTTTTTCATTTCCTGGATTTTTTTCTTTTCGAGACTAACAAGAGGTGTATCAAATCTTATACTTTTAACATTACCACAGTCATATTGACTGATACAGAGTTAGATGGCCCTAAAAATAGATTGCTGGGTTGGGGGGTCGTTGCGACGCAGGCGGGATCCGCTAGAAGCCCGAGTCAATCCCCGATTGAGGACATTTGGGTGCGAAGACAGTTTTTCTTTGTAGGACTCTTTTTGCTTCTGGATTTCGTCTATCACTGCGAGGATGCCCAGATCCCGGTGGATGTTTTCGTTGCGTACATACCAAGGTGCCCCAGTGATAGTTCTCAAGATTTTTGATTGTGCGCGCTGTATGATGTCTATGTTGCTGCTGCTCGCGTTCCACCACAGCTGGGAGCCATACGTCCAGATTGGTTTTAAGCCTGAATTGTACAGTAGTAACTTGTAGTCCAGGCACAGTGGCGATCGTGAGCTTATGATCCAGTGCAGGCTGCTGGCTTTCAGTTTTACGTGCATCTAATTGCATTCGATGGGCTCACGCCAGGTTAGTCGTCTATCAAGGTTAGTCGTCTATCAAGGTTAGTCGTCTATCACTTTGTTAGCTTGAGGGATCTGCATACCGTTTAGTGAAAGTGGTGGGCATGTTTGTCTATTAAGAGTTAACGTTATAAGTTTACACATTTGTTCGTTTATTTTAATGCGCTGGTCGGACAGCCACCATAGTGGACAGCCACTACCGTAATATGACTAGCCAGTTGGGTTGTTGCCTGCGTTGGGCATCTGGAGCGACTAAGGATAGCGGTATCGTCGGCGAACATTGACGTTGTTAGTTGTCCGTTCGTAGGAATATCCGCAGTATACAAAACATATAGACACGGACCGAGTGCGCTTTTTCGTGTGATACTCAAGTTCACATGATTTAGTCGCCCGAACTAGCTACGTTGCATCTCACTGAGAATACTCTATTGTAAAGGTATGATTCCAGAAGCTTCTGGGTGTATGTTGGCAAATACGTTTTAATTTTATGAGCCAAACATGGTCGATACGTAACTCGACATACGTCGAGGAAAAAAGCGCTACATTATTCTCGCTGTTCGAAGGCTGAGCGTATTTCGCATGTCAATATGTTCTTGCTCGATGGTTCCGTAGTTTCTTCGTAAACCAAATTGATGTTCCGGGATAATATAGCAAGCTTCCAGATGTGGTATTATGCGAGTTAACAAGCATTTTTCCAACAATTTAGACAAATAAGATAGGAGGCTTATTGGTCTGTGTTTAGGTGAGGGGCCGTTGTGCCGCTAAGCTGAGCTTAAGAGCGCACCCGCGCTGAATAGCGCACCCGCGCTGAAGAGCGCATCCGCGCTCGCCCCTCTATGCACTCTCTCTCTCTCGTCGGCCGTCGTCGATCGCCCATTTTATTTTTCTAAATTAAGTTTTTTGTCCCATGTAAGCAGCGAATAAAGCTGAATGCGAAACCAACCTCACGACGCCCCCGACTTCTTTCATTTTCTTCTGGAATCTTTTGCGGCAGCAACGCCTCCCTACAAGATTTTGTTCCTTCGAGCCGGATATTCTTGGATTTCCTTCTACCAGGAGTTCCCGGCATTGTTCCGCCAAAAGATAAGTATGACATTTTTCCGTCTCCGCTTCTCTGCCGGTCTTCAGCTGTGGACTGAACATTACATTTCGTTCACACTGCTGCAAGATTTTTTTTCTCTTCCGTGTCAACTCCAAGTCCGATTTTTCCGACACAACGGCAGTTTGAGATTTTCTACTCTACCATATTCATCTTAAGCCTCTAATCTAAACACAACTGATGGCCGAGGTTCTTTGGATCAGATTTAGAATTAAGAACGCAGTCCCTTTTTGACCGAGACCGCGAACGGTTGACAAAAATATGTAAGAAAAATCAAAAGTGTCTTGTAATAATTAAGTTTAATAAATAAAGGCTTAACACCGAGTTTTACAGTTCAGATTAAAATTAATGAATTAATTGAAAACAATAATAAGCAGTCTATTATCAATAGACAAACAATTTAACTTGTATGTATGTATGTGGATGCACATATGCCTCGACCGTTGGCAAGCGAATGGATAACGGAGAGGCCAAAAACGGAGACGGATGGAAAAATCCCATCGCTAGCCACACATTTTTCCCAACGTTCTGGCAATTTATGGATGCCACGCCAATACCACTCTTGGTTCTTCGTGGCGAACCATTCATCAAGCCATTTTACGACTTCCTCGTAGCTGGCGAAGTGTTGATCTTTGAGTGCATGCGTCATCGATGAAAACAAGTAGTAATCGGAAGGCGCCACGTCTGGTGAGTAAGGCGGGTGGGCTAGGATCTCCCAGTTTACTGTGTCCAAGTAGTTACGAACCAATAATGAGTTGTGCGCCGGTGCGTTGTCGTGCTGGAAAACTAACTTGTCGTGTCGCAGCCGGAATTCGGCCCTTTTTTCGTTGATGGCCTGGCGTAATTTGATTAGTTGTCGATGGTAGCGATGTGCATTAACTGTTTCGCCCGGTTTCAGCAGCTCATAGTACAGCACACCTTGCTGGTCCCACCAAACACACAACATTGCCTTCTTGCCGAATCGATTGGGTCTGGCCGTCGAAGTTGATGGTTGGCCGGGGTCAACCCATGATTTTTTCTTCTTGGGATTCTCGAAATAGATCCACTTTTCATCCCCAGTAACAATTCGATGCAGAAACGACTTCCTTTTGTGTCGTGCGAGCAGCATTTCGCACGTCATCATCACTTCCCGCAAATGGCCATTTCCAGGCACGAAATTACTCATTTTCAAAGGCAAAAATTTTCAAGATAACGATACATTTTCGATTATTGTTATGCACTGTTTTGACACTTATATCAGTGGCAAACAAAACGTCATAGAGGTTATTAGCAAAAACAACGCGTGTGGGCTAGCGACATATATTGGGAAAACCGGCAAGGACTTTCCGGTACACCTGGTATGTGCATCCACATACATACATACAAGTTAAATTGTTTGTCTATTGATAATAGACTGCTTATTATTGTTTTCAATTAATTCATTAATTTTAATCTGAACTGTAAAACTCGGTGTTAAGCCTTTATTTATTAAACTTAATTATTACAAGACACTTTTGATTTTTCTTAAATATTTTTGTCAACCGTTCGCGGTCTCGGTCAAAAAGAGACTGACTTCTTAATTCTAAATCTGATGCAAAGAACCTCGGCCATCAGTTGTGTTTAGATTAGAGGCTTAAGATGAATATGTCGCATCTTATTGTGAAATTCGATTAAGCTGATCGATGCAATTTGGTAGGTACTTGAAAAGCAAAAGGCGTAATTGATTGGGCTTCGGAGGGAAGCTGATGTTTACTTTGATTTTGATTTGTTTATGGGGAACCGAGATCGGACCTCAGAGCCAAAGAAAAAGCCGAAAGCAAATGCAGAGTTTGAAAATATTGTTTATAAAATTCATAAGTGGAAAGCCATCAGTGGCCTGGATTTATGGGTTGGATAATTGAGCCAAAGACAAAGCCAAAGGCAAATGCAGAGATTGAAAATATTGCTTATAAAAGCCATAAGTGGCCTGTATTTACGGGTTTGATAACTCTCCCCCTTCCAAAATGGATCGTCCCGATTCAATATGAAATTCGTTTAAATGAGCTCTTAATTCTGTTAAAAAATGTTCTTGGTTAATAGATTTTTCTCGTTCAGGCCGATGTTTTTTGGTTACAAATAATATAGAATTTTTGTATTTTATAATGACTGAAAGAATCAATATATAATGATTAAAATCAATAATATAAAGGTAAGTGATATTTTTGTATTCTTAATTTTAACGAAAGGGTTTAAAATGTTTATATTATCTAAAGAAATATCAGAGTTATTTAATAATATGTAATCGGATATTTCATAATTTTTGAAGTGGTTCGTAGTTACGTATTCAAGAATTTTATTTTCCAAATTGGTATATGAGATATTATTAATTTTAGTTGTACCATTAAATGTTATTAAAAACGAACCGTTTAAATGGGAGTTGTTAACAATATTGTTTTCACTTATAAGAAAGGCACCATCTTGTATGATGTCTATTTTTTATTTTATTTTTTTCTTATTTTTTTACAGGTTGATTTCTCTCCATTTAATAATCGGGTAAAACACGTTTTTTTGTTACTTAAAGTGCAATAATTATTAAAAATTTCGTTCTTAAAATTAGGCATTTCATAAAAAATATTTTCGCATTTAGCGACTTGATTGCTTAATACTAGTTTTCCATTGATTTGGGAAATATATTCTTCTTCTTATAATATAAACTTCTTTATGCAATGCGATTTTAAAAGCAGAGATGTCCATTAAATCAGCTATAATTACTGGTTTTTGTTCATGTTTTAATATTTCCAAGATGTCATCATTGTTTAAAATTTTGGTATTAAAAACGTCTATTTTTGCTAGAGTGATTGTGTCAATTAAATTTTGCAGATCAAATGTTAACAATCCCAAGCGATGTTTTCGAAGTGGTAGATCTTGATCAATAAATACTTTTTTAAAATCATCGGAAAGAGATTCTATTTCTTTGAATAATCGGGAATTGATAATAGACTGATTATTATTGTTTTCAATTAATTCATTAATTTTATTCTGAACTGTAATAAAATCATCATGGTCCGGAGTTCCAGCTAACCATTTCTACACGTTGCCTAACTCATTTATCCCTCGTTTTGATCTAGTTCATATTAATTGTGATAAAATTACTTATATTACTTTTATGTCATATTTAATTTCCCATTGTGACCTTTTATTAGTATCCCTTTTAATATTATCTGATTCCAAATTTATTATTTCTTTATAAAAGCTTAAGTTAGTTACGTGGAACAAATCTGCGTATGAATCGTACGTCAATACGTCTTTATTGTCCTTAAATAGAAGATATTCGTGACTTGTAAAGTCAATTATTTCTGATTTTGTTAATAAAATAAGGTGTAGTATGAGCACCTGATAAAACATTTTCTGGGAAAGGAAAGAAAAAAAGGATGATATATAAATACTTAAAATTTTATATTATCTTTGTGAATAATTCTATTTCTATTGTTGATTATTATTTTGTTGGGTAAATGTTCTTTAACTATTTGTTTTTTATATCTGGTTTTAAGTTTATTTCTTTTCCCGTGTTTCCTTTCATAGACTACCTGTCCTACATGATATTCTTTTTCTTTTCTGTTTTCGTTATGTGTTTCCAACATTTTCTCTTGAGTATTTTTCAAAAGTTTAGGAATGTTATCGTGCTCTATATATTATATAGTACGTCAAAAGGTTTTTGGTTCGTTGTAGAATGAATGCTCTGATTATATTCTTGAGCGGCTCTTATTACTATTTCGAAAAGGTCAGTTACATTAAATTCTTCTTTAATGTATCGAGCTAATTCTGTTAATGTAGAATGTGCCCTTTCAACTTGTCCGTTTGACGTGCTGTGCCTCGGGTCTGCGTAATGTAAAGTTAAATTGCACCTTTGTGCGAAAGATTTAAATTGGGCTGAGGTAAAGCTCGGTTCATTATCGGTCGTTATTATTTGGCATGTGGAAAATGTTGAAGAAGTTCTATTACTTTATTTTCGAATTTTTATTGGATGCCTGTTATATTTATTTTCGTTACAAATCACACAATTTTTAATATATTCTTTTAATTTTTTAAAACAGTTTGGCCAATAATATAATTTACTGATCTGTTTGTAATTCTCGTCTAGCCCCTATGAGCTGTGTGTTTCTTCTATTATTATAGCTTTATCTTCCTCGTTTTCCACGTCTTGTAGAAAGATTCTTGTAAAAAGGAATGTGTTTGTGAATTATTTTTTAATGGTAATTGTATTTGAAATAATTCCTCTAAGGTACAATGAATTCCTACCGTAATGTTAGGTGGAAGATACTCTCATAATATAGTTATTAAATTTTCTAGAGTGTCATATTCAATTAAATGTCGTGTCCTGTCAAAGATTTTCAGTGACTCATGTATTGTATACCTCCCCGTTGTTAATAACAGTTGTTGTTTAAATTGATTTAACGGTTTACGGGTCTCTTGTATTACATTTTCAAAACTACTTTCAGCTGAATGCTGTGTGTTCTGATCTGAGTCTGACTGGTTTGTTTGTTCTATATCGCTGTTAGTAATATTATTTATCTGAATTCGGGATAATGCGTCTGCAACTATATTTATTGTACCGGGCTTATATGTTATTTTCGGTGTAAAACTTTCTATGAAAGAATACCATCCTTTCATATCTACATTGGGATTTTTATCCGAAATTGTGTAAGACAAAGATTGATGGTCGGTTTGAATTTCAATTCCAATAACTCCGTATAAGTAATTTCTTAGATTTTTAAGAGCCCATACTATCGCTAAAAGTTCCTTCTTATTAGTAGCATAAGCTTGTTCTGTTTTAGACAAGGTTTTTGAAATAAAAGTAATTGGTTTTCCTTCTTAAGATAAAACTGCACCAATTGCGACGTCTGAAACGTCGGTGGTCAAGGTAAATTTTTTATTATAGTCCGGTTGAACTAGTTCTACTTGAGCAATGAGATTTTCTTTCAGCTCGTTTAAAGCTTTAATTGCTGGTTCATCCAGCTAAATTAACATTTTTGTTGACATTCTTTTTGAAATTTTGCCATTATGACCTCCAAGATAATTTGTTAGAGGTTTGGCTATGTAGGCGTAGTTTGAAACAAATTTTCTATAAAAGCCCGTAAGACCTAGGGAACTTCTTAGTTCCCGAATATTTTCTGGAAGCGGATATTTACTAATGGTATCAATTTTCTTTGGGTCTGTCTTGATGACGTTATAGGATACAATGTATCCTAGAAAACGGGTTTCGCGTTTGAAAAACTTAGATTTTTCTAAAGAGATTTTCATGTTTGCCCTCAATAATATATTTATAATTTTGTTTAGATCTGTATAGTATTGTTCAATTGAGTTTGAGAATATTATAATGTCGTCCATATAGACATGACATGTTTTCCCTATTTGTTCTCTTAGAACACTTCTTATGGACTTCTTATGGATAATGGACTTCTTATCGTCCATTGCTCTCTGAAAGATTCTTGGTGCATTTGTTAATCCGAATGGCATTCTTAAAAATTCGTATTTTCCATTATTTATTGAAAAAGCTGTTTTTTCGACATCAGATTCTTTCATTAGTATCTGATGAAATCCTGACTCCAAATCTATTGTTGAAAAATATCTTGCTTTTCCCAAATTTGATAGAATTACTGATGGGTCTTGCATTGGGTATCTGTCAGGTATGGTACTTTCATTTAATTTTTTATAATCAATGACGAGTCTTAATTTACGGCTTCCGTCTTGATTCTCTCCTTTCTTTGGGACTACCAGAAGTGGTGAATTGTAAGGGCTTCTGCTAGGCCTTATTATTTTTTCTGATAACATTCTACTGATTTCGCTATTCACGAAATCGTTGACAGATAGAGCATAAGGATATTGTTTCCCGTATATTGGCCTATCGTGGATAAGATTTATTTCCCCCTTTTATGTCTGTTCTAAAAGGAATTTGCATATTTATCTTTGAATGCTCCTTTTCAATATAGTGAACTATCTTTTCCCTCAATCCGCCTAATTGATCAATACCTATATTATTTATTTGGTTTTTGACGGTATTTACTTCGTCGGCACTCTCAGGATTTTTAATTCCCAAGATATTTTTATTTTTATTGACGGATATTTCTACGTCGGCACTCTCAGGATTTTTAATTCCCAAGATATTTATATTTTTGTTGACGGATATTTCTACGTCGGCGTTCTCAGGATTTTTTAATTCCCAAGATGTTTTTATTTTTGTTGACGGATATTTCTACGTCGGCGTTCTCAGGATTTTTAATTCCCAAGATGTTTTTATTTTTGTTGACGGATATTTCTACGTCGGCGTTCTCGGGATTTTTAATTCCCAAGCTTTTCTCACTATTTTCAACAAATAATGAATCTGTGTTTTCGCTACCATTTTCATCAAAATATTTTTTTATAATAAATTCTTTTAACGGAAGAATATTATTTTCTTCAATTAAACATATTTCATTTTTCTGCATATTTCTACATATTTCTCCTGTTTCCCATTATATGCCAAGATTCCCTTATCTATATTTATTATAGCTCCAATTTTTCTTAATAAATTGAATCCAATTAGAATATCAGATTCTAAACCTTCGATTTCATAAAATAATTGTTTTGTTTCAAATATATTTATAGTATGGTAATACCTAATAATTGAGTAGCCATGAACTGTTACCTTTTTGTATATTGGTAGCTCCTTTTTATTTTCAAAAATTCCCCTTTTTATGTAGCAAGCAGTGGGTCCTGTATCTATTAAAACTTTTAGCTGCTTCTTGGTTTTTCGATCTATCCTATTTAAATAATGCATTCCTTTGTAGGGGTCTGGTCTAAAAAATGGTCTTCATTGATATTATTTAATCTGGTTACTTTATTAGCTGGCTGACTTTCTGTTCCATCTGATTCCCTTGAGCTTGAGTTTTTGATTTGTGCTATAGAAATTTAAACGATTTTTATTTTGATAATAGTTATTATTATATCTACCTTTATTATCGTTTGTCTGCCAATTATTATATCTTCCTTGGTTACTATTTGCCTGCCAATTTTGGCTCGGCTGCCGATTGTTATTAGGTATATTCTGGAGTTGAATCGGTGGATCAACATTCATTGGCTCCATAGCTTGTTGCTTTTGATTATTATTTTGATTATTATTTTGCCAAAAATTTCCATTTTGTGGCCAATTGTAATTTTGGTTATGATTAAAATTATTTCCCATTTTAGTGGTATTATTATTTTGTTGTATTTGATCAAATCGTAAGCTGTTTACGATTTACGAGTAAGGTCATTTTTTTATTGACTTCGTTATAGTACTCAGTAATTGTCATTCGTTCTTGCCTGAGGATACTTAGTTCTGACTCAAGAACATGTATTGGTCGTTTGTCACTATATATAAAGTCCAATCGGGATAAGATTGCTTTAAAGTTTAAAACTGTGCCATGATTGGTAAGAGCATCATGGGCAGATCCCATAATTTTATTTCGAAAAATTGTTAAGGCGATAAAATATTGTTCACTTTCAATTTTCAATTTTATGCAAGTGTTGTTTTATAATCTTCCACAGTTTTTGCATCTGTGGCTAGCCTTCCTTCTAAACATTCTACTTTCCTGCTAACTTCATTCAATTGAGCGTTTATTAATCTATTTATCAATTCCACTGTTAAACCGCCGGCTGTGGCTACACTGCCTGCAGAAAAATTTGCTGCTGAACCTCCGGTTGCCATTGTTAAATTTAGTTCACCAAAGCTATTTATCAAATCTTCCAGATTTATTCTTTATATTATTTGTTAAATCGCGAATCTTACTTTATGCAATATATAAATCTTATATTATTTTTCTCAAATTCCCTGATCTTAATTTATAATCTTTAATTTTTTATTATTGTCGGGTCAGGCAGCAGCCGCTAAATTAGTTATAGTTTATTTATTAAGCTATAGTATGGATTATCGCCTTAGTTGGTCGCAAGCCGACTCTTTCTCGGCCACTCGACTTCAACGGGCCTATTTTAAGAGTGCTTTAGGTTCGCAATCACTATGTCGGGCCGCCCTCTCCACTATCGAGAGCTTTAGTTTCGCGTATGTCTAGTCGAGCCGCACACTCTGTCCATATTTTTAGTCACTGCTTAGCACCATAAACTGGATGATCACAATGGTTGATCCCAGTTTCATCTGCCTGCAGCATAAATAAAATATAACGTACTATAATTAAATTCGTCTTTCATTTCCCGGCATTGAAAACTCAATGGTTTTTCTTGTTGGAGTTGTCGTTTTATTTGTTTTTGTTGTTCTTGCATGTTTTTTTTTTTTTTTTTTTTTTGTGCGTTGATTTATTAATTTAGTGTTCTTGTAATTGTTTGCTTTAAAATTTCGGTCCACATTTGTTTTAATTCACTTTTTATGGATTATTTCATTAACTAATTTCCATTTACTTTGTTGTTAACGATTACTGTCACTTGGTAGTGTCGTTTGGTGGATGTTTTAATTTTTCCACTAAAAATGTTGAGTTGTTGACCGCGCGAGTTCCGTTTATGTTTCACTTATTTTTTTTTTCTTATTAAACAATTTTTTTGAGCTTTGTGTGACGCGGCCCCACGTGCTGGGTGCCAGTTAAATTGTTTGTAGTTCGGTGAATTAAAAAAATGTACATTTTATTTTTTAATTACAAAACTCGGTGTTAAGCCTTTATTTATTAAACTTAATTATTACAAGACACTTTTGATTTTTCTTAAATATTTTTGTCAACCGTTTGCGGTCTCGGTCAAAGAGGAACTGCGTTCTTAATTCTAAATCTGATCCAAAGAACCTCGGCCATCAGTTGTGTTTAGATTAGAGGCTTAAGATGAATATGTCGCATCTTATTGTGAAATTCGATTAAGCTGATCGATGCAATTTGGTAGGTACTTGAAAAGCAAAAGGCGTAATTGATTGGGCTTCGGAGGGAAGCTGATGTTTACTTTTGATTTTGATTTGTTTATGGGGAACCGAGATCGGACCACAGAGCCAAAGACAAAGCCGAAAGCAAATGCAGAGTTTGAAAATATTGTTTATAAAATTCATAAGTGGAAAGCCATCAGTGGCCTGGATTTATGGGTTGGATAATTGAGCCAAAGGCAAATGCAGAGATTGAAAATATTGTTTATAAAAGCCATAAGTGGCCTGTATTTACGGGTTGGATAACTTAAACAAATACATTTTTTTTTTGGTGCAATTAATCCGCGAAAAATTCGCAAGTGAACAGTGAAATTGTATGGTGACAAAAAGAAGGCATAATTAATATTGGCCAGCCGGTTTGAATTAGTTCTGGAAATTTCCAAATTCACCGAACAGTCCGATGCTGTCGCAATATTTGTTTTTTTTTCTTCCCCAATCAGTGTCATTTTTGTCATATCCGTACTTGTACGCTTGTCCATATATTTTCTGCCTCCAATTTAAGGAAATATCTAACTGATAAAATGAAATAAAAATCAAATTTTATTAAAACCAACAATTATAAAACGCTATTTTACTACAAATCCGTGATTGTGTCGCTTAAATTTTCAACCTTGCCGCCGCAGTTGCCGTATTGTGTTTTTTTTTTGGTGCTATTTTTTTCCATTGGGGTGAACCACGTACAGGGTGCAGACGGCATACCCGTCGGCGTAACAAATAAATTAAAAAAAATCAATTAAGTATAAATGTATATTTATAATTATAACTAATACAATTTATTTAATTATTCTTTTCCTTTCGAGCGAAGGGTCGGTTTTTTTTAATTCACCTTTCCGGCCACTCAATAATTAAAGTCAAAAATTATTAATAATTTAATTCTCAACCTTCTGTCAGAATAGAGCCGCGGTTTTAGTTCCACCTTTCCGGCTCCATAATAATTAAATCCAAAAATTAGTCAAAAATTAATTATTTATTTTTTTTTTAAATCCAAGCCAAAGTCAAGTCACCTTCCCGACTCCGCAAGTTCGAAAATAGTTAAGAATTCAATATCTACGTACGAACCACATTTGTATAAATATACATATATAGATCGTCATCAATTTTTTACGAAAATGGCTCAAAGTGCGGTCTCAGTGCCGCTGAAAAAGTTCATCGCCACAACAGATATTGCAACAGATATAATTAGCCAATTATAAGTAATTAGCTAACAAGTAATTAGCCCCAGAAACGGAAATGGGCTCCCAATACATGTGCGAAGTCCATCGGTGTAGAAGGTGTAGAAATGCTATGAGTGCTGCTCCGATTTGCTAGCCGTGTCCGACGACAATGCGGCCACCTCGACAGTGCTGGAATCGAAGTACAGCTACTTCGGGAGAAAATTAGGGAGAAAAACCCCAATTCACTCAGGCTTCCGTCAATGTCCACACGCCCGCGTCTATAGGCTGCCGGTTACCTCCAGTGGATACCAAGGTCTTTGCGGGTGATTATCTTTGGTGGCCCACCTTCAGAGACTTGTTTACGGCCATTTACATCCAAAACTCGCGGCTCACCCCGGTAGAGAAGTTGTTTCACTTGCTGCCCAAAACAAGTGGTGACGCACACGCCATTGTTTCGAAGGCTCCGCTTACCCATGAGGGGTTTGTCGCAGCGTGGCAAAGCCTCACAGACTGCTTTGAGAACCGGCGGCTATTGGTCAATAGCCAGTTGAAGATCCTTTTCAACATCCAGGCTATTTCTCAAGAGTCCGGGGTCGCGCAGAAGGAGCTTCAAGCCACCATTCAGAGTTATCTGACAGCCCTAGAAATGTCCTGCAACAATGTTGAGGCTTGGGACTGTCTCCTGGTATTCATGATTTCCTCAAAGCTCCCCAAAGTTACACTTTCTATGTGGGAGCAATCCGTACACAATAAGGCCGAAATTCCAACATGGAAGGAATTAGATAACTTCCTGACAGAGCGCCATCGCACTCTGGAGGCCATCGACGACGTCAGGCCTAGTGACTTTGGGCAATTTCCGCCAAGGTCGGGACTTCCTACTGCCCCTGCTCGGAGGCTTATTTTATACGAGACTCGAGTGGTTCTGGGTCAAAAAGGCTGCGATTTCTGTTCGAGGGAGAACCACCCCATTCGCTTGTGTACGCGTTTCCTAGAAATGAAATGGGCGCTCTGACTACATTAAGAGGAAGCAGTTATGTTTAAACTGTTTTGCCCGAGGCCACCAGCATCGAGACTGCCCGAGCGCCCATACCTGCTTCACATGCCACAGCCGAAAACACACCCTCCTGTAGCGCGGCAATCCGTTCGCTCCAAGTCCGCCTACGCCAGCAAGGACTCAACCCGCACGGCCCTTATCACTGTGTGCCTTTTGGGGTGCAGCCTAGGCACGAGCACTGAAAGGCTCAGAGTCCGAAGCGACTTTTATAACGGAACGACTGTTCAACCTTGTCAAGCCTCCTTTCAAGACGGTTCAAGCCCAAGTTTCCGGCCTTAATCAGACCATTTCCGCGCAGTCTACTAAATTGTGCCATTTCTCCATTCGGTCGCCGTCTAGACCCGGGCTACAATTAGAGACTGCGGCTTACGTTCTTCCGCAGTTGGCAGGAAATCTGCCATCATATCCGATTCCGCGAGATCGTCTCAAGGGGGACCCCAACTTCTTTGAGAGCTCCCAAGTCGATGTGTTAATAGGAGTTGACATTCTTCCGCCCATTCTCCTCAGTAATTCCAAGACTTACATCTGCGGGTCGCTTCTAGGTCAGGAGATCATTTTTGGATGGGTGCTGACAGGCCCATTATCTCCAGCCAACCCCCGCAGGGTGTCCGCTTTTTCCACACGAGTTGCCCGCAGACTCGGGCACTCACTGGATCAGCTCCTCACCAAATTCTGGGAGGTGGAAGATGAGCCCACACAGATCAGTTCGAAATCGGATTCAGTTTGCGAGCACAATTTTGTACAGACGACGAAAAGAGACGAGTGTGGCAAGTACGTTGTGACGCTCCCCTTACGCGACCCCGAGCAGAAGGGTTCCGAGCTACCGGCTTCACGGCAGGTCCTTTGCTCTTGCTCAGTTCCTGCGTAATGAGCAACGCCTGAAGAGGTAATCCAGGAATACATCGACTTAGGCCACATGACCGAGGTCTTTCCCGCGAGCAGGTCCGCTACCTACTATCTTCCACATCATGCCGTCTTCAAGCCCGAAAGCACGACCACCAAGGTGCTTCAATGCTTCGATCCCTTCCGCGAACGGGACCAGTCTGAACGACATAATTTACACGGGCCCGGTCTTACAATCCGACCTGACGATTCAAATCCTAAAGTGGCGATACTTTATGTTTGTCTTCAACGCCGACATCAAGAAGATGTATCGGCAAATTTGGGTAGACCCCAATCATACTCCGCTCCAGCATATTTTGTTTCGCAATCCCGATTGGGATATTCGCGACTACGAGTTAAAAGCGGTAACCTTATTTGATTTAAATTATGTGACATTTTATGTACGTTGATGACGTTCTCGCGGGGGCAGACTCCAAAGCCGAAGCCCAAGCTGCAATTCGGGAGCTGAAGGGGGTCCTAGAGTCGGCAGGGTTCCCCTTTAGGAAATGGACGTCGAATAGCAAGGCGATCGTGGCCGACATTCCGAGTGACCACCTCCTTCGTGCTGATTTTCTCGACATCGATGCAGAGAGCACGGCCAAGACACTCGGCGTGCGGTGGAAAGCGACGACTGATGAGTTCTTTTTTTTTCTGCCAGAATTGACTTCTGGCTCGTCTTTCACGAAACGCCAAGTCTTCTCCCAAATTGCCAAATTGTTCGATCCAGCAGGTTGGCTCGTTCCTTTCATTCTCTGGGCGAAAATGTTCATGCAGGACATTTAGCTGCTGGATCTAGGGTAGGACGACGTCCTCCTTCAAGATTTCTGTCAGCGATGGGTTGACTTCCTAAAGAATTACTCGGTGCTCGATCAGATTGGGTCGCGTTCCGACTATACCTTAAGGTCGAGCACCACGGGTTCTGCGACGCTTCACAGAAGGCGTACGGCGCAGCAATTTACGTCCGTGTCGAGGTTGGGTCTACGGTAATAGTGAACCTGCTGACTGCAAAGACTCCAGTGGCCCCAGTTAAAACGGTGTCGCTCCCTCGGCTAGAGCTGTGCGGTGCCTTGTTCTTGTCTGAGATGGCCACCGCCGTTCTGCCAAAGATGCCAGGGGCCGCGTCTGCCCTATGCTGTTGGACGGACTCGACTATTGTTCTCGCGTGGCTGCAGAAGCCAGCGTGTCAGAGGACAATGTTTGTGGCCAACCGGGTGACCAAGATCACCCAGTACACCGACGTGCAGAAATGGGCACTTGTCCGCTCCGAACAGAACCCTGCGGATCTCTGCGGAACCGGGGCGTAGCTCTCCAAGATCATGCAGATAGCCAGTTGTGGTGGCACGGTCCTGTCTGGCTGCAAAGGCCTTGCAGCGATTGGCCCACTCAAGGCAATGAAGCCCCCATGACTGAACTCGAGAAGCGAGCAGTCAAGTTCCATGTCGCGAAGGCGCCCCCCGAAGATCTTCTTGAACGTTTTTCTACACTCGACAAGGCATTACGAGTCCTTGCCTATGTTTATAGCTTCATCCAGCGCGCGCGGATTCGATCTCCTTTCGAAGAGCACCTGACAGCTAATGAGGTTACGTCGGCTGAACGTCTTCTAGTTTCCGTTACTCAGCGCAGACACTTCGTATCCAGTATTAGCAAAAAGCGAAAAGCGTCCAGTATTAGCATCCAGTCCGAATCAAAATCTGAACCCCTTCATGGATTCGCAAGGCTTTATGAGAGCCTGCGGCCGGGTCACGTCCTCTGAACTTCTCCAATATGACGAACGGCACCCTATAATCCTTCCTTACGATTGCCATCTGTCTCGACTCCTTGTTCAATTTACGCATCGCATATCGCTGCACGGTGGCAATCAGCTGATGATCCGTCTGATCCGGGCCAAATTCTGGATTCCAAAGGTGACGAATTTGGTCAAGTCCGTCGTCTATACTTGCAAAGTATGTGTCATCCACAAGAAGAAGTTGCAGACGCAAGTCATGGGGGAGCTACCTAAGGAACGGACGTCCTTATCGCGCCCATTCACGTACACCGGTGTGGATTATGCATGTCCTTTCGAGATAAAAAACTATACGGGGAGGGCTTGTCTTATTACAAAGGGTTATGTGTGGTGTCTATGTGCTTCTCCTCTAAGGCCCTCCATTTAGAGCCTACGTGGGACCTTACGACCGAAAAATTTCTGGCTGCTTTTGCTCGGCTCGTGTCCCCCGGTTCGTCCCCCCAGAGGATGCCCCCGTCAAGTGCAGTCGGACAACGGGAAGATCTTTGTGGGGGCAGCTGCCCTACTATCTCGCGATTTTTTCCGGAGCCTAAAAGGGGCTGTGACCGGTGCCTATTGTCAGCGGCAGCTTCTCTGGCTCAGCTTCTACGCCTTTGAGGAGCTGGCTACTCCCCTGGCGAGGATCGAGGTGTGCCTGAATTCGCGGCCGTTCGCCCCAATGTCCGAAGACCCTGATGATCTGTTGGCTCTTACACCCGGGAAAGGTGGTTGTTCATGGATGATGGATAGTGAGGGATTGAGTGCGGGCGGGACGACCGCTAGGCATTGCTTCGCCCGCCACAGGCCCCAACTCTCCACCCTACCGCCTCTCCTGCTCGATGCTCCTGAGCCTCTGCATTAATGCTGCAGCAAAAGTTGCTACTGCGTCCCAGAGCATCTGGTTCTCCAGCATTACCTCCACTAGGTTTCCCGGGTGGATTGATCTACCCGCCGTCATCTCCAGTCGGTGGCGCTCTCGTGCAAACCGGCGGCACTCAAAGACAACGTGCCTGGCGTCCTCGATTATCGAACTCCCGCACTCCGGGCACCAGTCATCCTCCGTGTGGCCAAAACGCTTCAGGTATTGCCGGAAGCAGCCATGTCAACTCAGGACCTGGGTCAGGTAAAAGTCGACCTGCCCATGGCTTCGCAGCACCCACCTTCTAAGGTTAGGAATGAGGGTGTGTGTCCAACGTCCCTTCGTCGACGCGTCCCAGCACTCCTGCCAGGCTGTGAGCGACCTCTCCTTGGCGTCCTCCTTTGCAGCTGTATTGGGGGTGCCGCCCGCACCCTCATTGCGAGCACGGGTTTCCTTGAGCTCCTTGAGCTCACGAGCGCGCTCCTTCAGCGGGACCATCCCCGCAATGACCAGAATGGCGTCGTCGGAGACTGTCCTGAAGCCGGACGCGACTCTTATAGCACCCAGCCTGTAGACTGCATCTACCCCTCTCCTGTAGCTGGGCGTATTCATCGCCTCAGCCCAGATGGGTGCTGCATACAAAATTTGCGCCGAGGCAACGCTCACGAGGAGCCTTCTTTAATTGTAGTATTCAAGAAAAAATATAAGATTATGTCCGGCTAATACAATTTCAAAGGAGTCCCTCTGGAATTTTGTCATCCGACATGTCCGTCACTTATTTAAAAAAAAAATTGTGATAGAATGCAATTAAAAACAAGAAAGGAAAGCTAACTTCAGGCGAAGCCAATGTTAATATACCCTTTCAGTTAAAACCTGATATATATCGCAAACATTGGATTAAATTAGCCGATCCTTATGAGAATAGTACAATATAACCAATTTCATAAGGCCGATCCTTATGCAATTTGGTAGGTTGTATTAACTGACCAAAAATAGGATATAGTCGGCTGATCCTTATGAAATTTGGCATGTTGTATTATTGTGCCAAAAATAGCAATCGTACCAAATCCGAATTCTCTAGCTTTAAAAATACCGAAGTTATAGCATTTCCGATCAATCAGTTATATGGCAGCTATAAGATATAGTCGGCCGATCCTTATGAAATTTGGTAGGTCGAAATAATTTCCCAAAAATAGCATTCGTACAAAATCTGAACTCTGTAACTCTAAAAACACCAAAGTTATACCATTTCCGATCAATCAGTTATATGGCAGCTATAGGATATAGTCGGCCGATCCCGGCCGTTCCTACTTATATACTGCGTACAAAGAAAAGAAGGGTGTGTGCAAAGTTTCAAGACGATAGCTTTAAAACTGAGAGACTAGTTTGCGTAGAAACAGACAGACGGACAGACAGACGGACAGACGGACATGCTCATATCAACTCAGGAGGTGATCCTGATAAAGAATATATATACTTTATAGGGTCGGAGATGTCTCCTTCACTGCGTTGCACACTTTTGGACAAAATTATAATACCCTCTGCAAGGGTATAATGAAGATGAAATGAAACTAACAAAACTACTAACTGCAACTTTGAGTGTCTTTAGACTTGTTACTGCACAAATTATTTCGGCACAAAACTTTGTTATACCCTTGCAGAGGGTATTATAATTTTGTCCAAAAGTGTGCAACGCAGACTTTTCGGCCGGGATCGGCCGACTATATCCTATAGCTGCCATATAACTGATTGATCGGAAATGGTATAACTTTGGTGTTTTTAGAGTTACAGAGTTCAGATTTGGTACGAATGCTACTTTTGGCAAAATAATACGACATACAAAATTTCATAAGGATCGGCCGACTATATCTTATAGCTGCCATATAACTGATTGATCGGAAATGCTATAACTTCGGTATTTTTAAAGCTAGAGAATTCGGATTTGGTACGAATGCTATTTTTGGCAAAATAATACAACATGCCAAATTTCATAAGGATCAGCCGACTATATCCTATAGCTGCCATATAACTGAACAATCGGAAATTACCCAACTTTGGTGTTTTTGAAGATAAAAAGCTGGAACTAAGTACAGATTCTATTTTTGGTCAGTTAATACAACCTACCAAATTGCATAACGATCGGCCGACTATATCTTATAGCTGTCATATAACTGAACGATCGGAAATGGTATTTGGTAAAAATACCAACTTTGGTATTTTTGAAGATGGAAGCTTGGTGTACTTTGTTTTAGATTTTTTATTGTAATAAATTGGTTATATTGTGATATTCTCATAAGGATCGGCCAATTTAATCCGATGTTTGCGATATATATCCGGTTTTAACTGCAAGGGTATATCAACTTCGGCTCCGCCCGAAGTTAGCTTTCCTTTCTTGTTTTATTTTATATTTTATTAACAGCTCTTAGTCTCTTTTCCACTTTCCAATTGTACACTTGGAAGTATGTTAGCACACGTCTCGGTTGTTGCTCCTTTTCTATTGTTCGTCTGCCTAATCAGAGCACTGCCCATCGATTCTCTCTATAAGGGATGCTAGCCTGCAAGCTAGTTTATGCTAGTTTGTAAAAATCTTCCACGTTTGGACTCTTATCTCTTATCATTCGATTAAACATATGTTTTAAGGAAGAGGTTTCAGTTTTCCTCTGCGGAATAACATTATGCATTCAAATAAATTGCTGAATGTATTCTTGGAAATTATGTCATTTGTAATGAAACATTTTTCGAATATCGAACTTATGTATTATCTTTCGTTATCCGTTCGTGATATCTCGGGAAACCCAATCGAAAAAATATTTCTTTTGTGTGACTGTATGACTGTAAAAATTGTATGCCAGCTTTAAAAAACACTTTAAACTTGAACGCTTGCAATCGCAATAGCCAACGTTCTAATCGATCTAGTGGTTTTGAAAACAGTTTAAACATAACTGCTTCCTCTTAATGTAGTCAGAGCGCCCATTTACTTCCATTTCTAGGAAACGCGGACGTAAGCGAATGTTGTGGTTCTCCCTCAAACAGAAATCGCAGCCCTTTTGGCCCGGAACCACTCCAGTCTCGTATGAATTGAGCCTCCGAGCAGGGGCAGTAGGAAGTCCCGACTTTGGCGGAAATTGCCCGGACCCATTAGGCCTGACGTCGTCGATGGCCTCCACAGTTCGATGGCGCTCTGTCAGGAAGTTATCGAATTCCTTCCATGTTGGAATTTCGGCCTTATTGTGTACGGATTGCTCCCACATAGAAAGTGTAACTTTGGGGAGCTTTGAGGAAATCATGAATACCAGGAGACAGTCCCAAGCCTCAACATTGTTGCAGGACATTTCTAGGGCTGTCAGACAACTCTGAATGGTGGCTTGAAGTTCCTTCAGCGCGACCCCGGACTCTTGAGAAATAGCCTGGATGCTAAAAAGGATCTTCAACCGGCTATTGACCAATAGCCGCCGGTTCTCAAAGCAGTCTGGCTGCCGCGCTGCGACAAACTCCTCATGGGTAAGCGGAGCCATAGAAACAGTGGCGTGTGCGTCACCACTTATTTTGGACAGCAAGTGGAACAACTTCTCTACCGGGGTGAGCCGCAAGTTTTGGATGAAAATGGCCGTAAACATGTCTCTGACGGTGGGCCCCCGAAGATAATCACCCGGAAAGACTTCGGTATCCAATTTTCTCCCTCATTTTTTCCCGAAGCTGGGCAATATACTTCGAATAGACGGTGTAACAGTAGGTGTACTTCGATTCTAGCAGTGGCAAATCGGAGCAGCTCTCATGGCTCTTCTCCACCTTCTCCCACAGTGCCCAAATTTTGTCCCGATGGACTTCGCACATGTATTGGGAGCCTATTTCCGTTTCTGGGGCGCCCGGAGTATTTATGTTGGCCACAAATTGGCTAATTATATCTAATGCAATATCTGGATATATATATGGATGCACATATGCCTTGACCGTTGGCAAGCGAATGGATAACGGAAAGGCGGAAAACGGCGAGGAATATGGCGAAGCACATAAAACGGAGACGGATGGAAAAAATTGCAGAATTTGAAGTCGAAGAAGAGTAGAAAATCTCAAACTGCCGTTGTGTCGGAAAACTCGGACTTGGAGTTGACACGGAAGGAAAAAACATCTTGCAGCAGTGTGAACGAAATTTAATGTTCGGACCACTGCTGAAGACCGGCAGAGAGACGGAGATGAAAAATGTCGTACTTATCTTTTGGCGGAACAATGCCGGGAACTGCTGGTAGAAAAATATCCAAAAGAAGAAGTCGGGGGCGTTCAAGGGCCGATTCACGTCATCTTTATTCTGCTGCATACATGGAACTCACTTAACTCACTACAAACAAGAAAGGAAAGCTTACTTCGGGCGGAGCCGATGTTGATATACCCTTGCAGTTAAAACCGGATATATATCGCAAACATCCGATTAAATTGGCCGATCCTTATGAGAATACCATAATATTACCAATTTCTTACAATAAAAAATCGAACACAAAGTACACCAAGCTTCCATCTTCAAAAATACCAAAGTTGGTTTTTTTTACCAAATTCCTATTTCCGATCGTTCAGTTATATGGCAGCTATAAGATATAGTCAGCCGATCGTTATGCAATTTGTTAGGTTGTATTAACTGACCAAAATTAGAATCTGTACGAAGTTCCAACTTTCTATCTTCGAAAACACTAAAATTGGGTAAATTCCGATCAATCAGTTATATGGCAGCTATAGAATATAGTCAGCCGATCCTTATGAAATTCGGCATGTTCTATTATTTTGCCAAAAATAGCATTCGTACCAAATCTAAAAACACTAAAGTTATACCATTTCCGATCAATCAGTTATATGGCAGCTATAGGATATAGTCGGATATAGTCGGATATAGTTCCGACTTATTTACTGCGTGCAAAAGAAAGAATGGTGTGTGCACCATTATAGCTTATAGCTTAAGACGATAGCTGAGAGACGATTAAGACGATAAAAACTGAGAGACTAGTTTGCGTAGAAACAGACAGACGGACAGACAGACGGACAGACAGACGAACAGACGGACATGTTTATATCAACTCAGGAGGTGATACTGATCAAGAATATATATACTTTATAGGGTCGGAGATGTCTCCTTCACTGCGTTGTACACTTTTGACCAAAATTATAATACCCTCTGCAAGGGTATAAAAAAGCTACAGCCAGAGCATACGATCGACGATGGCCGACCACAGCATTTGGACCCGAGAGAGAGAGTGCAAGATTGTGCATAGCGGGGGCGAGCGCGGATGCGCTCTTCATCGCGGATGCGCTCTTAAGCTCAGATGAGCGACACAACGGCCCCTTACCTAAGCATCCCGCCCCCCTTGCAATCACTCGGGTTTTCAAGAGATCCCTCGTCGTTACGGCTGGTGACAGGCTCCGGACACGAACCATCCAAAAATGGTGCCCTGGGCCACTGGCAGCCCGTCCTGGATCTTTAGAAAGCCCGGATGCATGATACGCAGGTACATATCCGCGCCCAGGGCAACGGAGATCGTCGCTGGCAGATAGAACCGCTCATCCGCCAATGTCACGCCTCGGAAGTGGGCACGCACCGCATCGCTCAGCTCTCGGAACGGCGTACGAAAGCGCACGTGAGGCTCGATCTTAAAGATGACCTCCAGCCGAACGCTATCATCTGTTTTGGACCCCACGGTGGCCGAACAAACTTGTTGGAAACACGCCGTCGGAAACACGCCGCTAGCGATGCGTTAATGCAGCTCGGAAGCGTACACGGGTCGATGAGGGCCCCGTGTCGAAGATCCGATTTCCGGTGTCAATGCGCACTAGCGCAGTCGGCAACACGTTGACGCTGTTCGGTTGCAGTAGCGACGATAGGGTGTGCGCAGCGGCCGCATCCCTTGACGAGAGGACGAGCGGTGGACGGCACCCGATGAGTGGCAGACGAAGGTCGTGGAGGGCCTGAAGACTGCCGACCAGTGGCGGAAGAATGCGATGGGAAGTCGATGGCCGTGGATCGGCTTGTGAGTGCCGGAAAGGGGCGGAAGAGGGCCGAGAAGCACCCGAACCGCACCGCGAGTTGGCGGTCGACGGCCGTGTGCCAGCCGAGACACTCCGTGTACTGTCTCCCGCGCTCCGTGACCGGTGCTCCTCTTGTAGTGCCTTGCGCCGAGCCCGCGGCTTCTCCACGAAATGAAGCAGAGTGTGGTGATCCTGACCACACGTCTTACAGCCGTCCCCACGCGGACACGATCCGTCGGAGTGCTCGTGGGCCACGCAGCTGGAGTAATACCGATTCACGAGAACCACCCGGTGCCGCTTCTCGGCACTGAGATGTAGAAAGCGCCGACACTTCTTCAACGGATGGATCCCACTGCAGACTCGGCATCGGTAGGACTGTGTACCTCGAGTACATATGCTCTCCAGTGACTGGGCGCTGCGTGTACGTGGCGAAATCGTGCTGAATATGACTGGCGGAAATATGCTTAATTACAATTTGGAACTACGGGCACAGCTACGAGACAGCACAATGGAGAAGAACATTAGAGCAGAAGAAATGCTTAATTATTGTAGGCAGGCGGACGCTTCCATCGAAAGAAGCACGACCTTAGCAATGGGCCGCTTGACGAGCCCTCGCGCGGTGCGCGCCTGCCTTTACGCCTGCCTTCCACAGGCCCCCCATGCGGGGAGCTCCTGGAGGAATGAAATGGGCCGGATCAGACGGATCTCCAGCTGATTGCCACCGTGAAGCATGATGCGATGCGTAAATTGAACAACGAAACAAGACAGATGACAGTCGTACGGAAGGATTATAGGACGCTGAGTGACGGAAACTAGAAGACGTTCAGCCGACGTAACCTCATTAGCTGTTAGGTGCTCTTCGAACGGTGATCGAATCTTCCGCGCGCGATGGATGAAGCGACGAAAATAGCCAAGGACTCGTAATGCCTTGTCGAGTGTAGAAAAACGTTCAAGAAGATCTTCGGGGGGCGCCTTCGCGACATGGACCTTGACTGCTCGCTTCTCGAGTTCAGTCATGGGGGCTTCATTGCCTCGAGTGGGCCAATCGCTGCAAGGCCTTTGCAGCCAGTCAGGACCATGCCACCACAACTGGCTATCCACAAGATCTTGGAGAGCTACGCCCCGGCTAGCGAGATCCGCAGGGTTCTACTCGGAGCGGACATGTGCCCATTTCTGCACGTCGGTGAACTGTGTGATCTTGGTCACCCGGTTGGCCACAAACATTGTCCTCTGACACGCTGGCTTCTGCAGCCACGCGAGGACAATAGTCGAGTCCGTCCAACAGCATAGGGCAGACGCGACCCCTGGAATCTTTGGCAGAACGGCGGTGGCCATCTCAGACAAGAACAAGGCACCGCACAGCTCTAGCCGAGGGAGCAACACCGTTTTAACTGGGGCCACTGGAGTCTTTGCAGTCAGCAGGTTCACTATTACCGTAGACCCAACCTCGACACGGACGTAAATTGCTGCGCCATACGCCTTCTGTGAAGCGTCGCAGAACCCGTGGTGCTCGACCTTTAGGTGTGGTCGGAACGCAACCCACAGAGGAACACGAATCTGATCGAGCACCAAGTAATTCTTGAGGAAGTCAACCCATCGCTGGGTTGAGGGAGGGACGTCGTCCCACCCTAGATCCAGCAGCCAAATGTCCTGCATGAACATTTTCGCCCGGACAATGAAAGGAGCGAGCCAACCTGCTGGATCGAACAATTTGGCAATTTGGGAGAGGACTTGGCATTTCGTGAAAGACGAGCCGGAAGCTCGTCAATTCTGGCGGAACAAAAAAGAACTCATCAGTCGTCGCTTTCCACGACCTTGCCTTGCTATTCGACGTCAATTTCCTAAGTGGGAACTCTGCCGACTCTAGGGCCCTTTTAGCTCCCGAATCGCAGCCTGGGTTTCGGTTTTGGAGTCTGCCCCCGCGAGAACGTCGTCAACGTACATAAAATGCCGGATAATTTTTTTTGCCTGCGGATACTTCGACTTTTCGTCGTCAGCGAGATGTTGCAGGACACGGATCGCTAGGAGCGGGGCACAATTGACAACGAAGGCGACCGCTTTTAACTCGTAGTCGCGAATATCCCAATCGGGATTGCGAAACAAAATATGCTGGAGCGGAGTATGATTGGGGTCTACCCAAATTTGCCGATACATCTTCTCGATGTCAGCGTTGAAGATAAACATAAAGTATCGCCACTTTAGGATTTGAATCGTCGGATTGTAAGCCCGGGCCCGCGTAAATTATGTCGTTCAGACTGGTCCCGTTTGCGTTCAAGGCTCGAAGCATTGAAGCCCACCCGCACCTTGGTGGTCGTGAGTTCGGGCTTGAAGACGGCATGATGTGGAAGATAGTAGGTAGCGGACATGCTCGCGGGAGAGACCTCGGTCATGTGGCCTAAGTCGATGTATTCCTGGATTAGCTCTTCAGGCGTTGCTCATTACGCAGGAACTGAGCAAGTGCAAAGGACCGTGAAGCCGGTAGCTCGGAACCCTTCTGCTCGGGGTCGCGTAAGGGGAGCGTCACAACGTACTTGCCACACACTCGGACACCCTGCGGGGGTTGGCTGGAGATAATGGGCCTGTCAGCACCCATCCAAAAATGGTCTCCTGACCTAGAAGCGACCCGCAGATGTTAGCCTTGAAATTACCGAATTTATGTAAAAAATTGAAAGTTGAGAAAAGAAAAATTAAATCTACATACGTCTTGTGCTGGAATATTGCACCCTCCTTTCAATTCTTGGCGCATACGTACTTAAAATTAGTAGAGCTAACAATTTGAATAATTTGGTTAAAATAATTAACAAACTGCCTGTGTGTAAAATTGATAAACAACATACATATATATCTACATCACTGTCCCCCAATTATTTTATTTTTTTATACCCTTGCAGAGGGTATTATAATTTTGTCCAAAAGTGTGCAACGCAGTGATTCGGATTCGGATTTGGTACGAATGCTATTTTTGGCAAAATAATACAACATGCCAAATTTCATAAGGATCAGCCGACTATATCCTATAGCTGCCATATAACTGAACAATCGGAAATTACCCAACTTTGGTGTTTTTGAAGATAAAAAGCTGGAACTAAGTACATATTATATTTTTGGTCAGTTAATACAACCTACCAAATTGCATAACGATCGGCCGACTATATCTTATAGCTGCCATATAACTGAACGATCGGAAATGGTATTTGGTAAAAATACCAACTTTGGTATTTTTGAAGATGGAAGCTTGGTACTTTGTTTTAGATTTTTTTGGTTATATAAATTGGATAAATTGGTTATATTATGATATTCTAATAAGGATCGGCCAATTTAATCCGATGTTTGCGATATATATCCGGTTTTAACTGCAAGGGTATATCAACTTCGGCTCCGCCCGAAGTTAGCTTTCCTTTCTTGTTTTTAATTATTTTTTCGTTTTCGACAGATATTCAATTAAAAAATTTTGGTCAAAAGTGTGCAACGCAGTGAAGGAGACATCTCTGACCCTATAAAGTATATATATTCTTGATCAGGATCACCTCCTGAGTTGATATAAGCATGTCCGTCTGTCTGTCCGTCTGTCTGTCCGTCTGTCTGTCCGTCTGTCTGTCCGTCTGTCTGTTTCTACGCAAACTAGTCTCTCAGTTTTAAAGCTATCGTCTTGAAACTTTGCACACATCCTTATTTCCTTTGCACGCAGTATATAAGTTGGAACGGCCAGGATCGGCCGACTATATCTTATAGCTGCCATACAACTGATTGATCGGAAATGCTATAACTTCGGTGTTTTTAAAGCTAGAGAATTCGGATTTGGTACGATTGCTATATGGCAAAATAATACAACATGCCAAATTTTATAAGGATCAGCCGACTATATCTTTTATCTGCGATATAACTGATTGATCGGAAATGGCATAACTTCAGTGTTTTTCGAGCAAGAAAGTTGGGATTTTCTATGAATTCTTTTTTTGGAAAAATAATATGACTTATCAAGTTTCATATGGATCGGCCGACTATATCTTATAGCTGCCATATAACTGAACGATCGGAAATGGTATTTGGTAAAAATACCAACTTTGGGGTTCTTCAAGATAGAAGTTTGGAATTTTTTTTAGATTTTGTCTTATTTAAGTAATTTATTGGTTATATTATGATATTCCCATAAGAATCGGTCAACTATATCCGATTTTAGCGATCCTGTTTTAGCTGCAAGGGTATATCAACTTCGGCTCCGCCCGAAGTTAGCTTTCCTTTCTTGTTTTATTTAATTTATTAATTAAATAATTTAAATAAAAAAAAATATTTATATTATTAAAAATTGTATTTTTTACTAATACATAAAATAAATTTTAAAAAAATTAAATAAAATAAAAAAAAATACATTTTTAAATCAATAAAATCAGAAAATGGAAAGTAATAAACAGAAAGTAAAATCCACGACTCTTGATGACTTAAGAAGAAGATTAAATGTCAGAGTAAAAAGCATTCGCCGGTTAGAGAAACGTTTGGAGGCTGGGTCAGTTCCTTTAGTATAGACCGAGCTAGAGTGTAGGCTTCCGGTCTTAAATGACACAATTTTTAAGGCAAATGAGTTGCAAGACCAGATCGAGCAATTAGATGAATTATAAGAATTAGAGATAACAACTAAGGCAAGGGTTATGTCATTATTAAATAATGCTGAATAAAATATTTACTATTAAATATTTACTATAGCTGAAGAGTCCCCACCAACTACTGCAATTTCTGCACCGGTTGCAGCCCCAACTCGAGCTCGACTTCCCAGCCAAAATTTGGCATTGCCAAAATTCAGTGGAAACTATTCGGAGTTTAAAAATTTTATGAGTCTCTTTGAGACATTAGTAGACAAGGATGTGAACATTCCTGTAATCGAGAAATTTAACCATTTAATTTCTTGCCTCTCTGGTGAAGCCTTAGGAACTATCAAGGCATTCCAAGTCACCGAGAGTAATTATGACAAAGCTATTGCTAGTCTGAAAAGAGTTTACGATAACGAATGTCTCATCTTTGCGAACCAAATGAGCAAATTATTCAGCCTTCCGAAAGTTTCTGCGTCGTCGTTGAGAGGTCTCATCGACACAGTGTCATCGATTTACGGGTCACTATTATCCGTAGGAGATGAAACTAAAATTGCACTAAAGAACTAAAAAGAACTAAAAATGGCGAGCACATATTTCCCGAGCATAACTACCTAATTCCCAGGTTAAGAAAAAGATACACACTGTGGTGAAGTCAACAATTAATGGTAGTGAGTTTTCGTTGGACTTTTGGATTTTGAGAACTATCTCGGGTTATCACCCTGACCAGTCAGTGAACGTGAAAGATTGGGACAAAGAACTTTCCGTTAGCAGACCCATATTTCTATAAACCTCAGAGGATAGACATGTTAAATGAAGCTCATGTCATTTTTTGAACTGTTGTCGGTTGGCCAAATAAAACAACATTATCAGAACATTATCAGAAAATTTCAGTTGTACTGCCAGTGAATGTGAAAGATTGGGACAAAGAACTTTCCGTTAGCAGACCCATATTTCTATAAACCTCAGAGGATAGACATGTTAAATGAAGCTCATGTCATTTTTTGAACTGTTGTCCGTTGGCCAAATAAAACAACATTATCAGAAAATTTCAGTTGTACTACTACTTCAGGTCGATTTAAAGTCAGGCTTCCATTTAAATCGGATCCAAGCGTTTTGGGAAACTCATTCGAGGTATGTGGAATTTATGCAAGAATACGAATCCTTAGGTCATATTTCCGCTACAAGCAATGTTGCTCTTGCCACTCCACACTACGTCATACCCCATCAGTGTGTCTTACGGCCTCAAAGCACATCGACCAAACTACGAGTCGTGTATGATGCGTCTTGTAAGACATCAACACATAAGTGTCTTAACGATCTGTTGATGCTTAGTCCTACCATCCAGGAAGAGTTGTATTCAATTCTTCTTAGGTTCCGGCTGAACAGATTCACTCTGATAGCCGACATAAAAACGATGTATCGCCAAGTAATGGTAAATGAAGCCGATAGGCGATACCAGTTGATAGTGTGGAGGAAAGACCCATCAGAGTCCCTAAAACTGTGCAAGCTCAACACCGTTACATATGGCACTGCGCCAGCCCCATTCCTGGCCATAAGATGTTTGAAGGTTGAGTGAATCTGTGAAAAATACACATTCCCTCAAGCTGCCGAAGTTATTTGGTCCGACTTTTACGTCAACGACATGTTAACGGGTGCTGGTTGCATTGAGGAGCTAAAGAAAATTAAGTCTGAAGTAACTCAGGTTCTCCAAAACGCTGGGCAAACGCTTGAATTGAGCAAGTGGTTTTCAAACTCGCCTGAAGGTACTGCATCCGTGAGCACGCATAAGCCAATAACTCTTTCGGACTCAGAACTGACTAAAGCATTTGGAATCGCTTGGGTTCCTAAAGAAGATGTATTTAAATTTGAAATTGATGCTTCAGTCATGGGTCAAAGGGCGACCAAGCGGAACATCCTTTCGGTGGCATCGAAGCTATTTGACCCCCTTGGCTAATTAAGCCCTATACTTATAAAAGGAAAGATCCTATTGCAGGAATTTTGGCTAAATAAGCTAGATTGGGATGAGTCAATTCCACTGCACTTAGAAACAGCGTGGAACAAAATACAAATTGCCTTGTCGCAATTAGAGGACATCTCAATACCGAGATTCGTGTTTACCGAGCCGATGTCACCGATTCAAATTGATGCCTTTTCTGACGCATCGATGAGAGCCTATGGAGCCTGCGTCTATATTCGTTGCGAATCTGCAGAAGGTATTAAAGTTTCATTGTTGACGGCAAAGTCTAAAGTAGCGCCGCTCAAGACAAAGACGCTCCCCCGTCTTGAGTTATGTGCCGCTCACCTTCTCGTAGATCTCGGCCGCAAGATAAAGCCTCTAATAAAAGTTCCGATCGAACGAAGTGTATTTTGGTCGGATTCAGAAGTAACTCTTCATTGGATTCGTTCCCATCCATCGTCGTTGTCAACGTTCGTATCGAATAGAGTAGCTGAAATTCAAGAGTGGTCAGAGGATAGCACGTGGCGGCATGTACCAACTAAACAGAACCCGGCAGATATAGTGTCCAGAGGTGGAGACGTAAAGGAGACTGTAGAATCGATCTGGTTTACAGGTCCATCGTTTTTAAAGGAACCGGAAGATAAGTGGCCGACGAGCCCCCCCGACGAGTTTGATCTGTCACCAGGACTTCTACAGATGGAAGCGAAAAAGAATGCGGTCGGATTAACCGCAATCGTATCTACCTCAGATTTACCTCAGAAGTGATAAAAGGTTATTCATTTCACCTAAAACTGCTGCGAGTGTTCGTTTATATGTTCCACTTTATAAGGAAATCGAAGATATTAGTAGTGAATTCTGATATTGTTCCCTCACCTGTCGAATATAATGAAGCCTTTAAGAAAATAGTCGAAATAGTCCAAGAGCACGATTATCAAGATGAAATAGGAATGATGCGGAAAAATTTAAGTGTCAGCCCTAGTCTACAAAAGATAAATCCCTTTCTACACGAATCATCAGAGGCTGGGCTTACCTTTTCGTTGTTGCGGGTTGGGGGGCGACTAGCTAATGCTCCTATACCGTACGATGCCAAGTTTCCAGTATTGTTGACAAAACGCTCTCAATTTGTTCAGAGCTACGTCCGATACTTGGAGGAGTCGAATTTTCATGTGGGTCCACGAGCACTTGTGAGTCTTTTGCGACAGCGCATATGGATCGTAAATGCGCAGGAAGTCTGCAGTCAGACAGTACGGTCATGCATACGCTGCTTTAAATGCAAGCCTCGTCTGATGACTCAAATCATGGGTGATTTACCCTTAGATAGAATTCGTGCTCTCCGCCCATTCTCCATATGTGGTGTTGATTTTTGTGGCCCTATTGATACGACATTGAAAATTCGTGCTAGGCTACCCTTTAAGTCCTACATTACCTTATTGGTATGTTTTGCGTCCAAGGCAGTTCATTTAGAAGTAGTTTCCGACTTTTCAACTGATTCCTTTTTGTTGGCTTTTCAAAGGTTCGTTGGGCGCCGAGGATGTCCACAGATCGTCCACTGCGACAACGCGACGAACTTCGTCGGAGCGAGTCGCCACTTTGCGGAGCTTCGTCGGAGAATCGAGGACGAGGTCGACGGGGTCACGCAATACGCATCAAACAAACGGATGCGTATTTGCGTTCTTACCGCCGCGGGCTCCGCACATGGGCGGACTATGGGAGGCAGGTGTGAAGTCTGCAAAACACTTACTCCTACGAGCGGTAGGGAACGCCAAGCTGACCGCGAAGGAGCTGCAGACCGTTCTCGTTGGAGTCCAGGCCGTCCTGAACTCACGACCCCTGGGCTCTGAGTCAGGACCCAAGCGGCGGCGAGGCGCTTACTCCCGGGCAGTTTAATCTCAAACTGCCGTTGTGTCGGAAAACTCGGACTTGGAGTTGACACGGAAGGAAAAAACATCGTGCAGCAGTGTGAACGAAATTTAATGTTCGGACCACTGCTGAAGACCGGCAGAGAGACGGAGACGAAAAATGTCGTACTTATCTTTTGGCGGAACAATGCCGGGAACTGCTGGTAAAAAAATATCCAAAAATATCCGGCTCGAAGGAGCAAATGTTGGGGGGCAATACTGCCGCAAAAGGATTCCAGAGGTTGTTGTTGAAGGCACAGAGGAACAAATACCACGTCGCGAACGAAAATTAACCCGGAGGCTCGAAAGGAAGGAGTCGGGGGCGTCGTGGGTAAAAATTCAAGGGCCCATTCACGTAAGCTTTATTCTGCTGCATACATTTGGACCCGAGAGAGAGAGAGTGCAAGTTCTTGCATAGAGATGCGCTCTTAAGCTCAGACGAACGGCGGCACAACGGCCCCTCACCTAAACACTAGCTACTCAATGAAATGGCTAGCATCCCTTAGAAATGTTTATAAAAATCTTGCACGTTTGGACTCTTGTCCCTTATCATTCGATTAAACTTGAGTTTTATATTTATAACTGTTTAGGTGAGGGGCCGTTGTGCCGCTCACCTGAAGAGCGCATCCGCGCTGAAGAGCGCACCCGCGCTAAAGAGCGCACCCGCGCTGAAGAGCGCATCCACACTCGCCCCTCTGTGCCCTCTCTTCTCGCTCGTTGGTTGTCGTCGATCTCTTTTTGTACTAGTTTTTAAGTTAATTCGATGTACGCAGCCAATAAAGCTGAAGACGCCCCCGACTTGTTATTTTCAACCCCCATTCTGGAATCTTTTTGCGGAACCAACGCCCCCCTACACATTTTGGTCCTTCGAGCCGGATAATCTGGATATTCAGGATATTTTGGATATTAGGATATCGTCCACCAGCAGTTCTCGGCATTGTTCCGCCAAAAGATAAGTACATTTTTTTCCGTCTCCGTCTCTCTGCCGGTCTTCAGCAGTGATCCGAACATTAAATTTCGTTCACACTGCTGCAAGATTGTTTTTCCCTCCGTGTCAACTCCAAGTCCGAGTTTTCCGACACAACGGCATTTTGAGATTTTCTACTCTTCTTCGTCTTCAAATTCTGCAGATTTTTCCATCCGTCTCCGTTTGTGTGTTGCCCATATTCCTCGCCGTTTTCGGCCTATCCGTTATCCATTCGCTTGCCAACGGTCGAGGCATATGAGCATATATGGGCATATACACACACATACATATTTTTTTTTTGGGCAATTAATCCGCGAAAAATTCGCAAGTGAACAGTGAAATTGTGTGGTGACAAAAAGAAGGCATAATTAATATTGGCCAGCCGGTGTGAATTAGTTCCCGAAATTTCCAAATTCAATCAGTGTCATTTTTTACACCACATAAATTCTCTGTTCCCCTAGTTATACAGTCCACTTATCAACGCTCCACTGTGCCAACATTGCCCACATATATGTATACATATTACATATTACATATGTATATCCGTACCTGCATGCATGTCCATATATTTCCAAATATTTTCTAACTCCGATTTCAGGAAATATATAACCGATAAAAATTAACATATACAGTCCACTTATCGATGTTCCACTGTGCCATCATATGCCCCACATGCCCTTGCCCTACTTGCATGCATGTCCATATATTTCCAAATATTTTCTGCCTCCAATTTCAGGAAATATATAACCGATAAAATTTAAAAACAATTTTTTAATTTCCTAAACCCAACAATTATATACCGCCATTTCACTACAAATCTGTGATTGTGTCGCGTCAATTCTCCAGCTGGGTGCCGACGGCATAATCGGCTGCGTAACAAATAAATAAAAAAAAAAAAAAAATCAATTAATTATAAATTTATGTATTTATAATTATAACTAATAAAATGTATTTAATTCCTATTTTTATAAATCCGTTCGAGCCAAGTGCCATGTTTTTAAATTCACATTTCCGGCCACTCAATAATTAAAGTCAAAACTTTAATTATCGAAAAATTATAATTAAATAATTTAATTGTCGATCTTCTGTCTGAATCGAGCCGCGGTTTCAATTCCACCGTTCCATCTGCGTGATAATTAACCTCAATTGATGAAAACTTCAACTCCACCCTTCAACTGGCTCCATAATAATTAAATCCGCCAATTAGGAACAAATTAATTATTTATTTTTTTGTGTTAAATCCAAGCCAAGGTGAAGTGCACCTTTCCGGCTCCGCAAATTCGAAAATAGTTAGGAATTCAATATTTACGTACGAGCCATACTGGTCGAAATATACATATATATCAATTTTTTCCCCAAACGATCACGAATTTTTCGGTGGACAAGTGTCCATTTTCCGTTCCGTCATTTTCCTAACGCTGCTTCTACTCCGCATCAGGCAACATCCGCCTAGTATCTCAACAAACCTCGTCCCATCTGGTTTTTTTTTGGCTTCCTGAAGTTTCTTCCACATCCGATTTGTGCCGCATCCAACGTTCCTTTCGACATCTGCGCCACAAATTCCCACTTGTGCCTTGTAATCGCATTTCATCCGCGATCTCACCGGTCTTATCACATTAGTGTGACCGGCCACCGCTTCGTACGAGGCACCTATTGCGCAAGTCAGTCGACAAGCGCAGACTAGCGAATTGGAGTCTGATAATGCCCACGGGAGACGACCAAAAGCCACGTCCGATCCCAACCATCCGTTTGGACAGATCTCAATCCGCTTCTCCGCGGACGCCTCTTTTAAAGCCTAAGGCGTACAGTGCCATTCCAAGGGCAAAGAATGACGAATCCGTCAGTACAATCCCCGGTCCTTCACAGAGGCAGACTCGTTCCGTTGCAAAAATGGCTCAAAGTGCGGTCGACGTGGCGCTGAAGAAGTTCATCGCCACAACAGATCGAGTTAGCCAATTTGAGGCCAACATAAATACTCCGGGCGCCAGAGAAACAGAAGTGGGCTCCCAATACATGTGCGAAGTCCATCGGGACCAAATTCACTGTGGGGCACTGTGGGAGAAGGTGGAGAAAAGCTATGAGAGCTGCTCCGATTTGCTAGCCGAGTCCGACGACAATGCGGCCACCTCGACAGTGCTGGAATCGAAGTACAGCTACTGTTACTCCGTCTATTCGAGGTGTATTGCCCAGCTTCGGGAGAAAATTGCCTCCAAATCCACTCATACTTCCGTAAATGTACACACGCCCGCGTCTACAGGTTGCCGGTTACCTCCGGTAGATACCGAGGTCTTCGCGGGTGATTATCTTCGGTGGCCCAGCTTCAGAGACTTGTTTACGGCCATTTACATCCAAAACTCGCGGCTCACCCCGGTAGAGAGGTTGTTCCACCTACTGTCCAAAACAAGTGGTGACGCCCACGCCATTGTTTCGAAGGCTCCGCTTACCCATGAGGGGTTTGACGCCGCTTGGCAAAGCCTTAAAGACCGCTTTGAGAACCGGCGGCTATTGGTCAACAGCCAGTTGAAAATCCTTTTCAACATCCAGGCCTAGCAATGACCGCCATCAATGAGGCTTGGGACTGCCTTCTGGTGTTTATGATTTCGTCAAAGCTCCCCAAGGTCACACTTTCTATGTGGGAGCAATCCGTCCATAATAAGGCCGAAATTCCAAGATGGAAGGAATTAGACAACTTCCTAACAGCGCCATCGCACTCTAGAGGCAATCGACGACGTCAGGCCTAGTGGCTCCGGGCAACTTTCGCCAAAGTGGGGAATTCCTATTGCCCCTGCTCGGAGACTCAATTCATACGTGACTCAAGTGGTTCCGGCCCCAAGGGTTGCGATCTCTGTTCAAGGGAGAACCACCCCATTCGCTTATCTCCGCGGTTCCTGGAAATGGACGTAAATGGGCGCTCGGACTACATTAAAAGGAAGCAGTTATGTTTGAACTGTTTTGCCCGAAGCCACCAGCAACGAGACTGCCCGAGCGCCCATACCTGCTTCACATGCCACAGCAGACACCACACCCTCTTGCATCGCGGCAATCCATTCGCCACCGCTGCAAGTCCGCCTACGCTGCTTACCGCTCCAAGTCCGCCTACGTCAGCAAACGGCTCAGAGGATCAGTCGAATGTGCAGGTGTGTTTCGCTTCCGGGTCAGGAGCCGTCCTACTGGGCACGGCCCTTATCAACGTGTGCCATTTGGGGTGCACCGTCCAGGCACGAGCACTGATAGACTCAGGGTCCGAAGCGACCTTCATAACGGAACGACTGTTCAACCTTGTCAAGCCTCCCTTCAAGACGATTCAAGCCCAAGTTTCTGGCCTTAATCAAACCATTTCCGCGCAGTCTACTAAATTGTACCATTTCTCCATTCGGTCGCCGTCAAGACCCGGGCTACAATTAGAGACTGCGGCTTACGTTCTTCCGCAGTTGGCAGGAAATCTGCCATCATATCCGATTTTGCGAGATCGTCTCAAGAGGCTGCCCAATATTACCCTGGCGGACCCCAACTTTTTTGAGAGCTCCCAAGTCGATGTGTTATTAGGAGCTGACATTCTTCCGTCCATTCTCCTCGGTAATTCCAAGGCTAACATCTGCGGTTCGCTTCTAGGTCAGGAGACCATTTTTGGATGGGTGCTGACAGGCCCATTATCTCCAGCCAACCCCCGCAGCGTGTCTGTTTTTTCCACACGAGTTGCCCGCAGCCTTAGTGACTCAGTGGATTCCAAGGTCATATTCAGCACTATGTCGCCACGCCCACGCAACGCCCAGTCACTGGAGAGCAGATGTACTCGAGGTGTGCAATCCTACCGATGCCGAGTCTGCAATGGGATCCATCCATTGAAGAAGTGTCGGCGCTTCCTACGCCTAAGTGCCGAGAAGCGGCTCCGAGCGGTTCTCGTGAACCGGTATTGCTCGAGCTGGATCACCACACGCTGCTGCACCTTGTGACTGAGGAGCACGGTCACAGTACACGGGGTGTCTCGCTCTCTCGTCAGCCGTTGTCCGCCAACTCCCGGCGCGGTTCGGGTACTTCTCGGCCTTCATCCGCCAATTTCCGGCACTCACAAGCCGATCCACGGCCATCGACTTCCCGGCGCTCGTCGGCTACTCCTCGGCATTCTTCCGCCACTGGCCGGCAGTCGTCAAGCGCTCCCCTGCTTTCGTCCGCCACTCATCGGGTACCGTCCACCGCTCTTCCGCCCGCGTCATCCGCGCCTAGGCAACTTTCCGCCTCTCCTCTCCGCGCCTAGGCAACTTTCCGCCTCTCCCCGAGGGCCCCCGCAGGACGCGGTCGCTGCGCCCACCCTATCGTCGCTGCTGAACCGGAACAGCGTCAACATCGGGACCCGGATTTTCGACACGGGGGCCTTTATCGACCCGTGTACGCCCTCTAGCTGCAGTGACGCATAGCTAGCGACAAGGGATCTGTTGCAACCCGAGCGATTGCAAGGGGGGGAGAATGTTTAGGTGAGGGGCCGTTGTGCCGCTCACCTGAAGAGCGCATCCGCGCTGAAGAGCGCACCCGCGCTAAAGAGCGCACCCGCGCTGAAGAGCGCATCCACACTCGCCCCTCTGTGCCCTCTCTTCTCGCTCGTTGGTTGTCGTCGATCTCTTTTTGTACTAGTTTTTAAGTTAATTCGATGTACGCAGCCAATAAAGCTGAACGCGTTTTTTTGTACTAGTTTGTAATGGCTTGTGATTCTTCACCAAATCGAATTCTTATCCGGCTTAAAACCTTTTCAACTGCTTAATAACTTTTCAACTGCTTGATAACTTTTCAACTTTTTTCAAAAGTTTTCAACTTTTAACCTAAATAACTTTTCGGTTTTATAGTACCGTTTTAAGTAAAGAAATTATTCTAGGTTCACCGGATGTTGCAAACTGAATTAGTACTGCTCCTGAGGTAACAGGGCTAGCATGTCCTATAAGGCGCATCTGTTTGTTTGGGTCAAAATATGATAAGTTTAGTATCCCAGACAAATGTAGCTTTAAACCTTCAAAAGCGTTTTTTTTCAATTTCGGCCCAATTGAATTTGCTCTCCTTTTTCAACAGTTGCCTTAAAGGATCTGTGCAATTCAGCAGGTCGGGAATAAATTTACCAACATAGGTAACAAGTCCTAAAAAAACTTCCTTGTTTTTGGGATCTCTTAATAAAAGAATCGTTTGGACCTTTTCAGGATGTACTTCGATGCCTTAACGCGACAGTAAATGACCTAGAAATTTAACTTCTTGTGTTTTTTTTCTCGTTAAACATAAAATTATGGTCATTAAGGACATCTTGACTACTTTGTCATGGTTTCTCAAGTCTACTTAAAACAAGAAAGGAAAGCTTACATCGGGTGGAGCCCAAAGTTGATATACCCTTGAAGTTAAAACTGGATTATATATCACAAACATCGGATATAATTGGCCGATCCTTATAAGAATATCATAATAAAAACAAATTATTACAATAAAATATCTAAAAAAATATTCGCAAAATTCTTTCCAAAAAACCAAAGTTGGTATTTCTACCAAATACCATGTCCGATCATTCAGTTATATGGCAGCTATAAGATATAGCGACCGATCGTTATAAAATTTTGTAGGTCGGATTAACTAAACAAAAATATAATCTGTACTAAGTTCCAGCTTTCTATCTTCAAAAACACACAAGTGACCCTTCTTGGATCACTATCGTTCAGTTATATGGCATTTATAGGATATAGTCGGCCGATCCTTATGAAATTTGGTAGGTATTATTTTGGCAAAAGTAGCTCTCGTGTAAAATTTGCTCATTTGCTCAGTAAAATTTGGACATGCTCATATAAACTCAGGAGGTCATCCTGATCATATACCTTATAGGGTCGGAGATGTCTCCTTCACTACGTTGCACACTTTTGACCAAAATTATAATACCCTCTGCTAATTCCCCTCTGGTTATAAAAATTCTGGAGCAGAGTTAACGCCAAACATAAGTCTTTAACTCTAACTGGTGATATGCACTCTTCAGGTCTAGTCGTATGAAATACTTTGCCTTAAGCCTTCAATTTGGTCAGAAAGGTGTCGAATACTGGTAGTGGGTAATTCTCCCTCAAGATTCCTTTATTTGTCAGTTTCGCCATTTTCTTTAAATGCAATCAAAGATATCAAGAGCAAGAGATATAATATTATAAATTCCATTTTTAATATTACTTTATCCTCCAGTGCAATTGGTCGCCTCATTGGTTGCTGAATTGGCTTAACGTTTGAATTTATGAATAACTTCACCGGTATTCCTTTGGACACGGCGTTAATTTTATATTTGCCTGAATTCGAGCCCGAGACGTAAGACAGTTTGAGTTCTGTGTTCTTTCCGAGTAGTGATTGTGTGCCGTTTTTTAATCCGAAAAATGAAGCAAACATCCCAGGATTCTGATTTATTGATATATATGCATCGAAAACGCTAATTACTTGCAGAAATTCACGTGAAGCATATTCTCTGAACTGATTCATATAATAGCATATTCTCTGAACTCTGAACTGAAAATGTGACCAGTCCTTTGGGCTTTTTAGGTTATAGCGGGATCCCGAGTCAATTACTAGTGACCGTTCGCGCCCACCCACTTGAAATTTAATAATCTCATCCTCATCATCGCTTTGGATTTTAAATCAAGTCGATTTCTGTTCGCGTTCAATTCCTTAATGTTTATTTGCGTGTACTATTCAACATGAATTTTTTAATGAGATAGGAAAAAAAAATAGTTTCGCCTCGCTTAATTCGCCACCGCCTTGCCGCTGAACCACCCCTGACTTTTGCGTTCTCGCGGATCGTGAGGATCCAGATAAGATCTGTTCTAAGGGGATTTTGTTAGGCCTTCGCAGTTCGAGAGGCCGTGCTCGCATTCCATTAACGATATAATTTATGATCTTCGAGGTAAGCATCAGGGAGAGAGAGAGGGTCCTATGAGACCCACCCATTAGCCGACGAGACCTAGCTGGCAACCGCGTGCAACCCTCTTTTCTCACCCGTTGATCCAAAGATGCCACCTCACAAGGTTGACTGTTCGTTACAGTAATAATTATTGTTTAGGTGAGGGGCCGTGGTGCCGCTCAGCTGAAGAGCGCATCCGCGCTGAAGAGCGCACCCGCGCTAAAAAGCGCACCCGCTCTAAAGAGCGCACTCCTGCTGAAGAGCGTATCCGCACTCGCCCCTCTATGCATTATCCCTCTTTCGTTGGTTGTCGTCGATCGAACGCCCCCCTACTCATTTTGGTCTTTCGAGCCGGATATTCAGGATATTTTGGATATTTGGATATTTTCTACCAGCAGTCTAGGCCTTGTTCCGCCAAAAGATAAGTACATTTTTTTCCGTCTCCGTCTCTCTGCCGGTCTTCAGCAGTGATCCGAACATTAAATTTCGTTCACACTGCTGCAAGATTGTTTTTCCCTCCGTGTCAACTCCAAGTCCGAGTTTTCCGACACAACGGCATTTTGAGATTTTCTACTCTTCTTCGTCTTCAAATTCTGCAGATTTTTCCATCCGTCTCCGTTTGTGTGTTGCCCATATTCCTCGCCGTTTTCGGCCTCTCCGTTATCCATTCCCTTGCCAACGGTCGAGGCATATGAGCATCCATACACACACATACATATTTTTTTTTTGGGCAACTAATCCGCGAAAAATTCGCAAGTGAACAGTGAAATTGTGTGGTGACAAAAAGAAGGCATAATTAATATTGGCCAGCCGGTGTGAATTAGTTCCGGAAATTTCCAAATTCACCGAACAGTCCGCCGCTGTCGTAATATTTGTTTCTTTTCTTCCCCAATCAGTGTCATTTTTTACACCACATAAATTCTCTGTTCCCCTAGTTATACAGTCCACTTATCAACGCTCCACTGTGCCAACATTGCCCACATATATGTATACATATTACATATTACATATGTATATCCGTACCTGCATGCATGTCCATATATTTCCAAATATTTTCTAACTCCGATTTCAGGAAATATATAACCGATAAAAATTAACATATACAGTCCACTTATCGATGTTCCACTGTGCCATCATATGCCCCACATGCCCTTGCCCTACTTGCATGCATGTCCATATATTTCCAAATATTTTCTGCCTCCAATTTCAGGAAATATATAACCGATAAAATTTAAAAACAATTTTTTAATTTCCTAAACCCAACAATTATATACCGCCATTTCACTACAAATCTGTGATTGTGTCGCGTCAATTCTCCAGCATAATCGGCTGCGTAACAAATAAATAAAAAAAAAAAAAATCAATTAATTATAAATTTATGTATTTATAATTATAACTAATAAAATTTATTTAATTCCTATTTTTATAAATCCGTTCGAGCAAAGTGCCATGTTTTTTAATTCACATTTCCGGCCACTCAATAATTAAAGTCAAAACTTTAATTATCGAAAAATTATAATTAAATAATTTAATTGTCGATCTTCTGTCTGAATCGAGCCGCGGTTTCAATTCCACCGTTCCATCTGCGTGATAATTAACCTCAATTGATGAAAACTTCAACTCCACCCTTCAACTGGCTCCATAATAATTAAATCCGCCAATTAGGAAAAAATTAATTATTTATTTTTTGGTGTTAAATCCAAGCCAAGGTGAAGTGCACCTTTCCGGCTCCGCAAATTCGAAAATAGTTAGGAATTCAATATTTACGTACGAGCCATACTGGTCGAAATATACATATATATCAATTTTTTCCCCAAACGATCACGAATTTTTCGGTGGACAAGTGTCCATTTTCCGTTCCGTCATTTTCCTAACGCTGCTTCTACTCCGCATCAGGCAACATCCGCCTAGTATCTCAACAAACCTCGTCCCATCTGGTTTTTTTTTGGCTTCCTGAAGTTTCTTCCACATCCGATTTGTGCCGCATCCAACGTTCCTTTCGACATCTGCGCCACAAATTCCCACTTGTGCCTTGTAATCGCATTTCATCCGCGATCTCACCGGTCTTATCACATTACCGCTTCGTACGAGGCACCTATTGCGCAAGTCAGTCGACAAGCGCAGACTAGCGAATTGGAGTCTGATAATGCCCACGGGAGACGACCAAAAGCCACGTCCGATCCCAACCATCCGTTTGGACAGATCTCAATCCGCTTCTCCGCGGACGCCTCTTTTAAAGCCTAAGGCGTACAGTGCCATTCCAAGGGCAAAGAATGACGAATCCGTCAGTACAATCCCCGGTCCTTCACAGAGGCAGACTCGTTCCGTTGCAAAAATGGCTCAAAGTGCGGTCGACGTGGCGCTGAAGAAGTTCATCGCCACAACAGATCGAGTTAGCCAATTTGAGGTCAACATAAATACTCCGGGCGCCAGAGAAACGGAAGTGGGCTCCCAATACATGTGCGAAGTCCATCGGGACCAAATTCACTGTGGGGCACTGTGGGAGAAGGTGGAGAAAAGCTATGAGAGCTGCTCCGATTTGCTAGCCGAGTCCGACGACAATGCGGCCACCTCGACAGTGCTGGAATCGAAGTACAGCTACTGTTACTCCGTCTATTCGAGGTGTATTGCCCAGCTTCGGGAGAAAATTGCCTCCAAATCCACTCATACTTCCGTAAATGTACACACGCCCGCGTCTACAGGTTGCCGGTTACCTCCGGTAGATACCGAGGTCTTCGCGGGTGATTATCTTCGGTGGCCCAGCTTCAGAGACTTGTTTACGGCCATTTACATTCAAAACTCGTGGCTCACCCCGGTAGAGAGGTTGTTCCACCTACTGTCCAAAACAAGTGGTGACGCCCACGCCATTGTTTCGAAGGCTCCGCTTACCCATGAGGGGTTTGACGCCGCTTGGCAAAGCCTTAAAGACCGCTTTGAGAACCGGCGGCTATTGGTCAACAGCCAGTTGAAAATCCTTTTCAACATCCAGGCCTAGCAATGACCGCCATCAATGAGGCTTGGGACTGCCTTCTGGTGTTTATGATTTCGTCAAAGCTCCCCAAGGTCACACTTTCTATGTGGGAGCAATCCGTCCATAATAAGGCCGAAATTCCAAGATGGAAGGAATTAGACAACTTCCTAACAGCGCCATCGCACTCTAGAGGCAATCGACGACGTCAGGCCTAGTGGCTCCGGGCAACTTTCGCCAAAGTGGGGAATTCCTATTGCCCCTGCTCGGAGACTCAATTCATACGTGACTCAAGTGGTTCCGGCCCCAAGGGTTGCGATCTCTGTTCAAGGGAGAACCACCCCATTCGCTTATCTCCGCGGTTCCTGGAAATGGACGTAAATGGGCGCTCGGACTACATTAAAAGGAAGCAGTTATGTTTGAACTGTTTTGCCCGAAGCCACCAGCAACGAGACTGCCCGAGCGCCCATACCTGCTTCACATGCCACAGCAGACACCACACCCTCTTGCATCGCGGCAATCCATTCGCCACCGCTGCAAGTCCGCCTACGCTGCTTACCGCTCCAAGTCCGCCTACGTCAGCAAACGGCTCAGAGGATCAGTCGAATGTGCAGGTGTGTTTCGCTTCCGGGTCAGGAGCCGTCCTACTGGGCACGGCCCTTATCAACGTGTGCCATTTGGGGTGCACCGTCCAGGCACGAGCACTGATAGACTCAGGGTCCGAAGCGACCTTCATAACGGAACGACTGTTCAACCTTGTCAAGCCTCCCTTCAAGACGATTCAAGCCCAAGTTTCTGGCCTTAATCAAACCATTTCCGCGCAGTCTACTAAATTGTACCATTTCTCCATTCGGTCGCCGTCAAGACCCGGGCTACAATTAGAGACTGCGGCTTACGTTCTTCCGCAGTTGGCAGGAAATCTGCCATCATATCCGATTTTGCGAGATCGTCTCAAGAGGCTGCCCAATATTACCCTGGCGGACCCCAACTTTTTTGAGAGCTCCCAAGTCGATGTGTTATTAGGAGCTGACATTCTTCCGTCCATTCTCCTCGTTAATTCCAAGGCTAACATCTGCGGTTCGCTTCTAGGTCAGGAGACCATTTTTGGATGGGTGCTGACAGGCCCATTATCTCCAGCCAACCCCCGCAGCGTGTCTGTTTTTTCCACACGAGTTGCCCGCAGCCTTAGTGACTCAGTGGATTCCAAGGTCATATTCAGCACTATGTCGCCACGCCCACGCAACGCCCAGTCACTGGAGAGCAGATGTACTCGAGGTGTGCAATCCTACCGATGCCGAGTCTGCAATGGGATCCATCCATTGAAGAAGTGTCGGCGCTTCCTACGCCTTAGTGACGAGAAGCGGCTCCGAGCGGTTCTCGTAAACCGGTATTGCTCGAGCTGCCTGGCCCACGAGCACTCCGACGGATCCTGTCGGCGTGGGGACGGCTGTAAGACGTGTGGTCAGGATCACCACACGCTGCTGCACCCCGTGACCGAAGAGCACCGGTCATGGAGCGCGGGAGACAGTACACGGGGTGTCTCGCTCTCTCGTCGGCCGTCGTCCGCCAACTTCCGGCGCGGTTCGGGTACTTCTCGGCCTTCGTTCACCATTTTCTGGCACTCACAAGCCGTTCCACGGCCATCAACTTCCCGGCGCTTGTCGGCAACTCCTCGGCATTCTTCCGCCACTGACCGGCAGTCGTCAAGCGCTCCACTGCTTTCGTTCGCCACTCATTGGGTGCCGTTCACCGCTCGTCCGCCCGCGTCATCCGCGCCTAGGCAATTTTCCGCCTCTCTCCTCGAGGGCCCCCGCAGGACGCGGTCGCTGCGCCCACCCTATCGTCGCCGCTGAAGCGGAACAGCGCCAACACCGGGACCCGGATCTTCGACACGGGGGCCTTCATCGACCCGTGTACGCCCTCGAGCTGCAGTGACGCATCGCTAACGACGAGGGAGCTGACCGCGTTTTTTCCTGAATTCACGAAGACGCCCTCAACTTCTTATTTCAATATTTCTGGGATATTTTGCGGTAGCAACGCCCCCTACACAATTATCATAAATTTTTCTGGCGCCCAACATAGTGGTCAGCACTAAGACCCAGTCAGCAAACTGATGTCTGACCACGTCTGGAGATTGGCAGTTAGGATCCATCGACCCCTAGTAGAGAAGATGGACGCTTGGAATTCAGTCGTAGGAGCTACGAATGACCACGTCGTAAGAGATACAATTGTTGACTCGCGGTGCCTGGGAATAGCAGGGACGGGTGACGAAGAGCTGTAGAGGGGAGTTGCTCGAGCCACCTCCCGAACAGATCAGAATGAGGAGCCAACCAGAAATAAGAAGAACAAAAGGCAGCGTGTATTGGCGGTAGGCAAATTAAACGATGCCGAAGTTTGGTTTCATATTAATAGTAATCAGAGTGGTAGTAGTCGAAGAGAGAGCATTTGTTAGTGGATCTTCAGATTTAGAGAGTAAAATAGGAAAGGAAGAATCCGGCAGAGGCAGAGAAGGGGGCAGCGACACCCATAAAGTTGCCCATCTGCATGATATGTAACAAAGAAATGGCAACTGGCAGCGCCAGGACCAAGTGCGGGCACGAGTTCCAGAAGACATGCATAACAACACATGCCAGGTCGAAGGCGTCATGCCCGACGTGCAAGGTAGTGTGCTTTTAGAAAGTCCAAGCGGCAAGTGACTCGATCGCTGCGAGTACGAGCCAGCAGACTCGCCGGCCAGACTCACCCAGCGGGACTAGCCAAGCAGGCTCTCAGGCAGAATCTTTAGGAAGCTCAGCGGAGCTGCATTCAATTGTGTCCCAAGCAGTGAGCGCTATGCAGGCGACATTACTGGAACAGCTGTCGGCACAGGTGGACAGACTATTCCACCAAAGAGAGCATTCAGAAAGGGATGAAGAAGTGAGAGCTGGAGTCCACAAACAACCCAGTGGGATTTATGATAATGAAGGGGCGATTCAAGATCAAAGTTACAGTTTTAGGAAAGGTATAAGGCAACAAGCAGAATAAAACCTAACGTACAGACCAGATGAGGTGGGCCACATTATAAACAGTTGGAAGATTCGGTTTAGCGGACATCCAGAGAGGATGATTGTCGATATTTTCATTATCGGATAGAAGCATTGACCCACCAAACACTGGATAGTAATTTCTCAGATCTGTGCGGGAATGTGAGCTTGCTATTCGACGGTAAAGCGGGAGTAGGTAAAATTTTCTAGGTCGGATTAACTAACCAAAAATATAATCTGTACTAAGTTCCAGCTTTCTATCTTCAAAAACACAAAAGTGACCCTTCTTGGCAGCTAAAGGATTTAGTCGGCCGGTCCCGGCAGTTCCGACTTATATACTGCGTGCAAAGGAAAAAAGGGTGTGTGCAAAGTTTCAAGACTATAGCTTTAAAACTGAGAGACAAGTATGCGTAGAAACAGATAGACGGACATGCTCATATAAACTCAGGAGGTCATCCTGATCCAGAATATATATACCTTATAGGGTCGGAGATGTCTCCTTCACTGCGTTGCACTCTATTGACCAAAATTATAATACCCTCTGCTAATTCCCCTCTGGGTGTAAAAATTCAGGAGCAGAGTTAACGCCAAACATAAGTCTTTAACTCTAACTGGTGATATGCACTCTTCAGGTCTAGTCGTGTGAAATACCTTGCCTTAGGCCTTCAATTTGGTCATAAAGGTGTCGAATCTGGTAGTGGGTAATTCTCCCTCAAGATTCCTTTATTTGTCAGTTTCGCCATTTTCTTTAAATGCAATAACCATGGGCGATATACAGGGGAATGACCTATGACTCGTTCAAAGATATCAAGAGCAGGAGATATAATATTAAAAATTCCATTTTTAATATTACTTTATCCTCCAGTGCAATTGGTCGCCTCATTGGTTGCTGAATTGGCTTAGCGTTTGAATTTATGAATAACTTAACCGGTATTCCTTTGGACACGGCGTTAATTTTTATATTTGCCTGAATTCGAGCGCGAGACGTAAGACAGTTTGAGTTCTGTGTTCTTTCCGAGTAGTGATTGTGTGCCGTTTTTTAATCCGAAAAATGAAGCAAACATCTCAGGATTCTGATTTATGAATATACATATATGCATCGAAAACGCTAATTACTTGCAGAAATTCACGTGAAGCATATCCTCTGAGCTGATTCGTCTGAAAATGTTACCAGTCCTTTGGGCTTTTTAGGTTATAGCGGGTTTATTTGCGTGTACTAGTATCATTATGATTATAGGATCGTTGTCGTTTTAGGTTTGTCCTACACTTAATTGCAAAATGCCAATCCGTGTGTAATTTTTTTTCACTTTGAATTGATGGCTGGACATGATGGGCTGCTATTATTGTGGTCTTTACGACCACATCTTCCACATTCAATTGGTTTATTTAGGTTCACGTGCCCTCTTGTGATTATCCTTATAGTTTTGGTTTCTGACTTTGAGCGCATTGTCTCGGACTGTTTACTAATTTCTTAATCGACATGGCAGGCATCGATCACCTGAGACAAGGTGTACTCTTTTTCCAGTTTCTTTGTTAGCTCCAGCCCGGCGCAGAGTCAGCAAAAGACCGATTGACCGAAAAACTCAACGCAAATGGCCTTAATATTTACTCACTTCACATTCGTCTGCAAAACAATACGTTTGCCTATACGTTTTAATATATACCAATACATACGCAAAAGTCCTTTTGCTTCACTGAACACGAACAAAACGGTCTGGGGACAACCAGAACAAAACAGAATTGAAAAAAGCGGGTTCCCTCTGAACGCGAGCGAACTCATTCAAAAATCCATAAATCTGTTGCTTTCTGAGTCTTCTTGTAAAGAGTCAGGAAAAGACAATTTTTTTCAGACAACAAGAAACGGTCGACAATTATTTGCGAGCTCTGAGAGAATAATTAAAGTGTAAAACGGAGTGAAACCTTCAGGCATAGCCGAAGACATTCGAGTTCCCTAAGATGTTGAATGCAATTTTGAAATGTATTACATAGTATTATGAAATACATATAAATATATGTACACATATTTAATGCTAATGTACTTCTATAATATCATATGTTATAATATCAAGGGAGTGCAACAATAATTATTTTAATAATTATTATAATAATTATAATTATTAATTTAAAAAAATAATAATTTTTTTAAATTTCAAAAATAAAAGCACTTTCACTCGATTTAAGAAGATAAAAGTGAAACACTTCAACTGATTTTCTCATGGTTTTTTATAAGTACTTAAAATTATTCTTTATTTATTAACAATGATCAGTTAGAATCCTTAGAAATATAAATAAATCCCTTTAAATACAAATCCCTATCGAAACCTATATTATCGCGTGATGAGTGATAGATGAGAGCAGTGCAGCGGGTGAATGCGATCGGCGCGTCTCAACGTAACAACCCCCGCTTCCCACCCACCATTGCCACCATTATTTATTTCTACATTTTATATCATTTTGCGTCCGTCTTTTCAGTTTGTTAAGAGGAGCCCCAAATAATAAGGTGTTACTCCAATGAGTTCCTTTTGGAAACTCTTTTTCTGTGTCCCTTACCACTTGGGGGGAAACAACAGAAAATCCGGCTCGAAGGACCAAATGTTAAGAGGAGCCCCAAATAATAAGGTCGCACTCCAATGAGTTCCGTTTAAAAACTGATTTTATTCTGTACAATTCTCTTATAAGTAAGATACATGAAACCTATGAAACCATCTTAAACCTATTTTAAACTACTTATCAACGCACTGCACGCTGACATGCTATGCAACCCTTTCTCAAGTGCGATAAGCGCATCACTTATGTTTGTGTTATTTATGTTAGGCTGCAGGGGATCGGTTTTAGACCATGCTGTTTGTCTCTTATTTCCATGGGTCCGATCCCTTGAAACTCTAACTTTGGAATTTATGCCGAGCATCGTGTTCAATGCTTGAACATTCTGGAAAGGGCCACAAAAAAGTGTGTGTTGTTTTAGATTAACATTTTATTTAACATCATCACTTTCTTTACTTTTTATCTTTTAACAGATTATTATGTGTATTTTTGTTTTTGTATTACATTTTTTTTATTTCTTCGGTATTAGAAAATTATTATAATTGTTCGATAACAAAATGTAGTGGACTGTATATATGAGTATTTTATTTTTTTAATTTTAATATCTTGAATATTTTAAAATTGTTTATGTTTTAATTTCATGTTCAACCTTATGCTGAACATCCTGCGAGGGGCCACAAAAGGGCCTTTGTTATATTTTAGTGTGTATTTTAAATTTAATTTGAAGTATTAATGTTTTCTTCGATTTTTCAGTGGACTGTAATTTTTATATTCATTTTAATTTTTGTAATCCCCTTCTACAAAAGAATACAGAATTTAGGTTCTTGTTTTTTTTTTTACAAACTTGTTTCTTCTTTTTTTTTTTTTTTTGTTTTTACATAATTTTATTTTTTTATTCTTTTTAATATTTGGCATTGGACTCTGAAGACCCGCTCTGACGAGCGTATCCGCACTCGCCCCTCTATGGATTGTCCCTCTCTCGTTGGTTGTCGTCGATCGTTTCTTTTTGTACTAGTTTTAAGTTATTAATCCTCTGTAAGCAGCCCAATAAAGCTGACCGCGTTTTTTCCTGAATTCACGAAGACGCCCCCAACTTCTTATTTCAATATTTCTGGGATCTTTTGCGGTAGCAACGCCCCCTACACAATTATCATAAATTTTTCTGGCGCCCAACTTAGTGGCCATTTCGGCTGGTTATAGTAACATGGTAGTAACCAGACCAAAAGCCTCAGCAGCGGTGCGGGTGCCGCATGGAATTCTACACTTAGAGAAAGGGTAGACCACAGTGCCACAGCAGTCGCAGCAATAGTTTGGAGTAGAGCTTAGTTCAGTATCTCGCGTAGGATTTCAGGGGGGAAAGTGACTCTTCTTGGGTCACTTTCGATCGTTCAGTTATATGGCATTTATAGGATATAGTCGGCCGATCCTTATGAAATTTGGTAGGTATTATTTTGGCAAAAGTAGCTCTTGTGTAAAATTTGAACTCTCTAACTTTAAAAACACCAAAGTTATACCATTTCCGATCAATCAGTTATATGGCAGCTATAGGATTTAGTTGGCCGATCCCGGCCGTTCCGACTTATTTACTGCGTGCAAAGGAAAAAAGGTTGCAAAGTTTCAAGTCGACAGCTTTAAAACTGAGAGACAAGTATGCGTAGAAACAGATAGACGGACATGCTCATATAAACTCAGGAGGTCATTCTGATCCAGAGAATATATATACCAAATACCATATATATATTGACCAAAATTATAATACCCTCTGCTAATTCCCCTCTGGGTATAAAAATTCAGGAGCAGAGTTAACGCCAAACATAAGTCTTTAACTCTAACTGGTGATATGCACTCTTCAGGTCTAGTCGTGTGAAATACCTTGCCTTAGGCCTTCAATTTGGTCATAAAGGTGTCGAATCTGGTAGTGGGTAATTCTCCCTCAAGATTCCTTTATTTGTCAGTTTCGCCATTTTCTTTAAATGCAATAACCATGGGCGATATACAGGGGAATGACCTATGACTCGTTCAAAGATATCAAGAGCAGGAGATATAATATTAAAAATTCCATTTTTAATATTACTTTATCCTCCAGTGCAATTGGTCGCCTCATTGGTTGCTGAATTGGCTTAGCGTTTGAATTTATGAATAACTTAACCGGTATTCCTTTGGACACGGCGTTAATTTTTATATTTGCCTGAATTCGAGCGCGAGACGTAAGACAGTTTGAGTTCTGTGTTCTTTCCGAGTAGTGATTGTGTGCCGTTTTTTAATCCGAAAAATGAAGCAAACATCTCAGGATTCTGATTTATGAATATACATATATGCATCGAAAACGCTAATTACTTGCAGAAATTCACGTGAAGCATATCCTCTGAGCTGATTCGTCTGAAAATGTTACCAGTCCTTTGGGCTTTTTAGGTTATAGCGGGTTTATTTGCGTGTACTAGTATCATTATGATTATAGGATCGTTGTCGTTTTAGGTTTGTCCTACACTTAATTGCAAAATGCCAATCCGTGTGTAATTTTTTTTCACTTTGAATTGATGGCTGGACATGATGGGCTGCTATTATTGTGGTCTTTACGACCACATCTTCCACATTCAATTGGTTTATTTAGGTTCACGTGCCCTCTTGTGATTATCCTTATAGTTTTGGTTTCTGACTTTGAGCGCATTGTCTCGGACTGTTTACTAATTTCTTAATCGACATGGCAGGCATCGATCACCTGAGACAAGGTGTACTCTTTTTCCAGTTTCTTTGTTAGCTCCAGCCCGGCGCAGAGTCAGCAAAAGACCGATTGACCGAAAAACTCAACGCAAATGGCCTTAATATTTACTCACTTCACATTCGTCTGCAAAACAATACGTTTGCCTATACGTTTTAATATATACCAATACATACGCAAAAGTCCTTTTGCTTCACTGAACACGAACAAAACGGTCTGGGGACAACCAGAACAAAACAGAATTGAAAAAAGCGGGTTCCCTCTGAACGCGAGCGAACTCATTCAAAAATCCATAAATCTGTTGCTTTCTGAGTCTTCTTGTAAAGAGTCAGGAAAAGACAATTTTTTTCAGACAACAAGAAACGGTCGACAATTATTTGCGAGCTCTGAGAGAATAATTAAAGTGTAAAACGGAGTGAAACCTTCAGGCATAGCCGAAGACATTCGAGTTCCCTAAGATGTTGAATGCAATTTTGAAATGTATTACATAGTATTATGAAATACATATAAATATATGTACACATATTTAATGCTAATGTACTTCTATAATATCATATGTTATAATATCAAGGGAGTGCAACAATAATTATTTTAATAATTATTATAATAATTATAATTATTAATTTAAAAAAATAATAATTTTTTTAAATTTCAAAAATAAAAGCACTTTCACTCGATTTAAGAAGATAAAAGTGAAACACTTCAACTGATTTTCTCATGGTTTTTTATAAGTACTTAAAATTATTCTTTATTTATTAACAATGATCAGTTAGAATCCTTAGAAATATAAATAAATCCCTTTAAATACAAATCCCTATCGAAACCTATATTATCGCGTGATGAGTGATAGATGAGAGCAGTGCAGCGGGTGAATGCGATCGGCGCGTCTCAACGTAACAACCCCCGCTTCCCACCCACCATTGCCACCATTATTTATTTCTACATTTTATATCATTTTGCGTCCGTCTTTTCAGTTTGTTAAGAGGAGCCCCAAATAATAAGGTCTTACTCCAATGAGTTCCTTTTGGAAACTCTTTTTCTGTGTCCCTTACCACTTGGGGGAAACAACAGAAAATCCGGCTCGAAGGACCAAATGTTAAGAGGAGCCCCAAATAATAAGGTCGCACTCCAATGAGTTCCGTTTAAAAACTGATTTTATTCTGTACAATTCTCTTATAAGTAAGATACATGAAAATCTTAAACCTATTTTAAACTACTTATCAACGCACTGCACGCTGACATGCTATGCAACCCTTTCTCAAGTGCGATAAGCGCATCACTTATGTTTGTGTTATTTATGTTAGGCTGCAGGGGATCGGTTTTAGACCATGCTGTTTGTCTCTTATTTCCATGGGTCCGATCCCTTGAAACTCTAACTTTGGAATTTATGCCGAGCATCGTGTTCAATGCTTGAACATTCTGGAAAGGGCCACAAAAAAGTGTGTGTTGTTTTAGATTAACATTTTATTTAACATCATCACTTTCTTTACTTTTTATCTTTTAACAGATTATTATGTGTATTTTTGTTTTTGTATTACATTTTTTTTATTTCTTCGGTATTAGAAAATTATTATAATTGTTCGATAACAAAATGTAGTGGACTGTATATATGAGTATTTTATTTTTTAATTTTAATATCTTGAATATTTTAAAATTGTTTATGTTTTAATTTCATGTTCAACCTTATGCTGAACATCCTGCGAGGGGCCACAAAAGGGCCTTTGTTATATTTTAGTGTGTATTTTAAATTTAATTTGAAGTATTAATGTTTTCTTCGATTTTTCAGTGGACTGTAATTTTTATATTCATTTTAATTTTTGTAATCCCCTTCTACAAAAGAATACAGAATTTAGGTTCTTGTTTTTTTTTTACAAACTTGTTTCTTCTTTTTTTTTTTTTTTGTTTTTACATAATTTTATTTTTTATTCTTTTTTAATATTTGGCATTGGACTCTGAAGACCCGCTCTGACGAGCGTATCCCCACTCGCCTCTCTATGGATTGTCCCTCTCTCGTTGGTTGTCGTCGATCGTTTCTTTTTGTACTAGTTTTAAGTTATTAATCCTCTGTAAGCAGCCCAATAAATCTGACCCCGTTTTTTCCTGAATTCACGAAGACGCCCCCAACTTCTTATTTCAATATTTCTGGGATCTTTTGCGGTAGCAACGCCCCCCTACACAATTATCATAAATTTTTCTGGCGCCCAACTTAGTGGCCATTTCGGCTGGTTATAGTAACATGGTAGTAACCAGACCAAAAGCCTCAGCAGCGGTGCGGGTGCCGCATGGAATTCTACACTTAGAGAAAGGGTAGACCACAGTGCCACAGCAGTCGCAGCAATAGTTTGGAGTAGAGCTTAGTTCAGTATCTCGCGTAGGATTTCAGGGGGGAAAGTGACTCTTCTTGGGTCACTTTCGATCGTTCAGTTATATGGCATTTATAGGATATAGTCGGCCGATCCTTATGAAATTTGGTAGGTATTATTTTGGCAAAAGTAGCTCTTGTGTAAAATTTGAACTCTCTAACTATAAAAACACCAAAGTTATACCATTTCCGATCAATCAGTTATATGGCAGCTATAGGATTTAGTTGGCCGATCCCGGCCGTTCCGACTTATTTACTGCGTGCAAAGGAAAAAAGGTTGCAAAGTTTCAAGTCGACAGCTTTAAAACTGAGAGACAAGTATGCGTAGAAACAGATAGACGGACATGCTCATATAAACTCAGGAGGTCATTCTGATCCAGAATATATTGTCATATATACTTACATGCATACACACAGAAATCCTATATGTATGTACACATGCTGTATAAGTGAGCTTTTACCTCGCAGAATTTCACAGCTTCGAAAGCCTAGATCATAAGTTAGTCTTAAGCTGATCACGACTCAGAGCTGATGTTTAATTGAAGAATTAATAAAGTTATTAATTATACTATAAACATAAACCCGCGTATTATAATTAAATAACAAATTACAAGTGTCATGAGAGCATTTTTGTACCAACTGAGAAAGTTGGCAATCAACACTAAACTGGCGACGAGGATGTAAAACATAAAACTACAGCTACCTAATATCGACAATTATAAATTCTAAAATTGCGTGTTCCAGTACAATATTTTACATTAACAGAGGGAAAAATATAGTATTGGACATCGCAAAATACAAAGCGCACACGTGGTAAAAGCACCTTACGTAACACGCAGAACAAGATAAGAAGGAAGAACGAAAAACTAAGACGAACGTGGAGAAGGTAAACTACAAGCTTTTCTTACCGCTACGACTGGAAACTGTGAACAAGGCGATCGGTGCGAAGCAGCAATTGACAAACCGTGGTTCTAAACATAAATTAAAACTTTTTCTTGTCTGGGTAATTTACACATAAGTTAAGTTAAGCTAAGTTAAAAATGGATGCTACTAGTATTAACGCCTTTAATTTAACTTTGAACTGCTTGAAAAATGTACAAGACTTTGATGGTACCGACGTTAACCAATTGCCAGACTTTATTTCGCAAATTGAAGCAATTATGCCAACGCTCGCCGGTTTCGACGATGCAACGGGAAAAATTTTATTCGGCTTTGTACGAAATAAATGTGTAGGAATATCAAGACCAGTTATTCACAGGTACGGTAAAATCGAAAATTGGGATAAACTCAAAAAAATTTTGCTAAAAAACTTCGGAGAAAAAGAAAGCAGCGATAACTTAATGGACATGCTTAAAATGTGTAGGGTAGACGGTACAATAGAACAATATTATGATAAAATTAACGACGTTGCAAATCGCTTGCATAATCGTATACTTACACACAACGACGAGACATACAGCACAGGCGAAATAAACAGAATTGCCTTGCGAGTATTTAGAGATAACTTGCCAGAGCCGACTAAGACTATGATTTTCGCTAGAAACCCCGAAACATTAGGTGAGGCCTATAAAATCATCGAGGATGCTAGACATCAGAATTATACGATTTACGGACCTTTCCGGAAAACTAATAAAAATAGTAAACCAAACTATAGGTCAAATTTCAGCGATGATAATAAAAATTCTAATGAGCAACTAGTACCCGAGACGGACGATTCTAATAAAGGCCAGCAAGCCCACTTCAAACCTGGCAATAATAAACTCAGTACCAACTCAAGGTTCCAGGATAATCAAAAACAGGCAAAAGACACTTCAGCTAGCGCATGCTCAAAAATGTCAACAAATAGCCGAAACAGCCAGTCCTCTGGGCAAAATAAACTGTTTTCGGAACCAATGGAAATTAATCAATCGAGTGGAAATTTTCAATCGGTAGGGTCAGAAGATTACCCTATATAGAAATTAAAACTCACGTTAGGACACTACTTTTCGTTATAGATACTGGAGCAGAGTTCAGCATCATTAACGAAAACGTCTGTAACCCAAAATGGAAAACCAATGTTGATATAAAAATACGAGCTCTAGGAAACGAAATAAAAATAAAAAAATTATGTAGATTCCCATCATTTAAGGAATTTAATATAAAAAATTATTGGTGTGAATTCCTCGAATATAATTTCCATCAAAATTTCGACGGGCTAATAGGAGGGAACCTTCTAAACGATTTAAATGCCGTCATAGATTATCCTAACAAGAAGTTAATAATTAATAACGTCACTCTAAAACTTTTTATACAAGACGACATTAATATAACACACAAACTTATAACTCTTAATAACTCAATCCAAAAAATCGATGTCAATCAGGAAACAAAAACCTTGCTAGAAGAGCTCGTACATGAATATGATTGCCTCTTTTATAGGAATTATCAAAATCTGACCTTTAATAACGAAGTCAAACATAGCATTAAAACAAGAAACGATATTCCATGTTACTCAAAAGCTTACAAATATCCTGAGATCCATACTGAGGAGGTTAACAGACAAATAGACGAGATGCTCGAGCAAAAAATAATTAGACACTCTAATAGTCCATATAATAGTCCGTTATGGGTGGTCCAGAAGAAGACAGATGCCTCAAATCTCAAGAAGTGGCGGTTAGTTATAGACTACCGTAAATTAAATAAAGAGACAATCGAGGATCGTTTTCCTATACCCAATATTGACGAGATTTTTGACAAATTAGGTGGATGTAAGTTTTTCACAAGCTTAGATCTCGCTAAAGGGTTTTACCAAATCGAGATGGATCCGGATGACATACATAAGACAGCATTTTCTACATCCAGTGGGCACTACGAATTCTTGCGTATGCCATTCGGATTAAGAAACGCTCCGTCCACATTCCAACGCCTTATGAATAACGTACTTAGGCCATTCATAGGACACATATGTTTGGTATATATGGACGATGTTCTCATTTTTTCTAAGAGCATAGAAGAACATGTTGAACATATCAAGGCCATATTTGATTGTCTATTGAAATCAAACCTAAAACTACAGATTGACAAGTGTCAATTTGCAAAACAAGAAATCGAGTTTTTAGGGCACATAGTGAATCAAGAAGGGCTAAAACCTACTAAAACCAAAATCGAAGCAATTAACAAAATCAAACTACCATCAAATCAAAAAGAGATTAAAAGTTTCTTGGGCATGACAGGGTATTTAAGACGGTACATAAAAGATTATTCAAAAATTGCACAGCCCCTTATAAAATATTTGAAGAAAAATTCGAGAGTAAACTTATAAGATGAAGACTTCGTAGAGGCATTTGATAAACTTAAATTACTAATCACAAGCGAACCAATTGTAGTATACCCCGACTTTAAAAAACTATTTACTCTCGTCACGGACGCAAGCAACTACGCGTTAGGAGCCGTCTTAATGCAAGATGATAAAGTCATTTACTATGCGAGTCGAATGCTCAAAACTCACGAACTAAACTATAGTACGATCGAGAAAGAGCTCCTAGCCATTTACTGGGCAACCAGATATTTTAAGCATTACCTGTACGGAAGGAAATTTGTGATAAAAACAGACCATAAACCTTTGGTTTGGCTAAACAATTTAAAAGAGCCAAATCTAAAACTTCAACGTTGGAAAATTCAGTTAAATGAGTTTGATTTCGATATAAGCTTTATCAAAGGAAAAGAAAACGCTCTGGCGGATGGCCTCAGTAGAATCCCAAGCTCCAATAGCGCAAAAGTAGACGAAGACAGCCTCGAGATAGATAGCGAAGATATTTTTTTGGCCGAAATAGAAAACAATCTCCGCATCAACGTCTTAAACGTCGTAGATGAAATTCAGGATTTCTCCGAACAGCTAATAAAATTATTCAATAGCGAATTGGACGATATTGAAACCATCCACACTGCAATATCGGACGATCGAAACTTTATCCCAATTACCGAAAAATGTCTAAATATTTTTAGAAATCAAATAATACTTAACATTGGTGAAAATGATTCACGATCCACAAAGATCTTGTACAAAAAGAAAGTTAGACACATTGTTAAAACAAAAGGCGATGCTGAAAAATTGTTAAAAGTCATGCAAGAAATAATACCCGAAAAAGGACTAGTTGTAATTTATTGCGAAGACACAAAATTATATTTAATGTTCCAAGAAAATTATAGACAATATTTCTCTAACAATACAAATTTAAGAGTACTAAAAACATGTATACTATTAAAAGACGTTACAGATAGAGAGAAAATGTTAAAAATTATAGAAAATGAACACTTAAAAAACAACCACAGGGGCATAAATGAAATTTTGTTAGAAATTAAGCAATTATATTAAAAACTGAATGATATAATTCATATGGATATATGGTTTCCACAACGAAATATCATGTACCTTACTACAATCGATAAATTAAGTAAATATGCAACAACACATTTTTTAAAAGACCGATCATGGATTTCTCTGCTTAACGCAATTAAACTAAGACTCCAATATCTAGGAAAACCTAAGAAAATTGTTACGGACAATGAATTTAATATACTAACAATTAGGGAATACCTCCAAGACAATGATGTCCAGATCCATTTCACGACCCCATACAAAAAAACTGGAAATTCAGATATTGAACGCCTTCATCTAACTTTAAACGAACACATACGGTTATTCAATGCGGATCCTAACAATAAAGATAGCCTGAAAGACAAAGTTTTAAAGGCTATAATATCATACAACAACACAATCCATAATACAACTAACATTAGGCCAATCGATATTCTAAATAATTTACTCTCTTCCGAAGACATCGAAAAACTATCTAAAAAGATAGCAGACAATAAAATAAAGCTTATGTCAAAACAACCTATAGAATCTAATGATAATTTTAAGAACGATTTTGTCAAAAATAATAAAGTAGGTAAATCACAACCAAAATATAAACGTATCGAAGGTTATGAGCAACAGGGTAATTATCTCGTATCTGTCGACAACCCGAATCATAAAATTTATAAGGATCAAGTTAAACGAATATATAACCACCAAGACGTTAATATGTAAGCTCGATAAAAATATTGTAAGATACAATTAATTTTCAACAAAGATATTGTCGAAACTTGCGCGCGGGGTGTCATATATACTTACATGCATACACACAGAAATCCTATATGTACACATATAACATGCTGTATAAGTGAGCTTTTACCTCGCAGAATTTCACAGCTTCGAAAGCCTAGATCATAAGTTAGTCTTAAGCTGATCACGACTCAGAGCGGATGTTTAATTGAAGAATTAATAAAGTTATTAATTATACTATAAACATAAACCCGCGTATTATAATTAAACAACAAATAACAAGTGTCATGAGAGCATTTTTGTACCAACTGAGAAAGTTGGCAATCAACACTAAACTATATATACCAAATACCATATATATATTGACCAAAATTATAATACCCTCTGCTAATTCCCCTCTGGGTATAAAAATTCAGGAGCAGAGTTAACGCCAAACATAAGTCTTTAACTCTAACTGGTGATATGCACTCTTCAGGTCTAGTCGTGTGAAATACCTTGCCTTAGGCCTTCAATTTGGTCATAAAGGTGTCGAATCTGGTAGTGGGTAATTCTCCCTCAAGATTCCTTTATTTGTCAGTTTCGCCATTTTCTTTAAATGCAATAACCATGGGCGATATACAGGGGAATGACGTATGACTCGTTCAAAGATATCAAGAGCAGGAGATATAATATTAAAAATTCCATTTTTAATATTACTTTATCCTCCAGTGCAATTGGTCTCCTCATTGGTTGCTGAATTGGCTTAGCGTTTGAATTTATGAATAACTTAACCGGTATTCCTTTGGACACGGCGTTAATTTTTATATTTGCCTGAATTCGAGCGCGAGACGTAAGACAGTTTGAGTTCTGTGTTCTTTCCGAGTAGTGATTGTGTGCCGTTTTTTAATCCGAAAAATGAAGCAAACACCTCAGGATTCTGATTTATGAATATACATATATGCATCGAAAACGCTAATTACTTGCAGAAATTCACGTGAAGCATATCCTCTGAGCTGATTCGTCTGAAAATGTGACCAGTCCTTTGGGCTTTTTAGGTTATAGCGGGTTTATTTGCGTGTACTAGTATCATTATGATTATAGGATCGTTGTCGTTTTAGGTTTGTCCTACACTTAATTGCAAAATGCCAATCCGTGTGTAATTTTTTTTCACTTTGAATTGATGGCTGGACATGATGGGCTGCTATTATTGTGGTCTTTACGACCACATCTTCCACATTCAATTGGTTTATTTAGGTTCACGTGCCCTCTTGTGATTATCCTTATAGTTTTGGTTTCTGACTTTGAGCGCATTGTCTCGGACTGTTTACTAATTTCTTAATCGACATGGCAGGCATCGATCACCTGAGACAAGGTGTACTCTTTTTCCAGTTTCTTTGTTAGCTCCAGCCCGGCGCAGAGTCAGCAAAAGACCGATTGACCGAAAAACTCAACGCAAATGGCCTTAATATTTACTCACTTCACATTCGTCTGCAAAACAATACGTTTGCCTATACGTTTTAATATATACCAATACATACGCAAAAGTCCTTTTGCTTCACTGAACACGAACAAAACGGTCTGGGGACAACCAGAACAAAACAGAATTGAAAAAAGCGGGTTCCCTCTGAACGCGAGCGAACTCATTCAAAAATCCATAAATCTGTTGCTTTCTGAGTCTTCTTGTAAAGAGTCAGGAAAAGACAATTTTTTCAGACAACAAGAAACGGTCGACAATTATTTGCGAGCTCTGAGAGAATAATTAAAGTGTAAAACGGAGTGAAACCTTCAGGCATAGCCGAAGACATTCGAGTTCCCTAAGATGTTGAATGCAATTTTGAAATTTATTACATAGTATTATGAAATACATATACATATATGTACACATATTTAATGCTAATGTACTTCTAATGTACTATTAGCTTATTTTGATTGCTTATTTTGTGTTATAATATCAAGGGAGTGCAACAATAATTATTTTAATAATTATTATAATAATTATAATTAAAAAAATACTAATTTTTTTAAATTTCAAAAATAAAAGCACTTTCACTCGATTTAAGAAGATAAAAGTGAAACACTTCAACTTATTTTCTCATGGTTTTTTATAAGTACTTAAAATTATTCTTTATTTATTAACAATGATCAGTTAGAATCCTTAGAAATATAAATAAATCTCTTTAAATACAAATCCCTATCGAAACCTATATTATCGCGTGATGAGTGATAGATGAGAGCAGTGCAGCGGGTGAATGCGATCGGCGCGTCTCAACGTAACAACCCCCGCTTCCCACCCACCATTGCCACCATTATTTATTTCTACATTTTATATCATTTTGCGTCCGTCTTTTCAGTTTGTTAAGAGGAGCCCCAAATAATAAGGTGTTACTCCAATGAGTTCCTTTTGGAAACTCTTTTTCTGTGTCCCTTACCACTTGGGGGAAACAACAGAAAATCCGGCTCGAAGGACCAAATGTTAAGAGGAGCCCCAAATAATAAGGTCGCACTCCAATGAGTTCCGTTTAAAAACTGATTTTATTCTGTACAATTCTCTTATAAGTAAGATACATGAAAATCTTAAACCTATTTTAAACTACTTATCAACGCACTGCACGCTGACATGCTATGCAACCCTTTCTCAAGTGCGATAAGCGCATCACTTATGTTTGTGTTATTTATGTTAGGCTGCAGGGGATCGGTTTTAGACCATGCTGTTTGTCTCTTATTTCCATGGGTCCGATCCCTTGAAACTCTAACTTTGGAATTTATGCCGAGCATCGTGTTCAATGCTTGAACATTCTGGAAAGGGCCACAAAAAAGTGTGTGTTGTTTTAGATTAACATTTTATTTAACATCATCACTTTCTTTACTTTTTATCTTTTAACAGATTATTATGTGTATTTTTGTTTTTGTATTACATTTTTTTTATTTCTTCGGTATTAGAAAATTATTATAATTGTTCGATAACAAAATGTAGTGGACTGTATATATGAGAATTTATTTTTTAATTTTAATATCTTGAATATTTTAAAATTGTTTATGTTTTAATTTCATGTTCAACCTTATGCTGAACATCCTGCGAGGGGCCACAAAAGGGCCTTTGTTATATTTTAGTGTGTATTTTAAATTTAATTTGAAGTATTAATGTTTTCTTCGATTTTTCAGTGGACTGTAATTTTTATATTCATTTTAATTTTTGTAATCCCCTTCTACAAAAGAATACAGAATTTAGGTTCTTTTTTTTTTTTTACAAACTTGTTTCTTCTTTTTTTTTTTTTTGTTTTTACATAATTTTATTTTTTATTCTTTTTTAATATTTGGCATTGGACTCTGAAGACCCGCTCTGACGAGCGTATCCGCACTCGCCCCTCTATGCATTGTCCCTCTCTCGTTGGTTGTCGTCGATCGTTTCTTTTTGTACTAGTTTTAAGTTATTAATCCTCTGTAAACAGCCCAATAAAGCTGACCGCGTTTTTTCCTGAATTCACGAAGACGCCCCCAACTTCTTATTTCAACAATTCTGGGATCTTTTGCGGTAGCAACGCCCCCCTACACAATTATCATAAATTTTTCTGGCGCCCAACTTAGTGGCCATTTCGGCTGGTTATAGTAACATGGTAGTAACCAGACCAAAAGCCTCAGCAGCGGTGGGGGTGCCGCATGGAATTCTACACTTAGAGAAAGGGTAGACCACTGTCCCACAACAGTTGCAGCAATAGTTTGGAGTAGAGCTTAGTTCAGTATCTCGCGTAGGATTTCAGGAGGGAGGGGACCAACCTGACCACGAGTTATGACTGGTGAGTTGTTCAAAAGAGCAAAGGGACGGGAAAACTGGCGCTGCAGTCGCTTGGAGAGCAGGATCACTCACCAAACTGATGTCTGACCACGCCTGGAGATTGGGAGTTAGGACGCATCGACCCCTAGTAGAGAAGATGGACGCTTGGAATTCAGTCGTAGGAGCTACGAATGACCACGTCGTAAGAGATACAATTGTTGACTCGCCATGCCTGGGAATAGTGACGAAGAGCTGTAGAGGGGAGTTGCTCGAGCCACCTCCCGAACAGATCAGAATGAGGAGCCAAGCAGAAATAAGAAGAACAAAAGGCAGCGTGTATTGGCGGTAGGCAAATTAAACGATGCCGAAGTTTGGTTTCATATTAATAGTAATCAGAGTGGTAGTAGTCGAAGAGAGAGCATTTGTTAGTGGATCTTCAGATTTAGAGAGTAAAATAGGAAAGGATGAATCCGGCAGAGGCAGAGAAGGGGGCAGCGACACCCATGAAGTTGCCCATCTGCATGATATGTAACAAAGAAATGGCAACTGGCAGAGCCAGGACCAAGTGCGGGACCGAGTTCCAGAAGACATGCATAACAACACATGCCAGGTCGAAGGCGTCATGCCCGACGTGCAAGGTAGTGTGCTTTTAGAAAGTCCAAGCGGCAAGTGACTCGATCGCTGCGAGTACGAGCCAGCAGACTCGCCGGCCAGACTCACCCAGCGGGACTAGCCAAGCAGGCTCTCAGGCAGAATCTTTAGGAAGCTCAGCGGAGCTGCATTCAATTGTGTCCCAAGCAGTGAGCGCTATGCAGGCGACATTACTGGAACAGCTGTCGGCACAGGTGGACAGACTATTCCACCAAAGAGAGCGTCCAGAAAGGGATGAAGAAGTGAGAGCTGGAGTCCCCGAACGACCCAGTGGAATTTACGATAATGAAGGGGCGATTCAAGATCAAAGTTACAGTTTTAGGAACGGTATAAGGCAACAAGCAAAATAAAACCTAACGTACAGACCAGATAAGGTGGGCCACATTATAAACAGTTGGAAGATTCGGTTTAGCGGACATCCAGAGAGGATGATTGTCGATAATTTCATTATCGGATAGAAGCATTGACCCACCAAACACTGGATAGTAATTTCTCAGATCTGTGCGGGAATGTGAGCTTGCTATTCGACGGTAAAGCGGGAGTAGGTAAAATTTTCTAGGTCGGATTAACTAACCAAAAATATAATCTGTACTAAGTTCCAGCTTTCTATCTTCAAAAAAACACAAAAGTGACCCTTCTTGGGTCACTTTCGATCGTTCAGTTATATGGCATTTATAGGATATAGTCGGCCGATCCTTATGAAATTTGGTAGGTATTATTTTGGCAAAAGTAGCTCTTGTGTAAAATTTGAACTCTCTAACTTTAAAAACACCAAAGTTATACCATTTCCGATCAATCAGTTATATGGCAGCTATAGGATTTAGTTGGCCGATCCCAGCCGTTCCGACTTATATACTGCGTGCAAAGGAAAAAAGAGTGTGTGCAAAGTTTCAAGACTATAGCTTTAAAACTGAGAGACAAGTATGCGTAGAAACAGATAGACGCACATGCTCATATAAACTCAGGAGGTCATCCTGATCCAGAATATATATACCTTATAGGATCGGAGATGTCTCCTTCACTGCGTTGCACACTTTTGACCAAAATTATAATACCCTCTGCTAATTCTCCTCTGGGTATAAAAATTCAGGAGCAGAGTTAACGCCAAACATAAGTCTTTAACTCTAACTGGTGATATGCACTCTTCAGATCTAGTCGTGTGAAATACCTTGCCTTAAGCCTTCAATTTGGTCATAAAGGTGTCGAATCTGGTAGTGGGTAATTCTCCGTCAAGATTCCTTTATTTGTCAGTTTCGCCATTTTCTTTAAATGCAATAACCATTGGCAATATACAGGGGAATGACCTATTACTCGTTCAAAGATATCAAGAGCAGGAGATATAATATTAAAAATTCCATTTTTAATATTACTTTATCCTCCAGTGCAATTGGTCGCCTCATTGGTTGCTGAATTGGCTTAGCGTTTGAATTTACGAATAACTTAACCGGTATTCCTTTGGACACGGCGTTAATTTTTATATTTGCCTGAATTCGAGCGCGAGACGTAAGACAGTTCGAGTTCTGTGTTCTTTCCGAGTAGTGATTGTGTGCCGTTTTTTAATCCGAAAAATGAAGCAAACATCTCAGGATTCTGATTTATGAATATACATATATGCATCGAAAACGCTAATTACTTGCAGAAATTCACGTGAAGCATATCCTCTGAACTGATTCGTCTGAAAATGTGACCAGTCCATTGGGTTTTTTAGGTTATAGCGGGATCCCGAGCCAATTACTAGTGACCGTTCGCGCCCACCCACTCGAAATTTGATAGTCTCATCTTCATCATCGCTTTGGATTTTAAATCAAGTTGATTTCTGTTCGCGTTCAATTCCTTAATGTTTATTTGCGTGTACTAGTATCATTATGATTATAGGATAATTGCAAAATGGCCAATCCGTGTGTAATTTTTTTTCACTTTGGATTGATGGCTGGACATGATGGGCTGCTGTTATTGTGGTCTTTACGACCACATTTCCCACATTCAATTGGTTTATTTAGGTTCACGTGCCCTCCTGTGATTATCCTTATAGTTTCGGTTTCTGACTTTGAGCGCATTATCTCATTTTATACAAGGTCTAAAATTAGACAAGGTCTAAAATTAGACAAGGTCTAAAATTAGACAAGGTCTAAAATTAGACAAGGTGTACTCTTTTTTCAGAAGTTTCTTTTTTAGCTTGTAACGTCGGCGTTAGATCGGCGTAGGTGGCAACCCCGGGGAGGGGAGATGGCAAACTAACTGGGATTCTTTTGCCGTAGTAAGACCGTAGTGAGGCGTTGGGCGTTTCCAATGTCCGTGGGTCTGGCAAACGGGGTAAAACAGTTGTTGGAAGCTGCAAATTAATCTTAGAAATCCGCGTGGAAATAGCTTTTTATTGAAGCAAAGAAGCAGAAGGATTTACGTGGAAAGCGCACAAGCAAGGTGGAAAAGAAGCCCATTCGAGGATCACCAGGGTTCAGCGAGAGGGAACAGCAGCGAAACCTAAGCTGCAGCTTGTTGGGAGACGCGCCAAAGGGTCGGCGCTAAAGTGAGGCAGGTCGCGAATCGTAGTGGCGATCAGAGGGCCTGGTACAAGGAGTATCGAACCAGCGTTTCGATCGACAGCACAGATCGAGACGGTGCGCGGCGCGAAACCGCCCAAGAGGCGTGGCCGAGAAGGATCGCCGAGAGGATAGGGTTCCTGCGAGAGAGCCTGGCCGGAGCAGTAATTCCTGGTAGTTTTGTACAAAGCCAATTTAAGCGACACGGAACATTCCGGTCGTTAATGTACCGCATCGTCCGATTCCCGGCCGAAGGGGGTCCACCAAGTGAACGATGGCCTTCACCTTGAAATCGCGAGCGATCCGTTAGAGCAAAAGCCCGAAACTGAAATGAAATAAGGGCATCGCCAAACCGTGTTTGTTGTGGCCTAAGCGCAGATAGCCTTTCATCGAGGAGCGGCGTAAAAGAGCTTAGGGTGAAATTTTTATTTGAAACGGAACGAGAAAGATAATTGAAATGAAGTAAAACTTGATAATTTCCTAATTTAAGCCATATTTAAGAATTATCCCTTTGGAGGTCATCGCGACCACACCACTATCTTAAGTTTCTCATTTTCATTTGTTTAACCAAGCAACTAATTAGTAGATACATAAGCGGGAGAGAAAACTGAATTTTTAGCGAAGTAAGGGGATTAGGGATGGGGTTGTAGTAGACATTTAAGAACACTTTAGCATAATAAACATGAATTTTATAATGAGATAGGAAAAAAAAATAGTTTTGCCTCGCAGTAATAATTTTAGTAATAATTATCATAAATTTTTCTGGCGCCCAACTGAGTGGCCATGTTTTCAATATGGCTAAACGCAGCCATGCTTTGCCATCAAAACATTTCGGTTGGTTATAGTAGCATGGTAGTAACCAGACCAAAAGCCTCAGCAGCGGTGCGGGTGCTGCATGGAATTCTAAACTTAAAGAAAGGGTAGACCACAGTGCCACAGCAGTCGCAGCAATAGTTTGGAGTAGAGCTTAGTTCAGTATCTCGCGTAGGATTTCAGGGGGGAAAGTGACCCTTCTTGGGTCACTTTCGATCGTTCAGTTGTATGGCATTTATAGGATATAGTCGGCCGATCCTTATGAAATTTGGTAGGTATTATTTTGGCAAAAGTAGCTCTTGTGTAAAATTTGAACTCTCTAACTTTAAAAACACCAAAGTTATACCATTTCCGATCAATCAGTTATATGGCAGCTATAGGATTTAGTTGGCCGATCCCGGCCGTTCCGACTTATTTACTGCGTGCAAAGGAAAAAAGGTTGCAAAGTTTCAAGTCGACAGCTTTAAAACTGAGAGACAAGTATGCGTAGAAACAGATAGACGGACATGCTCATATAAACTCAGGAGGTCATTCTGATCCAGAATATATATACCAAATACCATATATATATTGACCAAAATTATAATACCCTCTGCTAATTCCCCTCTGGGTATAAAAATTCAGGAGCAGAGTTAACGCCAAACATAAGTCTTTAACTCTAACTGGTGATATGCACTCTTCAGGTCTAGTCGTGTGAAATACCTTGCCTTAGGCCTTCAATTTGGTCATAAAGGTGTCGAATCTGGTAGTGGGTAATTCTCCCTCAAGATTCCTTTATTTGTCAGTTTCGCCATTTTCTTTAAATGCAATAACCATGGGCGATATACAGGGGAATGACCTATGACTCGTTCAAAGATATCAAGAGCAGGAGATATAATATTAAAAATTCCATTTTTAATATTACTTTATCCTCCAGTGCAATTGGTCGCCTCATTGGTTGCTGAATTGGCTTAACTTTTGAATTTATGAATAACTTTACCGGTATTCCTTTGGACACGGCGTTAATTTTTATATTTGCCTGAATTCGAGCACGAGACGTAAGACAGTTTGAGTTCTGTGTTCTTTCCGAGTAGTGATTGTGTGCCGTTTTTTAATCCGAAAAATGAAGCAAACATCTCAGGATTCTGATTTATTAATATACATATATGCATCGAAAACGCTAATTACTTGCAGAAATTCACGTGAAGCATATCCTCTGAGCTGATTCTTCTGAAAATGTGACCAGTCCTTTGGGCTTTTTAGGTTATAGCGGGTTTATTTGCGTGTACTAGTATCATTATGATCATAGCATCGTTGTCGTTTTAGGTTTGTCCTACACTTAATTGCAAAATGGCCAATCCGTGTGTAATTTTTTTTCACTTTGGATTGATGGCTGGACATGATGGGCTGCTATTATTGTGGTCTTTACGACCACATCTTCCACATTCAATTGGTTTATTTAGGTTCACGTGCCCTCTTGTGATTATCCTTATAGTTTTGGTTTCTGACTTTGAGCGCATTGTCTCGGACTGTTTACTAATTTCTTAATCGACATGGCAGGCATCGATCACCTGAGACAAGGTGTACTCTTTTTCCAGAAGTTTCTTTGTTAGCTCCAGCCCGGCGCAGAGTCAGCAAAAGACCGATTGACCGAAAAACTCAACGCAAAGGCCTTAATATTTACTCACTTCACATTCGTCTGCAAAACAATACGTTTGCCTATACGTTTTAATATATACCAATACATACGCAAAAGTCCTTTTGCTTCACTGAACACGAACAAAACGGTCTGGGGACAACCAGAACAAAACAGAATTGAAAAAAGCGGGTTCCCTCTGAACGCGAGCGAACTCATTCAAAAATCCATAAATCTGTTGCTTTCTGAGTCTTGTAGTAAAGAGTCAGGAAAAGACAATTTTTTGCAGACAACAAGAAACGGTCGACAATTATTTGCGAGCTCTGAGAGAATAATTAAAGTGTAAAACGGAGTGAAACCTTCAGGCATAGCCGAAGACATTCGAGTTCCCTAAGATGTTGAATGCAATTTTGAAATGTATTACATAGTATTATGAAATACATATACATATATGTACACATAATTTAATGTGTAATATAATATCAAGGGAGTGCAACAATAATTATTTTAATAATTATTATAATAATTATAATTATTAATTTAAAATAATAATAATTTATTTTTTTTTTTTTTTTTTTAAACAAGTTAAATTTTATTTTAGTCGCCGGAATCGTTCAAAACCATTTGAACATAACCGGGCGCTTAGAAGGTGGGGTGAATATGGTACATATGGGATATGGGCCTAGTCTTTATACAATAATTTACAGTTATTTACATTAGTTTACAACATTATTGAACAACACGGGAAGACAGATCGCTGGGGTGAAATCTCTTTAAGCGCCTAAGAGTCTGCGGGTCGGCCAGCCTGCTAGCCAGTGGATTTGGGTGACTCGTTAGCCTGTCCGAGTACCGTCGGCTGTGTTGGTTTAGGAGGTCGCCCACCGGGACAAGGCGTAGGTCGTTTTGGATGGCCTGGTTTGTCACATACCAGGGAAGTCCGGATGCCCGTCGAGCAGCACGTGCCTGCACTACCCTCAGCCTGTTTAGCTGGTGCTTGGATGCGGTGACCCATACCTCGATCGCATACGTCCAGGTTGGCGTGAGGATTGCTTTGAGCAGCAAAACTTTCGTCAAAAGCTGGAGGCTTTTGGATCCCAGGAGCCAGTCGAGCTTTTGTAGTTTGCGAACACATTTGGCTTTGATCGCCGTGATGTGGGTGTTCCATATGAGCCTGTGATCTAGGTGTACACCTAAGTAGCAGTGAGAGGTAGCGTTATTAATAGCGTCACCATTGAATGTATGTACGATGTCGATCACGAGTCTAAGGGAAAAAGTGACGCAAGCCGACCTGCTGCAATTTATGGCAATGTTCCATTGCCTGGTCCAGCGCTCCATTGCATTCAGCCAGTCCTTATCAGCAGCCGAGGCTGACAGCTGAGACGTGTGGGATGCAAGCAGGGCCGTGTCGTCGGCGTAAGTAGCCAGAAGCATACGGGCGTCTGTGGTGGGCGACGGAACTGGCATATCACTCGTGTACATGGTGTATAGGAACGGACCAAGTACACTTCCTTGGGGCACTCCTGCGTGAATGTGTGCCAAGTTGGATCGTGAGTCCCTTACTGCTACAACGAAGCTTCGATCGGCAATGAAGGACCTCAGGATGGCGAAATAGGGCGTAAGGAGTAGTTCCTTGATTTTGTAAAGAAGGCTCTCGTGCCACACCTTGTCAAAGGCTTGCTTTACGTCGAGAAAGACGCCTACAGTGTGCAGTTTATGCTCGAGTCTATGGGTGATGTGGTTGACCAGGCGATGGATTTGTTCTGGGCAGCCGTGGGATTTTCTAAAGCCGAACTGATGTTGGGGAATTTGGCCTTCTACTTGTGGTAGCTCCAACAGTCGGCTGAGTAGAATCCGCTCGAACACTTTCGAGAAAGTGGATAACAGGCTGATTGGGCGGTAGGAGTCGATGCGAGATAGTGGCTTGCTTGGCTTCGGGATCATGATGATCCGGGCTTCCACTGTCTGGGAAGATGTCCCAGGCTTAGCATGGCGTTGAAAATTTTCACCAGCGCTAGCACTCCTTTGGGTGGAAGAGTCTTGGCCGCTCGATTGTCGATGCCATCGGGTCCAGGAGTCTTTTTTAAGTTGAGCGCCTTTAACTGCAGCGTGACTTCTTGCGGCGTGGTGTGTCTGATGGGGCGCGATGGCTGAGAGGGAGCGCGTAAGAAGTTTGCAACCTCATCGCGGTGTGAAGCGTCAGGAAGTTCAAAAGGAGTGAAGGTGGCAGAAAGATGTTCCGCAAAAGCGTTGGCTTTGTCGGAGTCGTTCTTAAGCCACCGGCCAGTGTGGCTTTTTATTGGGGATTGTAAAAGTGGCTGTCTTTTAATTCCTCTCGTTAGCTTCCATATCGAAAAATCGCTGCAGTTGTCCGGCCCAGCTCCCTCCAGCACGGTATTGATGTTCTTTTGGCGGGTTTTCGCTATCAACCTGCGCAGTCTATTAGTAATGCTAGATAGACGCTGCTTAGTTGCAGGATCGCCTGACACAATGAATTGCCTTCTGAGGTGCCTTTTTAGATCCAAGAGTGCCCTTGCCTCCGGGGTTAGTATTGGTGCCCTTCTATTAGATGGGTGACCAGATTGGCGCTGAGGTGGCGTAGCTCTCTGGGCGGCTTCAGTGATTGTAGAGGTGAAGCTATCTACGTATGCGTCCAGATCGCTGCAGGTTGCTATTGGTGTGTTGAGCACGGTGTGAGCATCGATGTAGGACTTAAAAATGGCAACGTTTGCATGCGCAGGTAGCATTTTGGGGACTCCTTTATGGAATTGAGCTTCTTCGTCTATTATGAAGAGCAACGGGAGGTGGTCGGAAGATAGCTCGGTGAGTGCTCTGACAGTGACCTGCTGTTGTCTCAAGCCTTTTGAGATGCCAAAGTCAATTGCACTGGGGGCGGCGTTTGCACGATAGGGGTAGCATGTTGCTTCTCCAGTTGCTACAATGTCGACATTGACATTGGCCAGGACAGAGCTGAGGGTCCGGCCTCTGGCACACATCCTGTAGTTGCCCCACCATCTGTGTTTGGCATTCCAGTCACCTGCAGCAAGAAACTTATCTCCGAGATTGGAGAGGAAAGTCGTGAAGTCTGCTTCCGTCCACCTGAAAGCAGGGGGGCAGTACACCGAAGCAACGTTAAACCTCCCTCTTCTTGTAGATATCTCGATGGAGACGGCTTGTATGTGCTCTTCCGAAAGAGTGAAAGAGAGTTGATGGCCTATGGCTGACTTGACGAAGATCGCTGCGCCCCCATGTCGCCGGTCATCCGGATGATCGGCTTTGTGCAAAGTGAATCCAGGGATCCTGAGGGTGGACCGCGAGCAGAGACGGACTTCTGACAACAAAAGAATGTCTATTTCGTAAAGCTCTATAAAAGCAATGATCTCGTTTGCTTTCGAGCTTATTCCATTGGGGTTCCAGCAGGCTATTTTAAGAGCTCCCATTGCGGAGGGTAGAGGAGGATGGACGCGTCTGCAGGATTGCTTGCATTAGAGTCTCTACTAGGGACATCATCCTGTCGAGCCTCATGAAAAGCTGTTCCAGTTTGGCATTCAGAGCGGCGTTTTCGGTGGAATGTGTTGGAGGGGAAGTATTTTCCATCTCTTTGTGAGGGATAGGTAGGTTTCTTCTGGCTACACTTGCAAATGATTCCTTACCAACGTTGGGTGAGAGATCGGTTGAAGAAAACGTATTCGATTCTGTGGCTGCTGTGGGCCTTGATTGAGCATTTTGCTTAAATTCGACTTGCAGATATTTGCGGCATCCTCTAAAGTTGGCCGCGTGAGAGCTGCCGCAGTGAAAGCAGCACCTAGGATCGTCCTTCCCAAGCTTGCACTCCAGGGTAGGGTGGTTTTCACCGCATTCTCTGCAGATGTAATGCCGTGTGCAGTATGCTTGTGTATGTCCGTATTCCTGACATCTATGGCATTGTACGGGACCGGATTGCTTGCGTGGCTTCTCCCAGGTCACTACGTGTCTGCAAACAGCAGAGATGTTCTTAAGAAGCTTGTTGTTGTCAGCCTTCTTGATGTCCACAAACCTCATGTTAAGCGGAAGCTGTGTTACCTTATTGCGAGGGGTATAGATGCGCAGAACGCAGTGACACTCTTCCTGCAGGCACTCAATAATATCCTCCGATGGGACATCATGGTGAATGTTCCTCATTACCATGCGAAAGGGTCGGTCTTCTGGCAGTTGGTGGTGGTGGAAAACAGTTCCTTTTTACCATGATGCGAAAGGGTCGATCTTCTGGCAGCTGGTGGTGGTGGAAAACAGTTCCTTTTTCGCGGAAGTGTCTGGCAACAAGTCTGTAGGCGTCGGAGGAGTTGCACTGAATGGCCCAGTCACCTGAGTTCAGCGCTTTGATGGAGTAAGAGTCTCCAATAAGAGCATCCAGCTCTCTGCAGAAGGCAGAGTAGCTAACCACACCGGGAACCATAATCCTTGGAACCTTGGGAGATCGAGCTGCTTGCGGTGCGGCTGTTAGGACTTGTCCTGAATTTTTGGATTTTGCCGGCAGCAAGGTTGCGTCGCACTTCGTTGTGGCGCGGTTTATCGCGGCTTGCAAAGTAGAAGGCCCGAAGTCCATTTCTTCCTCGGCGCTTAGGGCTATGAAGCGGTTTCCCGAATCTTCTTGTGGCTGACCTTGGCAGAGAGAGCGGTGCCTGCTCTCTTCTTAGCTGCACCTTTGATAGGCTTAGCGGGTTGCATGATAGTGTGCTAGTGAAAGCAGGATCATGCCTCGTACTGGATGTAGCGGAACATAGGCTGCCATTCGAGCTTGTTGTGAACGTCATTTGAGATGTGATCGAGGACGTTACAGTACAAGTTGTGATGCAGCTTGTGGGAGCCCAACTGGTTGTACTGCCACCGTTTTTTTTTTTTTTTTTTTTTTTTTTTTTTACCGGTCTTTCAGAATTTGGAAATGGCTTGTGCATCAATAAGAGCATCAGCTAGCATTCCTGTATTCATCATAAAGCTTAGAGGCCCAGACGACCGAGGGGCGCTCAATAAACGATTTGTTAGAATATATTAAGCTATTTTTTTTATTATTAAGCTAGGAGGAGTTAGTAAGGAAATTTAAAATTCTATATTTTAAGTTTGAGGGACAGGAAAGAGATGTTATGGCGTAGAGACCATTGTAGTTCGAACATAATACCCTAAAAGGGTCATGCAGTGCATATGTCGAACTACAACGGCTAAGGAACAGAGGACTAAAGTTTCGAGTCCTTCTATTAGGAATGTTAAATTTTAAGCGTGTTAGTAAATGCTGGCTATCTACATCCCCGTTAATAAGGTTATGCAGAAAGACTACACCGAGCATTGTCCTACGATTTGTTAAGCTAAGTAAGTTTATGAGTAAGAGTCTACTCTTATAAGATGGAAGGTGAAGATTTGCATCCCAGTTTAGACCTCTAAGTGAAAAAGTTAGGAAATTCTTTTGTACGGATTCTATGCGGTCCTGATGTACTCCATATTGGGGACTCCAGACACATGAACCGTACTCCAGTATAGGACGGACCAAAGAAATGAATAGTGTTTTAGTTATATATGGGTCATTAAATTCTTTTGACCACCTTTTGATAAAACCAAGGACTCCTTTAGCCTTATTAACCATTAAGGAAATATGGTCGGCAAATTTAAGTTTGATGTCTAATAGGATGCCGAGATCATTAACCTGGGTCAATTTTTCTAAGGCAATCCCATTAATAGAATAAGTAGCTTGCAGAGGGCAAGAACGATAAAAAGACATATGTTTGCATTTAGATCCATTAAGTATTAGATCATTAGCTAAGCACCATTTTTGAAAGTTATCAAGGTCAGACTGAAGACTGCATTGGGCAGAGATGGATTTGTACTGAAGACAAAGCTTTACATTATCTGCATACATGAGAACTAGAGAGTTCGTTAAAGCAGGGGGCAAGTCGTTTATAAAAAGCGTAAATAATAACGGGCCAAGATGACTTCCTTGAGGGACGCCGGATGTAGCACGGACCAGACGGGACTGTATGTTTTTAAATAAGACTCTTTGTGTCCTTCCATCTAGGTAGCTGGAGATCCACGTTAAGAGGTCTTTAGGAAAACCCAGCATATTCAGTTTACTCAACAAGAATGAGTGATTAACTGAATCGAATGCTTTGCTGAAGTCTGTGTAAATTATTATGCTATCCCATTAAATGCTATTATATGGGATGCAAAGAAAGAACTATCAGAATATAGCTTGGGGAGTTTGCTACGTAGCCCCCTAGTATTCTGATAGGTAAGAGTTAGTGAGGAAACTAGTTTTTTGGGTTAGTGGCCAAAGAAGAGGTGGAGGGTTGGTCAGTGGTTTCGATATTGGGAAGTCTCACTCCCACTGGTTTTTGAACTTTTTTCTTCACGGAACTAGGCTGATGTTCTTGGACGAAAAGATTCTCTGGCCAAAAACTGGGAGAGCAAATCGTCTTGAACATCAGCGCGGGCACACGAATCTTGAAAGAAGACGTGCGCCTTGTATAATAATATTAAAATTTTTGTATGTCCTCCACCTTTATATCGGCTTTTGTTTTGGCTTTGATATAAGCCGAGATATCAATCTCTGAAGTATCAGGGGCGAGCCGAGAAACAAATATATGTTTCGATGGAGGAATCACCTGTAAGGGTTTTGGTGTCGCAGGTACTAGAACTGCAGCATCAGTCGGTGCCGGTGGTCCGGACTGTGGAATACCCTTTTGGGTGACCCTAATGGGGGTTTCGTTCCCTAGGACTTGTGGCATCACTTGAAGGGATGCCATGGCGGACATATCAGACAATTGCTCATTATCCCTGAGAAATTCTGACGAATTTTTCTCAGTTCTAGCCCTTGGGGTGGCCAGAGATATAAGCGGCTGCATTAATGTCGGCTGAGCAGGCTGAGGCGGATCAGAAACAGCGGATTTCTTGCGCTTAGGGGACTCGTTTAGCAGCTGAAGGCCACTAAACTGAGTGTCCAGCGCACAGAGCTGGTCATTGATTTTACGAAAACCAGTGATCAGCTCTTTAAATCCATTTTTGGTCTGTCTCATGAACGACCTCATTTCGCCTTGCACAGCACGACAATTTTCACAACAATAATGTATCCCAGACCTACGGGAAATGGCATCCGAAACTGATGCAGTGAAACCGGCACACTTGGCATGTACGACGTTCTCACATAGCCAGCAATGGATGGCAGGCTGGGATGAGGAAATTGTCTTGTTACAAGACTTAATGGCACAGACAAGTTTAAATTCCATTTTACTTTTATTTATTATAAAACAAAAATTATTATTTAAAAAGTTTAAAAACACAATACCTTGAACCACTGTGCCAAATAGGAAGCCAAAGCGGGAGCTTTGAATAGTGCAAAAGAGAAATGCAGAAATAAAGATAAGCCGGGGAAGAAGCAGAGCTGAGCTATGCTTGGAATTGAAATTATTCAATTTATTAATTCGACTCCAAATATACCACAGCACTCGCGAAGCCATACGGTTTAGGCTTTAAGATTGTTAAGATTCACAAGATTTAATTCACAAATATGTAAGCACCGGTTTACCAATATTTATAATAAAACGCAGTGCGCACAAAAAAACACGACCGTTCGCTTAAGAGAAAGAGAGGGAAGTCGAGCTGTCCGTTAGACCGTCTCGCAAACTAGCTCGTAGTTCGGCGGGAGTTGATCCAGCTGTATTCCTCATTGATTTAAAATCAATGGATTGTTTTTGGTTAGATTTATCCATTTTTAGCAATTAGCAAAAACTTTACCAGATAAAGTTAAGTAATTAACTAAGATGGGACACAAACCGGTTGAAAGCTTAAAGCTTCAACAGTAGATCGCCTCGTGGAGATCAGTGGACCACCAGCAATTGCCGGGGCCCGGTGCTTGTGTAAAGAAAAACTGTGGAATCACCTATAGCTGATTCACTTGGGGATAGCTAACGTGAAGATAGGTAGGACAATTGCAGTCCTACAGTAAAGGAACTTCCCTAAAGCTTTGGGTTATATGTTTGAATACACTTGATAAATCACCAATAACACGTCTTACTCTTGCAAAAGCTCGGCTCGACTGAATAATTTTTTTAAATTTCAAAAATAAAAGCACTTTCACTCGATTTAAGAAGATAAAAGTGAAACACTTCAACTGATTTTCTCATGGTTTTTTATAAGTACTTAAAATTATTCTTTATTTATTAACAATGATCAGTTAGAATCCTCAGAAATATAAATAAATCCCTTTAAATACAAATCCCTATCGAAACCTATATTATCGCGTGATGAGTGATAGATGAGAGCAGTGCAGCGGGTGAATGCGATCGGCGCGTCTCAACGTAACAACCCCCGCTTCCCACCCACCATTGCCACCATTATTTATTTCTACATTTTATATCATTTTGCGTCCGTCTTTTCAGTTTGTTAAGAGGAGCCCCAAATAATAAGGTGTTACTCCAATGAGTTCCTTTTGGAAACTCTTTTTCTGTGTCCCTTACCACTTGGGGGGAAACAACAGAAAATCCGGCTCGAAGGACCAAATGTTAAGAGGAGCCCCAAATAATAAGGTCGCACTCCAATGAGTTCCGTTTAAAAACTGATTTTATTCTGTACAATTCTCTTATAAGTAAGATACATGAAAATCTTAAACCTATTTTAAACTACTTATCAACGCACTGCACGCTGACATGCTATGCAACCCTTTCTCAAGTGCGATAAGCGCATCACTTATGTTTGTGTTATTTATGTTAGGCTGCAGGGGATCGGTTTTAGACCATGCTGTTTGTCTCTTATTTCCATGGGTCCGATCCCTTGAAACTCTAACTTTGGAATTTATGCCGAGCATCGTGTTCAATGCTTGAACATTCTGGAAAGGGCCACAAAAAAGTGTGTGTTGTTTTAGATTAACATTTTATTTAACATCATCACTTTCTTTACTTTTTATCTTTTAACAGATTATTATGTGTATTTTTGTTTTTGTATTACATTTTTTTTATTTCTTCGGTATTAGAAAATTATTATAATTGTTCGATAACAAAATGTAGTGGACTGTATATATGAGTATTTTATTTTTTAATTTTAATATCTTGAATATTTTAAAATTGTTTATGTTTTAATTTCATGTTCAACCTTATGCTGAACATCCTGCGAGGGGCCACAAAAGGGCCTTTGTTATATTTTAGTGTGTATTTTAAATTTAATTTGAAGTATTAATGTTTTCTTCGATTTTTCAGTGGACTGTAATTTTTATATTCATTTTAATTTTTGTAATCCCCTTCTACAAAAGAATACAGAATTTAGGTTCTTGTTTTTTTTTTACAAACTTGTTTCTTCTTTTTTTTTTTTTTTGTTTTTACATAATTTTATTTTTTATTCTTGTTTAATATTTGGCATTGGACTCTGAAGACCCGCTCTGACGAGCGTATCCGCACTCGCCCCTCTATGGATTGTCCCTCTCTCGTTGGTTGTCGTCGATCGTTTCTTTTTGTACTAGTTTTAAGTTATTAATCCTCTGTAAGCAGCCCAATAAAGCTGACCGCGTTTTTTCCTGAATTCACGAAGACGCCCCCAACTTCTTATTTCAATATTTCTGGGATCTTTTGCGGTAGCAACGCCCCCCTACACAATTATCATAAATTTTTCTGGCGCCCAACTTAGTGGCCATTTCGGCTGGTTATAGTAACATGGTAGTAACCAGACCAAAAGCCTCAGCAGCGGTGGGGGTGCTGCATGGAATTCTACACTTAGAGAAAGGGTAGACCACAGTGCCACAGCAGTCGCAGCAATAGTTTGGAGTAGAGCTTAGTTCAGTATCTCGCGTAGGATTTCAGGGGGGAAAGTGACTCTTCTTGGGTCACTTTCGATCGTTCAGTTATATGGCATTTATAGGATATAGTCGGCCGATCCTTATGAAATTTGGTAGGTATTATTTTGGCAAAAGTAGCTCTTGTGTAAAATTTGAACTCTCTAACTTTAAAAACACCAAAGTTATACCATTTCCGATCAATCAGTTATATGGCAGCTATAGGATTTAGTTGGCCGATCCCGGCCGTTCCGACTTATTTACTGCGTGCAAAGGAAAAAAGGTTGCAAAGTTTCAAGTCGACAGCTTTAAAACTGAGAGACAAGTATGCGTAGAAACAGATAGACGGACATGCTCATATAAACTCAGGAGGTCATTCTGATCCAGAATATATATACCAAATACCATATATATATTGACCAAAATTATAATACCCTCTGCTAATTCCCCTCTGGGTATAAAAATTCAGGAGCAGAGTTAACGCCAAACATAAGTCTTTAACTCTAACTGGTGATATGCACTCTTCAGGTCTAGTCGTGTGAAATACCTTGCCTTAGGCCTTCAATTTGGTCATAAAGGTGTCGAATCTGGTAGTGGGTAATTCTCCCTCAAGATTCCTTTATTTGTCAGTTTCGCCATTTTCTTTAAATGCAATAACCATGGGCGATATACAGGGGAATGACCTATGACTCGTTCAAAGATATCAAGAGCAGGAGATATAATATTAAAAATTCCATTTTTAATATTACTTTATCCTCCAGTGCAATTGGTCGCCTCATTGGTTGCTGAATTGGCTTAGCGTTTGAATTTATGAATAACTTAACCGGTATTCCTTTGGACACGGCGTTAATTTTTATATTTGCCTGAATTCGAGCGCGAGACGTAAGACAGTTTGAGTTCTGTGTTCTTTCCGAGTAGTGATTGTGTGCCGTTTTTTAATCCGAAAAATGAAGCAAACATCTCAGGATTCTGATTTATTAATATACATATATGCATCGAAAACGCTAATTACTTGCAGAAATTCACGTGAAGCATATCCTCTGAGCTGATTCGTCTGAAAATGTGACCAGTCCTTTGGGCTTTTTAGGTTATAGCGGGTTTATTTGCGTGTACTAGTATCATTATGATTATAGGATCGTTGTCGTTTTAGGTTTGTCCTACACTTAATTGCAAAATGCCAATCCGTGTGTAATTTTTTTTCACTTTGAATTGATGGCTGGACATGATGGGCTGCTATTATTGTGGTCTTTACGACCACATCTTCCACATTCAATTGGTTTATTTAGGTTCACGTGCCCTCTTGTGATTATCCTTATAGTTTTGGTTTCTGACTTTGAGCGCATTGTCTCGGACTGTTTACTAATTTCTTAATCGACATGGCAGGCATCGATCACCTGAGACAAGGTGTACTCTTTTTCCAGTTTCTTTGTTAGCTCCAGCCCGGCGCAGAGTCAGCAAAAGACCGATTGACCGAAAAACTCAACGCAAATGGCCTTAATATTTACTCACTTCACATTCGTCTGCAAAACAATACGTTTGCCTATACGTTTTAATATATACCAATACATACGCAAAAGTCCTTTTGCTTCACTGAACACGAACAAAACGGTCTGGGGACAACCAGAACAAAACAGAATTGAAAAAAGCGGGTTCCCTCTGAACGCGAGCGAACTCATTCAAAAATCCATAAATCTGTTGCTTTCTGAGTCTTCTTGTAAAGAGTCAGGAAAAGACAATTTTTTTCAGACAACAAGAAACGGTCGACAATTATTTGCGAGCTCTGAGAGAATAATTAAAGTGTAAAACGGAGTGAAACCTTCAGGCATAGCCGAAGACATTCGAGTTCCCTAAGATGTTGAATGCAATTTTGAAATTTATTACATAGTATTATGAAATACATATACATATATGTACACATATTTAATGCTAATGTACTTCTAATGTACTATTAGCTTATTTTGATTGCTTATTTTGTGTTATAATATCAAGGGAGTGCAACAATAATTATTTTAATAATTATTATAATAATTATAATTAAAAAAAATACTAATTTTTTTAAATTTCAAAAATAAAAGCACTTTCACTCGATTTAAGAAGATAAAAGTGAAACACTTCAACTTATTTTCTCATGGTTTTTTATAAGTACTTAAAATTATTCTTTATTTATTAACAATGATCAGTTAGAATCCTTAGAAATATAAATAAATCCCTTTAAATACAAATCCCTATCGAAACCTATATTATCGCGTGATGAGTGATAGATGAGAGCAGTGCAGCGGGTGAATGCGATCGGCGCGTCTCAACGTAACAACCCCCGCTTCCCACCCACCATTGCCACCATTATTTATTTCTACATTTTATATCATTTTGCGTCCGTCTTTTCAGTTTGTTAAGAGGAGCCCCAAATAATAAGGTGTTACTCCAATGAGTTCCTTTTGGAAACTCTTTTTCTGTGTCCCTTACCACTTGGGGGGAAACAACAGAAAATCCGGCTCGAAGGACCAAATGTTAAGAGGAGCCCCAAATAATAAGGTCGCACTCCAATGAGTTCCGTTTAAAAACTGATTTTATTCTGTACAATTCTCTTATAAGTAAGATACATGAAAATCTTAAACCTATTTTAAACTACTTATCAACGCACTGCACGCTGACATGCTATGCAACCCGTTCTCAAGTGCGATAAGCGCATCACTTATGTTTGTGTTATTTATGTTAGGCTGCAGGGGATTGGTTTTAGACCATGCTGCTTGTCTCTTATTTCCATGGGTCCGATCCCTTGAAACTCTATCTTTGGAATTTATGCCGAGAATCGTGTTCAATGCTTGAACATTCTGGAAAGGGCCACAAAAAAGTGTGTGTTGTTTTAGATTAACATTTTATTTAACATCATCACTTTCTTTACTTTTTATCTTTTAACAGATTATTATGTGTATTTTTGTTTTTGTATTAAATTTTTTTTATTTCTTCGATTAGAAAATTATTATAATTGTTCGATAATAAAATGTAGTGGACTGTATATATGAGTATTTTATTTTTGAATTTTAATATCTTAAATATTTTAAAATTGTTTATGTTTTAATTTCATGTTCAACCTTATGCTTGAACATCCTGCGAGGGGCCATAAAAGAGCCTTTGTTATATTTTAGTGTGTATTTTAAATTTAATTTGAAATATTAATGTTTTCTTCGATTTTTCAGTGGACTGCAATTTTTATATTCATTTTAATTTTTGTAATCACCTTCTACAAAAGAATACAGAATTTAGGTTCTTGTTTTTTTTTTTTACAAACTTGTTTCTTCTTTTTTTTTTTTTTTTTGTTTAAATAATTTTTTTTTTTTATTCTTTTTTAATATTTGGCATTGGGGATGGTAATGCTCTATTCAACACTTGTCTTTTTGACTTTAGTTTTCTTAAAAAGGATATAATCAATACAGTAATGACTATTATTATAAAAGTAAGGAGCTATGACCTGACACTTGATGAAAATCGACATTTTTTATCTCAAAATATTGTGCTTTTATATCGTCTATTTGTTTGGCCAGGAGAGCTATTTTCGAAATGTTTTAGAGGACTTCAAGCTAATTTTAGAATTTTTCCTTTCAAATTATTTCTGCTATTCCGGTTTGGTTTGATTTTTATTTATTTCGTGTTGGCTGTTTTTTTTTTTTGTTTCTACTATTAAAAATAGATAATTTTTTATTTAAATCCTTCATACATAAATTACGTAAATTGTTGTATAACCATTTGAAATTACGAAATTGAAATTTTTGACTATTATTTTTGTCCCTTTCTTCCTTAAATATTTTATGTTTCCCCAAAGGACACCACGATAAATTACAGATTTTGTATTTCTGTCTTGAAGGTTCCACATATTTTCTGCTTTCTTTCCTCCAATCTTGGATTGTATTTACCAAGGCTGTAGAAATAATTGTTTTTTTAATGGGATTGGATCTTGTGCGACCTGACACGATCCATCCGAAAACCGTCTTTTGTCCGAGAAGTAAACCTCTTTTTACTATCTTCGGCATAATAATTTGTGGATATAAATCTGCACCAATTATTAGGTCAATTTGACCAGATTTATCAAATTTGGGATTGGCTAAATAATAGTCTTTCCAATCAAATTTATCAACATTTAAATTATTTGTGGGAAGAGTTTGCTTTAAACTTGGTATAATAATTGCATTTGTGCTAAATTCTTTTGAACATTTACTATTTTTTTGAGTGTCAATTTTAGTTTGTGATTTGAAACACAGGAACCTGTTGGTTCCATTTATTGGGAACTCCAACTCCATTTATTTGTGTGATAGATTTTATTCTAGGAAATTTTAATTTTTGAGCTGCCTTCTTAGAAATTAAAGTACTTTATGACCCATTGTCAATCAAAGCTCTAAATTTTTTAAATTCACCATCTTGACCTTTTATTTGAACATAAGCGGTGGCCAACAATACTTGTTCAGAGGTCACGCATGTATTCACTATTGCCTTATTTACGTGGATCATGCTATGGTGATTATTTCTATGGCAATACGAGCATTCTAACCAGCTATTGCACTTAGTGTCAGAACTGTGCTTTAAACATAAGTGGCACCAGTTCCTTTTTTAACAACGTCCATTTTTTAACAATTGTAACAATAAACTAATTGATGCCCGGGCATTTGGCACTTCGGGCATGTTTGGTCACTTGTGTTAATATTTTTTATTATTTTTTTTGTTGGGAACTCATTTCCCACTGATGTCAACGAACTAAGCCGTTGGTCTAAAAAGTCTGTGACATCCTTTAAATTTTGGATTTCACTTGATTTTTCTACTTGGCCCTCATACTGCTGTAGAGCCTCAATACTTAATTTTTTTAAAATAATATGCCCAAAAATGCAATCTGATTTCCCCAGTCAAATATGCAAATATTTCCCATTCCTCTTCTAAATAAGAATTTTTTGCGAGAAGCGCATCTATTTGCCGGGTGAGGAGTAGAGGTGGGCACGGGCCGGGCTTTTTTTCGTGGCCCGCGGGCTTACACAGGCCCGGAGCGGGCCCGGGCCTTAACATTAGGATTCGTGCGGGCTTCGTGCGGGCCCGGGCCTTTGCGACTATACTCTCCACGTGAGGGCAGCTGGTAACAGGTCCCGGTAAGGTCACGTCTCTGCCGAGGATGCTGGCTAATGGTAGTCGGGCGGGGAGAAGAACACTCCCTTCCTCAAATCACCCAAATCAAAGGTGGAACAGCATATGCCGAAGGATGCGTGTCCGAGGGGGGGCTCGGACGTTAATATGCGAACTTCGGGGGACCGGCCGACCTCCCAGTTTTACCTCCCAGTTTGTGACAAGCGGGCTATGTCATGATGGACGAACCCCTCCCCGCCTACTCGTGGGACCAAAACATGAATAGTAACTTACCTAATAACAAGAAAGGAAATCTAACATCGGGCGGAGCCAAAGTTGATATACCCTTGCAGTTAAAACCGGATATTATCGCAAAAATCGGATTGAATTGGCCGATCCTTAAGAGAATATCATAATATAACCAATTTATTACAATAAAAAATCTAAAACAAAGTACCAAGCTTCCATCTTCAAAAATACCAAAGTTGGTATTTTTACCAAATACCATCTCCGATCGTTTAGTTATATGGCAGCTATAAGATATAGTCGGCTCGTTATGCAATTGGGTAGGTTGTATTATTTTGCCAAAAATAGCATTCGTACCAAATTCGAATTCTCTAACTCTAAAAACACAAAAGTTATACCATTTCCGATCAATCAGTTATATGGCAGCTATAAGATATAGTCGGCCGATCCCGGCCGTTACGACTTATATACTGCGTGCAAAGGAAAGAAGGGTGTGTGCAAAGTTTCAAGACGATAGCTTTCAAACTGAGAGACTAGTTTGCGTAGAAACAGACAGACGGACAGACGGACAGACAGACATGCTCAAATCAACTCAGGAGGTGATCCTGATCAAGAATATATATATACTTTATAGGGTCGGAGATGTCTCCTTCACTGCGTTGCACACTTTTGGACAAAATTATAATACCTTCTGCAAGGGTATAAAAACCTAAGTGGAGAACGGAACTCCCCAAAAAAGTCCGGAAATGGGGTCACTGACCCGTCGAACTCCAAGGCCCTGAAAAGCCAAGGAGTTGCTGAGATGAAGAAGCCCCCCACAGAGGGGCAACATCTGGAGGCGGAACGCGCCGGTGCAGAGGAGGTTGCCAAGGCTTCTTCTTCCAAAGCGGGGCTAGCCATGGGACCACCGAACGGTGTGGAGAGGAAGACACCAGGGTCAACCTCTAAACCAACCGGCGGGGCTTTTAAGGCGAACCCTAGTCCGGAAGCGTCTCACTCGACGCAGCGTAAAGGTTCCTATAAAGATAGGAGAAGAGCAGCCTTCATTCTGATGAGGGCGGACCCATCGGCCGAAGCCAACCCGGACCAGGCCGAGATCATTAAGTGGGCAAGGAAGATCCTGCCAGACTTTAATCCGGAAAAGGCGGGAGTGAGGCTGGATCCGAAGAAACGCAATGGGTCAGACCCTGCCAAGGAGATCGCGCAAAGCGCGAAAAGGCAGAGGTCCACGGAGGGAGAAACCCCCCAGGCTAAGAAGAGGAAAGCCCAGCCGCAGCCGTCCAACCGCTCGTTCGCCGAAGTGACGAAGGGAAGAACCCTAATTGGTGTCATGGACAAGGGCTCCAAGGATGGGCTCATCCCCAAAGAACTTTGGCGACGAGTGGTAAACGAGTTGCATGGGCGTTTCGTGGAGGAGATGCTGAGATGCGGAGGACCCCCACCAGAATGCGAAGACGCAGGATGGTATCAGGGTAGCGTCAAGGTAAATTGCCTGTCAAGACGCGAGATCGGTAGAGACTTACAAGCGCATGGTTGCATCGCTTGGAGAGGTCTACCCTGGAGTTAAGTTAATGGCGGTTGACTGGGACGAGATCCCAGCAAACAGAGGGCGCGAGTGCGGCTCACTGAAAAGCCAGCCGACCCGAAGACCATCCTAACGATGCTTAGGAGACTGCGGAGGCTGGTCGTCCTTACACTCAATGAGGAGACCGATAAAGCCCTGGAGAGGACGGAGCACCGGCTGAAGTACGGATTCGAACACGTTCGGTCCATATCTACAAATCCGATGTGAAGGCCAAGCCAGGAGTTATCGAGCTGGAGGCAGACACACAAGAGCCAGACTTGGAGGAGCCGACCGAAGAGGGGCACCCGGAAGGAATGTCGGATGAGGAGGAGGGCATCCTAGAAGGGTAGACCTCGGAGGAAAGCGACTTGGCAAGGGCACTTAATGGAATCGGAATGGAGGAGGACTCTCTGCTGAGATCCGAGACGGAGGCAGAAGTTACTGTGGTGGATAATTGTAAGAATGTCCCTGACGATCTTGCAAATAAACATCCATCACAGTAAAGCGGCGTCAGCTGCCTTCCTACTCCACCTCGCCGAGAGTGGAACTGATGTGGCTCTCATCCAGGACCACTGGATCCTTGAAGATAGGATTCTTGGGTTGGGGGCGTCGGAGTATAGGCTATGCAAAGCCGATACAACAGGTAAAAGGCGAGCCTGCATCAAAAAAGAACCTTAACCTCTTTTTGCTGCCCAATTTCAGCAATGAAGACCACGTAGCCGCAGCCATAGAGAGTCCAAGTGGCCCTCTAAGGGTATGTTCGGCGTATATGGGCCACGACCAGAAGGCCCTCCCCCCGCACCCGCTACTCAAACAGCAGGTGGAAGACAGCACAAGCACAAAATCGACCTGATGATAGGTTGCGATGCTAACGCCCATCATCATCTGTGGGGAAGCACTGACACGAACGAGAGGGGTGAGTCAATCTTCGATTTTATCCTAAGCTCCAATCTTCTGGTGGGTAACAGGGGTACAGAAACCACCTTTATAGTCAAAAACAGAAGGGAAGTTCTTGACGTCACCCTTTACTCTGAATCCCTAGCAGACAAGATTGTTAGATGGGGAGTCCTAGAGAAACACACCTTCTCGGACCATCGATACATAGAATTAGTGGACAAGTTTGAGAACTTTAATCGACTAACGGTACGCAACCCTAAGAAAGCGAACTGGGAGTTATACTGGAAAAAACTAGAAAGTTCCTAGGGGAAACCTCCAACAAGGGACGCTGATAGTAGGGAAGCCCTGGATGCTATGGTGAACACGCTTACGGCAGCGTGCGCTAGGGCATTCAAGAAAGCTTGTCCCAAAAGCAGATCGGGCAATAGCAAGTCAAAGAAACCACCCTTGTGGTCGCAAACACTTGCGCCCTTTAAGACCAAGGCCCGCAAGGCCTTCAATTTTGCCAGAAAGACCAACTCGGAGACAGCCTGGGAGACGTATAAAGCGAACCTTAGGCAGTATAACAAAGAACTTCGCAAGGCAAAAAGGAATGCCTGGACCAAGTTCTGCACGAACATTCAGCAAACATCAGAGGCCTCCCGACTCCGGAAAGTCCTTGCAACTACTGCACCAAATCTAGGACATATTAAAACCTCAGAAGATAACTGGACATCGTCCAGCGGAGAAACCCTAGAGGCTCTCACAGAGGCACATTTCCCGGGATGCTCTCAAGAAGACACAACCCTGGAAATGCAGAGACCGGGGTATAGGCCCTCCCTCCCAAACCAACTTGAATACCTATTGAGTGACAGGTATATCAGCTGGGCGATAAATAGCTTCAAGCCTTTCAAATCCCCAGGCCCAGATGGCATTGTCCCGGCTCAACTAACTAAAGCCGGTCCCAATCTAAAGTCTTGGGTCAAGAAAGTGTTCTCAGCAATTTTCAGAATAGGCATCGTACCCGCAAGGTGGTTGCGGACGAAAGTCGTATTTATACCCAATGCGGGAAAACCATCGCACTGCACCCCTAAGGACTTCAGACCAATAAGCCTATCGTCCTTCCTTCTCAAGACAATGGAGAGAATAATCAGCCTCCATATTAATCTTATTATCAACCCAGATGATATCTCGGGATCACAGCATGCGTATAGGAAGGGCCGATCCACGGAAACGGCACTCTACGAGATCACTACTTTTGTCGAAAAGACACTTAGTGACAAGGAATACGCACTCATTGCATTTCTAGACATAGAAGGTGCGTTCAACAACATCCAACCAAGCTGGACTGACGGGACTAGGAATAGACAATCAATCCGTGCGCCTTATAGAGCAGATCCTGGTAAACAGGACTGTTGAGGCTTCACTAGGAGGAGAATCTATTCATAGATACGTCAGATGAGGTACTCCGTAAGGAGGCGTACTCTCACCCCTACTCTGGAACGTGGCGGTTAATAGCCTACTGCGATCCGTAGAAGGCGGTAGTTGCAAAGTTATTGCTTACGCGGATGATGTTGCAATTGCCTTCTTCGGAAAATTTCCACAGAATCTATGTGACCGCATGACGGACAAACTTAGGGTCCTCTCAACATGGGCAGTCAGAAATGGACTAGGTGTAAACCCGTCCAAAACCGAGCTCGTCCTCTTCACCAGGAAGTGCAAAATACCAAACTTAAGGCTTTCAAAACTATTAGGAGAAACACTATCCCTTAGCGGTAGCGCCAAGTACCTAGGAATTACGCTAGACAGGAAACTGGACTGGAAGTCAAACACTATGGATAGAGCAAACAAGGCAACAATCGCGCTCTATACTTGCAGGAAAGCCATTGGCCTTAAATGGGGTATGTCCCCAAAAATAGTGAGATGGCTTTACACAGCGGTAATGAGACCCATTTCTCCTTTTCTACGGGGTGGTGGTCTGGTGGCCTACTCTCACTAACTCCACAATTAGGGAGAAACTTAGGAAAACGCAACGGATGGCGGAGGTCTGTATCACTGGCAGCCTACGTACCACACCGACGGATGCCCTAGACTTCATACTCGACCTATTATCGGTAGAGATAATGGGGGTCAAGATAGCCACGATATAGGCAATTACGCGAGACACGCATATGGAAATGGACTGACTATGGACATACCAAGTTAGATCTACACCACTGCACGCCAACGGGGGCTACAGACTACTGCGTACCTGTCGATCATCCCCCATCCCTCCATATTTACACAGACGGTTCAAAATGGAATGGCCAGGTGGGAGGCGGATTCCATTGCGAACGGCTGTGTCTAAATGAGTCCTTCAGACTCCCCGACCATTGTAGTGTGTTCCAAGCAGAAGTATAAGGTATCGGGGAAGCACTCAGATCCCCAGCAATTACAGGCGGCACTCAAAGCCCTTGACGAATTCTTATCCAACTCCTGGACAGTAAATGACTGTCGCAGATCTCTTAACGAGATCTGCAGAGCAGTATGACATCCACCTCATATGGGTGCCCGGACATAGGGACCACGTTGGTAATTGCGCCGCAGAATAACTAGCAAGAGCAGGTTCTACCAATCCTCTCCTCCCGGAGAAGGAACCAGTAGGTATCCCCTTAGCTACATGTAGGCTAAAATGCAGGGATCCGTTTGACCGCGCATCACTGAGAAAATGGAGAAATCTCCAAAACTGCAGGAACTCACGCATGATATGGCCCATCCGCTCTAGGAAGAAGTCAATGATTCTTATCGCCCTTAATAGGCAGGACTGTAGTCTGGCAGTCAAGGGACATTACGGGACATTGGTTAATAGGAGCACACGCGGCTAGACTAGCGGTGCCACATTATGACTACTGCAGGAGCTGTGGGGATGTAGAAGAGGAAGAGACAGTCGCACACCTCCTGTGTCAATGCCCTGCACTGGGGCGCAGCCGACTCAAATTCTTGGGCGCAGCAATACTCACGGACCTAACAGACCTCGCGGAGATCGCTCCACGCAGACTCGTAGCTTTCATCCGAAAATCTGGATGGGACCGCGAGCCGCCGCAGGAAGGATAGCCAACTCTTGGGCACATCAGTAGATAGGAAGGGAGAGGTCCTCTTGTAGGACCCTTGCCTGTGCGGTATCACAAGGAGCCCCAGCGGCTCAAGTGGATGGGGGGTCACTGGCCTCGCATCGCCGCCTCAACCTAACCTAACCTAGTGTTCAATGCTTGAACACGGACAGACAGACAGAAGGACAGACACACAGACGGACAGACGGACATGCTTATATCAACTCAGGAGGTGATCCTGATCAAAAATATATATACATTATGGGGTCGGAGATGTCTCCTTCACTGCGATGCACACTTTAGACCAAAATTATAATACCCTCTGTAAGGGTATAAAAATAAAAATATAATTACGTTCGATAATTTTGCACGCTTTGTTTTCACACCCTTGCGCACAACTTGCGACATACGATAATTGATTTATTATGCGAAATTAGAATTGAGTTAAGAAATTGTGTTTAGAAATTTTATTAATTACCAAAATTATATATACATTATGTCAAGGCCAGCATTGACTACAGCGACATAGCAATACTCAAGGAAGACTGGGTCCAGTATGCCAGAATTGCCGTCTCCACTCCTTTGGGAAAAATCACCATTGCGTCTTCATATATACCCCCACAACAAAGAGTCTCGGAAGGCCAGTTCGACCTCCTGATGAGTGATATGGGCGACAAATTCATCATCGCAGGAGACCTTAACGCCAAGCATCCTTGGTGGGGCTCGAGAGTGAGTAACCCCAAAGGTACTGCATTATTCTGGTACTGCGCAGAGCCTATAACTGCCATTCAACTGGAGAGCCCACGTATTGGCCCACAGATCCCCAACGGCTGCCGGACCTTCTCGACTTCGCCATCTCCCATGGAATCCATCCGGACTCCATAGCCTGCTCGGCAAATAAAGATCTCTTCTCCGATCACAGTGCGGTGGAACTCCACATTAACACCCCTGTAGAGAAGAAAATCACCCGACTCAGGATGATCAGACCTCGCACCAACATCGAGAGCTACTCCGAGTGGATGGAGAACTCCCTAGAGAGCACACAGCCAGACCTTAGCACGGGTGCTGGTATCGATCAGGCTGTTGTGAATCTCACTCAAGAGATGCACAACGCTGCCTTAATTGCAACTCCGATGGCTCCATGCAACAACAGGAAGTTGCAAAGGGTCTTACACCTGTGGTCTCCTGAAGTGGCTGCACTTCTCAATGAGAACCAGGTACCCCAGCGATAAAGCAGCCTTTAATCGGGCAACCAAAAAACTCAAGAAGCTGCTGCAGAGGTTGCGGACTTGCGCATTCGAAGAGTACCTGCGACAGGTCGAGCCTGGGGACCCCCAACACAATTTGTGGAACTTAACCCGCCACTTAAAGCGTCCCAAGCAAAGGGTCGCCCAAATACGAAAATCCGACGGTGGATGGTGTCGTTCGGATAAGGAAAGGGCCGATGCATTTGCTGCTCACCTTGAAGCAGCCTTCAAGCCATTCAACACGTGCTCGGAAGAGGAAAGAGCAGAAACGGAGTTCGTACTGGCCCTACCACCCACGGACCTCAGCCAGATGGAGCCTGTCTCGGAGAAGGAGGTCAAGAAGGAGGTGTCAGGCCTCAACGCCAAGAAATCTCCGGGTGCAGACGGGATAGAGGCACTCGCGGTCAAGCTCCTCCCACCTTCAGGCATAAGGAGGCTCACGAGGATTTATAATGCGTGCCTACGGAGTGGACACTTCCCCACTTGCTGGAAACAGGCGGAGGTCATCCTGATCCCTAAGCCTGGAAAGCCTGAAACTAATCCCGCCTCATATAGGCCGATTAGTTTACTGTCTGTAATCTCCAAAATACTCGAGAGAGTATTTTTGCGCAGATTGCAGACAGTACTGGACGAGGCTGGTTTGATCCCAGATCACCAGTTTGGTTTCAGGCGCTCCCACTCCACCCCCGAGTAATGCCACAGGATCGTGGCAAAAATCCTGGACAGCCTCGAAAGAAAACAGTACTGTTGTGCTGTTTTCCTGGGTGTCAAGCAGGCGTTTGACAGGGTCTGGCACCCTGGTCTAAAAGCGAAGCTCAAGAGGAACAACAGTACAACCTGCCACAACAGTACTACGATTTCCTCAACTCGTACTTGACCGACAGGAAGTTCAGGGTCAGAAGCGGAGATGCAACATCGGAGTACAGGCCCATTGAAGCTGGAGTTCCGCAGGGCAGTGTACTTGGCCCCATTCTGTACACCATGTACACAGCCGACATGCCTGTCGCTGAAGAGGAGGGCCTTCTAGTGGCTACATATGCCGACGACACGGCATTTCTGGCCTCTTCAATCTTGCCAGAGGAGGCTTCTGCACGACCCGTGGCTTTGAAGGTGGAACATCGCCGTCAACCATGAGAAGTCAGGCCAAACGACGTTTACAATGAGGAGAGGCAACTGTCCTGGAGTCAGTCTCGGAGGCACCCCAATTCCAGCCAGCCCTACACCCAAATATCTGGGTATGACCCGGGATAGAAGGCTCACCTGGACAACTCACTTGCTGCGCAAACGGACGCAAATCCGGATCAAGCCACGTCAGCTCAACTGGCTCATTGGAAGGAGGTCCAGGCTGAAGCAAAGGGTCAAGCTCCTTATATTTAAGGCCATTGTAAAGCCAGTCTGGACCTATGGTATCCAGCTATGGGGGACGGCGTGTCTAAGCAACCGAAGGATCATTCAGATCGCCCAAAACAAGGCCCTAAGAACTTTAACTGGAGCTCATCCGTTCCAACTGAGAGTCCCATATGTGAGCGAAGAAGTTCAGCGATTCGCCAATAGGTACCTGGAAAGGCTGGACCGACATCCTAACCCTGAGGCCATCAATCTTCTGGACAACAGCTACACCACAAGGAGGCTGAAACGGACCCACCCACTGGACCTCTGCCACTGAACGGGTGAACGGGACTGAGCTGCAGTTGTAAAACCAACAAGGCCCACTAAAGGGCCCGACAATATATAACTTGAATTCTATCGCTAAGGTTTACTGTTAAAATTAGTTTCCCAGGATAAGCAAACATTCAAGCAAACGAAGAATTTCCAAAACTTTTATATTCATTGTGGTTTCTAGTAGGTATACTATTAAGCTTACACAAATTATTAAGATCATCAATTTTTTTTTTTATTTTATTTATTAAAAAATATGGAATTTAAACTTGTCTGTGCTATTAAGTATTGTAACAAGACAATTTCCTCAGCCCAGCCTGCCATCCATTGCTGGCTATGTGAAAACGTCGTACACGCCAAGTGTGCCGGGTTCACTGCATCAGTTTCGGATGCCATTTCCCTTAGGTCTGGGATACGTTATTGTTGTGAAAATTGTCGTGCTGTCCAAGGCGAAATGAGGTCGTTCATGAGACAGACCAAAAATGGATTTAAAGAGGATTTTCGTAAAATCAATCACCAGCTTTGTGCGCTTGACACTCAGTTTAGTGGCCTTCAGCTGCTAAATGGGTCCCCTAACCGTAAGAAATCCGCTGTTTCTGATCCGCCTCAGCCTGCTTAGCCGACATTAATGCAGCCGCTCATATGTCTGGCCACCCCAAGGGCTAGAACTGAGAAAAATTCGTCCGAATTTCTCAGGGAAAATGAGCAATTGTCTGATATGTCCGCTATGGCATCCCTTCAAGTGATGCCACAGGTCCTAGTGAACGAAACTCCCATTAGAGTCACCCAAAAGGGTATTCCACAGTCCGGACCACCGGCACCGACTGATGCTGCAGTACTCGTACCTGCGACACCAAAACCTTTACAGGTGATCCCTCCATCGAAACTTATATTTGTTTCTCGGCTTGCCCCTGATACTTCTGAGATTGATATCTTGTCTTATATCAAAGCCAAAACTAAAGCCGATATAAAGGTGGAGGACATACAAAAATTTAAATATACATATTTAAGGCGCACGTCATCTTTTAAGCTTCGGGTGCCCCCGCTGATGTTCAAGACGATTTGTTCACCCAGTTTTTGACCAGAGAACATCTTCGTCCAAGAACATCAGCCTAGTACTGCAAAGTTAAAAGTTTTAAAACCAGTGGGAGTGAAACTTCCCCATATCGGAACCACCGACCAATCTTCCACTTCTTCTTTGCCCACTAACCCAAAAAACTAGTTTCCTCACTAACTCTTACCTATCAGAATACTAGGGGGCTACGTAGCAAACACCCCAAGCTATGTTCTTATAGTTCTTTCTTTGCATTCCATATAATTGAATTTACAGAAATTACTTGATTAAATCCAGAGATCTTTAGCTCCGAAGTTTTTCCAAGTAAGTACACCACTTTTAGACGGGATCGATCTCAGCGAAGAGAAGATGGAGTCCTCATTTTGGTAGACTCTTATCTGGCTTCTGAAGAGGTGAAATCCCAAGAGTTTGGTGACATAGAATTTATTTGCGTTAAAATCACTATGTCCCTGAAAGCTTTATACATTTCATGTTCATATATACCTCCTATGTCTGAACCGCCCTCATATTGACAGCATTTGTCCGCTATTCGATACGTCTCTAATTTTATGACAGATCGTGCTTAACTCGTAGCGGTGGGCGACTTTAATATCCCAGAATTAAAGTGGTCCAACGTCGATAACTCACCATCTTTGTCACTTATAACTTACCATGACTTCACCGCGGGCATGTTTGACATGTCCCTAGGTCAGATTAACCATGTTAGAAATTCGCTAGGTCGACTTTTTGACTTCTGTTTTGTGTCTGATCCTGATGGTACTGCTCTCTCCAGAGCTTTTCCCCTTTTCAACCCCAGAGGATCCATATCACCCCACGCTGGAGGTCTCAATCGAAGCCACTCCTGGTATCGATCAGATGTCTCCACGCGTGGTAAATAAGATTCGCTGTTTCCGTAAAGCTGATTTTCACAAACTTAATAGACTTATCGATTCATTTGACTGGTCTGATATTCTGGCGTGCACTGATCTTAATGTCACTTTAGAAAAATTTTATTTTACTTTAAATACATTTTTTGACTCATGTGTGCCTTGGAAACATCCGTCCGCTTCAACTAATCCTCCTTGGTTTACAAGGTGCCTCACTAACCTAAAAAATAAAAAAAATAAGCTTTTACTTAAATATAAAAAAACCTGCATTAGTATTGATTTTTCAAGATATCTACTAGCTCGGTCTAATTTTACCGTGCATAACGCTGAATGTTATAGGACTTAAAGACCGCTGTCGGATACAATTTATTTAGGATCCAAAGAAGTTTTATAATTTTGTAAACACTAAGCGTAAACACGTATCTTTTTCACCCCTGCTTACGTTTGAAAATTCCTCTACGACTTCTGATCAGGCCATTGCCGATCTATTCGCAGAATTTTTTTAAACAACTTATTCTCCGCCTAAATTGACAGATCAGCCTTACTCATATAACATTCAAGCAGCAAATCTTATTTTCTGCACGTTTTTTTCTGACAACAACTTATTATCTGGTCTTGTAGGGGAAAAACATATTTATTCGCAAGGCCCCGACGGAGTACCAGGCTGTGTGCTAAAATACTTTTCAACTTATCTTTGGAAACCTCGATTTTTCCCCTTAAGTGGAAGGAATCATTCATAATTCCCCCACATAAAAAAGGGAAAAAGTCTGAGGCTACCAACTACAGAGGCATCTCTAAGTTGTCGGCAATTCCAAAGTTATTTGAAAAATTAATTACCCCTCATTTGCAACACCTTTGCTCTTCGATTATCACTCCTTGTCAGCATGGCTTTATTAAGCGTCGCTCCACCACCACAAACTTATTGGAGTTGACATCCTTTGTCATAGAAGGCTTTTGTAAGGGATATCAAGCAGATGTAATTTACACAGACTTTAGCAAAGCATTTGATTCAGTGAATCACTCATTCTTGCTGATTAAACTAAATATGCTGGGATTTTCTTTAGAACTTTTAATGTGGCTCTCCAGCTACTTAAATGGAAGGACACAAAGAGTCTTATTTAAAAACATACATTCCCGTCTGGTGCGTCATCTTGGCCCGTTATTACTTACTCTTTTTATAAATGACTTGCCTCCCTCTTTAGTTAACTCTCTAGTTCTTATTTATGCAGATGATGTAAAGCTTTGCCTTCAGTACAAATCCATCTCTGCCCAATGTAGTCTTCAGTCTGACCTTAATAAATTTCAAAAATGGTATTTAGCTAACGATTTAACACTTAATGGATAATACTTAATACAAAATGCAAGCTCATGTAATTTTATAGTTCCTGCCCTCTGCAAGCTACGTATTCTCTCTATGGGATTTTCTTAGAAGAATTAACCCAGGGTAATGAACTCGGCGTTCTATTAGACATAAAACTTAAATTTGCCGACCATATTTCCTTAATGGTTAATAAGGCTAAAGGAGTCCTTGGTTTTATTAAAAGGTGGTCAAAAGAATTTAATGACCCGTATATAACCAAAACATTATTCATTTCTTTGGACCGTCCGATACTGGAGTACGGTTCATGTGTCTGGAGTCCCCAATATGGAGTACATCATGACATAGAATCCGTACAAAAGAATTTCTTAAATTTTTCAATTAGAGGTCTAAACTGGGATGCAAATTATCACCTTCCATCTTATAATAGTAGACTCTTACTCATAAACTTACCTAGCTTAACAAATCGTAGGACAATGCTCGGTGTAGTCTTTCTGAATAACCTTGTTAACGGGGATGTAGATAGCCAGCATTTACTAAAACGCTTAAAATTTAACATTCCTAATACATAGGAATGTTCCTGAGTCCTAATAGGACTCGAAACTTTAGTCCTTTGTTCCTTAGCCGCTGTAGTTCGACATAGGCACTGCATGACCCTTTTAGGGTATTATGTTCGAACTACAATGGTCTCTACTCTATAACATAGAGTGTCCCTCAAATTCTTTCCTGTCCCTCAAATTTAATATATAGAATTTTAAATTTCCTTACTAACTCCTTCTAGCTTAATAAATTACAAATAGCTTAATATATTCTAACAAATCGTTTCTTGAGCGCCCCTCGGTCGTCTGGGCCTCTAAGCTTTATGATGAATACAGGAATGCTAGCTGATGCTCTTATTGATGCACAAGCCATTTCCAAATTCTGAAAGACCGGTTAAGCAAAAAAAAAGAAATTATTTATAAATTTGCGAAAAAAAAACACTTTCATTATAATTTACCCTTCGGCCAACTCACTCATTATCAGAGAAGTATTAATAAAAGCGTTTTGCTCAACAGAAGAAACAAAATGAATGCATGGAGTGTGTTAAAAACCATTCGAGACATTCGGCTGCATTCCTTATTCCAAAAGCACTCTTCTTACTTCCCACCCCAACTCACTCGGTTTCAAAGCAAGAGAATGCCGATGAGTTAGAATGCTCTTTTACTCTCTCAATCAATTCGTTGTCTCTTGCACTCATTCATTCTATTCCATTCGGATGTATTCTATGGCTGAGGCTATAAGAAAGTATTCCTGCAGACTTCTAGTATGGACATTGAAAAGCACTGTAACATGCGATAAAATTGAAACTTTTATCGAAACTATAGGGTTTTATGTAATAATATTTCACAGGGTAGTGAGACATTAGGTGCCTAACAATTTTACATTAAAATCTCAATTTCGAAAAAAATCGACATACGATACTTTCGCATAAAAGCGTCGATATATACAAAAGTAGGTAGGTCAGGAAATTAAGGACTATGACTGACTTGGATGGAATTTGAGGAATCAGTCTGTCTAATGTATACCGTTATACCTCTTTTATAGAGGAAAGTTTTTTCTGTTGAAAACGCGTAAAGAATTATCAAAGGTCTTCATTGTCTCAAGAAAAAATTAATTCTCTACATAGAAGCCGAGATAATGGACACCATAAACTATGATATTGTTTTTTCTATTAAAAAGGCCCGTAAACATTTTTATATCTTGATTTTTATACCCTTGCAGAGGGTATTATAATTTTGTCCAAAAGTGTGCACCGCAGTAAAGGAGACATCTCCGACCCTATAAAGTATATATATTCTTGATCAGGATCACCTCCTGAGTTGATATGAGCATGTCCGTCTGTCTGTCTGTTTCTACGCAAACTAGTCTCTCAGTTTTAAAGCTATCGTCTTGAAACTTTGCACACACCCTTCTTTCCTTTGCACGCAGTATATAAGTCGGAACGGCCAGGATCGGTCGATTATATCCTATAGCTGCCATATAACTGATTGATCGGAAATGGTATAACTTTGGTGTTTTTAGAGTTCAGATTTTGTACGAATGCTACCTTTGGCAAAATAATACGACCTACCAAATTTCATAAGGATCGGCCGACTATATTTTATAGCTGCCATATAACTGATTGATCGGAAATGCTATAACTTCGGTGTTTTTAAAGCTAGAGAATTCGGATTCGGCACGAGTGCTATTTTTGGAATAATACAACATGCCGAATTTCATAAGGATCAGCCGACTATATCCTCTAGCTGCCATATAACTGAACAATCGGAAATTACCCAACTTTCGTGTTTTTGAAGATAGAAAGTTGGAACTTCGTACAGATTCTATTTTTGGTCAGTTAATACAACCTACCAAATTGCATCGATCGGCCGACTATATCTTATAGCTGCCATATAACTTAACGATCGGAAATGGTATATGGTAAAAATACCAACTTTGTTATTTTTGAAGATGGAAGCTTGGTACTTTTTTTTAGACTTTTTATTGTAATAAATTGGTTATATTATGATATTTTCATAAGGATCGGCCAATTTAATCCGATATTTGCGATATATATCAGGTTTTAACTGCAAGGGTATATCAACATCGGCTTCGCCCGAAGTTAGCTTTCCTTTCTTGTTATTTTATAAATTTGTATATCTTGATTTTTATTTCATTACGCTCCTTCTTAATGACTAATTCTAATTTTATTTAGCTGTAAGGTCTTTATTACTAAAAATGGAAAATTATTATTTTAGAAAAGAATGTAAGAACATGGGGCGGCGGAAATAAAGTAGCCTTCACTCATGAAAACCTTGCAGTTAAAACCGGCTATGTACCGCAAAAATCGGACATAGTTGGCCGATCCCTATGAGAATACCATAAAATAACCAATTTATTACAATACAAAATCTCAGCATGTTTAGCGCCGTAAATTAATATTTATACCCTTGCAGAGGGTATTATATGTTTGTCCAAAAGTCGACCATAAATTATTGTATATTGAATTGTTACCGTCATAATAATTTTAAATTTATCCAAATAATAAGTCGGCAGGGTTATGTTTCAGGACACAAACACAGCATAAACGAACGAAATATCAAGCTCGCAGCCAACTTTCGAATATTTGTTACATGCATACTAATTACAGAGCATATCCACCGCATCCATACAATTTTCATTAAAATACTTAATTTAGTATCGAGCTTTCGATTTCAGTATTTCTAAATTTTAGAAAGCTCTTTTGGATTTTCTAGTTGGTAGGCTGAGCTCTTTCTTAAACTGAAAGGTCTTTCATGTAATTCACGTGTGTAATGCTGACCGCTCCTTAATTTATCTCCTTATTTATCTTTAAAATCAAAAATAGAAAATTTTATTTTTTGCAACGTTAAAAAAATTACAAAATGTTCCACCTATTTTCATACTTTTTTTGCAACTTTAGTTTATGCACACAACATTCGTTTAAATTAAAACAACAATTAAATACAGTTGTGGTTCCTTATGCTTTATTCGAATTCGTTTACACCTACATATCTTATGCCGAAACATAGTGTATTAGCTGAACCGAAATATTTATAAAGCTTTACACAACATTCAAGATTCCAGCGAAGTCTGGCGAGCTGTGGGAAAGAAAGAAAATGATACATTATCTGACAAACATTATTTAGTAGGAAAATATATGACAAACATTATTTAGTAGGAATTGCGAAAACGTAAAAAAAAAAAACATGCAATTAATTGCAATCTTAAGATGAACTCAGTTATAACAGAAACGACAAACTTACACCCTTCTTTAGAATCTATAATGATTTAACCACTCTTAGGCCTTTTCATCTGTAAAATACATATGCATACATCGCGTTTGAGAATATAATAAGCCCAGTTAAGCAGTAAGAAATTATTGTATGGAATTTTTGTAAGGAGTACACAAATTATGCAATATAAGATTAAAAAAAAAAGTCTATAACTAAAATAAAAAATATCAATAAGCAACAAATAAATTTCTTTTAACTAGTCAATATATAAATGTTTGCTGTTACGTAATTTAATCTTTGATTTATAAACTTAGAAAATATGTAAATATATTGGCTTTCGAATTGCCCAAAATGTCAATCCTTAATGTCAATCCTTCAATCCTTAAATATTTATTATACATAAAATCACTTGCACAGCTTTTTCATGAGCTTGTTGGATTTTTTAATATCGGATAGCTTTTTAAGATCTTTATATCTTTTTATGTTTAAACCTAATATACATAGTTAATGAATCTGAATTATTTCAAATAAAATTGATTTGTGTTAAGTAAATACGTACGTGCTGGTCTACCATTCGCCCACGGTGTAAATTTTACGTGACTTTCATTTCTTTTGGCAGCATCTGCACGCAATTCAGTGCGCAAAGCCTCTCGCAACACACGAGCCGCTATGTTTGAATATTGAATATACCTGCGATTCACGATGTATGTACATTACGTAACATACGGTGGAATTATTTAAAAACATTTAAATCAAACACTAAAAGATATATGTTTATAGCTCTTACGTAATTCCTGCAGCTCTCCACGCTGTCATTTTGATTTAATTAATGTTAGCTGGAATGAAGCACGCAAGCGGTATCAACTTAATTCTTTCAAAGAGATTCGCCTTTATAACCTATATGTGGCAATTCGATAACAGCGTAAAAACATTTGCGATAATCCTGAATTAGAAATATAATCGAAAACTAAAATACCCTTATTTCACTACAAGCTGCATCACATTGAGTACATCCGTTTGAAACATTTGGAATAGGGGAAATATTTCTACCCCAGTTCCTCCCCCATGAAATCGCTTCTGGTTGGAAGACTTAGCTTCTGACAACTCATCCCGGTCGCGAACTGAAAAGAATCCTCTATTTTGAAGGAAACAGCAAAATTATAAGCATACTCATTACGGGACAGAGCAACTTCGTTTGTATTTCCATACGTTACATATAAATGTTAAAAATCATTAAAACAAGAAACTAATGAGCTTAACTAATTGAGCTTTCCATTTGTTTTATTTTTCCTTGTCATCAAAAACATGTAACTTTTTTTAATACCTCTGCAGATAGTTTTGGTCAAAAGTGTGCAACCAATCTTCCCGTTCTATTAAGTATGTATATTCTAATATATATTCTATTAACAAATATATATATATTAATACTCACTATTGAATAAAAACACATTTCCTAATATTCAAGTTCGTTAAATATACTTTAAAAAATCAATCTGCTATTTATGTGAAACAAAATTGTTGTGGAATTTTTAAGTTTTTAAGTTTGTTAACATTTTTTAATTGTTAAATTAATTTAAGTTTTATTACTTTTCTTATATTTAAAATTGGCTACACTTAAAAACTTAAACATCAGCGAGTTTTCTTTAATTAAAAGATTTCAAGATTTTGCAGATTACATATTCAAGGGAAACGCAGTGTAAATATATATTATTTATTATAAATGTAAGGAAATTATAATTTAATTTAATAATTTCGTAATTTCATAGTTTCCTTTGATTTATATTTATGAATTTATCTATACTATTTGTTTATTATAAAGGAAAGAAAATAATAATTTAATATAATTATTTAGGTAATTTAATTGAAAATTAAATTGTATTAAAATTTCCTTTCCTTTATATATATACATTAATATGTATTTGTACTATTGTACTATAGAAGTACTGACCAACCTTCTTCATGATGCTCCTTTTGCATCCATTTCCGTTGTATGAAATGGGTATTCTATACTATGTGGGATTAAAAGTAAATTCCTTGACCACCACAATAAACTGTGGTGTGTCTTTTGGGAATAATTCGTGGCTTTCCGATCTCCCAAGCGATATCGGCCCTACTTTATTACTGTTTCTACAGTTTTAATTTAAAGACTTAGCCTCTGATGAATTATCCCAGTTGTTTTCCGAAAAGTATTTAAAAGGCAATTGGATCATAGCTGGTCAGACTGCCTGTTTTTGTCATATGCTTATAATAGAAAAAAGAGATGATGGCCCACAGTGGAAATAGGAATATGGGTTTGAAGGTCCGAAAAATTCACATCTATTCTATCATCTAGGACAGATTTTTTAAGCGATAGTTAGGCAATGTTTTTTCTCTAAAACTCTTAATTCAACTTGTTTAATTTCTTAGTTATTGTAGATGTGAGGATGGTTAAAATTTCAATTAATCAATCATTAATGGACCACGCGTGCCGTGTTTGAATGGGTTTTAAGGGGTTACGCCACCCTGAAATTTTTAAAAAAAATCTATTTTTTTTACTTAATTTAAAAGACTATATTCTCACTCGTATTTTAAGACGTCCCCGAAGACAATATCTTGATAATTATGGAAGTTATGTTCATTTGTAGTCGGCGCAGCAGGATGGCACTAAGACACTTCTTATTCTTCTTTTGCGTTTTTCTCGAAACCACTTTTTTCAAGACGGTGGGCATGATAACGCAAAAACTGTTCAACCGATTGACTTGAAAATTTAAACACATAAACACATAGATTTTCCACAGAGTGACGTAGGATTTTTTTCGATCCAATGGATAGAAATTTTTTTATGCAATTTTTAGTACAACATTTTTTGCCAAAAAAATTGAGTAAATTTTTGAAGTGCTCTCATTTGCGTAATTTTTTTTTTTCTAAAACGGCTACGTCACTCTGTTCCAAATTTATCACTTTTTAAAAAAAAATTTTGTTTACTTGTTTCTGATGAAAATTGACACGTGAATCATGCCCACCATCAAGGAGCACTCCGGAAAAACCGATCATCGCCAATGTTCATATCTCCGCCATTTTGAATTAAAAAACAAGTTTTTTTTAGAATTAATAAAGCTTATTAGTTGTATTGAATATAAATAAAAGTGGAAAAATCCTATCTCAACTAGTTTAGTCACAAGAAATTCCTGAAAAACCGTCCCGTTTCCACGCGGTTAGGGTGGCGTAACCCCTTAAGTTGTAGTTCTATATAACTACCAAACTGTATTGATTTTTTTCGTCAAAAATTTTTCGATGCGATGCAAAAGATAAATAAAATTGTAAGAGTTCGTGTATTCACGCAATTATTATGCAAGCACGCAAGTATTATGAAATACATACTTACATATGTAAATATATTAAACGCACTTTTTGCCTATTTTATTTTGTTTATTTTTCTAATAATGTCGAGGGATTGAAAAAATAATTATGAATTTAAAAATATTATAACAATAACAAATTTAATAATTGGTAAATTTAAGTGAAAGGTAATATAATATTTTTACCTAGGTTAGGTTAGGTTGAGGCGGCGATGTGGTGCCGGTGACTGACACCCTCATCCACTTGAGCCGCTTGGGCTTCTTGTGATACCGCATAGGCAAGGATCCTACTAGAGGACCTCTCCCTTCCTATCTACTTGTGTGCCCAAGGGTGTTCTGTCCTTCCTGCGGCGGCTCGCGGTCCCATCCTGATTTTCGGATGAAAGCAACGAGTCTGTGTGGAGCGACCTCCGCGAGGTCTGTTAAGTCCGTGAGTATTGTTGCGCCCAGGAATTTGAGCCTGCTGCGCCCCAGCGCAGGGCATTGACACAGAAGGTGTGCGACTGTCTCTTCCTCTTCCACGTCCCCACAGCTCCTGCAGTAGTCATAATATGGCACCGCTAGTCTAGCCGCATGTGCTCCTATTAACCAATGTCCCGTAATGACCTTGACCGCCAGACTACAGTCCTGCCTATTTAGGGCGATGAGCATCATTGTCCTCTTCCTAGATCGGATGGGCCATATCATGCGTGAGTTCCTGCAGTTTTGGACATTTCTCCATTTCCTCAGTGATGCGCGGTCAAAGTGATCCCTGCATTTTAGCCTACACGTAGCTAAGGGGATACCTACTGGTTCCTTCTCCAGTAGGAGAGGATTGGTAGTACCTGCTCTTGCTAGTTCGTCGGCGGCGCAATTACCCTCGTGGTCCCTATGCCCGGGCACCCATATGAGGTGGATGTCATGCTGCTCTGCCATCTCGTTAAGAGATCTGCGACAGTCATTTACTGTCCTGGAGTTGGATGAAAATCCGTCAAGGGCTTTGAGTGCCGCTTGACTGTCTGAAAAGATACATATTGTGTCCTGATTGCCAGTAAGTGCTGGGGATCTGAGTGCTTCTCCGATAGCTATTACTTCTACTTGGAACACACTACAGTGGTCGGGGAGTCTAAAGGACTCATTGAGACACAGCCGTTCGCAATGGAAACCGCCTCCCACCTGGCCATTCAATTTTGAACCGTCTGTGTAGATATGGAGGGAACCGGCTGGTCCCGGGATTTTTGTGGCCCATTCCTCCCTTGTTGGAATGTAGACCTTGTATTTTAAGGTGGGATGATCGACAGGTACGCAGTAGTCTGTAGACCCCGTTGTCGTGCAGTGGTGTAGATCTAACTTGGTATGTCCATAGTCAGTCCATTTCCATATGCCCGTCTCGCGTAGCCTGATTGCCGATAGCGTGGCTATCTTGACCCCCATTATCTCTACCGGTAATAGGTCGAGTATGAAATCTAGGGCATCCGTACGTAGGCTGCCTGTGATACAGACCTCCGCCATCCTTTGCGTTTTCCTAAGTTTCTCTCTTATTGTGGAGTTAGTGAGAGCAGGCCACCAGACCACCACCCCGTAGAAAAGGATGGGTCTTATGACCGCTGTGTAAAGCCATCTTACTATTTTTGGGGACATTCCCCATTTAAGGCCAATGGCTTTTCTACAAGTATAGAGCGCGATTGTTGCCTTGTTAGCTCTATCCATAGTGTTTGACTTCCAGTCCAGTTTCCTGGTATTTTGTACTTCCTGGTGAAGAGGACGAGCTCGGTTTTGGACGGGTTTACCCCTAGTCCATTTCTAACTGCCCATGTTGAGAGGACCCTAAGTTTGTCCGTCATGCGGTCGCATAGAGTCTGGGGAAATTTTCCGGAGAAGGCAATTGCGACATCATCCGCGTAGGCGATAACTTTGCAGCCACCACCTTCTAAGGATCGCAGTAGGGGTGAGAGTACGCCTCCTTGCGGAGTGCCTCTTCTGACGTATCTATGAATAGATTCTCCTCCTAGTGACGCCTCAACAGTCCTGTTTATCAGGATCTGCTCTATTAGGCGTATGGATTGATTGTCTATTCCTAGTGTCGTCAGCGCATTGATTATCGAGATCGGTAGGATGTTGTTGAACGCACCTTCTATGTCTAGAAAAGCAATGAGTGCGTATTCCTTGTTACTAAGTGCCTTTTCGACAAAAGTAGTGATTTCATGGAGTGCCGTTTCCGTGGATCGGCCCTTCCTATACGCATGTGGTGATTCCGAGATATCATCCGGGTTTAGAGTAAGATTAATATGGAGGCTGATTAGTCTCTCCATTGTCTTGAGAAGGAAGGACGACAGGCTTATTGGTCTGAAGTCCTTAGGGGTGCAGTGCGATGGTTTTCCCGCCTTGGGTATGAATACGACTTTCGTCCGCAACCATATTGCGGGCACGATGCCTATCCTGAAAATTGCTGAGAAAGCTTTCTTGACCCAAGACCTCAGATTGGGACCGGCTCTAATTAGTTGAGCCGGGACAATGCCATCTGGGCCTGGGGATTTAAAGGGCTTGAAGCTATTTATCGCCCAGTTAAGATACCTGTCACTCAATAGGTATTCCAGTCGGTTGGGGAGGGAAGGGCTATTCCCCTGTCTCTGCATTTCCCGGGTTGTGTCTTCTCGGGAACATCCCGGGAAGTGTGCTTCTGTGAGAGTCTCTAGGGTTTCTCTGCTGGACGATGTCCAGTTACCTTCTGAGGTTTTAATATATCCTACATTTGGTGCAGTAGTTGCGAGGACCTTCCTTAGTCGGGAGGCCTCTGATGTTTCCTGAATGTTCGTGCAGAACTTGGCCCATGCATTCCTTTTTGCCTTGCGAAGTTCTTTGTTATATTGCCTAAGGTCCGCTTTATACGACTCCCAGGCCATCTCCGAGTTTGTTCTACTCGCAAAGTTAAAGGCCTTTCGGGCCTTGGTTTTAAAGGGCGCGAGTGTTTTCGACCACCATGGTGGTTTCTTTGACTTGCTATAGCCCGATCTGCTTTTGGGACAAGCTTTGTCGAATGCGCTGGCGCACGCTGCCGTAAGCGTGTCCACCATGGCATCCAGGGCTTCCCTGCTGTCAGCGTCCCCTGTTGGAGGTTCCCCAAGGAACTTTCTAGTTTTTTCCTGTATAACTCCCAGTTCGCTTTCCTCGGATTGCGTACCGTTAGTCGATTAAAGTTCTCAAAGTTGACCACTAATTCTATGTATCGGTGGTCCGAGAAGGAGTGTTTCTCCAGAACTCTCCAACTAACAATCCTGTCTGCTAGGGAGTCAGAGTAAAGAGTGATGTCAAGTACTTCCCTTCTGTTCTTGACTATGAAAGTGGGTTCTATACCCCTGTTACCCACCAGAAGGTTAGAGCCTAGGATAAAATCGAAGATTGACTCACCCCTCTCGTTCGTGTCAGTGCTTCCCCACTGATGATGATGGGCGTTAGCATCGCAACCTATGATCAGGTCGATCTTGTGCTTCTTGCTGTCTTCCACCAGCTGTTTGAGTAGCGGGTGCGGGGGGAGGGCCTCCTGGTCGTGGCCCATATATGCCGAACATATCCTTAGAGGCCATTTGGGCTCTCTATGGCTGCGGCTACGTGGTCTTCATTGCTGAAATTGGGTAGCAAAAAGAGGTTAAGGTTCTTTTTTGCGAGGATGCAGGCTCGCTTTTTACCTGTTGTATCGGCTTTGCAGAGCCTAAACTTCGACGCCCCCAGCCCAAGAATCCTGTCTCCTAGGATCCAGGGTTCCTGGATGAGGGCCACATCAGCTCCACTCTCGGCGAGGTGGAGAAGGAGGGCAGCTGACGCCGCTTTACTGTGATGGAGGTTTATTTGTAAGATCGTCAGGGACATCCTTACAAATCTCCACCACAGTATTTTCCGCCTCCGTTTCGGAGCTCAGCAGAGAGTCCTCCTCCATTCCGACTCCGCTAAGTGCCCTTGCCAAGTCGCTTTCCTCCGAGGTGTACCCTTCCAGGATGTCCTCCTCCTCATCCGACATTCCTTCCGGGTGTTTCTCTTCGGTCGGCTCCTCCAAGTCTGGCTCTTGCGTGTCTGCCTCCAGCTCTATAGCTCCTGGTTTGGCTTTCGCATCGGATTTCTAGATACGGACCGAAACGTGTTCGAATCCGTACTTCAGCCGGTGCTCCGTCCTCTCCAGGGCTTTAACGGTCTCCTCGTTCAGTGTGAGGACGACCTGCCTCCGCAGTCCCTCTGCCTCCTCGACCTTGGCGACTCTCCAGTCTGCCGTGGGAAGCGTCGGATTGCACATCCTAAGCATCGTTAGGATGGTCTTCGGGTCGGCTGGCTTTTCAGTGAGCCACACTCGCGCCCTCGGTTTGCTGGGGATCTCGTCCCAGTCAACCGCCACTAACTTGGTTCCAGGGTAGACCTCACCAAGCGATGCAACCATGCGCTTGTAAGTCTCTACCGATTTCGCGTCTTGGCAGGAAATTACCTTGACGCTACCCTGATACCATCCTGCGTCTTCGCATTCAGGTGGGGGTCCTCCGCATCGCAGCATCTCCTCTACGAAGCGCCCATGCAACTCGTTTACCACTCGTCGCTAAAGGTCCTTGGGAATGAGCCCATCCTTGGAGCCCTTGTCCAGGACTCCAATTAGGGTTCTTCCCTTCGTTACTTCGGCGAACGAGCGGTTAGACGGCTGCGGCTGGGCCTTTCTCTTCTTGGCCTGGGGGGCTTCACCCTCTGTGGACCTCTGCCTTTTTGCGCTTTGCGCTGTCTCCTTGGCAGGGTCTGACCCATTGCGTTTGCTCGGATCCAGCCTTACCCCCGCTCTATCCGGATTAAAGTTGGGCAGGATCTCCCTTGCCCACTTTATGATCTCGGCTTGGTCCGGGTTGGCTTCGGCCGATGGGTCCGCCCTCATCAGAATGAAGGCTGCTCTTCTCCTTTCTTTGTAGGAACCTTTGCGCTGCGTCGAGTGAGACGCTCCCGGACCAGGGTTCGCCTTAGGGGCCCCGCCGGTTGGTTTAGAGGTTGACCCGGGAGCCTTCCTCTCCACGCCGTTCGGTGGTCCCATGGTTAGCCCCGCTTTGGAAGAGGAAGCCTTGGCCTCCTTCTCCGCACCGGCGCGTCCCGCCTCCAGATGTTGCCCTCTGTGGGGGGCTTCTTCATCTCAGCGACTCCTTGGCTTTTAAGGGCCTTGGAGTTTGACGGGTCAGTGACCCCATTTCCGGACTTTTTTAGGGAGTTCCGTTCTCCACTTAGGTTTTTGGTTTGGTTGGTAGAATTCATGTTTTGGTCCCACGAGTAGGCGGGAAGGGGTTCGTCCATCATGACATAGCCCGCTTGTCACGATAAGCCTGGTTAAAACTGGGAGGTCGGCCGGTCCCCCAGAGTTCGCATATTAACGACCGAGCCCCCCCTCGGACACGCATCCGTCGGCATATGCTGTTCCACCTTGGATTGGGGTGATTTAAGGAAGGGAGTGTTCTTCTCCCCGCCCGACTACCATTAGCCAGCATCCTCGGCAGAGACATGACCTTACCGGGACCTGTTACCAGCCGCCCTCACGTGGAGAGTATAGTCGCACTACCAGCGGTGTACACAGTTACGGCACGCAATTGCTTGCGTGTAGGTCCCCCTGTTGTACCCGTTGGCTGACGGCCTATTTTATTTTACCTATTTACCTACAAAATTTTTTATGGGTATATGTAATATAACATAGAATATTGCATAATAATATATACTTTTCACATTAATACCTTTCAGTATTGATTTCATTTTCTGCAAAAAATTTAATTAAAATTCAATTCAAAAAAATGGCTTGGCATTTGAATGCATTCGAAAAGCTGGTTTCATGCGTTCGCATTCCAATGCCATTTCTTCGTGTTTCGTCGTTTCAATATTGTGCTACTGAGTCGGACTCTCGTTCGCTTACTCACTCTAACCGAAACGGCTACGCAGTCAATTCATTTTATTTATTATTTATAGAGTTATTTCGAATGTAGTTTTTTTTAGCATTTTTGCAGATGTCTATTAGAGGTCTGCATGAATAGCTACAAAACGATGCTCAAATGCACAACCTTGAAAAGGAATTGAGTGAGATAGAATGCGGAGAAAAAAATATATTTTTCTTTCTTTCAGGTCTTTCAGAATTGGGAAATGGTGAATGTGCATCAATAAGAGCATCAGCTATCATTTATGTATTCGTCATAAAGCTTAGAGGCCCAGACGACCGAGGGGCGCTCAAGAAACAATTTGTTAGAATATATTAAGCTATTTATAATTTAAAATTTAAAATTCTATATATTAAATTTGAGGGACAGGAAAGAGATGACATAGAGTAGAGAGCATTGTAGTTCGAACATAATACTCTAAAAGGGTCATGCAGTGCATATCTCGAACTACAACGGCTAAGGAACAGAGGACTAAAGTTTCGAGTTCTTCTATTAGGAATGTTAAATTTTAGGCGTGTTAGTAAATGCTAGCTATCTACATCCCCGTTAATAAGGTTATGCAGACAGATTGTCCTACGATTTGTTAAGCTAGGTAAATTTATAAGTAAGAGTCTACTATGTATTATAAGATGGAAGGTGAAGATTTGCATCCCAATTTAGACCTCTAAGTGAAAAAGTTAGGAAATTCTTTTGTACGGATTCTATGCGGTCCTGATGTACACCTTATTGGGGGCTCCAGAAACATGAACCGTACTCCAGTATAGGACGGACCAAAGAAATGAATAATGTTTTGGTTATATAGGGTTCATTAAATTCTTTTGACCACCTTTTAATAAAACCAAGGACTCCTTTAGCCTTATTAACCATTAAGGAAATATGGTCGGCAAATTTAAGTTTGATGTCTAATAGGATGCCGAGATCATTAACCTGGGCTAATTTTTCTAAGGCAATCCCATTAATAGAATATGTAGCTTGCAGAGGGCAAGAACGATAAAAAGACATATGCTTGCATTTTGATCCATTAAGTATTAAATCATTAGCTAAACACTATTTTTGAAAGTTAATAAGGTCAGACTGAAGACGGCATTGGGCAGAGATGGATTTGTACTGAAGACAAAGCTTTACATAATCTGCAGAGCTAGAGAGCTCGTTAAAGCAGATCCAAGTCGTCAGAGCCGGACATTTTCTCTTTTTTATGTAGGGGAATTATGAATGATTCCTTCCACTTAAGGGGAAAAATCGTGGTTTCCAAAGATAAGTTGAAAAGTCTTAGAAGAGGTTTGCACAGAGCCCTGGCACAGTATTTTAGCACACAGCCTGGTACTCCTTCGGGGCCTGGCGAATAAATGGGTTTGACCCTTAAAAGACCAGATAATAAGTTGTTCTCAGAAAAAAGCGGACAGAAAATAAGATTTGCTCCTTGAATGTTATATGCATAAGGCTGGTCAATTTAGGAGGAGAATAAGTTGTTTGAAAAAACTCTGCGAATAGATCGGCAATGGCCTGATCAGAAGTCGCAGAGGAATTTTCAAACGTAAGCAGGGGTGAAAAAGATAAGTGTCTACGTGATTGTAACGCAAATAAATTCTATGTCACCAAACTCTTGGGATTTCACCTCTTCAGAAGCAAGAGTAGCGTCTACCGAAATGAGGACTCTCATTTCGGACTCTCACCTCACCCTTCGGTGAGGTCGATCCCGTCTAAAAGTGGTGTACTTACTTGGAAAAACTTCGGAGCTAAAGATTTCCGGCTTTAACCAAGTTTCTGTAAATGCTATTATATGGGATGCCATATGGAGGCTGATTAGTCTCTCCATTGTCTTGAGAAGGAAGGACGACAGGCTTATTGATCTGAAGTCCTTAGGGGTGCAGTGCGATGGTTTTCCCGCCTTGGGTATGAATACGACTTTCGTCCGCAACCGCATTGCGGGCACGATGCCTATCCTGAAAATTGCTGAGAAAGCTTTCTTGACCCAAGACCTCAGATTGGGACCGGCTCTAATTAGTTGAGCCGGGACAATGCCATCTGGGCCTGGGGATTTAAAGGGCTTGAAGCTATTTATCGCCCAGTTGAGATACCTGTCACTCAATAGGTATTCCAGTCGGTTGGGGAGGGAAGGGCTATTCCCCTGTCTCTGCATTTCCCGGGTTGTGTCTTCTCGGGAACATCCCGGGAAGTGTGCTTCTGTGAGAGCCTCTAGGGTTTCTCTGCTGGACGATGTCCAGTTACCTTCTGAGGTTTTAATATATCCTACATTTGGTGCAGTAGTTGCGAGGACCTTCCTTAGTCGGGAGGCCTCTGATGTTTCCTGAATGTTCGTGCAGAACTTGGCCCATGCATTCCTTTTTGCCTTGCGAAGTTCTTTGTTATATTGCCTAAGGTCCGCTTTATACGACTCCCAGGCCATCTCCGAGTTTGTTCTACTCGCAAAGTTAAAGGCCTTTCGGGCCTTGGTTTTAAAGGGCGCGAGTGTTTTCGACCACCATGGTGGTTTCTTTGACTTGCTATAGCCCGATCTGCTTTTGGGACAAGCTTTGTCGAATGCGCTGGCGCACGCTGCCGTAAGCGTGTCCACCATGGCATCCAGGGCTTCCCTGCTGTCAGCGTCCCCTTTTGGAGGTTTCCCCAAGGAACTTTCTAGTTTTTTCCTGTATAACTCCCAGTTCGCTTTCCTCGGATTGCGTACCGTTAGTCGATTAAAGTTCTCAAAGTTGACCACTAATTCTATGTATCGGTGGTCCGAGAAGGAGTGTTTCTCCAGAACTCCCCAACTAACAATCCTGTCTGCTAGGGATTCAGAGTAAAGAGTGATGTCAAGTACTTCCCTTCTGTTCTTGACTATGAAAGTGGGTTCTATACCCCTGTTACCCACCAGAAGGTTAGAGCCTAGGATAAAATCGAAGATTGACTCACCCCCTCTCGTTCGTGTCAGTGCTTCCCCACTGATGATGATGGGCGTTAGCATCGCAACCTATGATCAGGTCGATCTTGTGCTTCTTGCTGTCTTCCACCAGCTGTTTGAGTAGCGGGTGCGGGGGGAGGGCCTCCTGGTCGTGGCCCATATATGCCGAACATATCCTTAGAGGGCCATTTGGGCTCTCTATGGCTGCGGCTACGTGGTCTTCATTGCTGAAATTGGGTAGCAAAAAGAGGTTAAGGTTCTTTTTTGCGAGGATGCAGGCTCGCTTTTTACCTGTTGTATCGGCTTTGCAGAGCATAAACTTCGACGCCCCCAGCCCAAGAATCCTGTCTCCTAGGATCCAGGGTTCCTGGATGAGGGCCACATCAGCTCCACTCTCGGCGAGGTGGAGAAGGAGGGCAGCTGACGCCGCTTTACTGTGATGGAGGTTTATTTGTAAGATCGTCAGGGACATCCTTACAAATCTCCACCACAGTATTTTCCGCCTCCGTTTCGGAGCTCAGCAGAGGGTCCTCCTCCATTCCGACTCCGCTAAGTGCCCTTGCCAAGTCGCTTTCCTCCGAGGTGTACCCTTCCAGGATGTCCTCCTCCTCATCCGACATTCCTTCCGGGTGTTTCTCTTCGGTCGGCTCCTCCAAGTCTGGCTCTTGCGTGTCTGCCTCCAGCTCTATAGCTCCTGGTTTGGCTTTCGCATCGGATTTCTAGATACGGACCGAAACGTGTTCGAATCCGTACTTCAGCCGGTGCTCCGTCCTCTCCAGGGCTTTAACGGTCTCCTCGTTCAGTGTGAGGACGACCTGCCTCCGCAGTCCCTCTGCCTCCTCGACCTTGGCGACTCTCCAGTCTGCCGTGGGAAGCGTCGGATTGCACATCCTAAGCATCGTTAGGATGGTCTTCGGGTCGGCTGGCTTTTCAGTGAGCCACACTCGCGCCCTCGGTTTGCTGGGGATCTCGTCCCAGTCAACCGCCACTAACTTGGCTCCAGGGTAGACCTCACCAAGCGATGCAACCATGCGCTTGTAAGTCTCTACCGATTTCGCGTCTTGGCAGGAAATTACCTTGACGCTACCCTGATACCATCCTGCGTCTTCGCATTCAGGTGGGGGTCCTCCGCATCGCAGCATCTCCTCTACGAAGCGCCCATGCAACTCGTTTACCACTCGTCGCCAAAGGTCCTTGGGAATGAGCCCATCCTTGGAGCCCTTGTCCAGGACTCCAATTAGGGTTCTTCCCTTCGTTACTTCGGCGAACGAGCGGTTGGACGGCTGCGGCTGGGCCTTTCTCTTCTTGGCCTGGGGGGGCTTCACCCTCTGTGGACCTCTGCCTTTTTGCGCTTTGCGCTGTCTCCTTGGCAGGGTCTGACCCATTGCGTTTGCTCGGATCCAGCCTTACCCCCGCTCTATCCGGATTAAAGTTGGGTAGGATCTCCCTTGCCCACTTTATGATCTCGGCTTGGTCCGGGTTGGCTTCGGCCGATGGGTCCGCCCTCATCAGAATGAAGGCTGCTCTTCTCCTTTCTTTGTAGGAACCTTTGCGCTGCGTCGAGTGAGACGCTCCCGGACCAGGGTTCGCCTTAGGGGCCCCGCCGGTTGGTTTAGAGGTTGACCCGGGAGTCTTCCTCTCCACGCCGTTCGGTGGTCCCATGGTTAGCCCCGCTTTGGAAGAGGAAGCCTTGGCCTCCTTCTCCGCACCGGCGCGTCCCGCCTCCAGATGTTGCCCTCTGTGGGGGGCTTCTTCATCTCAGCGACTCCTTGGCTTTTAAGGGCCTTGGAGTTTGACGGGTCAGTGACCCCATTTCCGGACTTTTTTAGGGAGTTCCGTTCTCCACTTAGGTTTTTGGTTTGGTTGGTAGAATTCATGTTTTGGTCCCACGAGTAGGCGGGAAGGGGTTCGTCCATCATGACATAGCCCGCTTGTCACGATAAGCCTGGTTAAAACTGGGAGGTCGGCCGGTCCCCCAGAGTTCGCATATTAACGACCGAGCCCCCCCCTCGGACACGCATCCGTCGGCATATGCTGTTCCACCTTGGATTGGGGTGATTTAAGGAAGGGAGTGTTCTTCTCCCCGCCCGACTACCATTAGCCAGCATCCTCGGCAGAGACATGACCTTACCGGGACCTGTTACCAGCCGCCCTCACGTGGAGAGTATAGTCGCACTACCAGCGGTGTACACAGTTACGGCACGCAATTGCTTGCGTGTAGGTCCCCCTGTTGTACCCGGTGGCTGACGGCCTATTTTATTTTACTTATTTACCTACAAAATTTTTTATGGGTATATGTAATATAACATAGAATATTGCATAATAATATATACTTTTCACATTAATATCTTTCAGTATTGATTTCATTTTCTGCAAAAAATTTAATTAAAATTCAATTCAAAAAAATGGCTTGGCATTCGAATGCATTCGAAAAGCTGGTTTCATGCGTTCGCATTCCAATGCCATTTCTTCGTGTTTCGTCGTTTCAATATTGTGCTACTGAGTCGTTCGCTGAGACTGACTCTCGTTCGCTTACTCACTCTAACCGAAACGGCTACGCAGTCAATTCATTTTATTTATTATTTATAGAGTTATTTCGAATGTAGTTTTTTTTAGCATTTTTGCAGATGTCTATTAGAGGTCTGCATGAATAGCTACAAAACGATGCTCAAATGCACAACCTTGAAAAGGAATTGAGTGAGATAGAATGCGGAGAAAAAAATATATTTTTCTTTCTTTCAGGTCTTTCAGAATTGGGAAATGGTGAATGTGCATCAATAAGAGCATCAGCTATCATTTATGTATTCGTCATAAAGCTTAGAGGCCCAGACGACCGAGGGGCGCTCAAGAAACAATTTGTTAGAATATATTAAGCTATTTATAATTTAAAATTTAAAATTCTATATATTAAATTTGAGGGACAGGAAAGAGATGACATAGAGTAGAGAGCATTGTAGTTCGAACATAATACTCTAAAAGGGTCATGCAGTGCATATCTCGAACTACAACGGCTAAGGAACAGAGGACTAAAGTTTCGAGTTCTTCTATTAGGAATGTTAAATTTTAGGCGTGTTAGTAAATGCTAGCTATCTACATCCCCGTTAATAAGGTTATGCAGACAGATTGTCCTACGATTTGTTAAGCTAGGTAAATTTATAAGTAAGAGTCTACTATGTATTATAAGATGGAAGGTGAAGATTTGCATCCCAATTTAGACCTCTAAGTGAAAAAGTTAGGAAATTCTTTTGTACGGATTCTATGCGGTCCTGATGTACACCTTATTGGGGGCTCCAGAAACATGAACCGTACTCCAGTATAGGACGGACCAAAGAAATGAATAATGTTTTGGTTATATAGGGTTCATTAAATTCTTTTGACCACCTTTTAATAAAACCAAGGACTCCTTTAGCCTTATTAACCATTAAGGAAATATGGTCGGCAAATTTAAGTTTGATGTCTAATAGGATGCCGAGATCATTAACCTGGGCTAATTTTTCTAAGGCAATCCCATTAATAGAATATGTAGCTTGCAGAGGGCAAGAACGATAAAAAGACATATGCTTGCATTTTGATCCATTAAGTATTAAATCATTAGCTAAACACTATTTTTGAAAGTTAATAAGGTCAGACTGAAGACGGCATTGGGCAGAGATGGATTTGTACTGAAGACAAAGCTTTACATAATCTGCAGAGCTAGAGAGCTCGTTAAAGCAGATCCAAGTCGTCAGAGCCGGACATTTTCTCTTTTTTATGTAGGGGAATTATGAATGATTCCTTCCACTTAAGGGGAAAAATCGTGGTTTCCAAAGATAAGTTGAAAAGTCTTAGAAGAGGTTTGCACAGAGCCCTGGCACAGTATTTTTAGCACACAGCCTGGTACTCCTTCGGGGCCTGGCGAATAAATGGGTTTGACCCTTAAAAGACCAGATAATAAGTTGTTCTCAGAAAAAAGCGGACAGAAAATAAGATTTGCTCCTTGAATGTTATATGCATAAGGCTGGTCAATTTAGGAGGAGAATAAGTTGTTTGAAAAAACTCTGCGAATAGATCGGCAATGGCCTGATCAGAAGTCGCAGAGGAATTTTCAAACGTAAGCAGGGGTGAAAAAGATAAGTGTCTACGTGATTGTAACGCAAATAAATTCTATGTCACCAAACTCTTGGGATTTCACCTCTTCAGAAGCAAGAGTAGCGTCTACCGAAATGAGGACTCTCATTTCGGACTCTCACCTCACCCTTCGGTGAGGTCGATCCCGTCTAAAAGTGGTGTACTTACTTGGAAAAACTTCGGAGCTAAAGATTTCCGGCTTTAACCAAGTTTCTGTAAATGCTATTATATGGGATGCCATATGGAGGCTGATTAGTCTCTCCATTGTCTTGAGAAGGAAGGACGACAGGCTTATTGATCTGAAGTCCTTAGGGGTGCAGTGCGATGGTTTTCCCGCCTTGGGTATGAATACGACTTTCGTCCGCAACCGCATTGCGGGCACGATGCCTATCCTGAAAATTGCTGAGAAAGCTTTCTTGACCCAAGACCTCAGATTGGGACCGGCTCTAATTAGTTGAGCCGGGACAATGCCATCTGGGCCTGGGGATTTAAAGGGCTTGAAGCTATTTATCGCCCAGTTGAGATACCTGTCACTCAATAGGTATTCCAGTCGGTTGGGGAGGGAAGGGCTATTCCCCTGTCTCTGCATTTCCCGGGTTGTGTCTTCTCGGGAACATCCCGGGAAGTGTGCTTCTGTGAGAGCCTCTAGGGTTTCTCTGCTGGACGATGTCCAGTTACCTTCTGAGGTTTTAATATATCCTACATTTGGTGCAGTAGTTGCGAGGACCTTCCTTAGTCGGGAGGCCTCTGATGTTTCCTGAATGTTCGTGCAGAACTTGGCCCATGCATTCCTTTTTGCCTTGCGAAGTTCTTTGTTATATTGCCTAAGGTCCGCTTTATACGACTCCCAGGCCATCTCCGAGTTTGTTCTACTCGCAAAGTTAAAGGCCTTTCGGGCCTTGGTTTTAAAGGGCGCGAGTGTTTTCGACCACCATGGTGGTTTCTTTGACTTGCTATAGCCCGATCTGCTTTTGGGACAAGCTTTGTCGAATGCGCTGGCGCACGCTGCCGTAAGCGTGTCCACCATGGCATCCAGGGCTTCCCTGCTGTCAGCGTCCCCTTTTGGAGGTTTCCCCAAGGAACTTTCTAGTTTTTTCCTGTATAACTCCCAGTTCGCTTTCCTCGGATTGCGTACCGTTAGTCGATTAAAGTTCTCAAAGTTGACCACTAATTCTATGTATCGGTGGTCCGAGAAGGAGTGTTTCTCCAGAACTCCCCAACTAACAATCCTGTCTGCTAGGGATTCAGAGTAAAGAGTGATGTCAAGTACTTCCCTTCTGTTCTTGACTATGAAAGTGGGTTCTATACCCCTGTTACCCACCAGAAGGTTAGAGCCTAGGATAAAATCGAAGATTGACTCACCCCTCTCGTTCGTGTCAGTGCTTCCCCACTGATGATGATGGGCGTTAGCATCGCAACCTATGATCAGGTCGATCTTGTGCTTCTTGCTGTCTTCCACCAGCTGTTTGAGTAGCGGGTGGGGGGGGAGGGCCTCCTGGTCGTGGCCCATATATGCCGAACATATCCTTAGAGGGCCATTTGGGCTCTCTATGGCTGCGGCTACGTGGTCTTCATTGCTGAAATTGGGTAGCAAAAAGAGGTTAAGGTTCTTTTTTGCGAGGATGCAGGCTCGCTTTTTACCTGTTGTATCGGCTTTGCAGAGCATAAACTTCGACGCCCCCAGCCCAAGAATCCTGTCTCCTAGGATCCAGGGTTCCTGGATGAGGGCCACATCAGCTCCACTCTCGGCGAGGTGGAGAAGGAGGGCAGCTGACGCCGCTTTACTGTGATGGAGGTTTATTTGTAAGATCGTCAGGGACATCCTTACAAATCTCCACCACAGTATTTTCCGCCTCCGTTTCGGAGCTCAGCAGAGGGTCCTCCTCCATTCCGACTCCGCTAAGTGCCCTTGCCAAGTCGCTTTCCTCCGAGGTGTACCCTTCCAGGATGTCCTCCTCCTCATCCGACATTCCTTCCGGGTGTTTCTCTTCGGTCGGCTCCTCCAAGTCTGGCTCTTGCGTGTCTGCCTCCAGCTCTATAGCTCCTGGTTTGGCTTTCGCATCGGATTTCTAGATACGGACCGAAACGTGTTCGAATCCGTACTTCAGCCGGTGCTCCGTCCTCTCCAGGGCTTTAACGGTCTCCTCGTTCAGTGTGAGGACGACCTGCCTCCGCAGTCCCTCTGCCTCCTCGACCTTGGCGACTCTCCAGTCTGCCGTGGGAAGCGTCGGATTGCACATCCTAAGCATCGTTAGGATGGTCTTCGGGTCGGCTGGCTTTTCAGTGAGCCACACTCGCGCCCTCGGTTTGCTGGGGATCTCGTCCCAGTCAACCGCCACTAACTTGGCTCCAGGGTAGACCTCACCAAGCGATGCAACCATGCGCTTGTAAGTCTCTACCGATTTCGCGTCTTGGCAGGAAATTACCTTGACGCTACCCTGATACCATCCTGCGTCTTCGCATTCAGGTGGGGGTCCTCCGCATCGCAGCATCTCCTCTACGAAGCGCCCATGCAACTCGTTTACCACTCGTCGCCAAAGGTTCTTGGGAATGAGCCCATCCTTGGAGCCCTTGTCCAGGACTCCAATTAGGGTTCTTCCCTTCGTTACTTCGGCGAACGAGCGGTTGGACGGCTGCGGCTGGGCCTTTCTCTTCTTGGCCTGGGGGGCTTCACCCTCTGTGGACCTCTGCCTTTTTGCGCTTTGCGCTGTCTCCTTGGCAGGGTCTGACCCATTGCGTTTGCTCGGATCCAGCCTTACCCCCGCTCTATCCGGATTAAAGTTGGGTAGGATCTCCCTTGCCCACTTTATGATCTCGGCTTGGTCCGGGTTGGCTTCGGCCGATGGGTCCGCCCTCATCAGAATGAAGGCTGCTCTTCTCCTTTCTTTGTAGGAACCTTTGCGCTGCGTCGAGTGAGACGCTCCCGGACCAGGGTTCGCCTTAGGGGCCCCGCCGGTTGGTTTAGAGGTTGACCCGGGAGTCTTCCTCTCCACGCCGTTCGGTGGTCCCATGGTTAGCCCCGCTTTGGAAGAGGAAGCCTTGGCCTCCTTCTCCGCACCGGCGCGTCCCGCCTCCAGATGTTGCCCTCTGTGGGGGGCTTCTTCATCTCAGCGACTCCTTGGCTTTTAAGGGCCTTGGAGTTTGACGGGTCAGTGACCCCATTTCCGGACTTTTTAGGGAGTTCCGTTCTCCACTTAGGTTTTTGGTTTGGTTGGTAGAATTCATGTTTTGGTCCCACGAGTAGGCGGGAAGGGGTTCGTCCATCATGACATAGCCCGCTTGTCACGATAAGCCTGGTTAAAACTGGGAGGTCGGCCGGTCCCCCAGAGTTCGCATATTAACGACTCGGACACGCATCCGTCGGCATATGCTGTTCCACCTTGGATTGGGGTGATTTAAGGAAGGGAGTGTTCTTCTCCCCGCCCGACTACCATTAGCCAGCATCCTCGGCAGAGACATGACCTTACCGGGACCTGTTACCAGCCGCCCTCACGTGGAGAGTATAGTCGCACTACCAGCGGTGTACACAGTTACGGCACGCAATTGCTTGCGTGTAGGTCCCCCTGTTGTACCCGTTGGCTGACGGCCTATTTTATTTTACTTATTTACCTACAAAATTTTTTATGGGTATATGTAATATAACATAGAATATTGCATAATAATATATACTTTTCACATTAATATCTTTCAGTATTGATTTCATTTTCTGCAAAAAATTTAATTAAAATTCAATTCAAAAAAATGGCTTGGCATTCGAATGCATTCGAAAAGCTGGTTTCATGCGTTCGCATTCCAATGCCATTTCTTCGTGTTTCGTCGTTTCAATATTGTGCTACTGAGTCGTTCGCTGAGACTGACTCTCGTTCGCTTACTCACTCTAACCGAAACGGCTACGCAGTCAATTCATTTTATTTATTATTTATAGAGTTATTTCGAATGTAGTTTTTTTTAGCATTTTTGCAGATGTCTATTAGAGGTCTGCATGAATAGCTACAAAACGATGCTCAAATGCACAACCTTGAAAAGGAATTGAGTGAGATAGAATGCGGAGAAAAAAATATATTTTTCTTTCTTTCAGGTCTTTCAGAATTGGGAAATGGTGAATGTGCATCAATAAGAGCATCAGCTATCATTTATGTATTCGTCATAAAGCTTAGAGGCCCAGACGACCGAGGGGCGCTCAAGAAACAATTTGTTAGAATATATTAAGCTATTTATAATTTAAAATTTAAAATTCTATATATTAAATTTGAGGGACAGGAAAGAGATGACATAGAGTAGAGAGCATTGTAGTTCGAACATAATACTCTAAAAGGGTCATGCAGTGCATATCTCGAACTACAACGGCTAAGGAACAGAGGACTAAAGTTTCGAGTTCTTCTATTAGGAATGTTAAATTTTAGGCGTGTTAGTAAATGCTAGCTATCTACATCCCCGTTAATAAGGTTATGCAGACAGATTGTCCTACGATTTGTTAAGCTAGGTAAATTTATAAGTAAGAGTCTACTATGTATTATAAGATGGAAGGTGAAGATTTGCATCCCAATTTAGACCTCTAAGTGAAAAAGTTAGGAAATTCTTTTGTACGGATTCTATGCGGTCCTGATGTACACCTTATTGGGGGCTCCAGAAACATGAACCGTACTCCAGTATAGGACGGACCAAAGAAATGAATAATGTTTTGGTTATATAGGGTTCATTAAATTCTTTTGACCACCTTTTAATAAAACCAAGGACTCCTTTAGCCTTATTAACCATTAAGGAAATATGGTCGGCAAATTTAAGTTTGATGTCTAATAGGATGCCGAGATCATTAACCTGGGCTAATTTTTCTAAGGCAATCCCATTAATAGAATATGTAGCTTGCAGAGGGCAAGAACGATAAAAAGACATATGCTTGCATTTTGATCCATTAAGTATTAAATCATTAGCTAAACACTATTTTTGAAAGTTAATAAGGTCAGACTGAAGACGGCATTGGGCAGAGATGGATTTGTACTGAAGACAAAGCTTTACATAATCTGCAGAGCTAGAGAGCTCGTTAAAGCAGATCCAAGTCGTCAGAGCCGGACATTTTCTCTTTTTTATGTAGGGGAATTATGAATGATTCCTTCCACTTAAGGGGAAAAATCGAGGTTTCCAAAGATAAGTTGAAAAGTCTTAGAAGAGGTTTGCACAGAGCCCTGGCACAGTATTTTAGCACACAGCCTGGTACTCCTTCGGGGCCTGGCGAATAAATGGGTTTGACCCTTAAAAGACCAGATAATAAGTTGTTCTCAGAAAAAAGCGGACAGAAAATAAGATTTGCTCCTTGAATGTTATATGCATAAGGCTGGTCAATTTAGGAGGAGAATAAGTTGTTTAAAAAACTCTGCGAATAGATCGGCAATGGCCTGATCAGAAGTCGCAGAGCAATTTTCAAACGTAAGCAGGGGTGAAAAAGATAAGTGTCTACGTGATTGTAACGCAAATAAATTCTATGTCACCAAACTCTTGGGATTTCACCTCTTCAGAAGCAAGAGTAGCGTCTACCGAAATGAGGACTCTCATTTCGGACTCTCACCTCACCCTTCGGTGAGGTCGATCCCGTCTAAAAGTGGTGTACTTACTTGGAAAAACTTCGGAGCTAAAGATTTCCGGCTTTAACCAAGTTTCTGTAAATGCTATTATATGGGATGCCATATGGAGGCTGATTAGTCTCTCCATTGTCTTGAGAAGGAAGGACGACAGGCTTATTGATCTGAAGTCCTTAGGGGTGCAGTGCGATGGTTTTCCCGCCTTGGGTATGAATACGACTTTCGTCCGCAACCGCATTGCGGGCACGATGCCTATCCTGAAAATTGCTGAGAAAGCTTTCTTGACCCAAGACCTCAGATTGGGACCGGCTCTAATTAGTTGAGCCGGGACAATGCCATCTGGGCCTGGGGATTTAAAGGGCTTGAAGCTATTTATCGCCCAGTTGAGATACCTGTCACTCAATAGGTATTCCAGTCGGTTGGGGAGGGAAGGGCTATTCCCCTGTCTCTGCATTTCCCGGGTTGTGTCTTCTCGGGAACATCCCGGGAAGTGTGCTTCTGTGAGAGCCTCTAGGGTTTCTCTGCTGGACGATGTCCAGTTACCTTCTGAGGTTTTAATATATCCTACATTTGGTGCAGTAGTTGCGAGGACCTTCCTTAGTCGGGAGGCCTCTGATGTTTCCTGAATGTTCGTGCAGAACTTGGCCCATGCATTCCTTTTTGCCTTGCGAAGTTCTTTGTTATATTGCCTAAGGTCCGCTTTATACGACTCCCAGGCCATCTCCGAGTTTGTTCTACTCGCAAAGTTAAAGGCCTTTCGGGCCTTGGTTTTAAAGGGCGCGAGTGTTTTCGACCACCATGGTGGTTTCTTTGACTTGCTATAGCCCGATCTGCTTTTGGGACAAGCTTTGTCGAATGCGCTGGCGCACGCTGCCGTAAGCGTGTCCACCATGGCATCCAGGGCTTCCCTGCTGTCAGCGTCCCCTGTTGGAGGTTTCCCCAAGGAACTTTCTAGTTTTTTCCTGTATAACTCCCAGTTCGCTTTCCTCGGATTGCGTACCGTTAGTCGATTAAAGTTCTCAAAGTTGACCACTAATTCTATGTATCGGTGGTCCGAGAAGGAGTGTTTCTCCAGAACTCCCCAACTAACAATCCTGTCTGCTAGGGATTCAGAGTAAAGAGTGATGTCAAGTACTTCCCTTCTGTTCTTGACTATGAAAGTGGGTTCTATACCCCTGTTACCCACCAGAAGGTTAGAGCCTAGGATAAAATCGAAGATTGACTCACCCCTCTCGTTCGTGTCAGTGCTTCCCCACTGATGATGATGGGCGTTAGCATCGCAACCTATGATCAGGTCGATCTTGTGCTTCTTGCTGTCTTCCACCAGCTGTTTGAGTAGCGGGTGCGGGGGGAGGGCCTCCTGGTCGTGGCCCATATATGCCGAACATATCCTTAGAGGGCCATTTGGGCTCTCTATGGCTGCGGCTACGTGGTCTTCATTGCTGAAATTGGGTAGCAAAAAGAGGTTAAGGTTCTTTTTTGCGAGGATGCAGGCTCGCTTTTTACCTGTTGTATCGGCTTTGCAGAGCATAAACTTCGACGCCCCCAGCCCAAGAATCCTGTCTCCTAGGATCCAGGGTTCCTGGATGAGGGCCACATCAGCTCCACTCTCGGCGAGGTGGAGAAGGAGGGCAGCTGACGCCGCTTTACTGTGATGGAGGTTTATTTGTAAGATCGTCAGGGACATCCTTACAAATCTCCACCACAGTATTTTCCGCCTCCGTTTCGGAGCTCAGCAGAGAGTCCTCCTCCATTCCGACTCCGCTAAGTGCCCTTGCCAAGTCGCTTTCCTCCGAGGTGTACCCTTCCAGGATGTCCTCCTCCTCATCCGACATTCCTTCCGGGTGTTTCTCTTCGGTCGGCTCCTCCAAGTCTGGCTCTTGCGTGTCTGCCTCCAGCTCTATAGCTCCTGGTTTGGCTTTCGCATCGGATTTGTAGATACGGACCGAAACGTGTTCGAATCCGTACTTCAGCCGGTGCTCCGTCCTCTCCAGGGCTTTAACGGTCTCCTCGTTCAGTGTGAGGACGACCTGCCTCCGCAATCCCTCTGCCTCCTCGACCTTGGCGACTCTCCAGTCTGCCGTGGGAAGCGTCGGATTGCACATCCTAAGCATCGTTAGGATGGTCTTCGGGTCGGCTGGCTTTTCAGTGAGCCACACTCGCGCCCTCGGTTTGCTGGGGATCTCGTCCCAGTCAACCGCCACTAACTTGGCTCCAGGGTAGACCTCACCAAGCGATGCAACCATGCGCTTGTAAGTCTCTACCGATTTCGCGTCTTGGCAGGAAATTACCTTGACGCTACCCTGATACCATCCTGCGTCTTCGCATTCAGGTGGGGGTCCTCCGCATCGCAGCATCTCCTCTACGAAGCGCCCATGCAACTCGTTTACCACTCGTCGCCAAAGGTCCTTGGGAATGAGCCCATCCTTGGAGCCCTTGTCCAGGACTCCAATTAGGGTTCTTCCCTTCGTTACTTCGGCGAACGAGCGGTTGGACGGCTGCGGCTGGGCCTTTCTCTTCTTGGCCTGGGGGGCTTCACCCTCTGTGGACCTCTGCCTTTTTGCGCTTTGCGCTGTCTCCTTGGCAGGGTCTGACCCATTGCGTTTGCTCGGATCCAGCCTTACCCCCGCTCTATCCGGATTAAAGTTGGGCAGGATCTCCCTTGCCCACTTTATGATCTCGGCTTGGTCCGGGTTGGCTTCGGCCGATGGGTCCGCCATCATCAGAATGAAGGCTGCTCTTCTCCTATCTTTGCAGGAACCTTTGCGCTGCGTCGAGTGAGACGCTCCCGGACCAGGGTTCGCCTTAGGGGCCCCGCCGGTTGGTTTAGAGGTTGACCCGGGAGTCTTCCTCTCCACGCCGTTCGGTGGTCCCATGGTTAGCCCCGCTTTGGAAGAGGAAGCCTTGGCCTCCTTCTCCGCACCGGCGCGTCCCGCCTCCAGATGTTGCCCCTCTGTGGGGGGCTTCTTCATCTCAGCGACTCCTTGGCTTTTAAGGGCCTTGGAGTTTGACGGGTCAGTGACCCCATTTCCGGACTTTTTTAGGGAGTTCCGTTCTCCACTTAGGTTTTTGGTTTGGTTGGTAGAATTCATGTTTTGGTCCCACGAGTAGGCGGGAAGGGGTTCGTCCATCATGACATAGCCCGCTTGTCACGATAAGCCTGGTTAAAACTGGGAGGTCGGCCGGTCCCCCAGAGTTCGCATATTAACGACTCGGACACGCATCCGTCGGCATATGCTGTTCCACCTTGGATTGGGGTGATTTAAGGAAGGGAGTGTTCTTCTCCCCGCCCGACTACCATTAGCCAGCATCCTCGGCAGAGACATGACCTTACCGGGACCTGTTACCAGCCGCCCTCACGTGGAGAGTATAGTCGCACTACCAGCGGTGTACACAGTTACGGCACGCAATTGCTTGCGTGTAGGTCCCCCTGTTGTACCCGTTGGCTGACGGCCTATTTTATTTTACTTATTTACCTACAAAATTTTTTATGGGTATATGTAATATAACATAGAATATTGCATAATAATATATACTTTTCACATTAATATCTTTCAGTATTGATTTCATTTTCTGCAAAAAATTTAATTAAAATTCAATTCAAAAAAATGGCTTGGCATTCGAATGCATTCGAAAAGCTGGTTTCATGCGTTCGCATTCCAATGCCATTTCTTCGTGTTTCGTCGTTTCAATATTGTGCTACTGAGTCGGACTCTCGTTCGCTTACTCACTCTAACCGAAACGGCTACGCAGTCAATTCATTTTATTTATTATTTATAGAGTTATTTCGAATGTAGTTTTTTTTAGCATTTTTGCAGATGTCTATTAGAGGTCTACATGAATAGCTACAAAACGATGCTCAAATGCACAACCTTGAAAAGGAATTGAGTGAGATAGAATGCGGAGAAAAAAATATATTTTTCTTTCTTTCAGGTCTTTCAGAATTGAGAAATGGTGAATGTGCATCAATAAGAGCATCAGCTATCATTTATGTATTCGTCATAAAGCTTAGAGGCCCAGACGACCGAGGGGCGCTCAAGAAACAATTTGTTAGAATATATTAAGCTATTTATAATTTAAAATTTAAAATTCTATATATTAAATTTGAGGGACAGGAAAGAGATGACATAGAGTAGAGAGCATTGTAGTTCGAACATAATACTCTAAAAGGGTCATGCAGTGCATATCTCGAACTACAACGGCTAAGGAACAGAGGACTAAAGTTTCGAGTTCTTCTATTAGGAATGTTAAATTTTAGGCGTGTTAGTAAATGCTAGCTATCTACATCCCCGTTAATAAGGTTATGCAGACAGATTGTCCTACGATTTGTTAAGCTAGGTAAATTTATAAGTAAGAGTCTACTATGTATTATAAGATGGAAGGTGAAGATTTGCATCCCAATTTAGACCTCTAAGTGAAAAAGTTAGGAAATTCTTTTGTACGGATTCTATGCGGTCCTGATGTACACCTTATTGGGGGCTCCAGAAACATGAATCGTACTCCAGTATAGGACGGACCAAAGAAATGAATAATGTTTTGGTTATATAGGGTTCATTAAATTCTTTTGACCACCTTTTAATAAAACCAAGGACTCCTTTAGCCTTATTAACCATTAAGGAAATATGGTCGGCAAATTTAAGTTTGATGTCTAATAGGATGCCGAGATCATTAACCTGGGCTAATTTTTCTAAGGCAATCCCATTAATAGAATATGTAGCTTGCAGAGGGAAAGAACGATAAAAAGACATATGCTTGCATTTTGATCCATTAAGTATTAAATCATTAGCTAAACACTATTTTTGAAAGTTAATAAGGTCAGACTGAAGACGGCATTGGGCAGAGATGGATTTGTACTGAAGACAAAGCTTTACATAATCTGCAGAGCTAGAGAGCTCGTTAAAGCAGATCCAAGTCGTCAGAGCCGGACATTTTCTCTTTTTTATGTAGGGGAATTATGAATGATTCCTTCCACTTAAGGGGAAAAATCGAGGTTTCCAAAGATAAGTTGAAAAGTCTTAGAAGAGGTTTGCACAGAGCCCTGGCACAGTATTTTAGCACACAGCCTGGTACTCCTTCGGGGCCTGGCGAATAAATTGGTTTGACCCTTAAAAGACCAGATAATAAGTTGTTCTCAGAAAAAAGCGGACAGAAAATAAGATTTGCTCCTTGAATGTTATATGCATAAGGCTGGTCAATTTAGGAGGAGAATAAGTTGTTTGAAAAAACTCTGCGAATAGATCGGCAATGGCCTGATCAGAAGTCGCAGAGCAATTTTCAAACGTAAGCAGGGGTGAAAAAGATAAGTGTCTACGTGATTGTAACGCAAATAAATTCTATGTCACCAAACTCTTGGGATTTCACCTCTTCAGAAGCAAGAGTAGCGTCTACCGAAATGAGGACTCTCATTTCGGACTCTCACCTCACCCTTCGGTGAGGTCGATCCCGTCTAAAAGTGGTGTACTTACTTGGAAAAACTTCGGAGCTAAAGATTTCCGGCTTTAACCAAGTTTCTGTAAATGCTATTATATGGGATGCCATATGGAGGCTGATTAGTCTCTCCATTGTCTTGAGAAGGAAGGACGACAGGCTTATTGATCTGAAGTCCTTAGGGGTGCAGTGCGATGGTTTTCCCGCCTTGGGTATGAATACGACTTTCGTCCGCAACCGCATTGCGGGCACGATGCCTATCCTGAAAATTGCTGAGAAAGCTTTCTTGACCCAAGACCTCAGATTGGGACCGGCTCTAATTAGTTGAGCCGGGACAATGCCATCTGGGCCTGGGGATTTAAAGGGCTTGAAGCTATTTATCGCCCAGTTGAGATACCTGTCACTCAATAGGTATTCCAGTCGGTTGGGGAGGGAAGGGCTATTCCCCTGTCTCTGCATTTCCCGGGTTGTGTCTTCTCGGGAACATCCCGGGAAGTGTGCTTCTGTGAGAGCCTCTAGGGTTTCTCTGCTGGACGATGTCCAGTTACCTTCTGAGGTTTTAATATATCCTACATTTGGTGCAGTAGTTGCGAGGACCTTCCTTAGTCGGGAGGCCTCTGATGTTTCCTGAATGTTCGTGCAGAACTTGGCCCATGCATTCCTTTTTGCCTTGCGAAGTTCTTTGTTATATTGCCTAAGGTCCGCTTTATACGACTCCCAGGCCATCTCCGAGTTTGTTCTACTCGCAAAGTTAAAGGCCTTTCGGGCCTTGGTTTTAAAGGGCGCGAGTGTTTTCGACCACCATGGTGGTTTCTTTGACTTGCTATAGCCCGATCTGCTTTTGGGACAAGCTTTGTCGAATGCGCTGGCGCACGCTGCCGTAAGCGTGTCCACCATGGCATCCAGGGCTTCCCTGCTGTCAGCGTCCCCTGTTGGAAATTTCCCCAAGGAACTTTCTAGTTTTTTCCTGTATAACTCCCATTTCGCTTTCCTCGGATTGCGTACCGTTAGTCGATTAAAGTTCTCAAAGTTGACCACTAATTCTATGTATCGGTGGTCCGAGAAGGAGTGTTTCTCCAGAACTCCCCAACTAACAATCCTGTCTGCTAGGGATTCAGAGTAAAGAGTGATGTCAAGTACTTCCCTTCTGTTCTTGACTATGAAAGTGGGTTCTATACCCCTGTTAACCACCAGAAGGTTAGAGCCTAGGATAAAATCGAAGATTGACTCACCCCTCTCGTTCGTGTCAGTGCTTCCCCACTGATGATGATGGGCGTTAGCATCGCAACCTATGATCAGGTCGATCTTGTGCTTCTTGCTGTCTTCCACCAGCTGTTTGAGTAGCGGGTGCGGGGGGAGGGCCTCCTGGTCGTGGCCCATATATGCCGAACATATCCTTAGAGGGCCATTTGGGCTCTCTATGGCTGCGGCTACGTGGTCTTCATTGCTGAAATTGGGTAGCAAAAAGAGGTTAAGGTTCTTTTTTGCGAGGATGCAGGCTCGCTTTTTACCTGTTGTATCGGCTTTGCAGAGCCTAAACTTCGACGCCCCCAGCCCAAGAATCCTGTCTCCTAGGATCCAGGGTTCCTGGATGAGGGCCACATCAGCTCCACTCTCGGCGAGGTGGAGAAGGAGGGCAGCTGACGCCGCTTTACTGTGATGCAGGTTTATTTGTAAGATCGTCAGGGACATCCTTACAAATCTCCACCACAGTATTTTCCGCCTCCGTTTCGGAGCTCAGCAGAGAGTCCTCCTCCATTCCGACTCCACTAAGTGCCCTTGCCAAGTCGCTTTCCTCCGAGGTGTACCCTTCCAGGATGTCCCCCTCCTCATCCGACATTCCTTCCGGGTGTTTCTCTTCGGTCGGCTCCTCCAAGTCTGGCTCTTGCGTGTCTGCCTCCAGCTCTATAGCTCCTGGTTTGGCTTTCGCATCGGATTTCTAGATACGGACCGAAACGTGTTCGAATCCGTACTTCAGCCGGTGCTCCGTCCTCTCCAGGGCTTTAACGGTCTCCTCGTTCAGTGTGAGGACGACCTGCCTCCGCAGTCCCTCTGCCTCCTCGACCTTGGCGACTCTCCAGTCTGCCGTGGGAAGCGTCGGATTGCACATCCTAAGCATCGTTAGGATGGTCTTCGGGTCGGCTGGCTTTTCAGTGAGCCACACTCGCGCCCTCGGTTTGCTGGGGATCTCGTCCCAGTCAACCGCCACTAACTTGGCTCCAGGGTAGACCTCACCAAGCGATGCAACCATGCGCTTGTAAGTCTCTACCGATTTCGCGTCTTGGCAGGAAATTACCTTGACGCTACCCTGATACCATCCTGCGTCTTCGCATTCAGGTGGGGGTCCTCCGCATCGCAGCATCTCCTCTACGAAGCGCCCATGCAACTCGTTTACCACTCGTCGCCAAAGGTCCTTGGGAATGAGCCCATCCTTGGAGCCCTTGTCCAGGACTCCAATTAGGGTTCTTCCCTTCGTTACTTCGGCGAACGAGCGGTTGGACGGCTGCGGCTGGGCCTTTCTCTTCTTGGCCTGGGGGGCTTCACCCTCTGTGGACCTCTGCCTTTTTGCGCTTTGCGCTGTCTCCTTGGCAGGGTCTGACCCATTGCGTTTGCTCGGATCCAGCCTTACCCCCGCTCTATCCGGATTAAAGTTGGGCAGGATCTCCCTTGCCCACTTTATGATCTCGGCTTGGTCCGGGTTGGCTTCGGCCGATGGGTCCGCCATCATCAGAATGAAGGCTGCTCTTCTCCTTTCTTTGTAGGAACCTTTGCGCTGCGTCGAGTGAGACGCTCCCGGACCAGGGTTCGCCTTAGGGGCCCCGCCGGTTGGTTTAGAGGTTGACCCGAGAGTCTTCCTCTCCACGCCGTTCGGTGGTCCCATGGTTAGCCCCGCTTTGGAAGAGGAAGCCTTGGCCTCCTTCTCCGCACCGGCGCGTCCCGCCTCCAGATGTTGCCCCTCTGTGGGGGGCTTCTTCATCTCAGCGACTCCTTGGCTTTTAAGGGCCTTGGAGTTTGACGGGTCAGTGACCCCATTTCCGGACTTTTTAGGGAGTTCCGTTCTCCACTTAGGTTTTTGGTTTGGTTGGTAGAATTCATGTTTTGGTCCCACGAGTAGGCGGGAAGGGGTTCGTCCATCATGACATATGGGTTATGAAGGGGTTCGCCCGCTTGTCACGATAAGCCTGGTTAAAACTGGGAGGTCGGCCGGTCCCCCAGAGTTCGCATATTAACGACCGAGCCCCCCCTCGGACACGCATCCGTCGGCATATGCTGTTCCACCTTGGATTGGGGTGATTTAAGGAAGGGAGTGTTCTTCTCCCCGCCCGACTACCATTAGCCAGCATCCTCGGCAGAGACATGACCTTACCGGGACCTGTTAGCCGCCCTCACGTGGAGAGTATAGTCGCACTACCAGCGGTGTACACAGTTACGGCACGCAATTGCTTGCGTGTAGGTCCCCCTGTTGTACCCGTTGGCTGACGGCCTATTTTATTTTACTTATTTACCTACAAAATTTTTTATGGGTATATGTAATATAACATAGAATATTGCATAATAATATATACTTTTCACACTAATACCTTTCAGTATTGATTTCATTTTCTGCAAAAAATTTAATTAAAATTCAATTCAAAAAAATGGCTTGGCATTCGAATGCATTCGAAAAGCTGGTTTCATGCGTTCGCATTCCAATGCCATTTCTTCGTGTTTCGTCGTTTCAATATTGTGCTACTGAGTCGGACTCTCGTTCGCTTACTCACTCTAACCGAAACGGCTACGCAGTCAATTCATTTTATTTATTATTTATAGAGTTATTTCGAATGTAGTTTTTTTTAGCATTTTTGCAGATGTCTATTAGAGGTCTGCATGAATAGCTACAAAACGATGCTCAAATGCACAACCTTGAAAAGGAATTGAGTGAGATAGAAAGCGGAGAAAAAAATATATTTTTCTTTCTTTCAGGTCTTTCAGAATTGAGAAATGGTGAATGTGCATCAATAAGAGCATCAGCTATCATTTATGTATTCGTCATAAAGCTTAGAGGCCCAGACGACCGAGGGGCGCTCAAGAAACAATTTGTTAGAATATATTAAGCTATTTATAATTTAAAATTTAAAATTCTATATATTAAATTTGAGGGACAGGAAAGAGATGACATAGAGTAGAGAGCATTGTAGTTCGAACATAATACTCTAAAAGGGTCATGCAGTGCATATCTCGAACTACAACGGCTAAGGAACAGAGGACTAAAGTTTCGAGTTCTTCTATTAGGAATGTTAAATTTTAGGCGTGTTAGTAAATGCTAGCTATCTACATCCCCGTTAATAAGGTTATGCAGACAGATTGTCCTACGATTTGTTAAGCTAGGTAAATTTATAAGTAAGAGTCTACTATGTATTATAAGATGGAAGGTGAAGATTTGCATCCCAATTTAGACCTCTAAGTGAAAAAGTTAGGAAATTCTTTTGTACGGATTCTATGCGGTCCTGATGTACACCTTATTGGGGGCTCCAGAAACATGAACCGTACTCCAGTATAGGACGGACCAAAGAAATGAATAATGTTTTGGTTATATAGGGTACATTAAATTCTTTTGACCACCTTTTAATAAAACCAAGGACTCCTTTAGCCTTATTAACCATTAAGGAAATATGGTCGGCAAATTTAAGTTTGATGTCTAATAGGATGCCGAGATCATTAACCTGGGCTAATTTTTCTAAGGCAATCCCATTAATAGAATATGTAGCTTGCAGAGGGCAAGAACGATAAAAAGACATATGCTTGCATTTTGATCCATTAAGTATTAAATCATTAGCTAAACACTATTTTTGAAAGTTAATAAGGTCAGACTGAAGACGGCATTGGGCAGAGATGGATTTGTACTGAAGACAAAGCTTTACATAATCTGCAGAGCTAGAGAGCTCGTCAAAGCAGATCCAAGTCGTCAGAGCCGGACATTTTCTCTTTTTTATGTAGGGGAATTATGAATGATTCCTTCCACTTAAGGGGAAAAATCGAGGTTTCCAAAGATAAGTTGAAAAGTCTTAGAAGAGGTTTGCACAGAGCCCTGGCACAGTATTTTAGCACACAGCCTGGTACTCCTTCGGGGCCTGGCGAATAAATGGGTTTGACCCTTAAAAGACCAGATAATAAGTTGTTCTCAGAAAAAAGCGGACAGAAAATAAGATTTGCTCCTTGAATGTTATTCAAGGACTCTCTCATTTCGGACTCTCACCTCACCCTTCGGTGAGGTCGATCCCGTCTAAAAGTGGTGTACTTACTTGGAAAAACTTCGGAGCTAAAGATTTCCGGCTTTAACCAAGTTTCTGTAAATGCTATTATATGGGATGCAAAAAAAGAACTATCAGAATATAGCTTGGGGAGTTTGCTACGTAGCCCCCTAGTATTTTGATAGGTAAGTGCTAGTGACGATACTAATTTTTTGGGTTAGTGGGCAAAGAAGAGGTGAAAGGTTGGTCGGTGGTTCCGATATGGGAAAGTTTCACTGCACTGGTTTTAAATTTTTTAAATTTGCAGTACTAAGCTGATGTTCTTGGACGAAGATGTGGCCAAAAACTGGTTGAAAAAATCGTCTTGAACATCAGCGGGGGCACCCGAATCTTGAAAGAATCTTGACGTGCGCCTTAAATATGTATATTTAAATTTAAATTAAAATGTTAAATTTATGTCCTCCACCTTTATATCGACTTTAGTTTTGGCTGTGATGTAAGCCAAGATATCAATTTTAAAAGTATCAGGGGCAAGCCGAGAAACAAATACAAGTTTCGATAGAGGGATCTCTGTACCCTGTAAGGGTATTGGTGTCACAGGTACGAGAGCTGCAGCATCAGTCGGTGCCGGTGGTCCCTTTTGGGTGACTCTAATGGGGTTTCGTTCACTAGGACCTGTGGCATCACTTGAAGGGATGCCATAGCGGACATATCAGACAATTGCTCATTTTCCCTGAGAAATTCGGACGAATTTTTCTCAGTTCTAGCCCTTGGGGTGGCCAGATATATGAGCGGCTGCATTAATGTCGGCTAAGCAGGCTGAGGCAGATCAGAAACAGCGGATTTCTTACGCTTAACTCATTTGGCAGGTGAAGGCCACTAAACTGAGTGTCAATCGCACAGAGATGGTCATTGATTTTACGAAAATCCTCTTTAAATCCATTTTTTATCTGTCTTGGACAGCACGACAATTTTCACAACAATAATGTATACCAGACCTACGGGAAATGGCATCCGAAACTGATGCTGTGAACCCGGCACACTTAACGTGTACGACGTTTTCACATAGCCAGCATAGCCAGGATGGAAGGCTGGGAAGAGGAGAGTCTTGTTCAAGACTTCATAGCACAGACAAGTTTAAATTCCATAATTATTAATTAACAATACAAAAATAAAATATAAAAAGTTAAAAAACACTATACCTTGAACCACTATGCCAAATAGGAAGCCGAAGCGGGAGCTTTGGAAAGGGCAAAGAAAAAATGCAGAAATAAAGATAAGACGGGGAAGTAGCAGAGCTGAGCTATGCTTGGAATTGAATTTAGACAATTGAATTTGCAGCCAAATATAACACAGCACTCGCAAATCGATACGGTTTAGGTTAAAACTTAAGATTTTCAATAGATAAAGATTCACAAGTAAGTAAACACCGGTTTACCAATATTTATCATAAACGCAGTACGCACAAAAAAAACACGACCGTTCGCTTAAAAGGAAGGGTGAGAAGTACGAGAGGCTTTCCTCGTTTTCGGCCTTGGCCATGTCTCCGGCCAGCTCTAAGCAGTCTTCGATCACTTGTGACAACGGAAAATTTGTCTGGCAGTTCTTTTTTCGGCATGTGTACTTTTTATCACTGGTCACTATCGCTTGCTGGAGGAAGTGGTGTGGGAATGGGCAGTTATTAGAGGGGGCACCACAAGCGCATCGCCAGTACCGCTTGCGTCGCAAATACTTGGAAGTTATCTGTGGATGTTTATTTACGAGGAGGGCCATTTGAAGAGAACCCTACTATGGGTTTTTCGGTTTGATTATAGGAAGGGAATATAGTCGGTTTATATACAATAAACTGACAATAAAGTAAGATCTCCAACGCTGCAACTTCGCCGGATCACGCGCTAGCCGAAATCTGGCAACACCGTCGTGTTCCTTGGTTCCCCCACTACCACTTTGCTGCTTGGTGAGGCTTCCCCGACCGCTCAGTCTTGGCTGAGCAGCCGTCAACGATGGAGGTTCGTTGACGAACCGGGCGTCAGCATCCAAGTTCGAATTGCGCTCGAGATATGGTAACTGCTTGATGCCTATTTTAACAAGTTTTAAAATTTTAACTTCCACTGTAGTTGAATGGGTGGGAGTGAGAGACTTCGAGAGCATTCTAACTTAAGATCATTCTCTTGCTTTCAAATCGAGTGAGTTGGGGTGGAAATCAAAAAGAGAGCCAAGTATTTCAAATGATTTTTTTCACACACTCTATGCGTTCGTTTATTTTCTTCTGTTGAGCAAAATGCTTCTTTTAAAACTTCTTTAATAATGAGTAAGTTTACCGAAAGATAAGTTATAATGATAGTGTTTTTTTTTTTGCGAATGTATGTATAATTCATTATACTTATGGTTTTGAACCGTTATTATTATTATACCCTTGCAGAGGGTATTATAATTTTGGTCAAAAGTGTGCAACGCAGTGAAGGAGACATCTCCGACCCTATAAAGTATACATATTCTTGATCACGATCACCTCCTGAGTTGATATGAGCATGTCCGTCTGTCCGTCTGTCTGTCTGTTTCTACGCAAACTAGTCTCTCAGTTTTAAAGCTATCGTCTTGAAACTTTGCACACACCCTTCTCTCCTTTGCACGCAGTATATAAGTCGGAACGGCCGACTATATCCTATAGCTGCCATATAACTGATCGGAAATGGTATAACTTTGGTGTTTTTAAAGCTAAAAAATACCTGGATTCGTACCTGGATTCGGTACGAATGCTATTTTTGGCAAAGTAATACAACATGCCGAATTTCACAAGGATCAGCCGACTATATCCTATATCTGCCATATAACTGAACAATCGGAAATTACCCAACTTTGGTGTTTTTGAAGACAGAAAGTTAAAACTTAGACTTTCTGCCTCAGAAAGGTAAAACCGTTTAAACTGCAAGGGTATTTCAAAGTGAGCTTTCCTTTCTTGTTTTTGTTAAGTTTTCTTGTTTAGTTTTTATACCAGCGTCTAAAAATACAAGTAAATATGCTAAGTTGTATCGTACACTCTAGAATGCATTGAAAACAATTCGAATGCTATCTCGAACTCTAACTAATTTAATTCGGTTTTCATCCCTATATCTACACAGTCGCACTCATTCATTCACTTTCCTCTCTTTCTTTTAAGCGAACGATCGTGTTTTTTTGCGCGCACTGCGTTTATGATAAATATTGGTAAGCCGTAGTGTACATACTTGTGAATTGAATATATTGAGAATCTTAAGAATCTTAAAGCTTAAACCGTATCGCTTCGCTGTGGTATATTTGGAGTCGAATTAATAATTTGTCTAAATTCTATTCCAAGCATAGCTCAGCTCTGCTTCTTCCCCGTCTTATCTTTATTTCTGCATTTCTCCTTTTCACTCTCCAAAGCTCCCGCTTCGGATTCCTATTTGGCACAGTGGTTCAAGGTATAGTGTTTTTTATCTTTTTATATATTAATTTTGTTTTATTTATTAAAAAATATGGAATTTAAACTTGTCTGTGCTATGAAGTCTTGTAACAAGACAATTTCTCATCCCAGCCTAGTATCCATTGCTGGCTATGTGAAAACGTCGTACACGCCAAGTGTGCCGGGTTCACTGCATCAGTTTCGGATGCCATTTCCCGCAGATCTGGGATACATTATTGTTGTGAAAATTGTCGTGCTGTTCAAGGCGAAATGAGGTTGTTCATGAGACAGACCAAAAATGGATTTGAAGAGGATTTTCGTGAAATCAATGACCAGCTCTGTGCGCTGGACACTCAGTTTAGTGGCCTTTAGCTGCCAAATGAGTCCCCTAAGCGTAGGAAATCCGCTGCTTCTGATCTGCCTCAGCCTGCTTAGCCGACATTAATGCAGCCGCTCATATGTCTGGCCACCCCAAGGGCTAGAACTGAGAAAAATTCGTTCGAATTTCTCAGGGAAAATGAGCAATTGTCTGATATGTCCGCTATGGCATCCCTTCAAGTGATGCCACAGGTCCTAGTGAACGAAACCCCCATTAGAGTCCGACCAACCTTTGACCTCTTCTTCGTTTACTAACCCAAAAAACTAGTATCGTCACTAACACTTACCTATCAGAATACTAGGGGGCTACGTAGCAAACTCCCCAAGCTATATTCTGATAGTTCTTCTTTGCATATTTTATAATAGAATTTACAGAAACTTGGTTAAATACGGATATCTTTAGCACCGAAGTTTTTCCAAGTAAGTACACCACTTTTAGACGGGATCGATCTCAGCGAAGAGGAGGTGAAGTCCTTATTTCGGTAGACTCTACTCTGGCTTCTGAAGAGGTGAAATCCCAAGAGTTTGGTGACATAGAATTTTTTTGCGTTAAAATCACTATGTCCGTGAAATCTTTATACATAACATGTTCATATATACCGCCTATGTCTGAACCGCCCACATATTGGCAGCATTTGTCCGCTATTCGATACGTCTTTAATCTTATGACGGATTGTGACCAACTCGTCGCGGTGGGCGACTTTAATATCCCAGAATGAAAGTGGTCCAACGTCGATAACTCATTATCTTTTATTGTACTTTAAATACATTTTTTGACTCATGTGTGCCCTGGAAATATCCGTCCGCTTCAACAAATCCTCCTTGGTTTACAAGATGCCTCACTAAAGAAAAAATAGAAAAAAAATAAGCTTTTACTTAAATATAAAAAAACCTGCAGTAGTCTTGATTTTTCAAGTGTAAAGGGTCGCCAGGTAATCACCCAGATCGCCCAGAAATGGGTCAATTATATCCGCACGTCTGTGCTCTTTGATTACTGTTTTATTTCTGACTTTAATTCGAAAGATAAAGAATTCTCTAAGTCTAAATATATAAGTTTGGCGCGCGCTGCGCTGCCGGCAGCGGAGCGGCTACATTACATATTTCTTATATACATATAATTAGGTGGTATGTTGTTGGGCGAGCATGTTACATGGGCATGCACGCTTAGTTTATGTAAATGTATAGAGAGTGAGTCTTATGCACACATGTCTTTGGCATATGCGGTCAGCGTGGGAACGCTGACTTAGCCTAATTCATAATTGGGCGGTCATATTTCGCGCACTTGAATTGGGTTATTTGTTTGTTATATGCATGCAGGGTACAGTGTTACCTCGCTACATGTTTCTACATATGTGCATATTACATCTCCCTCCTTTTGAAAAATAACGTAACCTAGTGAAGTTATTTTAAAAATTTAATGCTTTTTTTATATTTTTTTTATTTGTAAAATTTTATTTAATATTTTTTTTGTATTCTAAAAATTGACAATATTATTATTATTATATTTGAGTGTTTTCAGTGTTTTCTTTTTCATTTTTATATCTGTATGGTATTTTTGTAATGTATGACCGTTGATTCTTATGAATTAAAAATTTTTATCCTATCCTTATGTACTGTTTGTTTTTTTGTTTTTATGTCCTGAAATAACTATATTATCTCTGTCATTAGTTTGTTCTACTCTATAGGGCCCCGTGTATTGGAAGTCTTATTTTAAGTCCTACTTCATTTTTATACCCTTGCAGAGGGTATTATAATTGTTTGGTCATTGAGCGTTTTCAATGCCGTAAATAAAAAGACGAATTTAATTTTAGTACGACGTTATAAAAAATGTTTATTTCTGCATGCAGATGAAACTGGATGATCCGCAGATAGACCAGCTTATGGTGCATGCAGGGACTCAAGTGAATACAGAGAGGGCGGCCCGACTGGTCACTGCGAAGCTAAAGCTCTCGAATAATGGAGAGGGCGGCCCGACCTAGACACTGCGAGCTAAAACACTCTATAGAAAGCTTAGTTGAATCGAGCGGCCGAGAGAGAGTCGGCTTGCGATCAACTAAGCTTTTGTACAAACTTAAGCCTAATAAATAAACATTACACTAAGCATTGCACTAAACATTACATAAACATTATTTAAATATAAACACTAAAGTATGGCTGCTGCTTGACCCGACAATAATTTTGGTCAAAAGTGTGCAACGCAGTGAAGGAGACATCTCCGACCCTATAAAGTATATATATTCTTGATCACGATCACCTCCTGAGTTGATATGAGCATGTCCGTCTGTCCGTCTGTCTGTCTGTTTCTACGCAAACTAGTCTCTCAGTTTTAAAGCTATCGTCTTGAACACCCTTCTTTCCTTTGCACGCAGTATATAAGTCTGACCGGCCGGGATCGGCCGACTATATCTTATAGCTGCCATATAACTGATTGATCGGAAGTGGTATAACTTTGGTGTTTTTGGAGTTACAGAGTTCAGATTTTATACGAATGCTATTTTTGGCATAATAATACAACATGCCAAATTTCATAAGGATCGGCCGACTATATATTATAGCTGCCATATAACTGATTGATCTGAAATGCTATAACTTCGGTGTTTTTAAAGCTAGAGAATTCGGATTTGGTACGATTGCTATTTTTGGCAAAATAATACATCATGCCAAATTTTATAAGGATCAGCCGACTAAGGATCAGTTATATTATGATATTCCCATAAGAATCGGTCAACTATGTCCGATTTTAGCGATATATATACTGTTTTAGCTGCTTCGGCTCCGCCCGAAGTTAGCTTTCCTTTCTTGTTAAGTAAAAATTTATCTCCTATTGATAGACTTATTTTCTTTAGCTTTTTTATCATAATATTGCCTTTTTTTCTGCTTATTCGAGTCAAGCATATTTCTTGCTCTTTTGTATGCAACTTCTAATCTATATTTACTTTCCTTAGCATAACCATCTATGTTATATAATGGTTCTATATTATTAACGCTATTAAAATGCTTAGGTAAGTTACTTGTTTTTCCAAAGACAAGTTCATATGGACAATAGTCATGTGCCATAGATGGGGTCGTGTTGAAACAGTATACGAAATATTGGATCCATACATCCCAATCAGTTTTACTAACCGATATATATGAACGTATGTATTCATTAAAAGTTCTATGACTTCTTTCGACTGTTCCAACTGTCTGATGGTGGTATGCAGTAGATGTTATATTAGTTATTTTTAAATACTTGCACAGGTCATTTATTATCGAATTTTTGTATTCTGTTCCCATGTCCGTAATGAACGTCTTCATTGGACCGTATTTCTTAATAAAATTTTCGAATATAGCCTTAGCTATTGTATTAGCGTTTTTATTTGGAATTGGAATTGCTACTAAATATTTAGTCAGGTCACAAATTAGTGTGACTGCATATTCGTTTGCGTTTTCTGACTTGGGTAGAGGACCTATAGTGTCTACTATAACCCTGTCAAAAGCTTTTAAAGGGGTTTCGGTAATAGTTAAGGGGGTTTTAACATGTTTATTTATTTTTGCTTTTTGGCATTTTTCACATTTCTGGATATGCTGTGTTATATCACGAGTCATTCCTTTCCAGTAAAAATTTCTTTTTACGTTGACCAAGGTTTTTGTAATGCCTGTATGACCTCCTTGTATAGGGTCGTCATGGAATGTAGACAATATTGCTTCTTTCTCTTTAACATTTGTTAAAGTGGTCACCGGGTTGAGTAGCGCTACTCTTAATGTATTCAATAATTCATTGTCCATATTTTTGAAATCATCTATTGAAATTTTTTCAAAGATGTTTTCCCGCGGTGCCATTTTCAATTGGCTTATTTTTAATGTACCGGCTTCTTTTTGAAGCCTTGGACATAGTTGTCCTAAGTCAATATTTCCATTTGCACATAAATCACCAATATCTATTCTTGCTATAATTCTTTTATTATTATTATATGGCCATGACAACCCTTTTATCGGGTCTCGGCCTGAAGCGCAATGTGCCTCCACGCGACTCTGTCCTGAGCGCGCCTTCGCCAGTTGGTAACACCAAGTGTGGACAGGGTTTCCATCACCTGGTCTTGCCAACGCGTTCGGGGTCGTCCTCTCCTTCGTGTCCCAACAATCACCGCATCAAACACCTTACGAGCCGGAGCGTCTTCATCCATACGGGCAACATGGCCCAGCCAGCGAAGTCTTTGAGATTTCACTCGACTGGCTACGTCAACATCACCGTACAGCTCGTGATTGTATCTAATACGATACACATCGTCCACGCAGATTGGGCCAAAGATTTTACGAAGAATTTTCCTCTCGAACACTCCAAGAGCGGCTGCTCTTAGCGACTGCGTTACTGTCCAGCACTCCGCACCATATAGGAGTACTGGAAGAATGAGCGTCTTGTAGAGTGTGATTTTTGTGCGTCGAGAGAGAGCTCTACTATTAAACTGCCTACTGAGCCCAAAGTAGCACCTGTTGGCAAGTGTTATTCTCTGCTTAATCTCCAGACTGACATCATTTGTGCTTGTTATAGCCTAGGTAGATAAACTCCTTGACGGACCCAAAGCTATAATTTTCTGCAAACAGCTGATAATCAAGACGCCGCGATTCTCTGCTAGAGCACACCATAAACTTTGTTTTCTCCATATTCACTGCTAGTCGTACTTTTGCTGATTCCTTTTCAATAGCCCCGAAGGCTCCTGTGACATCACGCTTGGTGCGGCCAATGATATCAATATCATTAGCGTAACCAAGGAGCTGGACACATCTGTTGGTTAATATCGTGCCCGACCGATGTACACCAGCCTTTCTTATAATACTCTCCATTAAAATATTGAAGAGTATACAAGACAGCGAGTCACCTTGTCTGAGGCCACACTTGGTAATAAAGGTTTCTGATTGGCCACTTCCTACCTTGACAGAGCTGATGGTGTTGCTCAATGTCATTCTGCAAAGTCTAGTCAGCTTTGCTGGTATACCAAGCTCAGACATGGCGGCGTATAGGCGATCTCGCCGGGGGCTATCAAATGCGGCTTTGTAGTCGACGAAGAGATGGTATGTGTCGATCTGGTTTTCGTAAGACTTCTCCAGGATTTGGCGCAAGGTGAAAATCTGGTCAACAGTGGACTTGCCAGGCCTGAACCCGCACTGATAAGGTCCAATCAGTGCTTCAGCATGGGGTTTCAGTCTTTCACACAATACGCTCGTTAGGACCTTGTATGCAACTGGAAGAAGACTAATTCCGCGGTAGTTGGTGCGCACCGTAGCATCACCCTTCTTCAGGATGGGACAGATCATGCTGAGGTTCCAATCTTCGGGCATGCTCTCCATAAGCCATATCTTACTGATTAGTTGGTGCATGCACCCTACCAGCATATCACCAGCTGCCTTAAACAATTCTGCCGGCAGGCCGTCAGCACCTGCAGACTTGTTGTTTTTAAGCCGTTGGATTGCATCCTTGACTTCGATATGACTTGGGATTGGCACTTCAATATCAGTGCCATAGATTGGGGTTCGTGGATCATAGTCTTCAGAGTCTGTGCTTGAGCCAGATAACAAACTCGAGAAGTGATCCCTCCATAACCTCAACACGACCTCTGTTTCTGTGACAAGATTTCCATCATTGTCCCTGCACGCCACTGTACCAGTCTTAAATCCTTGGGTCAGACGCTTGACCCTCTGGTAGAAGTTACGTGCTTCATTTCTGCATCTGCTGCTCTCTGTGCTCTCACACTCTCGCCTTTCCTGCTCTTTCTTCTTGCGTCTGAAAAGGCGTTTTTTGTCTCTTCTTCTCGACCTGCAGACATCCACAATCGCTCGTGTCGCCCCAGCCTGCAGTGTTCTTCCGTAGGCGGCATCCTTTGCAACTGTTGCGTCATGACACTCCTGATCGTACCATGGATTCCTTGATACAGGACGCTGGAATCCAAGCACTTCTTCTGCCGAAGCTCGCAGGGAGTGAGATATGAGCGCCCACATATCGCTTATGTCTTCAGGTATTGAAGGTGCTTGGCTTAATAGCCCCGAGACGTGAGTGGAGAATGCATTCTTCGCCTGTTGTGATTGCAGCTTTCCGATGTCCAGCCTTCTTAACGCACTTCGACGTGCAATCTTCGCCACACATTCTTGAGTGCGAATCTTAGCTGCAACAAGATAATAGTCGGAGTCGATGTTGGGATCCGGACAGGATCGCACGTCGAGTATATTAGATGCGTATTCTTTTACAATTCTTTTACCTTGCTTAAATAAACATAGCGCATCTTTTATATACAAGGTCCTTACGTACTTTACGTACTTCGTCATTATTTAAGACTTGGTTTACGTTGGGATGAGAAGCTTTTTCTGAAGATTGCCTTGGCAATTCTACTTTCTCATTATCTGCGCAGATATTTCGTCTACTTTGGTACCTGGTAGTGACTTTCAGGATTTCATTGTGTATGTCTTTTAATTCGGATATTGTTATCCTAGATAGGGCGTCTGCCAATTATCCAATTGGCAATTACCCTGCCAATAGGGTAATTATCCTTACCCTTTAGGTACTCGACAGTAAAGTCGTATTCTTCTAATTCTAGCCGCATGCGTGTTAATTTAGAACTAGGATTTACCATAGCTCCACATGCTTGCTTACTTGCATTAGTGATTATGCAAAATTCTTTGCTAAAATCGGGATATTGCAACAGGGTTGGTTCCATAAGTTTCTTTTTTAAATACAGGAATGCTTTTTGGCATTCCATAAGAATGGGACATTCTTTTTACTTAATCGTGTTAAGTGCCGTGAATAGTCGGCGAAGTTTTTTATAAAACGTCGATAATAGTTGCAGAATGCAACGAATCGTCTAGCACTGTCCCCATCGTGTGGTACGGGATAATTCATGGTGACATCATAATTTTTGTCATCTGGAAGTATTCCTTTATCTCTGCACTTGTGACCAAGAAATGTCACTTCATGCATAAAGAATGAACATTTTTGTGGATGTAATTTGAGGTTATTTTTTCTACAGAGTTCAAATACGTTGGTTAGGTTTTTGATCATATTTTTCTGAACATCAAATGACGATAAGATCGTCCATATAAGGGAATGCTTGGGATGGTTCAAGACCCGAGAATGCTATTGTCATCATTCTCTGAAATGAATTTGGTGCTATTTTTAAACCAAATGGCAATCGCGTGAAACGATATGAGCCGTTGTTGGTTGAGAATGACGTTATATTTCTTGATTTCTTCAAGCTCTATTTGGCGAAAACCTGACATAAGGTCAAGGCATGAAAAGTATTTAGCTCTACCTAATTGATCAAGTATGTCGTCAATTCTAGATAGGGGGAATTTATCGGACAGAAGTTTTTTATTAATTTGGCGATAGTCTATTACTAATCTCCATTTTTTATCATTAGAACCTGGGAGTGATTTCTTAGGTACTAACAGAAGTGGGCTATTGTATTCAGATACAGACTCTTCAACTATATTGTCTTTAATAAGTTTATTTACTTGGTTCTTTATTTCGTCTTGATGACTGTGCGGTATTCTGTAGTTTTTTGTATGCACTGATTCTTTATCTTTAAGTCTTAAATGTTGTTTGTAAAAATTATTAGTTGTGATTGATTCGGTTTCGAGTCCGAATATATCACTATATTTAGAACATATGTCGGTGAGCTCTGCTTCGAATTGCTTAGGAAAGTTTTTCTTTAATTAGGATATGACTTCATCTGCTCTAGAACCTTTGCTTGGTTGAATTATCTCGTAATTCGAAAGCGGTTCATACTGTATGTTATTTATATCTATTAATTGGTCGGTACTGGTTGTATTCAGTAAACGGACAAATGTATTATTGGATGTTGCTACTGTATTCGCAACATAAATACCGGATACTACTTCTTGATTTGGAATTAAGATATTATCTTCTGGTAAGTTTATATCTAATTTACGGACAACTGGTCAGATCTTGCTGGTAATAGTATTAAATTATTACCAGAACTAAACTTTATTGGAATGTTTATTGGGTATTTTAAGTTGTTTGGTCTTATTATGAACCAATCATTTGCACAATCTAATTTGCAATTAAAAGTTTTTATAAAGTCAACTCCTATAATTCCGTCGCATGGTATTGCGAAATTTTTTGAAACTAAATGGAAATTGTGCGGAATTATATACTTGTCAGTCTGCAATTCAATTCGAACTAAACCATTGGACTTAATTACTCCTTGTCCAATGCCTTGTATATCTATTGTTCTATCATGCTCGATGTTTTCAAAAGCATCTGCATTATCTTTTAGTAATGAAATGTCTGCTCCTGTATCTAGGACAAATGTGAGATTATTATTTGTGGCGGAGTTTTTGAATACTACAAACATATTAAGACTTAAGTTTACTGTGTGTACTTTTTTATTTAATTTTGTGTACCTAAAGGTGCCTGGTGGTTTTCCGAACTACCCTGAGTGACACGTACATTAGAGGAGTTCTTTTATTGGCCGCGGCTTTGATTACCGCTACCTCTAGAATTTCCTCTATACTGGCCTCTGCCTCCATTGTTATTATTATAACGACGATTACTGTTGTTTTGGGTTTGTATTCTACCTCGGTAGTTTCCTCGACTACCTCTATTATAGGGTCGTTGACCACTGAAGTATAGAACAGTATTAGATTGTCCTGTTGCATCTGTGCAACTATTGACAAACTTAGTCGTTGCTTGGTCTAGAGTGCTGAATGTTCCAGCCTCCATTATGTATTTAACTTTTTCTATACAGCAATTTTTAATAATTGCACTGACAGCATGCTCTGTGCTGTATTTAGTGGCTGTTTCGGAGGATAGTCCATCGTCGATGTAGGCTCCTTCTAGGGCCTTTGCCAACTTCTCTACCTCTTGTACATATTGATTGGCCGTTTTTTGCTTTTTCTGAAGGTTCATTAGTTTTTCAGTTATCCCTGATACTAATAACCTTTTGTTTTACTTTGCAATTTACCAATTATGTCAACAATAGTTGATTCTGTAGTAATGAGCTTTCTTGTATGGCTTTTCAATTTTGACTTGATTAAGTTAATGGCTGTTGTTTCATGAGGGCCTTTTAGTGAATCTATTAGATTCAATGCGTCTATGAAACTTGTCAGATTTTCTGCCTTTCCATCAAACTCTGGCAGCAGAGATGAGGCAATCCTTAGGTATTCTACCTGTGACATAGCCATGTCTACGACTTTTTCAGATATTGATTCTGACTCCGATTCGGATACCTCGGGAAAATGTGTTACCGCTGGTATCGTGAGATCCTGTAGATCTTCTTCTTTAATCTATCTAAGCAGTTTTACCATTAAAGTTGTACATTCGCCCAGTATTGGATTAGTTTCTTGTACTTTTTTGATATTCAAAGTTATTGCTTTAACGGTTATATGTTTCCATATATTCACATTCAAATTCATATAAGGACATATAATCCTTGTGTTTGTGCAGAATGCTAAATGCATGAATTCGGAAATCTGGGTCTTGTACTAAAACATCGTTTAAATATGAACCTATTTGTATTTCTGGCATTGCTTTAAATTTAAAATTCAATTATTCAATCAAGTTGTATTCCAATGATACCACATAGATACATTAGACAAATTAGCGAGTGGAATTAGATTATTCATAATTTTATTGTCATTTTATTAGCTTTCTTACAATGTTTTTTTTCGCTTTTTTTTTGTTTTAATTGTTTTGCTTAAATTTTATCCAAGTCATGGCTCAATTTTATCCAAGCTTGGCTCTGGTATCTTTTCTTGATACATTTATTGTGGTATTTATATATTTTATACAATAGATTTGCCACATTTATTATGAATATTATAACAATTAATATGGTTATAAATTTAAGGTCAGTGTTATCAACTTCTACTTTGTTGGTAACATTGGCTGTAGAGTCTACAGTTTTAACGTCTACAATGCCCATGTTGGCAACATTTTCTGATAATTGTGATTCTATATCTTTGCTTATTTTGTTTGTCTCTATAGACATTTAGTTTTTATATATATTTTCCTGCCTATTGTTTCGAATGGCTTTTCGGGCCAAACGGCTTACCGGTCGACTCAATTGTCGTCGGGTATTGCAATGATTTTTATATTTATATATTATTATTATTATTAGTGTAGCTATCTAGGCGTTGGGCGCACTTAGTTGCGCTGTCGGGTTGTCCTGCACTCTATGTAGTGCCTAGGGATGTAGTGTCTAGGCGGTGGGCGCACTTAGTTGCGCTGTCGGGTTGTCCTGCACTCTATGTAGTGCCGCCGGCTTCTGTACCCTTTGTGGTGCTGTCGACTTCTTTAGGCGCAGCTTGATTTGCTGGCGGTGCCGGTGCTGGGTTCACTGGCTTTTGTTGCTGTTCCTGGTATCTGGTATGCATGTCTCCATGCAGTACGGGCTGTATAATGGGCCTTCACAGTCAGCTGGACATCTAGCTTTGTAAGGCTGTATACTTTTCCTGGACGATCTGGACGATGAGTTTTTGGATTAATTATTTTATTCTGAATTGTTTGTGAGTTACAGGTTGAGTCAGTGGCTTTTTTCTTTAACAATGTCTCATTGAAAAGTTTTTGAGCAATATCCCACATCGGGGGATTTTTGCTTTTGTAGATGGTCTTTACGATCTCAGACTTGCGTTTTCTGAGTCGTTCTTTGACCCCACTTCGCCTTTTGCTGATTGCCTGTACTCACTCAGAATTATTTCCGTTTTGTTCAGTTGTTGACCGCTGCTGTTGCAAGTCCTAAGTCTTCCAGGACTTGTGTCACGGTCGCCATGTAAAGGGTCGCCAGGTAATCACCCAGATCGCCCAGAAATGGGTCAATTATATCCGCACGTCTCTGCTCTTTGATTACTGTTTTATTTCTGACTTTAATTCGAAAGATAAAGAATTCTCTAAGTCTAAATACATAAGTTTGGCGCGCGCTGCGCTGCCAGTTCAGCCAGCAACGGAGCGGCTACATTACATATTTCTTATATATATATAATAAGGTGGTATGTTGTTGGGCGAGCATGTCACATGGGCATGCACGCTTAGTTTATGTAAATGTATAGAGAGTGAGTCTTATGCACACATGTCTTTGGCATATGCGGTCAGCGTTGGAACGCTGACTTAGCCTAACTCATAATTGGGCGGTCATATTTCGCGCACTTGAATTGGTCTATTTGTTTGTTATATGCATGCAGGGTACAGTGTTACCTCGCTACATGTTTCTACATATGTGCATATTACACAAGATATCTACTAGCTCGGTAAAATTTTACCGTGCATAACGCTGAATGTTATAGGAATTATATTGACCGCTGCCGGATACAATTTACTTTTTCACCCCTGCTTACGTTTGAAAAGGCTGCCAACTTCAGAGGCATCTCTAAGTTTTCGGCAATTTCAAAGTTATTTGAAAAATGAATTACCCCTCACTTGCAACACCTATGCTCTTCGATCATCTCTCCCTGTCAGCATGGCTTTATTAAGCGTCGCTCCACCACCACAAATTTACTGAAGTTGACATCCTTTGTCATAGAAGGCTTTTGTAAGGGATATCAAACCGATGTAATTTACACAGACTTCAGCAAAGCATTTGATTCAGTTAATCACTCACTATTGTTGAGTAAACTGAATATGCTGGGTTTTCCTATAGATCTCTTAACGGGGATCTCCAGCTACTTAGATGGAAGGACACAAAGAGTCTTATTTAAAAACATACAGTCCCGTCTGGTCCGTGCTTCATCTGGCGTCCGTCAAGGAAGTCATCTTGGCCCGTTATTATTCACGCTTTTTATAAACGACTTTCGCCCTGCTTTAACGAACTCTCTAGTTCTTATGTATGCAGATGATGTAAAGCTTTGTCTTCAGTACAAATCCATCTCTGCCCAATGCAGTCTTTAGTCTGACCTTGATAACTTTCAAAAATGGTGTTTAGCTAATGATTTAATACTTAATGGATCAAAATGCAAGCATATGTCTTTTTATCGTTCTTGCCCTCTGCAAGCTACATATTCTATTAATGGGTTTGCCTTTAATAGAACCCAGGTTAAAAATCTCGGCATCCTATTAGACATAAAACTTAAATTTTCCGACCATATTTTCTTAATGGTTAATAAGGCTAAAGGAGTCCTTGGTTTTATTAAAAGGTGGTCAAAAGAATTTAATGAACCCTATATAACCAAAATATTATTCATTTCTTTGGTCCGTCCTATACTGGAGTACGATTCATGTGTCTGGAGCCCCCAATAAGGTGTACATCAGGACCGCATAGAATCCGTACAAAAGAATTTCCTAACTTTCTCACTTAGAGGTATAAAACTGGGATGCAAATCTTTACCTTCCATCTTATAATAGTAGACTCTTACTTATAAACTTACCTAGCTTAACAAATCGCAGGACAATGCTTGGTGTAGTCTTTCTGCATAATCTTATTAACGGGGATGTAGATAGCCAGCATTTACTAACGCGCTTAAAATTTAACATTCCTAATAGAAGGACTCGAAACTTTAGTCCTCTGTTCCTTAGCCATTGTAGTTCGACATATGCACTGCATGACCCTTTTAGGGACAATGGTCTCTACTCTATAACATCTCTTTTCTGTCTCTCTAATTTAAAATACAGAATTTTAAATTTCCTTACTAACTCCTCCTAGCTTAACATATTACAAATAGCTTAATTTATATTAACAAATCGTTTCTAAGCGCCCCTCGGTCGTCTGGGCCTATAGGAGGCCCAGGAGCATTCCTCTACAGGAATGCTAGCTGATGCTCTTATTGATGCACAAGCCATTTCCAAATTCTGAAAGACCGCGAAAAAAAACGACTACAAGGTCAAGAGCGAAGCTCTCGAAATTTTTTTTGCTCGGAAATACAATGCTTTGGAAAATCGTATCCTAATCAGGCATAACCTTCGGCTATCATAAAAAAGGAGATTTCACTTGGCCCAGTAAGGGTTAGGAATTTCTAGCTATGGTTCTGGATACTTACTCTCCTGGATGCTTTCCAGACACAGATGTTCCGCCGAAAGCGTCCCTCCCACAAACTTTAAATTAAACTTTAACCGGAAAACCTTATACTGGTGATTCACAGATGTAGGCCTTACAAATCAGCGGGTGACGACGAGATCATAACCGCAGAAATTGAATATGCTCGGGTAATTGCCATAAACTGGCTATCAAACAACTTTTATAGATATATTTCACAGAAAATAAAGAATCTGCATGCCTATAGGAGTTATCACGGGACACTGGCTAGAGGGACTTCTGCTGCAGCTGTAAGGACAATAAGCAAGAAGAAAATGTCGAGCATCTCCTATGCAACGGTCCTGTCCTGCAGTCTCCCTGACTTTCATATCTAGGTATGTATTCTCTCTTAACATACATCTCGTTGGTATAGAAATAGATAAAAAGCCCAATTTTAGCAAAGCGTCAGGGTGGGTGAATGGCTGCACTATGAGGGTTTCTACTAGAAAGAGAATACTCATATATGGTATCACAAAGGACCGAACACTGTATAAGTGTGTCGGAGCTTCTCTAGATTCTATCACCATAGGTATATAGGTATCACCACACTACTCCAGGATTAAGACAACCGTCTTAACTTCGAGTCTCTTAAGCATATATATCCTTGATCAGAATCACCTCTTGAATTAATATAAGCATATCCGTCTGTCTGTCTGTCCGATTTTATGTGAACTTGTTTCTCAGTTTTAAAAATATAGACTTTGCATGGGAGATGAAACTTTGAACACAGCATTCTTTCCTATGCACGCAGTATATAAGTCGGAACGGCCAGGATCGGCAAATTTTATCCAATAGCTGAAATATAACTGATTGATCGGAAATACTATAACTTCGGTGTTTTTAGTGTTAGGGAATTCGGATTTTAGATAAATGCTACTTTCGGCAAAATAATACAACATACCGATCGGCTTACTATATCCTATAGCTGCCATATAACTGAAACAACCGCAAATGATCCAACTTTAGTGTTTTTGAAGATAGAAAGGTGTAATATGATATTCTCATAAGAATCGGTTAACTTTATCCGATTTTTGCGATGTATATCCGGTTTTAACTGCAAGGGTATATCAACTGCAGTATATAGCAAGGGTATATCCGCACGAAATCATAAATGCAGCTACCTCCATTATTATACCCTTGCAGAGGGTATTATAATTTTGGTCAAAAGTGTGCAACGCAGTGAAGGTGACATCTCCGACCCTATAAAGTATATATATTCTTGATCAGGATCACTTCCTGAGTTGATATGAGCAAGAACTAACAAGAGAGCCTCCTAAGTGCCTGTCCCCTGCGGTATGCCGCTAGGCATTGCTTCGCAGGGCCAGGATTGTCGTGCGTTAGCGACAAACAACGAAAGATGCTCGGCTAGCCTAGCCTCAGCCCGGATTCTCTCAAGCCGTCTCAGATCCTTCATTGTTGTGGCGGCAAAGCTGCTCATGCCCAGAACTGGGCGTTCTCCAGCAACTTCCTACTTCCTTTTAGCCGACTGGCGAATCACCGCCGGAGCTTGCTCTACTAGTGCTTGGTATGGTTCTTGTCCCTGCGCATCGAGAAGGTTGATTGGGACCATGCCTTAGCGAGGCGTATAAGAAAGGTGAGACGAAGAATTATTTCTGGACTCCGTCAAGGCATCAGCTATCTGGGCTCTAGCCTCAGCGACTTCCACAATTTCCTGGGCCCACGTTGAGCCGACAGTTTCTCTTGATCCGCTTGGTACTGGCACTAACCATACAGCATATAGACAACCCATTTCACACAACGAAAATGGACGCAAAAATTTCTTGCGACAGGCCCCAGCAGGCCCCAGAGAGGATTTCTTACGCTCATCGTTCGTTCATCTTACGCTCATACTCTCATTAAATGCTTTCTGTTTCTCAGTCTCTGAACGGAGCGCGATGAAGAAGGTTGGCCTGCGCTTCGGTTGATCTTTGTATGTATGCGTGTCACACATTCACATACAGGGTATATTTCAGTCGACATCTCTTAAAACGCCGATCGCTTTTAAGATGATTTTTAGTAAATTTTAATTTACTAATGTAAATGATTTTAATGTAAATTTAAAAAAGGGTACCAACTTATTCCAAAAATTTTCTTCGATATAATTTGTTGTAAACATCCATTAAAATGAGAGAAAATGAAATTTGTTTTAAAATTTTTAAATCATACATTTATTAAATGAAAGGAACATTCATAGCCAGTGTTCCAAAAAAAATTGTTTAATATTTTTGTTGCTGTCCGGTCCCCTAAAAATCATCCTTCGGTGGGTATGCAGGCACAATCCACATGAAGAACAACAAAAACTTAAAAGCGATCGGCGTTTTAAGGGGAGGTTCTTTTGAATTTTTTTGAAAAAATCGTTTTTGTTTTTTTTTAATAAAATGAAAGTTACATATGTATGTGTAGAATATACGTGCCAAGGGATATTTCGATTCTTGAGCTAGAGCGTGTCAAACATACCCATGTCACACGCGCTGTGGCAGTTTCTAAAAACTGATTTAACAGATTTAATTAAATCTCATAATAACCCAAATTAAGGGGAGGGTAAGGTATTAATTTTTTTTTTGTCATTTTTTTTTATTTTTTTAAATTTGAACAATGTTGTGTCAAAATTTCAAGTCAATTAAAGCAAAATTGACGAAGTTATTAGTTATTGACGAAGTTGCTTATTGTTTAGGTGAGGGGCCGTTGTGCCGCTCAGCTGAAGAGCGCATCCGCGCTGAAGAGCGCACCCGCGCTAAAGAGCGCACCCGCGCTGAAGAGCGCATCCACACTCGCCCCTCTGTGCCCTCTCTCTCGCTCGTTGGTTGTCGTCGATCGTCTTTTTGTACTAGTTTTAAGTTAGTTATCGCATGTAAGCAGCACAATAAAGCTGACCGCGTTAAATTCACCGAAAGACGCCCCCGACTTTTTACTTCATAATTTCAACTTTTCTGGAATCTTTGGCGGCAGCAGCGCCCCCCTAAAAAACATTGGTCCTTCGAGCCGGATAATTTCTGGATTTTCTTCTGCCAGCAGTTCTCGGCATTGTTCCGCCAAAAGATAAGTACATTTTTTCGTCTCCATCTCTCCGCCGGTCTTCAGCAGTGATCCGAACATTAAATTTCGTTCACACTGCTGCAAGATTGTTTTCCCTCCGTGTCAACTCCAAGTCCGAGTTTGCCGACACAACAGCAGGTTGAAATTTTCTAATAATCTACACATAATAATCATAAAATTCTGCAAATTTTTCCATCCGTCTCCGTTTTGTGTGCTGCCCATATTCCTCGCCGTTTTCGGCCTCTCCGTTATCCACTCGCTTGCCAACGGTCGAGGCATATGTGCATCCACATACATACATACATACGCACATACATATTTTTTTGGTGCAATTAATCCGCGAAAAATTCGCAAGTGAACAGTGAAATTGTGTGGTGACAAAAAGAAGGCATAATTAATATTGGCCACCGGTGTGAATTAGTTCCGGAATTTCCAAATTCACCGAACAGTCCGCCGCTGTCGTAATATTTGTTTTTTATCTTCCTCAATCAGTGTCATTTTTTACACCACATAACTTTTCTGTTCCCCCAACTATACAGTCCACTTATCAAGGCTCCACTGTGCCAATATATGCCCACATGCCCTTACATATATCCGTACCTGCATGCATGTCCATATATTTCCATATATTTTCTGCCTCCAATTTCAGGAAAATATATAACCGATAAAATTTAACCATACAGTCCACTTCTCGACGTTCCACTGTACCATCGTATGCCCACATGCCCTTGCCCTACTTGCATGTATGCCCATATATTTCTCAATATTTTCTGCCTCCAGTTCCAGGAAATATATAACCAAACAAATTAAAAAAAAAATCAATTAATTATAAATTTATTTATTTATATTTATAACTACAAAATTTATTTAATTCGTATTTTTCCGTCCGAGCAAAGGGCCAGGGTTTTTTAATTCACCTTTTCGGCCACTCAATAACAAAGGTCGAAAATTTAATTATCGAAAAAAAATTATAATTAATTAATTTAATTATCCTCCTTCTGTCCGAATAGAGCCGCGGTTTTAATTCCATCTTCCCGGCTTCGTGTTAATGAAATTCAATTACTTAAAGATTTATGTTTCAATTCCACCGTTCCAGCTTGGTAATAATTAACCTCAATTGATTAAAAATAAAGATTTTCAACTCCACCCTTCTGGCTCCATCATAATTAAATCCGAACCAGTTAGCCAAAAACTAATTATTAATTTTTTATAATTGTGTGTTTGAATTGTGTGTTAAATTCAAGCCAAGTTAAGTCCACCTTCCGGCTCCGCAAATTAAAAATACTTAAGAATTTAATATCTCCGTATATATTAAATTCAGTACGAACCACACAAGTTGAAATATACATACATATATAGACCGTCATCATTTTTTTCCGAACAAGCACGAATTTTCCGGTACTTTTTCCATTTTCCGTGCCTCCAACGCTGCTTCTACTTCGCATCAGTCAACATCCGCCTGCAATCCGAGCAAACCACGTCTCCTTGTGGGTTTTCTGGAGTCCTGAAGTTTTTCTTTCCACATTCGAATTGTGCCGCACAGGACCTTCCTTTTCACATCGGCGCCACTAGTTCGCACTTGCTCCTTGTAATTGCCTTTGATCCGCGATCTCACCGTTCTCATCACATTAGTGCGAGCGGCCACCACTTCGTACCTGGGGCACCTTCGTACCAGGGGCACCTGTTGCGCGAGTCAGTTGACAAGCGCTGACCAGCGAATTGGACTCTGAGAATGCCCACGGGAGCCGACAAAAAGCCGCGTTCGATCCCAGCCATCCGTTTGGACAGATCTCAATCCGCATCTCCGCGGACGCCTCTTTTGAAGCCTAAGGCTACCAGTGCAAGTCCAAGGGCAAGGAGTGACGAATCCGTCAATACAACCCCCGGTCCTTCACAGAGGCAGACTCACTCCGTTGCAAAAATGGCTCCAAGTGCGGTCGAAGTGGCGTTGAAAAAGTTCATCGCCACAACAGATCGAATTATCCAATTTGAGGCCAACATAAGTACTCCGGGCGCCCCAGAAACGGAAATAGGCTCCCAATACATGTGCGAAGTTCATCGGGACCAAATTCGGGCACTATGGGAGAAGGTGGAGAAGAGCTATGAGAGCTGCTCCGATTTGCTAGCCGTGTCCGACGACAATGCGGCCGCCTCGACAGTGCTGGAAGCGAAGTACAGCTACTGTTACTCCGTCTATTCGAGATGTATTGCCCAGCTTCGGGAGAAAATTGCTTCCCAATCCACTCAGGCTCCCGTCAATGTCCACACGCCCGCGCCTACAGGCTGCAGGTTACCTCCGGTGGATACCGAGGTCTTCGCGGGTGATTATCTTCGGTGGCCCACCTTCCGAGACTTGTTTACGGCCATTTACATTCAAAACTCGCGGCTCACCCCGGTAGAGCGGTTGTTCCACTTGTTGTCCAAAACAAGTGGTGACGCCCACGCTATTGTTTCCAAGGCTCCCCTTACCCATGAGGGGTTTGCCGTCGCTTGGCAAAGCCTCACAGACCGCTTTGAGAACCGGCGGCTACTGGTCAATAGCCAGTTGAAAATCCTTTTCAACCTCCAGGCTATTTCTCAAGAGTCCGGGGTCGCGCTGAAGGAGCTCCAAGCCACCATTCAGAGTTGTCTGACAGCCCTAGCAATGTCCGCCATCAATGTTGAGGCCTGGGACTGCCTTCTGGTGTTTATGATTTCGTCAAAGCTCCCCAAAGTCACACTTTCCATGTGGGAGCAATCCGTTCATAACAAGGCCGAAATTCCAACATGGAAGTAATTAGACAATTTCCTGACAGAGCGCCATCGCACTCTGGAAGCAATCGATGACGTCAGGCCTAGTAGCTCCGGGCAACTTCCGCCAAGGTCGGGAATTCCTATTGCCCCCGCTCGGAGGCTCAATTCACACGAGACTCGAGTGGTTCCGGGCCAAAAGGGCTGCGATCTCTGTTCGAGGGAGGACCACCCCATTCGCTTATGTTCGCGGTTTCTAAATATGGATGTAAATGGGCGCTTTGGCTACATTACAAGGAAGCAGTTATGTCTAAACTGTTTTGGCCGAGGGCACCAGCAGCGAGACTGCACGAGCGCCCGTACCTGTTTCACCTGCCACAGCCGACACCACACCCTCCTGCACCGCGGCCATCCGTTTGCCACCGCTCCAAGTCCTCCTATGCCGCCTACCGCTCCAAGTCCGCCTACGCCAGTAAACGGCTCAGAGGATCAGTCGAATGTGCAGGTGTGTTTCGCTTCCGGGTCGGGAGCAGTCATACTAGGCACGGCCCTGATCAACGTGTGCCATTTGGAAGCTCTTGACGCCTGCTTTCCATAGGCCCCCCATGTGGAGAGCTCCCGGAGAAATGAAATGCCAGAGAAGCTGCTGGTGACTATAGGCACCGGTAACAGCCCCTTTTAGGCTCTGGAGCCCCTTTTAGGCCCCCACCGTCCAGGCACGAGCACTAATAGACTCAGGGTCCGAAGCGACCTTCATAACGGAACGACTGTTCAACCTCGTCAAGCCTCCCTTCAAGACGATTCAAGCCCAAGTTTCCGGCCTTAATCAAACCATTTCCGCGCAGTCTACTAAATTGTGCCATCTCTCCATTCGGTCGCCGTCAAGACCCGGACTACAATTAGAGACTGCGGCTTACGTTCTTCCGCAGTTGGCAGGAAATCTGCCATCATATCCGATTTCGCGAGATCGTCTCAAGGGGCTGCCCAATATTACCCTGTCGGACCCCAACTTCTTTGAGAGCTCCCAAGTCGATGTGTTAATAGGAGCTGACATTCTTCCGTCCATTCTCCTCGGTAATTCCAAGTCTAACATCTGCGGGTCGCTTCTCGGTCAGGAGACCATTTTCGGATGGGTGCTAACCGGCCCATTATCTCCAGTCAACCCCCGCAGCGTGGCTGTTTTTTCCGCACGAGTTGCCCGCAGCCTCGGTGACTCACTGGATCAGGGAGAGGTGCCCACACGGATCAGTTCGGAATCGGATTCCAAGATCATATCCAGAACAATGTCGCCACGCCCACGCAACGCCCAGTCACTGGAGAGCAGATGTACTCGAGGTACACAATCCTACCAATGCCGAGTCTGCAATGGGATCCATCCATTGAAGAAGTGTCGGCGCTTCCTACGCCTTAGTGCCGAGGAGCGGCTCCGAGCGGCTCTCGCGAACCGCTATTGCTCGAGCTGCCTGGCCCACGAGCACTCCGACGGATCCTGTCGGCGTGGAGACGGCTGTAAGACGTGTGGTCAGGATCACCACACGCTGCTGCACCCCGTGACCAAGGAGCACCGGTCACCGCCCGCGGGAGACAGTACACGGAGTGTCTCGCTCTCTCGTCGGCCGTCATCAGCCAACTCCCGGCGCGGTTCGGGTGTTTCTCGCCCTGCGTTCGCCATTTTCCGGCATTCCCAAACCGATCCACGGCCGCCGACTTCCCGGCACTCTTCAATAACTCCTCGGCATTCTTTCGCCACTGGCCGGCAGCCGTCAAGTGCTCCCCTGCTTTCGTCCGCCACTCATCGGGTGCCGTCCACCGCTCTTCCGCTCGCGTCATCCGCGCCTAGGCAACTTTCCGCCTCTCCCCGAGGGCCACCGCAGGACGCGGTCGCTGCGCCCACCCTAGCGTCGATGCTGAACCGGAACAGCGTCAACATCGGGACCCGGATTTTCGACACGGGGGCCTTCATCGACCCGTGTACGCCCTCTAGCTGCAGTGACGCATAGCTAGCGACGAGGGATTTGTTGCAACCCGAGCGATTGCAAGGGGGGAGAATGTTGAGGTGAGGGGCCGTTGTGCCGCTCAGCTGAAGAGCGCATCCGCGCTGAAGAGCGCACCCGCGCTAAAGAGCGCACCCGCGCTGAAGAGCGCATCCACACTCGCCCCTCTGTGCCCTCTCTCTCGCTCGTTGGTTGTCGTCGATCGTCTTTTTGTACTAGTTTTAAGTTAGTTATCGCATGTAAGCAGCACAATAAAGCTGACCGCGTTAAATTCACCGAAAGACGCCCCCGACTTTTTACTTCATAATTTCAACTTTTCTGGAATCTTTGGCGGCAGCAGCGCCCCCCTAAAAAACATTTTACACTGGATTTTTTTGTGTATAAATAAAACCTTCACAGCGTTACCTGGGGCGAACTATTATCTAACGAATGAACTTTCATTTTTTGATTACAAATGATCCAGCACCGAGTTATGAGGGGCACCGCAATTCAATTTTGGTTAAATGAATATTCAACCGTTGGTTAAATAAATAAATTTTAACTGTGTCGTCAGGAAAAAAATCACAAAAACATGGCTTTTTTCGCATGATTTGACCTTACTCTTCCCTTAATAACAAGTGCCTGAATAATTGTAAACAAAAAAGGTAAACAAGTACATCAGCTATTTTCGTGCCTTCACCCTCCCCTAAAAATCATTCCATCGTTATAGTAGGCATGCACAAGCCTCTTGCAAAACAACAAAAACTTAAAAGCAATCGGCGTTTTAAGTGACTCCGACTGAAATGTACTCTGACACTTTATCAGTATATTGATTTTTAATTATTCGTAATAATATATACATAAACAGAAAACATTTTACTACTAACACTTAATCTTATTCCTAAATAAATTCAAAATCTATGCTGAAATAATAAAAAATATAATACAAAAAATAATATAATTTCTTTCGTCATTTCATTAAATAACGAATACGCGAATCTTGTTAGGGTAGCAAGCCTGAAAAGTAAGAAAAATCTAAATTTTGTGCGCTGGCTTCGAAACGAAGTCGCACACACACATACTCCCGTGTATGTGAATGTGTGACACGCATACATACAAAGATCAACCGAAGCGCAGGCCAACCTTCTTCATCGCGCTCCGTTCAGAGACTGAGAAACAGAAAGCATTTAATGAGAGTACCCTATCTCAGTTTATTGATTTTTATTGATTCGTAAAAATATATACATATATGCAAAACATTTTACTGCCAACACTTAATCTTATTCCTAAATAAATTTAAAATGTATGCTGAAACAATAAAAAAATATAATATAAATTTCACCAAATAACGAATACCCGAATTTTGTTAGGGTAGCAAGCCTGAAAAGTAAGAAAAATCTAAATTTCGTGCGCTGCCTTCGAAACGAAGTCACACGCACACATACACCCGTGTATGTGAATGTGTGACACGCATACATACAAAGATCAACCGAAGCGCAGGCCAACCTTCTTCATCGCGCTCCGTTCAGAGACTGAGAAACAGAAAGAATTTAATGAGAGTATGAGCGTAAGATGAACGAACGATGAGCGTAAGAAATCCTCTCTGGGGCCTGCTGGGGCCTGTCGCAAGAAATTTTTGCGTCCATTTTCGTTGTATGAAATGGGTTGTCTATATGCTGTATGGTTAGTGGTACTGGACAGGTCTGCGTCGGGAAGAGGTGTTCTACAATGGCTTTCATTGTGGCGGCTTCTTTTGAAGCGATCAGCTTTGCCTGCTACGCGTTATTTACTACGTTCCGGTAGGCCGATCTACACGGATCTTCCTCGGCAGCGTCGCAAATCTCAATGAAGCACCTCGTTTTTGCCACCTTTATCAACTTCTTTTGAATCTCGCCCACTTTGGCCCGGATGAAACCTTCGCCGCTTAGTGAGCTTTCGGATTGTCTGGCTGGAGCCCAGATAAGTGATGCCTTGACGGAGTCCAGAATATAATTTTTTCGTACACGCCAAGTGTGCCGGGTTCACTGCATCAGTTTCGGATGCCATTTCCCGTAGGTCTGGGATACATTATTGTTGTGAAAATTGTCGTGCTGTGCAAGGCGAAATGAGGTCGATCATGAGATCATGAGACTAAAAATGGATTTAAAGAGCTGATCACTGGTTTTCGTAAGTTCGTTAGTGGCCTTCAGCTGCTAAATGAGTACCCCTAAGCGTAAGAAGTCCGCTGTTTCTGATCCACCTCAGCCTGCTCAGCCGACATTAATGCAGCCGCTTATATCTCTGGCCACCCCAAGGGCTGAGTTGGGCTGAGCGAGCAGATGACTCTTCCATTATATCACTGGACTTTATACTTATGACGTATAAAGGAAATGATATTTATATTATAAATATAAATAAATTTGAGAAGATGAGACAAATAGCTGGTGCAGACCCTGGAGATATAAGATCCCAAATCCGCGCCCGCCATTCAGATCAATCCGCCTACCTTGCAGGTATACCTTATCAAACAGCAATCACCAGCTCTATGATGACAATCAGCAGTAACTCTACTACTAGTGTTATCTGCACAATTACAAACACCAAAACAATCTTGGGCAATACCTCTACTTACACCGTGGCTGCGACTGCGGCCAGCAGCATATGCTCAACTACGTCTTCGCTGACAAATGTATCAACTCTGTTAGCGAATAAACCAAGTAAATGTCTGCTCCAAGCTCCTGGACGAAAAGTCAGCCGAAAACGAAAAGACGTGGTTCAGCCCTCTTTACCTGTTTGCACTCCGCCCCCGATCCGCAAAACTAAGTTGCAGACCACAACGGCGATCAACAAGCCGGCCGATTCTTCCTCTGCAAACGCATTGGGTAACAATCCATTCACAATTCTGGCTGCTGAAGCAGAACAAATGGAACAGGACCTGGAGGATGTTGACTCTATCAGTGGGGATACAATTCCATCTTGTGGTGACCATCAATCCGCAAAATCCAACAAGATACCTGCTATTTGCGTACCGAACGTAAGCGATCCGGTCTTATTGGAAAATTCTCTTGATCATAGCATTGGCTCCACTAACTACAACATTCGCACTTCCAAATTTGGTGTTTCTAGAATATATGCAGCAAACTCTGACGGTTTTAGGGTAGCTGTAAAAACACAGACATCGCTTAACTGCCAATTTTGGCACCATCAGCTAAAACAAGACAAGGCCTTCAGAGTAGTTGTCAAAGGAATCCATTCAAATGTTCCGAAATAACAGATTAAACAGGGATTTACTGACAATGGCTTTGAGGTCCTTAACATATACTGCCCCAAAAAGACAGATTGGAAGAACATAGAGGTTAACAAAATTATAAATTATAAATTATTATTGTGCGTAAACTGTGGTGGTAACCACGCCACAACAGATTCAAGCTGCCCAGTCAGAATAGAAAAAAATAAAAAACAAAAGCTAAGACCTAGATTCCCGACAAACAATCATCCAGCACGCGCTTCGCGTGAATTCATATCAGCTGAAGCCTTAAGAACGAATATATCGTATGCTGATATAGCTCGACCCAAAGAGAGTCCAGCAAGGACTGGCTCAACTCTGCAGACTGACGCAAGCTCTCCTTCTGACCCTAGGCTCAGCCATAAATTCACAGCGATAGATATTGCCATCCGCGACATCAATTCCAAACTGGACACTCTGTTTAAGCTGATGCAGGAAAATGCAGAGTCCAACAAGGCTTTCAGAGAGCTAGTCCAGGCTCTTATTGCGCGATTGCCGAAATGATTCAACCATCACTAAATATCGGATTGTGGAACGCTCGTGGACTAGTCAGAGTATCTGAAGGGCTTCGATTATTCCTCAGCGCTCATAACATAGACATAATGCTTGCCACAGAAACACACATGCGCGCTGGTCAGCACATCTACTTGCCAGGCTATCTCATATACCATGCTTACCACCCCAGTGGCAACAGCAGAGGTGGCTCTGCAGTTATTATAAAGGATATTATAAAGGATTCCCTAAGTCACATCCCCCTGCCCTCCGTTTCTAGCAACGACAGACAGATAGCGAGCGTCCAATTGCAGACTTCGGAAGGGAATGTCAGATTAGTGGCAATATATCTACCTCCATCAGAAACATGGGTTCAATCAGAATTCAAATCCTTGGTGGCCGGATTTGGAAGTAAGTTCATTGCCGGCGGTGATTATAACGCCAAACATGCATGGTGGGGAAACTCACGAGCCTGTAGAAGGGGTAAGCTGTTGCAAGAAGTCATTGCGAACGGGCATTACCAAGTTCTTTCCACGGGTGAACCCACTTTTTACTCAAATAACTCCCTACCAACACCGACAGTGCTTGATTTTTTCATTATCAATGGATACGCTATAGACAGGCTACAAGTAAGAACAATCCATGAACTATCCTCGGATCACACTCCTATAATGGCCATACTGCACGCAACACCTGAGAGAAAACCACAGCGCTCGCGACTCCTTGCCAGAGGTGCTAATTTAAACGCTTTCAAAGTCCACCTAGAACAGCGAAAAGTAAGAAGAGAATTTTCAAGAACGGTATATAATCGGCTGGCTAACTGTCTAAGTAAGGCGCTCGCCAGAAGGAAACAAGCATCAATAGACAGATTTTTGGAAAATCTAGACACAGATGCTAGTTCTAACTACTCGCTGTGGCGTATCACAAAACGGTATAAGGCTCAGCCCACCCCAAAATCAGCCATAAGAAATCCCTCAGGATGCTGGTGCCGTAGGAGCCTAGAGAAAGCTGAAGTGTTTGCTAACAACCTTGATCAACGCTTCAAGCCTTACGAATACTCGCCTAAAAGTATACGTCGACAAGTTGAAGAGTTCCTAGAATCTCCATTCCAAATGAGACCCTGTCTCACTGACAGAAGTGACCTTGTAGGTAAACTCTCGCCAAAGAAAACTCCTGGTGAAGACCTTTTGGACAACAGGACGATCCGACTTTTACCGGATCAAGCCTTGCAATTCCTGGTGACGTTGTTCAACAGCATACTAACTGTTGGATACTTTCCGAAAGTTTGGAAATCGGCAAACATACATATGATCCCAAAACCAGGAAAATCGCCAACTGACGTGGACTCATACAGGTCCATTAGTCTTTTACCGTCCCTGGGAAAAATCTTGGAAAGGCTGATTCTGAACAGGCTACTGACTCTTGAGAATATCACCAGTGCGGAATATCCCGGAATTCCAGTTCGGCTTTCGTCTTCAACATGGAACTCCTGAGCAATTGCACAGAGTTGTTAACTTTGCCTTAGAAGCCTTTGAGAAGAAGGAGTATGCAGTAGCTGCCTTCCTTGACATTCAGCAGGCTTTTGACAGAGTATGGCACCCTGGGCACCTGTATAAAGCCAAAAGTCTTCTTACGCCACAGCTGTTTTAGCTCGTGAAAAGCTTCCTGGAAGAACGCACATTCCACGTATCGATTCCACCGATCTCTCCTGGTGTTCCCCAAGGTAGCGTCCTCGGCCCTACTCTATACTCTATCTATGCTTCAGATATGCCTACAAAAACTCCAATCACTGAAGTGAGTAAGCAAGACGTGCTAATTGCGACCTACGCTGATGACACGGCTGTCCTGACCAAAAGCAGTAGTATCTTGGCAGCCACTTTTGCATTGCAGGAGTATCTGGACGCATTTCACCAATGGGCCACGAACTGGAACATTCGGGTAAACGCAGACAAATGTGCCAATGTAATGTTTACCAATTGCCGAAGTACCTGCCCAGGAGTCAATCTCAACGATAGTCCAATCAGAGCCCTTCCTGCATACAAGTACCTCGGTGTCACCTTGGACAAAAAACTCACTTTTGGCAGGCACATTACCTGTATCCAAAACTCATTCAGGACTAAAGTGGCTGTGATGTCATGGCTCCTCACACCACTAAATAAGCTCGCACTTGGATGTAAGGTGCAGATTTACAACTCTATACTAGCGCCTATACTTATATACTCGCTGCAAAAACCAACCTGAACAAAATCCGGGTTTTGCAAGCGAAAACTCTTCGAAGGATCTCTGGAGCTCCGTGGTTTATGCGAACCAGAGACATCGAACGAGATCTCAACGTGCCTAAAATCGGAGATAAGCTGCAGGAACTTGCTCGGAAATACATGGAACGACTAAGTGAGCACCCCAACAGCCTAGCTAAAAAACTTGGTACCGCTGTTAAAATAAAAATAAAAAAATAAAGTTAAAATAAAAAAAAAAAATTTAATCACTTCTTGCCCTAAGTAACCCTTAGACTAAGTATTGTTAAAAATTTGTAAAAGGCGATTAGATTAAGCTGTCAATTTGGTATCAGTGCGCTATTCTTAAGAATGAAATTTCAACATTCAAAACGTTAAAAAAAACCCCCCAAGGGCTAGAACTGAGAAAAATTCGTCCGAATTTCTCAGGGATAAAGAGCAATTGTCTGATATGTCCGCCATGGCATCCCTTCAAGTGATGCCACAGGTCCTAGAGAACGAAACCCCCATTAGAGTCACCCAAAAGAGTATTCCACAGTCCGGACCACCGGCACCGACTGATGCTGCAGTTCTCGTACCTGCGACACCAAAAGCCTTACAGGTGATCCCTCCATCGAAACTTATATTTGTTTCTCGGCTTGCCCCTAATACTTCTGATATTGATATCTTGGCTTATATCACAGCCAAAACTAAAGCCGATATAAAGGTGGAGGACATACAAAAATTCAAATATACATATTTAAGGCGCACGTCATCTTTCAAGATTCGGGTGCCCCCGCTGATGTTCAAGGCGATTTGTTCACCCAGTTTTTGCCTAGTACTGCCATCAGCCTAGTACTTGTGACGAACACGGTGAAGTGGATACCGATTGGTAGCATAATCAGATTGGATGGTTCTTCTGCTCGGCCCGCCCTTCCTGTAAAGACTTTCTAATTTATTGCTGCCTGTACCCATTTAAAGAGAAATCGTTTAGCTCAGGTGCCCATTAAATAAAATCTAATTTACTTCATTTTAACTGTTCTTCAATTCACAATCCATTATTTAATTACTCTGATTTTCATCTTTCTCCTTACAATCTACTTAGCCTAAATCTTTACTCCTACTGGTTTTCTTTAATCCTAATCAATTGAAATTAATTTGTCTTAACCACTAGATTTTTAATAAAGTTTAAATACGAAAACTAAAAGTTAAAGGGAGTAGATTAAGAAAGAATTTTGGAATCTTACATCGAGTTAGTTTAATAGTTTTTATAGATTAATTTTTCATACGCTTTCTTTTATAATAACATAGTTAGGCAATCATGGTTATATGGGTACTCACAAACCAATCCCTCGACGTCTGCAGGCTTGTAGACTGGAGCGCTGTGTGGCTTGATGAAGGGTGATAAATTGAAAGTAAAATTATGGGGTCTTGCTAATCATGATGCCAAAAACCGAATTATGCTCTATAGAAAAAAGGTATGAGTACAGGTCTAATACAAGAAAATTAATTAAGAAAAAAAAAAAAATAAGTATTCCGTTTAACTTAATGCTCCACGCTAATTCTGGCGACGTTTTGGTACGCTCTTTCCATTGTTTTGGCTGATATTGATTTTTAAATGTTGTCAGTATAGACGAGAGTGGGAGTCGGGCTTGCACATGGCCAATGCTAGCTTATGTCGACATGAGGTTCGGCACGAGGTAGTGAGGTTATGTATCAGGTATGAGGTTCCGCAAGGTTTTGGCTCTTCTCCTGATCCTATGCTGCCCACATCACGCACACGTCCCGGAAGCTGCAAGACTCCTCGTTGTTCGAGGCTCGAGCCTGGTCCGGTTCTGTGCACGTTTAGGGGCTGATCGAGGGGTGTTCGCACTTGACCACTTGGCGTGGTTGTGCTTAGCTTGCGACTTCTGGATTGCCTAGGGGACTTTTCGGTCGCCGGTGGCTTTCTCTGGCACTACCCGTCCGAGTTCTGTTAAAAGGCTTTTGTTAGTCACCTGGCGCTTGGATATTTTCCCTGCTCACCTGTAGGTTTTCCCACCCACGCCTAGTTGCCGAAATCTGCGCACAACACGGCCAATTCTGTGTTGCGCTCTTTTAATCAAGACGCGCTTGAGGTGCACTCTTTTAATTCGCGTCTTTTCTCTTCAAGAGTTTAAATGCAAAAGAACATTTGTATCCGGCGCATCTTAAAATGGCAGTGAACGAGGTTGCCGTACTTCAGTTGTGACGCGATCGAGGTGCCAGAAAGTTTGCGCTTAACAGCCCAAATTTTGGTTAACAGCGCAGCTGTTATCGACTTAATATTTATCTCACTAAAGTTTATTTTCATAATTTTCTTTTGTATTTTAAGTCGTACCCTCGCACCACAGGTTTTATCGACGTGATATTACCGGAGATGAAAGCTGAAAAAGAGTACATCACCAGAGATCCTTGGCATGGAAGGTTCCTAGCTCTTTTCCGTTTTTGTCTTCGAGTAAATATAACGACTGTCCTCGCTTCTCTTTTATTTTAGCTTTTATCTCTACAGGTGCTTATTTGGCATTAATATGCGAAGCCTGGTTACTTAAGACAAATTTTTTTATAACTTCCTGCTCTACCTCAAAGGTTCGATGTCGGGAACGTAAATCATATTCATCTCTGTTTTTCTGGTATGCTTTTGCCATTCGCTTGGCGATATCTGCTCGGATTCTCGGGAATTCACCAGATCTAGCGATCTTTGCTGATCCTTCGGACAACATATGGATATTTCGTAGTAACTTATAATCTTTGCCATGCGTGAGCATGTGCTGGCCAAAGACTACATAGTATGGTGATTCTCCAATGGATTGGTGGAATGGTATATTCCTCAATGCTGAGTTAATACTTCCTATATAACTATCCCACAATGTTTGATCTGATTGAATATAGCTTCTGAGAGCAGCATTTATTGAACGATTTACACGCTCCGCCGCATTTGACTGCGGGGAGTACGCGCCTGTGAAAATATGTTGAATTCCGTGCTTAGCAGTAAAGGCTGCGAAGTCGTGGCTTTTAAATTGAGTGCCATTATCGCTCACCAAAACTTCCGGAGATCCGAAACACACAAAGATATCATCCTTTAGATAGTCAATCACCACCTTTGAAGTGAACTTCTTAACAGGCTTGAGCCATGTGAATTTAGAAAAATGGTCTAAGAGAATTAATATCCCTATATTTCCGATCCGGGTTCTGGGGAATGGACCAATAAAGTCTACATAGATCCGTTGAAACGGTCTTTCACTAGTGGCTTGGCTACCCATGGGCGGTCGAAGACGTTGCGTCCGATGTTTGCAGGTTTTGCAAATATCACAACGAGCTACATAATTTCTAACATCGGTTACCATGTTCGGCCAATAAAAGTTTCTCTGAATTCGCTCAAGACTACTCAATTTGGCTACTCCACCATGCACCGATGATGGTTGGTCATGTGCAGACTGAATTACGCCTGCTCTCAATTCACTTGGGACCCAGAGCTTATAGTCGCCCTCGTCAACTTGTATATTTCCGCTGGCAAAGCCTGCTCTATAATATATATATTTATCCACGACTCGAAATCCCGGTACATCTCAATTTTGTACTCGGTCTCTTAACTGACGGTATTCGTCCGATTGGAATGAGTCTGATTGCAAATCGATCTCTGGCAGGATGTCTACATCTATACCTGCGATTTCTGTCGAATCCTTGAACGACCGTGATAGGGCGTCAGGTACAACATTTTGAACCCCCTTGCGATGCTCGATTGTAAAAACAAAGCCTTGTAACTTAAAAGCCCAACGGACTAGTCTCCCGCTGAGATCTGTTTGTTTCATCAACCATCGCAAAGTTGAGTGATCGGTTATACATACCTTCCTTCTACATACATACGAAACTTTTGGATTGCGAACACGCCGGCAAGACATTCTAACTCTGTAACTGTATAGTTACGTTGAGCTCCATTTAATTTTTGGGACATAAATGCGATAGGACGCTCGTTGCCTAATTCGTCGCACTGTGCCAAAACTCCGCCGACTCCGCACTTCGACTCATCGCTTTGTCTTATAAACGGCTTATCATAGTCTGGATGGACTAGGAGCGGAGCGGAACAAAGCTTATGCTTGATTTCGTCGAACGCCGTTTGTGCGTCCTCGTTCCAAGTGAAAGTCTTTCCTCGAAGTAGGTCTGTAAGTGGGACTGTTATTGTTGAATAGTGAGATATAAATCGACGGTACCATCCATGCCAAGGAAGCGTCTTAGTTGCGTTTGGCTTTTGGGGACAGGAAAATCAGATACCGCACTTCATTCACCCTACCTCCTAAGGTAACGGAAATTCCGAATTTTTGCCAAAAGTCCATCCCACAAATAACTTTTTCTTCAGATACCGCACTGATCTTTTTCGGGTTCACTTGTAGAGTTCCTTCGCCTACAACATTACCTAAGTATTCGACTTTCCAAAGACCAAATTGGCTCTTTTTGATATTAATCGTTAGGCCAGCATGCCGTAAACGAGAAGCAACTTCTGTTAGGTGTTTTAAATGATCGTCAAAGCTTGATGACATAACCAGAAGGTCGTCCGAATAGACAAATACGTGAGATTTCAGTTGGTAGAGTATGACCTGATCCATAAGACGACACATCGTCTGAGGGGCGTTGCACAGTCCAAATGGCATACGCCTAAATTGGTATAATGGCCTATTCGGAACTGTGAATGCGGGTTTTGGTCGATACTAAAAGTCTAAATTGATTTGCCAAAAGGCATCTTTCAAGTCAATTTTTGAAATGCAGTGAACTGGAGGAAGAGGGCTCAAAAGTCCATCTAGGTTTGGGATTGGGTATGAGTCTTTTATCGTAACATCGTTTACCTTTCTCGAATCTAAGCAAAACCTAACTTTATCTGGCTTGACTATTAAAACAACAGGAGATGACCACGATGATGTTAAGGCTTCTTCAATAACTCCTAGTTTTATCATCCTGTCAATCTCCGTACATAGAAGTTTTTCACGCGCGGGTAAGGTTAATGCCTCTGTTTAATCGGCTTGGCATTGCCGGTATCAATCGAATGTTCGATTAAGTTTGTCTTGCCAAGACCATCTCTGTCGGATGACGGGAAGAAATCTATTACACTTTTTTGTCTGGATTTCTGGATTTCTGATAAATTGAGCTTTGTGGATTCTTCTTCAAAGTTCAATTCATTCACCCTACCTCCTAAGCTAACGGAAATTCCGAATTTTTCCCAAAAGTGCATCCCCCAAATAACTTCTTGTGTAACTACTACTAAAAATTCCATTTCTTTTTCGATGTTATTATATTTAATCGGAATGGTTATAGTGCCAAAAGTGGACTGTTTCATTCCGTCTGCAGTTCGTACGTTGCCGTGGGCCCTAGAGTTATCCTAGAGCTATCTATTAAAGCTAAATACGATTCATCAAGTACAACTAGATTTGCAAAAGGGCGTATGTCATTGCTTACTTTACTTATCGCTTATATTAAACAACTATTGTATTGATGCTTTGATTTCCAAAAGTCCCGCAGTCTTGTTGCTGAGCGAATTCTAGTTTTTCTATCGGTATCGTTTGTAAAGATTCTTCGCCTCGTTTCGTTATATTCTTTTAGTCGAACATGATAAGGCTTAAAAGACATGGTGTTAGAATGGTCAGGTGACTGTACTGATCTTTTGCGAATTGATATATGTTCGGTCGTTTTATTCTTGTCTTCGTCCGAGTCTGCGTTCGGACATCCGTTCTCGGACTGGCACGGTTGTCCGCTTGGAAGTTTCCCGATTTTTGTGAACATTTTGGACATGAAGGTTTATACACATTTACTGCGCCACAACCATAGCAAAATACTCGGTGTGGTTGGGGACAATCTTTATATCTATGACCTATAGTCTTTCTCATTTCGAATCGCCGAAATCTGTGGTTCGTTTCATTGACATGGTAAAAATGAACCGAGTACATTTTTTCTACAAAAATGTCTTTTAATGAACCAGAAAACTGTAGTTTCCAGTGAACCAATAAGCTTGAAATTTGGTCTGGCCGGATGATGTGGTCCTCTCTACGATTATCTAGTGAACGATTACCTGAGATATTATGGTTAACGGACACGTGATGATCAAAAGACTGATTTATTAGGGGGGTTTGCTGGAGGCAGCTCCGCATCCCATTCAAGTGATTGTCTTTGGGAGGAAGGTATATTAAGGTTTTGCATAGCCAGACTAATTTGTTCTGATAATGTTGAAGAGAGTTGGGCTTGGTAAGATTCTAACGCATTTGCTATGAGCTCCTGAATTCTCCTTTCTGAAACGCTATTAGTTCTTTGCGAACCTTCTACACGTGGTGAGCGCTGAGCTTGCGAACTTGTGCTTGGACGACTACTGGATCCAGTAGTTGTTGATCTTGTGGTAGGCCTAGTATTGAGGCGATTTCTTGGGATGGCACCTGTTCGCGAGTTTGAAGTAGATCCAGTTTGGACCCTTGGAATTTCTAAATTAGCGTCCTGTGTTTCTCTTGCGTTATTAGTTAGCTGCGAGGCTAGACATAGCTGACGTCAATTGGGACATGTTTCATTTTGCTGTAACCACGTAGTTACACACGTGCAATGAAAACGGTGTTTACAGGGTGTTTCAACAAATTCTGTATCCGCGTTGGATTCATTGCATACGGAGCATTGCACCAACTCAACGGGCAATCTCGAAGTATTTTCAGGACTGCGCCTGACTGACGTTATTTCGTTTTCAATATTTTACCACAACAAAGGATATTTATATGCAGTTATTAATGCTCCTAACTACTACAAATTGGCACTACTAACAAAATTCGGAAGCCTGAATTTTTAATCGATAATCTGGGGTTATCCATTGCTATAACGATTTCCTTTTTAATATTACAATAGCTTTGTCTGCATCTTCAAATTTAAACTGAATCTAAAATAACCTGATGTGTTCATTGCGCTAAATGAAAGAGTATCCTGCTGAATTGTTCCAGCACGAATCAGTCTCGATTTCGTTTAGGCAACTTAACTTATTAAGTGAATTATGACAATAGTTGAGGTTATAATATTCTGGAATGAGGTACTGTTGAATTTTCCAACAACTACAATTCTCTAACTTCTGGAGATATTAATGAGCTTTATTAGGGTTTCAAGTGTTTAAGAAAGAGTTACTGCTGAATTTTCCAACCAATACAATCTCAATTTCTTTGACCTTGAATAAATATAGGATCTATCCTTCTACACCTTTAGTTTATTCCCTGGTCTTCTTTTGAGGTGTTTCCCAAAACGCAGCAATCCTAGAAGAACAAGCAAAGGATTACGGAAACTAAAAAAACTTTTATAGAGGGGTGACTGTTAGGGAATGTTGGGAAAGCTCGGAAAAGCATGGTGGTATTTTGGTTTTGCTTTTGTTTTTGCTTGCTTGCCTGCCTGATGGCTTGCTTGCCTGCTTGCTGCCCTACGTTGGGCGCCATTTCTGTAACGAACACGGTGAAGTGGATACCGATTGGCAGCATACTCTGTCTACGGGACCGGTCTAGCTCAGTGAAGAGTCCAGGGGGTTGGGTTACTTCCTAATCAGGATCACCGCCACACAATAAAATTTTGTAGACAGAGTTGAAAGGATTAGGAGGGGATACAGTCATTTCGGGTAGACATGATAAGAGACAAGAACTCAGATGGGATGGTTCTTCTGCTCGGCCCGCCCTTCCTGTAAAGACTTACTAATTTATTGCTGCCTGTACCCATATAAAGAGAAATCGTTTAGCTCAGGTGCCCATAAAATAAAATCTAATTTACTTCATTTTAACTGTTCTTCAGTTCACAATCCATTATTTAATTACTCTGATTTTCATCTTTCTTTCTCCTTACAATCTACTTAGCCTAAATCTTTACTCCTACTGGTTTTCTTTAATCCTAATCAATTGAAATTAATTTGTCTTAACCACTAGATTTTTAATAAAGTTTGAATACGAAAACTAAAAGTTAAAGGGAGTAGATTAAGAAAGAATTTTGGAATCTTACATCGAGTTAGTTTAATAGTTTTTATAGATTAATTTTTCATACGCTTTCTTTTATAATAACATATTTAGGCAATCAAGGTTATATGGGTACTCACAAACCAATCCCTCGACGTCTGCAGGCCTGTAGACTGGAGCGCTGTGTGGCTTGATGAAGGGTGATAAATTCAAAGTAAAATTAAGGGGTCTTGCTAGTCATGATGCCAAAAACCGAATTATGCTCTATAGAAAAAAGGTATGAGTACAGGTCTAATACAAGAAAATTAATTAAGAAAGAAAAAAAAAATAAGTATACCGTTTAACTTAATGCTCCACGCTAATTCTGGCGACGTTTTGGTACGCTCTTTCCATTGGTTTCGCTGATATTGATTTTTAAATGTTGTCAGTATAGACGAGAGTGGGAGTCGGGCTTGCACATGGCCAATGCTAGCTTATGTCGACATGAGGTTCGGCACGAGGTTATGTTCGGTAGTGAGGTTATGTATCAGGTATGAGGTTCCGCAAGGTTTTGGCTCTTCTCCTGATCCTATGCTGCTCCAATCACGCACACGTCCCGGAAGCTGCAAGACTCCTCGTTGTTCGAGGCTCGAGCCTGGTCCGGTTCTGTGCACGTTTAGGGGCTGATCGAGGGGTGTTCGCACTTGACCACTTGGCGTGGTTGTGCTTAGCTTGCGACTTCTGGATCGCCTAGGGGACTTTTCGGTCGCCGGTGGCTTTCTCTGGCACTACTCTGGCACTCTGGCTTTTGTTAGTCACCTGGCGCTTGGATATTTTCCCTGCTCACCTGTAGGTTTTCCCACCCACGCCTAGTTGCCGAAATCTGCGCACAACACGGCCAATTCTGTGTTGCGCTCTTTTAATCAAGACGCGCTTGAGGTGCACTCTTTTAATTCGCGTCTTTTCTCTTCAAGAGTTTAAATGCAAAAGAACATTTGTATCCGGCGCATCTTAAAATGGCAGTGAAAGAGGTTGCCGTACTTCAGTTGTGACGCGATCGAGGTGCCAGAAAGTTTGCGCTTAACAGCCCAAATTTTGGTTAACAGCGCAGCTGTTATCGACTTAATATTTATCTAACTAAAGTTTATTTTCATAATTTTCTTTTGTATTTTAAGTCGTACCCTCGCACCACAGGTTTTATCGACGTGATATTACCGGAGATGAAAGCTGAAAAAGAGTACATCACCAGAGATCCTTGGCATGGAAGGTTCCTAGCTCTTTTCCGTTTTTGTCTTCGAGTAAATATAACGACTGTCCTCGCTTCTCTTTTATTTTAGCTTTTATCTCTACAGGTGCTTATTTGGCATTAATATGCGAAGCCTGGTTACTTAAGACAAATTTTTTTATAACTTCCTGCCCTACCTCAAAGGTTCGATGTCGGGAACGTAAATCATATTCATCTCTGTTTTTCTGGTATGCTTTTGCCATTCGCTTGGCGATATCTGCTCGGATTCTCGGGAATTCACCAGATCTAGCGATCTTTGCTGATCCTTCGGACAACATATGGATATTTCGTAGTAACTTATAATCTTTGCCATGCGTGAGCATGTGCTGGCCAAAGACTACATAGTATGGTGATTCTCCAATGGATTGGTGGAATGGTATATTCCTCAATGCTGAGTTAATACTTCCTATATAACTATCCCACAATGTTTGATATGATTGAATATAGCTTCTGAGAGCAGCATTTATTGAACGATTTACACGCTCCGCCGCATTTGACTGCGGGGAGTACGCGCCTGTGAAAATATGTTGAATTCCGTGCTTAGCAGTAAAGGCTGCGAAGTCGTGGCTTTTAAACTGAGTGCCATTATCGCTCACCAAAACTTCCGGAGATCCGAAACACACAAAAATATCATCCTTTAGATAGTCAATCACCACCTTTGAAGTGAACTTCTTAACAGGCTTGAGCCATGTGAATTTAGAAAAATGGTCTAAGAGAATTAATATCCCTATATTTCCGTTCCGGGTTCTGGGGAATGGACCAATAAAGTCTACATAGATCCGTTGAAACGGTCTTTCACTAGTGGCTTGGCTACCCATGGGCGGTCGAAGACGTTGCGTCGGATGTTTGCAGGTTTTGCAAATATCACAACAAGCTACATAATTTCTAACATCGGTTACCATGTTCGGCCAATAAAAGTTTCTCCGAATTCGCTCAAGACTACTCAATTTGGCTACTCCACCATGCGCCGATGATGGTTGGTCATGTGCAGACTGAATTACGCCTGCTCTCAATTCACTTGGGACCCAGAGCTTATAGTCGCCCTCGTCAACTTGTATATTTCCGCTGGCAAAGCCTGCTCTATAATATATATATTTATCCACGACTCGAAATCCCGGTACATCTCAATTTTGTACTCGGTCTCTTAACTGACGGTATTCGTCCGATTGGAATGAGTCTGATTGCAAATCGATCTCTGGCAGGATGTCTACATCTATACCTGCGATTTCTGTCGAATCCTTGAACGACCGTGATAGGGCGTCAGGTACAACATTTTGAACCCCCTTGCGATGCTCGATTGTAAAAACAAAGCCTTGTAACTTAAAAGCCCAACGGACTAGTCTCCCGCTGAGATCTGTTTGTTTCATCAACCATCGCATAGTTGAGTGATCGGTTATACATACCTTCCTTCTACATACATACGAAACTTTTGGATTGCGAACACGCCGGCAAGACATTCTAACTCTGTAACTGTATAGTTACGTTGAGCTCCATTTAATTTTTGGGACATAAATGCGATAGGACGCTCGTTGCCTAATTCGTCGCACTGTGCCAAAACTCCGCCGACTCCGCACTTAGACTCATCGCTTTGTCTTATAAACGGCTTATCATAGTCTGGATGGACTAGGAGCGGAGCGGAACAAAGCTTATGCTTGATTTCGTCGAACGCCGTTTGTGCGTCCTCGTTCCAAGTGAAAGTCTTTCCTCGAAGTAGGTCTGTAAGTGGGACTGTTATTGTTGAATAGTGAGATATAAATCGACGGTACCATCCACACATGCCAAGGAAGCGTCTTAGTTGCGTTTGGCTTTTGGGGACAGGAAAATCAGATGCCGCACTTCATTCATAAACTTCATAAACGTGAAGCAACTTTTGTTAGGTGTTTTAAATGATCGTCAAAGCTTAATGACATAACCAGAAGGTCGTCCAAATAGACAAATACGTGAGATTTCAGTTGGTAGGGTATGACCTGATCCATAAGACGACACATCGTCTGAGGGGCGTTGCACAGTCCAAATGGCATACGCCTAAATTGGTATAATGGCCTATTCGGAACTGTGAATGCGGGTTTTGGTCGATACTGAAAGTCTAAATTGATTTGCCAAAAGGCATCTTTCAAGTCAATTTTTGAAATGCAGTGAACTGGAGGAAGAGGGCTCAAAAGTCAATCTAGGTTTGGGATTGGGTATGAGTCTTTTATCGTAACATCGTTTACCTTTCTCGAATCTAAGCAAAACCTAACTCTATCTGGCTTGACTATTAAAACAACAGGAGATGACCACGATGATGTTAAGGCTTCTTCAATAACTCCTAGTTTTATCATCCTGTCAATCTCCGTACATAGAAGTTTTTCACGCGCGGGTGAGGGTAATGCCTCTGTTTTATCGGCTTGGCATTGCCGGTATCAATCGAATGTTCGATTAAGTTTGTCTTGCCAAGACCATCTCTGTCGGATGACGGGAAGAAATCTATTACACGTTTTTGTCTGGATTTCTGGATTTCTGATAAATTGAGCTTTGTGGATTCTTCTTCAAAGTTCAATTCATTCACCCTACCTCCTAAGGTAACGGAAATTCCGAATTTTTCCCAAAAGTGCATCCCCCAAATAACTTCTTGTGTAACTACTACTAAAAATTCCATTTCTTTTTCGATGTTATTATATTTAATCGGAATGGTTATAGTGCCAAAAGTGGACTGTTTCATTCCGTCTGCAGTTCGTACGTTGCCGTGGGCCCTAGAGTTATCCTAGAGCTATCTATTAAAGCTAAATACGATTCATCAAGTACAATTAGATTTGCAAAAGGGCGTATGTCATTGCTTACTTTACTTATCGCTTATATTAAACAACTATTGTATTGATGCTTTGATTTCCAAAAGTCCCGCAGTCTTGTTGCTGAGCGACTTCTAGTTTTTCTATCGGTATCGTTTGTAAAGATTCTTCGCCTCGTTTCGTTATATTCTTTTAGTCGAACATGATAAGGCTTAAAAGACATGGTGTTAGAATGGTCAGGTGACTGTACTGATCTTTTGCGAATTGATATATGTTCGGTCGTTTTATTCTTGTCTTCGTCCGAGTCTGCGTTCGGGCATCCGTTCTCGGACTGGCACGGTTGTCCGCTTGGAAGTTTCCCGATTTTTGTGAACATTTTGGACATGAAGGTTTATACACATTTACTGCGCCACAACCATAGCAAAATACTCGGTGTGGTTGGGGACAATCTTTATATCTATGACCTATAGTCTTTCTCATTTCGAATCGCCGAAATCTGTGGTTCGTTTCATTGACATGGTAAAAATGAACCGAGTACATTTTTTTCTACAAAAATGTCTTTTAATGAACCAGAAAACTGTAGTTTCCAGTGAACCAATAAGCTTGAAATTTGGTCTGGCCGGATGATGTGGTCCTCTCTACGATTATCTAGTGAACGATTACCTGAGATATTATGGTTAACGGACACGTGATGATCAAAAGACTGATTTATTAGGGGGTTTGCTGGAGGCAGCTCCGCATCCCATTCAAGTGATTGTCTTTGGGAGGAAGGTATATTAAGGTTTTGCATAGCCAGACTAATTTGTTCTGATAATGTTGAAGAGAGTTGGGCTTGGTAAGATTCTAACGCATTTGCTATGAGCTCCTGAATTCTCCTTTCTGAAACGCTATTAGTTCTTTGCGAACCTCCTACACGTGGTGAGCGCTGAGCTTGCGAACTTGTGCTTGGACGACTACTGGATCCAGTAGTTGTTGATCTTGTGGTAGGCCTAGTATTGGGGCGATTTCTTGGGATGGCACCTGTTCGCGAATTTGAAGTAGATCCAGTTTGGACCCTTGGAATTTCTAAATTAGCGTCCTGTGTTTCTCTTGCGTTATTAGTTAGCTGCGAGGGTAGACATAGCTGACGTCAATTGGGACATGTTTCATTTTGCTGTAACCACGTAGTTACACACGTGCAATGAAAACGGTGTTTACAGGGTGTTTCAACAAATTCTGTATCCGCGTTGGATTCATTGCATACGGAGCATTGCACCAACTCAACGGGCAATCTCGAAGTATTTTCAGGACTGCGCCTGACTGACGTTATTTCGTTTTCAATATTTTACCACAACAAAGGATATTTATATGCAGTTATTAATGCTCCTAACTACTACAAATTGGCACTACTAACAAAATTCGGAAGCCTGAATTTTTAATCGATAATCTGGGGTTATCCATTGCTATAACGATTTCCTTTTTAATATTACAATAGCTTTGTCTGCATCTTCACATTTAAACTGAATCTAAAATAACCTGATGTGTTCATTGCGCTAAATGAAAGAGTATCCTGCTGAATTGTTCCAGCACGAATCAGTCTCGATTTCGTTTAGGCAACTTAACTTATTAAGTGAATTATGACAATAGTTGAGGTTATAATATTCTGGAATGAGGTACTGTTGAATTTTCCAATTTTTTAGGCATACGCCTAAATTGGTATAATGGCCTATTCGGAACTGTGAATGCGGGTTTTGGTCGATACTGAAAGTCTAAATTGATTTGCCAAAAGGCATCTTTCAAGTCAATTTTTGAAATGCAGTGAACTGGAGGAAGAGGGCTCAAAAGTCAATCTAGGTTTGGGATTGGGTATGAGTCTTTTATCGTAACATCGTTTACCTTTCTCGAATCTAAGCAAAACCTAACTCTATCTGGCTTGACTATTAAAACAACAGGAGATGACCACGATGATGTTAAGGCTTCTTCAATAACTCCTAGTTTTATCATCCTGTCAATCTCCGTACATAGAAGTTTTTCACGCGCGGGTGAGGGTAATGCCTCTGTTTTATCGGCTTGGCATTGCCGGTATCAATCGAATGTTCGATTAAGTTTGTCTTGCCAAGACCATCTCTGTCGGATGACGGGAAGAAATCTATTACACGTTTTTGTCTGGATTTCTGGATTTCTGATAAATTGAGCTTTGTGGATTCTTCTTCAAAGTTCAATTCATTCACCCTACCTCCTAAGGTAACGGAAATTCCGAATTTTTCCCAAAAGTGCATCCCCCAAATAACTTCTTGTGTAACTACTACTAAAAATTCCATTTCTTTTTCGATGTTATTATATTTAATCGGAATGGTTATAGTGCCAAAAGTGGACTGTTTCATTCCGTCTGCAGTTCGTACGTTGCCGTGGGCCCTAGAGTTATCCTAGAGCTATCTATTAAAGCTAAATACGATTCATCAAGTACAATTAGATTTGCAAAAGGGCGTATGTCATTGCTTACTTTACTTATCGCTTATATTAAACAACTATTGTATTGATGCTTTGATTTCCAAAAGTCCCGCAGTCTTGTTGCTGAGCGACTTCTAGTTTTTCTATCGGTATCGTTTGTAAAGATTCTTCGCCTCGTTTCGTTATATTCTTTTAGTCGAACATGATAAGGCTTAAAAGACATGGTGTTAGAATGGTCAGGTGACTGTACTGATCTTTTGCGAATTGATATATGTTCGGTCGTTTTATTCTTGTCTTCGTCCGAGTCTGCGTTCGGGCATCCGTTCTCGGACTGGCACGGTTGTCCGCTTGGAAGTTTCCCGATTTTTGTGAACATTTTGGACATGAAGGTTTATACACATTTACTGCGCCACAACCATAGCAAAATACTCGGTGTGGTTGGGGACAATCTTTATATCTATGACCTATAGTCTTTCTCATTTCGAATCGCCGAAATCTGTGGTTCGTTTCATTGACATGGTAAAAATGAACCGAGTACATTTTTTTCTACAAAAATGTCTTTTAATGAACCAGAAAACTGTAGTTTCCAGTGAACCAATAAGCTTGAAATTTGGTCTGGCCGGATGATGTGGTCCTCTCTACGATTATCTAGTGAACGATTACCTGAGATATTATGGTTAACGGACACGTGATGATCAAAAGACTGATTTATTAGGGGGTTTGCTGGAGGCAGCTCCGCATCCCATTCAAGTGATTGTCTTTGGGAGGAAGGTATATTAAGGTTTTGCATAGCCAGACTAATTTGTTCTGATAATGTTGAAGAGAGTTGGGCTTGGTAAGATTCTAACGCATTTGCTATGAGCTCCTGAATTCTCCTTTCTGAAACGCTATTAGTTCTTTGCGAACCTCCTACACGTGGTGAGCGCTGAGCTTGCGAACTTGTGCTTGGACGACTACTGGATCCAGTAGTTGTTGATCTTGTGGTAGGCCTAGTATTGGGGCGATTTCTTGGGATGGCACCTGTTCGCGAATTTGAAGTAGATCCAGTTTGGACCCTTGGAATTTCTAAATTAGCGTCCTGTGTTTCTCTTGCGTTATTAGTTAGCTGCGAGGGTAGACATAGCTGACGTCAATTGGGACATGTTTCATTTTGCTGTAACCACGTAGTTACACACGTGCAATGAAAACGGTGTTTACAGGGTGTTTCAACAAATTCTGTATCCGCGTTGGATTCATTGCATACGGAGCATTGCACCAACTCAACGGGCAATCTCGAAGTATTTTCAGGACTGCGCCTGACTGACGTTATTTCGTTTTCAATATTTTACCACAACAAAGGATATTTATATGCAGTTATTAATGCTCCTAACTACTACAAATTGGCACTACTAACAAAATTCGGAAGCCTGAATTTTTAATCGATAATCTGGGGTTATCCATTGCTATAACGATTTCCTTTTTAATATTACAATAGCTTTGTCTGCATCTTCACATTTAAACTGAATCTAAAATAACCTGATGTGTTCATTGCGCTAAATGAAAGAGTATCCTGCTGAATTGTTCCAGCACGAATCAGTCTCGATTTCGTTTAGGCAACTTAACTTATTAAGTGAATTATGACAATAGTTGAGGTTATAATATTCTGGAATGAGGTACTGTTGAATTTTCCAACAACTACAATTCTCTAACTTCTGGAGATATTAATAAGCTTTATTAGGGTTTCAAGTGTTTAAGAAAGAGTTACTGCTGAATTTTCCAACCAATACAATCTCAATTTCTTTGACCTTGAATAAATATAGGATCTATCCTTCTACACCTTTAGTTTATTCCCTGGTCTTCTTTTGAGGTGTTTCCCAAAACGCAGCAATCCTAGAAGAACAAGCAAAGGATTACGGAAACTAAAAAAACTTTTATAGAGGGGTGACTGTTAGGGAATGTTGGGAAAGCTCGGAAAAGCATGGTGGTATTTTGGTTTTGCTTTTGTTTTTGCTTGCTTGCCTGCCTGATGGCTTGCTTGCCTGCTTGCTGCCCTACGTTGGGCGCCATTTCTGTAACGAACACGGTGAAGTGGATACCGATTGGCAGCATACTCTGTCTACGGGACCGGTCTAGCTCAGTGAAGAGTCCAGGGGGTTGGGTTACTTCCTAATCAGGATCACCGCCACATAATAAAATTTTGTAGACAGAGTTGAAAGGATTAGGAGGGGATACAGTCATTTCGGGTAGACATGATAAGAGACAAAGCGCATTGATTATTGAAGAACTCAGATGGGATGGTTCTTCTGCTCGGCCCGCCCTTTCTGTAAGGACTTACTAATTTATTGCTGCCTGTACCCATATAAAGAGAAATCGTTTAGCTCAGGTGCCCATAAAATAAAATCTAATTTACTTCATTTTAACTGTTCTTCAGTTCACAATCCATTATTTAATTACTCTGATTTTCATCTTTCTTTCTCCTTACAATCTACTTAGCCTAAATCTTTACTCCTACTGGTTTTCTTTAATCCTAATCAATTGAAATTAATTTGTCTTAACCACTAGATTTTTAATAAAGTTTGAATACGAAAACTAAAAGTTAAAGGGAGTAGATTAAGAAAGAATTTTGGAATCTTACATCGAGTTAGTTTAATAGTTTTTATAGATTAATTTTTCATACGCTTTCTTTTATAATAACATATTTAGGCAATCAAGGTTATATGGGTACTCACAAACCAATCCCTCGACGTCTGCAGGCCTGTAGACTGGAGCGCTGTGTGGCTTGATGAAGGGTGATAAATTCAAAGTAAAATTAAGGGGTCTTGCTAGTCATGATGCCAAAAACCGAATTATGCTCTATAGAAAAAAGGTATGAGTACAGGTCTAATACAAGAAAATTAATTAAGAAAGAAAAAAAAAATAAGTATACCGTTTAACTTAATGCTCCACGCTAATTCTGGCGACGTTTTGGTACGCTCTTTCCATTGGTTTCGCTGATATTGATTTTTAAATGTTGTCAGTATAGACGAGAGTGGGAGTCGGGCTTGCACATGGCCAATGCTAGCTTATGTCGACATGAGGTTCGGCACGAGGTAGTGAGGATATGTATACACGAGGTTCCCTTTTAGGTTCTCATTCCCCAAGGTTTTGGCTCTTCTCCTGATCCTATGCTGCTCCAATCACGCACACGTCCCGGAAGCTGCAAGACTCCTCGTTGTTCGAGGCTCGAGCCTGGTCCGGTTCTGTGCACGTTTAGGGGCTGATCGAGGGGTGTTCGAACTTGACCACTTGGCGTGGTTGTGCTTAGCTTGCGACTTCTGGATCGCCTAGGGGACTTTTCGGTCGCCGGTGGCTTTCTCTGGCACTACCCGTCCGAGTTCTGTTAAAAGACTTTTGTTAGTCACCTGGCGCTTGGATATTTTCCCTGCTCACCTGTAGGTTTTCCCACCCACGCCTAGTTGCCGAAATCTGCGCACAACACGGCCAATTCTGTGTTGCGCTCTTTTAATCAAGACGCGCTTGAGGTGCACTCTTTTAATTCGCGTCTTTTCTCTTCAAGAGTTTAAATGCAAAAGAACATTTGTATCCGGCGCATCTTAAAATGGCAGTGAAAGAGGTTGCCGTACTTCAGTTGTGACGCGATCGAGGTGCCAGAAAGTTTGCGCTTAACAGCCCAAATTTTGGTTAACAGCGCAGCTGTTATCGACTTAATATTTATCTAACTAAAGTTTATTTTCATAATTTTCTTTTGTATTTTAAGTCGTACCCTCGCACCACAGGTTTTATCGACGTGATATTACCGGAGATGAAAGCTGAAAAAGAGTACATCACCAGAGATCCTTGGCATGGAAGGTTCCTAGCTCTTTTCCGTTTTTGTCTTCGAGTAAATATAACGACTGTCCTCGCTTCTCTTTTATTTTAGCTTTTATCTCTACAGGTGCTAATTTGGCATTAATATGCGAAGCCTGGTTACTTAAGACAAATTTTTTTTATAACTTCCTGCTCTACCTCAAAGGTTCGATGTCGGGAACGTAAATCATATTCATCTCTGTTTTTCTGGTATGCTTTTGCCATTCGCTTGGCGATATCTGCTCGGATTCTCGGGAATTCACCAGATCTAGCGATCTTTGCTGATCCTTCGGACAACATATGGATATTTCGTAGTAACTTATAATCTTTGCCATGCGTGAGCATGTGCTGGCCAAAGACTACATAGTATGGTGATTCTCCAATGGATTGGTGGAATGGTATATTCCTCAATGCTGAGTTAATACTTCCTATATAACTATCCCACAATGTTTGATCTGATTGAATATAGCTTCTGAGAGCAGCATTTATTGAACGATTTACACGCTCCGCCGCATTTGACTGCGGGGAGTACGCGCCTGTGAAAATATGTTGAATTCCGTGCTTAGCAGTAAAGGCTGCGAAGTCGTGGCTTTTAAACTGAGTGCCATTATCGCTCACCAAAACTTCCGGAGATCCGAAACACACAAAAATATCATCCTTTAGATAGTCAATCACCACCTTTGAAGTGAACTTCTTAACAGGCTTGAGCCATGTGAATTTAGAAAAATGGTCTAAGAGAATTAATATCCCTATATTTCCGTTCCGAGTTCTGGGGAATGGACCAATAAAGTCTACATAGATCCGTTGAAACGGTCTTTCACTAGTGGCTTGGCTACCCATGGGCGGTCGAAGACGTTGCGTCGAATGTTTGCAGGTTTTGCAAATATCACAACAAGCTACATAATTTCTAACATCGGTTACCATGTTCGGCCAATAAAAGTTTCTCCGAATTCGCTCAAGACTACTCAATTTGGCTACTCCACCATGCGCCGATGATGGTTGGTCATGTGCAGACTGAATTACGCCTGCTCTCAATTCACTTGGGACCCAGAGCTTATAGTCGCCCTCGTCAACTTGTATATTTCCGCTGGCAAAGCCTGCTCTATAATATATATATTTATCCACGACTCGAAATCCCGGTACATCTCAATTTTGTACTCGGTCTCTTAACTGACGGTATTCGTCCGATTGGAATGAGTCTGATTGCAAATCGATCTCTGGCAGGATGTCTACATCTATACCTGCGATTTCTGTCGAATCCTTGAACGACCGTGATAGGGCGTCAGGTACAACATTTTGAACCCCCTTGCGATGCTCGATTGTAAAAACAAAGCCTTGTAACTTAAAAGCCCAACGGACTAGTCTCCCGCTGAGATCTGGTTGTTTCATCAACCATCGCAAAGTTGAGTGATCGGTTATACATACCTTCCTTCTACATACATACGAAACTTTTGGATTGCGAACACGCCGGCAAGACATTCTAACTCTGTAACTGTATAGTTACGTTGAGCTCCATTCAATTTTTGGGACATAAATGCGATAGGACGCTCGTTGCCTAATTCGTCGCACTGTGCCAAAACTCCGCCGACTCCGCACTTAGACTCATCGCTTTGTCTTATAAACGGCTTATCATAGTCTGGATGGACGAGGAGCGGAGCGGAACAAAGCTTATGCTTGATTTCGTCGAACGCCGTTTGTGCGTCCTCGTTCCAAGTGAAAGTCTTTCCTCGAAGTAGGTCTGTAAGTGGGACTGTTATTGTTGAATAGTGAGATATAAATCGACGGTACCATCCACACATGCCAAGGAAGCGTCTTAGTTGCGTTTGGCTTTTGGGGACAGGAAAATCAGATACCGCACTTCATTCACCCTACCTCCTAAGGTAACGGAAATTCCGAATTTTTGCCAAAAGTCCATCCCACAAATAACTTCTTCTTCAGATACCGCACTGATCTTTTTCGGGTTCACTTGTAGAGTTCCTTCGCCTACAACATTACCTAAGTATTCGACTTTCCAAAGACCAAATTGGCTCTTTTTGATATTAATCGTTAGGCCAGCATGCCGTAAACGAGAAGCAACTTCTGTTAGGTGTTTTAAATGATCGTCAAAGCTTAATGACATAACCAGATGGTCGTCCAAATAGACAAATACGTGAGATTTCAGTTGGTAGGGTATGACCTGATCCATAAGACGACACATCGTCTGAGGGGCGTTGCACAGTCCAAATGGCATACGCCTAAATTGGTATAATGGCATATTCGGAACTGTGAATGCGGTTTTTGGTCGAGACTGAAAGTCTAAATTGATTTGCCAAAAGGCATCTTTCAAGTCAATTTTTGAAATGCAGTGAACTGGAGGAAGAGGGCTCAAGAGTCCATCTAGGTTTGGGATTGGGTATGAGTCTTTTATCGTAACATCGTTTACCTTTCTCGAATCTAAGCAAAACCTAACTTTATCTGGCTTGACTATTAAAACAACAGGAGATGACCACGATGATGTTAAGGCTTCTTCAATAACTCCTAGTTTTATCATCCTGTCAATCTCCGTACATAGAAGTTTTTCACGCGCGGGTGAGGGTAATGCCTCTGTTTTATCGGCTTGGCATTGCCGGTATCAATCGAATGTTCGATTAAGTTTGTCTTGCCAAGACCATCTCTGTCGGATGACGGGAAGAAATCTATTACACTTTTTTGTCTGGATTTCTGGATTTCTGATAAATTGAGCTTTGTGGATTCTTCTTCAAAGTTCAATTCATTCACCCTACCTCCTAAGCTAACGGAAATTCCGAATTTTTCCCAAAAGTCCATCCCACAAATAACTTCTTGTGTAATAGATGGTACTACTAAAAATTCCATTTTTTTCGATGCTATTATATTTAATCGGAATGGTTATAGTGCCAAAAGTGGACTGTTTCATTCCGTCTGCAGTTCGTACGTTGCCGTGGGCCCTAGAGTACTTATATTTTCCGGAAACAATACTTTTAGCTAAAGTTCCTCCGATTCTATTAGCTCCGCTATGTAGTAAAGCTAAATACGATTCATCAAGTACAACTAGATTCGCAAAAGAGCGTATGTCATTGCTTACTTTACTTATCGCTTATATTAAACAACTATTGTATTGATGCTTTGATTTCCAGAAGTCCCGCTGTCTTGTTGCTGTACGACTTCTAGTTTTTCTATCGGTATCGTTTGTAAAGATTCTTCGCCTCGTTTCGTTATATTCTTTTAGTCGAACATGATAAGGCTTAAAAGACCTGGTGTTAGAATGGTCAGGTGACTGTACTGATCTTTTGCGAATTGATATATGTTCGGTCGTTTTATTCTTGTCTTCGTCCGAGTCTACGTTCGGGCATCCGTTCTCGGACTGGCACGGTTGTCCGCTTGGAAGTTTCCCGATTTTTGTGAACATTTTGGACATGAAGGCTTATACACATTTACTGCGCCGAAATCTGTGGTTCGTTTTATTGAAATGGTACTTCGGATTGTTTGTCTATCGATATTTCATTAATGTTTGCCTAACAACTGGGTTACGGAAGTTGTTCTTAGCTCTTAGAGAGTTGAAGAACTCTTTGTGACGGTGACAGTGTCTGCGTAACGCGGCTATAGTTGGAGTTTCTATATGCAAGATGTCGTGTCCTATGTCCGATCTTAAGTTGTTCCTAACTGCCTGAACTAAATCAGAGTCTGTCATAGGCTCCGATAAGGCATCCGCAATGGCCACGATTGAGTCGAGAAAATCATCAAAACATTCATTATTTCCTTGCTTCCTTCCACGCATTGCGTCTCGTATGTCTTGATCTGATCTTTGGTCTTTATATCTGTCCCTTAAACGAGAACAGAGTACATTCCAATTCATCTGCTCTGAACTCCTATGGCATCTCCAAAAGAATGTTAATGCTGGGCCGACAAACAATAAATTTGCGTATTCATACAAGAGATCAAAGTTTCCATTCAACGATCATCGCGTTAATGTCATATATAAGTCATCTACAAAAATGTCTTTTGGTGAACCAGAAAACTGTAGTTTCCAGTGAACCAATAAGCTTGAAATTTGGTCTGGCCGGATGATGTGGTCCTCTCTACGATTATCTAGTGTACGATTACCTGAGATATTATGGTTAACGGACACGTGATGATCAAAAGGCTGATTTATTAGGGGGTTTGCTGGAGGCAGCTCCGCATCCCATTCAAGTGATTGTCTTTGGGAGGAAGGTATATTAAGGTTTTGCATAGCCAGACTAATTTGTTCTGATAATGTTGAAGAGAGTTGGGCTTGGTAAGATTCTAACGCATTTGCTATGAGCTCCTGAATTCTCCTTTCTGAAACGCTATTAGTTCTTTGCGAACCTCCTACACGTGGTGAGCGCTGAGCTTGCGAACTTGTGCTTGGACGACTACTGGATCCAGTAGTTGTTGATCTTGTGGTAGGCCTAGTATTGGGGCGATTTCTTGGGATGGCACCTGGTCGAGTTTGAAGCAGATCCAGTTTGGACCCTTGGAATTTCTAAATTAGCGTCCTGTGTTTCCCTTGCGCTATTAGTTAGCTGCGAGGGTAGACATAGCTGACGTCAATTGGGACATGTTTCATTTTGCTGTAACCACGTAGTTACACACGTGCGATGAAAACGGTGTTTACAGGGTGTTTCAATAAATTCTGTATCCGCGTGGATTCATTGCATACGGACCATTGCACCAACTCAACGGGCAATCTCGAAGTATTTTCAGGACTGCGCCTGACTGACATTATTTCGTTTTCAATATTTTACCACAACAAAGGATATTTATATGCAGTTACTAATGCTCCTAACTACTACAAATTGGCACTACTAACAAAATTCGGAAGCCTGAATTTTTAATCGATAATCTGGGGTTATCCATTGCTATAACGATTTCCTTTTTAATATTACAATAGCTTTGTCTGCATCTTCACATTTAAACTGAATCTAAAATAACCTGATGTGTTCATTGCGCTAAATGAAAGAGTATCCTGCTGAATTGTTCCAGCACGAATCAGTCTCGATTTCGTTTAGGCAACTTAACTTATTAAGTGAATTATGACAATAGTTGAGGACATAATATTCTGGAATGAGGTACTTTTGAATTTTCCAACAACTATAATTCTCTAACTTCTGGAGATATTAATGAGCTTTATTAGGGTTTCAAGTGTTTAAGAAAGAGTTACTGCTGAATTTTCCAACCAATACAATCTCAATTTCTTTGACCTTGAATAAATTAGGATTTATCCTTCTACACCTTTAGTTTATTCCCTGGTCTTCTTTTGAGGTGTTTCCCAAAACGCAGCAATCCGAGAAGAATAAGCAAAAGATTACGGAAACTAAAACAACTTTTATAGGGTGACTGTTGGGAATGTTGGGAAAGCTCGGAAAAGCATGGTGGTATTTTGGTTTTGCTTTTGTTTTTGCTTGCTTTCCTGCCTGCTGGCTTGCTTGCCTGCTTGCTGCCCCACGTTGGGCGCCATTTCTGTGACGAACACGGTGAAGTGGATACCGATTGGTAGCATACTCTGTCTACGGGACCGGTCTAGCTCAGTGAAGAGTCCAGGGGGTTGGGTTACTTCCTAATCAGGATCACCGCCACACAATAAAATTTTGTAGACAGAGTTGAAAGGATTAGGAGGGCATACAGTCATTTCGGGTAGACATGATATGAGACAAAGCGCATTGATTATTGAAGAGCTCAGATGGGATGGTTCTTCTGCTAGCCCCGCCCTTCCTGTAAAGACTTACTAATTTATTGCTGCCTGTACCCATATAAAGAGAAATCGTTTAGCTCAGGTGCCCATAAAATAAAATCTAATTTACTTAATTTTAACTGTTCTTCAGTTCACAATCCATTATTTAATTACTCTGATTTTCATCTTTCTTTCTCCTTACAATCTACTTAGCCTAAATCTTTACTCCTACTGGTTTTTTTTTAATCCTAATCAATTGAAATTAATTTGTCTTAACCACTAGATTTTTAATAAAGTTTGAATACGAAAACTAAAAGTTAAAGGGAGTAGATTAAGAAAGAATTTTGGAATCTTACATCGAGTTAGTTTAATAGTTTTTATAGATTAATTTTTCATACGCTTTCTTTTATAATAACATATTTAGGCAATCAAGGTTATATGGGTACTCACAAACCAATCCCTCGACGTCTGCAGGCCTGTAGACTGGAGCGCTGTGTGGCTTGTTGAAGGGTGATAAATTCAAAGTAAAATTAAGGGGTCTTGCTAGTCATGATGCCAAAAACCGAATTATGCTCTATAGAAAAAGGTATGAGTACAGGTCTAATACAAGAAAATTAATTAAGAAAGAAAAAAAAAATAAGTATACCGTTTAACTTAATGCTTCACGCTAATTCTGGCGACGTTTTGGTACGCTCTTTCCATTGGTTTCGCTGATATTGATTTTTAAATGTTGTCAGTATAGACGAGAGTGGGAGTCGGGCTTGCACATGGCCAATGCTAGCTTATGTCGACATGAGGTTCGGCACGAGGTAGTGAGGCTATGTATGAGGTATGAGGTTCCGCAAGGTTTTGGCTCTTCTCCTGATCCTATGCTGCTCCAATAACGCACACGTCCCGGAAGCTGCAAGACTCCTCGTTGTTCGAGGCTCGAGCCTGGTCCGGTTCTGTGCTGGTTCTGAGCCTGGTCTCTGATCGAGGGGTGTTCGCACTTGACCACTTGGCGTGGTTGTGCTTAGCTTGCGACTTGTGGATCGCCTAGGGGACTTTTCGGTCGCCGGTGGCTTTCTCTGGCACTACCCGTCCGAGTTCTGTTAAAAGACTTTTGTTAGTCACCTGGCGCTTGGATATTTTCCCTGCTCACCTGTAGGTTTTCCCACCCACGCCTAGTTGCCGAAATCTGCGCACAACACGGCCAATTCTGTGTTGCGCTCTTTTAATCAAGACGCGCTTGAGGTGCACTCTTTTAATTCGCGTCTTTTCTCTTCAAGAGTTTAAATGCAAAAGAACATTTGTATCCGGCGCATCTTAAAATGGCAGTGAAAGAGGTTGCCGTACTTCAGTTGTGACGCGATCGAGGTGCCAGAAAGTTTGCGCTTAACAGCCCAAATTTTGGTTAACAGCGCAGCTGTTATCGACTTAATATTTATCTAACTAAAGTTTATTTTCATAATTTTCTTTTGTATTTTAAGTCGTACCCTCGCACCACAGGTTTTATCGACGTGATATTACCGGAGATGAAAGCTGAAAAAGAGTACATCACCAGAGATCCTTGGCATGGAAGGTTCCTAGCTCTTTTCCGTTTTTGTCTTCGAGTAAATATAACGACTGTCCTCGCTTCTCTTTTATTTTAGCTTTTATCTCTACAGGTGCTAATTTGGCATTAATATGCGAAGCCTGGTTACTTAAGACAAATTTTTTTTATAACTTCCTGCCCTACCTCAAAGGTTCGATGTCGGGAACGTAAATCATATTCATCTCTGTTTTTCTGGTATGCTTTTGCCATTCGCTTGGCGATATCTGCTCGGATTCTCGGGAATTCACCAGATCTAGCGATCTTTGCTGATCCTTCGGACAACATATGGATATTTCGTAGTAACTTATAATCTTTGCCATGCGTGAGCATGTGCTGGCCAAAGACTACATAGTATGGTGATTCTCCAATGGATTGGTGGAATGGTATATTCCTCAATGCTGAGTTAATACTTCCTATATAACTATCCCACAATGTTTGATCTGATTGAATATAGCTTCTGAGAGCAGCATTTATTGAACGATTTACACGCTCCGCCGCATTTGACTGCGGGGAGTACGCGCCTGTGAAAATATGTTGAATTCCGTGCTTAGCAGTAAAGGCTGCGAAGTCGTGGCTTTTAAACGGAGTGCCATTATCGCTCACCAAAACTTCCGGAGATCCGAAACACACAAAAATATCATTCTTTAGATAGTCAATCACCACCTTTGAAGTGAACTTCTTAACAGGCTTGAGCCATGTGAATTTAGAAAAATGGTCTAAGAGAATTAATATCCCTATATTTCCGTTCCGGGTTCTGGGGAATGGACCAATAAAGTCTACATAGATCCGTTGAAACGGTCTTTCACTAGTGGCTTGGCTACCCATGGGCGGTCGAAGACGTTGCGTCGGATGTTTGCAGGTTTTGCAAATATCACAACGAGCTACATAATTTCTAACATCGGTTACCATGTTCGGCCAATAAAAGTTTCTCCGAATTCGCTCAAGACTACTCAATTTGGCTACTCCACCATGCACCGATGATGGTTGGTCATGTGCAGACTGAATTACGCCTGCTCTCAATTCACTTGGGACCCAGAGCTTATAGTCGTCAACTTGTATATTTCAACTTGTATTGAAATACAAGTTTCCTCGTCAACTTGTATATTTCCGCTGGCAAAGCCTGCTCTATAATATATATATTTATCCACGACTCGAAATCCCGGTACATCTCAATTTTTTACTCGGTCTCTTAACTGACGGTATTCGTCCGATTGGAATGAGTCTGATTGCAAATCGATCTCTGGCAGGATGTCTACATCTATACCTGCGATTTCTGTCGAATCCTTGAACGACCGTGATAGGGCGTCAGGTACAACATTTTGAACCCCCTTGCGATGCTCGATTGTAAAAACAAAGCCTTGTAACTTAAAAGCCCAACGGACTAGTCTCCCGCTGAGATCTGTTTGTTTCATCAACCATCGCAAAGTTGAGTGATCGGTTATACATACCTTCCTTCTACATACATACGAAACTTTTGGATTGCGAACACGCCGGCAAGACATTCTAACTCTGTAACTGTATAGTTACGTTGAGCTCCATTCAATTTTTGGGACATAAATGCGATAGGACGCTCGTTGCCTAATTCGTCGCACTGTGCCAAAACTCCGCCGACTCCGCACTTAGACTCATCGCTTTGTCTTATAAACGGCTTATCATAGTCTGGATGGACGAGGAGCGGAGCGGAACAAAGCTTATGCTTGATTTCGTCGAACGCCGTTTGTGCGTCCTCGTTCCAAGTGAAAGTCTTTCCTCGAAGTAGGTCTGTAAGTGGGACTGTTATTGTTGAATAGTGAGATATAAATCGACGGTACCATCCATGCCAAGGAAGCGTCTTAGTTGCGTTTGGCTTTTGGGGACAGGAAAATCAGATACCGCACTTCATTCACCCTACCTCCTAAGGTAACGGAAATTCCGAATTTTTGCCAAAAGTCCATCCCACAAATAACTTCTTCTTCAGATACCGCACTGATCTTTTTCGGGTTCACTTGTAGAGTTCCTTCGCCTACAACATTACCTAAGTATTCGACTTTCCGAAGACCAAATTGGCTCTTTTTGATATTAATCGTTAGGTCAGCATGCCGTAAACGTGAAGCAACTTCTGTTAGGTATTTTAAATGATCGTCAAAGCTTAATGACATAACCAGAAGGTCGTCCAAATAGACAAATACGTGAGATTTCAGTTGGTAGGGTATAACCTGATCCATAAGACGACACATCGTCTGAGGGGCGTTGCACAGTCCAAATGGCATACGCCTAAATTGGTATAATGGCCTATTCGGAACTGTGAATGCGGTTTTTGGTCGAGACTGAAAGTCTAAATTGATTTGCCAAAAGGCATCTTTCAAGTCAATTTTTGAAATGCAGTGAACTGGAGGAAGAGGGCTCAAAAGTCCATCTAGGTTTGGGATTGGGTCTAAAAGTCTAAATTGTATGAGTCTTTTATCGTAACATCGTTTACCTTTCTCGAATCTAAGCAAAACCTAACTTTATCTGGCTTGACTATTAAAACAACAGGAGATGACCACGATGATGTTAAGGCTTCTTCAATAACTCCTAGTTTTATCATCCTGTCAATCTCCGTACATAGAATTTTTTCACGCGCGGGTGAGGGTAATGCCTCTGTTTTATCGGCTTGGCATTGCCGGTATCAATCGAATGTTCGATTAAGTTTGTCTTGCCAAGACCATCTCTGTCGGATGACGGGAAGAAATCTATTACACTTTTTTGTCTGGATTTCTGGATTTCTGATAAATTGAGCTTTGTGGATTCTTCTTCAAAGTTCAATTCATTCACCCTACCTCCTAAGCTAACGGAAATTCCGAATTTTTCCCAAAAGTCCATCCCACAAATAACTTCTTGTGTAATAGATGGTACTACTAAAAATTCCATTTTTTTCGATGCTATTATATTTAATCGGAATGGTTATAGTGCCAAAAGTGGACTGTTTCATTCCGTCAGCAGTTCGTACGTTGCCGTGGGCCCTAGAGTTATCCTAGAGCTATCTATTAAAGCTAAATACGATTCATCAAGTACAACAAGATTTGCAAAAGAGCGTATGTCATTGCTTACTTTACTTATCGCTTATATTAAACAACTATTGTATTGATGTTTTGATTTCCAAAAGTCCCGCAGTCTTGTTGCTGAGCGACTTCTAGTTTTTCTATCGGTATCGTTTGTAAAGATTCTTCGCCTCGTTTCGTTATATTCTTTTAGTCGAACATGATAAGGCTTAAAAGACCTGGTGTTAGAATGGTCAGGTGACTGTACTGATCTTTTGCGAATTGATATATGTTCGGTCGTTTTATTCTTGTCTTCGTCCGAGTCTACGTTCGGGCATCCGTTCTCGGACTGGCACGGTTGTCCGCTTGGAAGTTTCCCGATTTTTGTGAACATTTTGGACATGAAGGTTTATACACATTTACTGCGCCACAACCATAGCAAAATACTCGGTGTGGTTGGGGACAATCTTTATATCTATGATCTATAGTCTTTCTCATTTCGAATCGCCGAAATCTGTGGTTCGTTTTATTGACATGGTAAAAATGAACCGAGTACATTTTTTTCTACAAAAATGTCTTTTAATGAACCAGAAAACTGTAGTTTCCAGTGAACCAATAAGCTTGAAATTTGGTCTGGCCGGATGATGTGGTCCTCTCTACGATTATCTAGTGAACGATTACCTGAGATATTATGGTTAACGGACACGTGATGATCAAAAGGCTGATTTATTAGGGGGTTTGCTGGAGGCAGCTCCGCATCCCATTCAAGTGATTGTCTTTGGGAGGAAGGTATATTAAGGTTTTGCATAGCCAGACTAATTTGTTCTGATAATGTTGAAGAGAGTTGGGCTTGGTAAGATTCTAACGCATTTGCTATGAGCTCCTGAATTCTCCTTTCTGAAACGCTATTAGTTCTTTGCGAACCTCCTACACGTGGTGAGCGCTGAGCTTGCGAACTTGTGCTTGGACGACTACTGGATCCAGTAGTTGTTGATCTTGTGGTAGGCCTAGTATTGGGGCGATTTCTTGGGATGGCACCTGTTCGCGAATTTGAAGTAGATCCAGTTTGGACCCTTGGAATTTCTAAATTAGCGTCCTGTGTTTCTCTTGCGTTATTAGTTAGCTGCGAGGGTAGACATAGCTGACGTCAATTGGGACATGTTTCATTTTGCTGTAACCACGTAGTTACACACGTGCAATGAAAACGGTGTTTACAGGGTGTTTCAACAAATTCTGTATCCGCGTTGGATTCATTGCATACGGAGCATTGCACCAACTCAACGGGCAATCTCGAAGTATTTTCAGGACTGCGCCTGACTGACGTTATTTCGTTTTCAATATTTTACCACAACAAAGGATATTTATATGCAGTTATTAATGCTCCTAACTACTACAAATTGGCACTACTAACAAAATTCGGAAGCCTGAATTTTTAATCGATAATCTGGGGTTATCCATTGCTATAACGATTTCCTTTTTAATATTACAATAGCTTTGTCTGCATCTTCACATTTAAACTGAATCTAAAATAACCTGATGTGTTCATTGCGCTAAATGAAAGAGTATCCTGCTGAATTGTTCCAGCACGAATCAGTCTCGATTTCGTTTAGGCAACTTAACTTATTAAGTGAATTATGACAATAGTTGAGGTCATAATATTCTGGAATGAGGTACTGTTGAATTTTCCAACAACTACTATTCTCTAACTTCTGGAGATATTAATGAGCTTTATTAGGGTTTCAAGTGTTTAAGAAAGAGTTACTGCTGAATTTTCCAACCAATACAATCTCAATTTCTTTGACCTTGAATAAATATAGGATCTATCCTTCTACACCTTTAGTTTATTCCCTGGTCTTCTTTTGAGGTGTTTCCCAAAACGCAGCAATCCTAGAAGAACAAGCAAAGGATTACGGAAACTAAAACAACTTTTATAGAGGGGTGACTGTTAGGGAATGTTGGGAAAGCTCGGAAAAGCATGGTGGTATTTTGGTTTTGCTTTTGTTTTTGCTTGCTTTCCTGCCTGATGGCTTGCTTGCCTGCTTGCTGCCCTACGTTGGGCGCCATTTCTGTGACGAACACGGTGAAGTGGATACCGATTGGTAGCATACTCTGTCTACGGGACCGGTCTAGCTCAGTGAAGAGTCCAGGGGGTTGGGTTACTTCCTAATCAGGATCACCGCCACACAATAAAATTTTGTAGACAGAGTTGAAAGGATTAGGAGGGGATACAGTCATTTCGGGTAGACATGATAAGAGACAAAGCGCATTGATTATTGAAGAACTCAGATGGGATGGTTCTTCTGCTCGGCCCGCCCTTCCTGTAAAGACTTACTAATTTATTGCTGCCTGTACCTATTTAAAGAGAAATCGTTTAGCTCAGGTGCCCATAAAATAAAATCTAATTTACTTAATTTTAACTGTTCTTCAGTTCACAATCCATTATTTAATTACTCTGATTTTCATCTTTCTTTTTTCTTACAATCTACTTAGCCTAAATCTTTACTCCTACTGGGTTTCTTTAATCCTAATCAATTGAAATTAATTTGTCTTTTTTTTTTTTTTTGTTATATTCAAGCTTTATTACAGAAAAAATATGTAAGCAGGTCAGTTCTACGGATTTAATGCTTGGAAAATTTTTATATAATGGCCATGCAGAGTCCATAGACAAATGATTTATAATTTTTAATAATAATGAATAATTTATTCAAAAGAAAAACCATAAATAAAATAAATTTAAAAAAATAAGAAAAGAAGGAGTGTCGGTATTAAAAACAAAATAAATGTGAGTTCTTAACTGCTTTGAAGGAAAGAAGTGACAGAAGGAGGAAGAGACCAAAATGATGAATAATTTATTCAAAAGAAAAACCATAAATAAAATAAATAAAAAAAAATAAGAAAAGGAGGAGTGGCTGAATTAAAAACAAAATAAATGTGAGTTCTTATCTGCTTTGAAGGAAACAAGTTACAGAAGGAGGAAGAGACCAAAATTATGAATAATTTATTCAAAAGAAAAACCATAAATAAAATAAATTTAAAAAAATAAGAAAATCAGAAGTGTTTGAATTAAATACAAAATAAAAAAATGAGCTCCTTACTGCTTTGAAGGCAGCAAGCAACTGATTTTTTAACCACTAGATTTTTAATAAAGTTTGAATACGAAAACTAAAAGTTAAAGGGAGTAGATTAAGAAAGAATTTTGGAATCTTACATCGAGTTAGTTTAATAGTTTTTATAGATTAATTTTTCATACGCTTTCTTTTATAATAACATAGTAAGGCAATCAAGGTTATATGGGTACTCACAAACCAATCCCTCCACGTCTGCAGGCCTGTAGACTGGAGCGCTGTGTGGCTTGATGAAGGGTGATAAATTCAAAGTAAAATTAAGGGGTCTTGCTAGTCATGATGCCAAAAACCGAATTATGCTCTATAGAAAAAAGGTATGAGTACAGGTCTAATACAAGAAAATTAATTAAGAAAGAAAAAAAAAATAAGTATACCGTTTAACTTAATGCTCCACGCTAATTCTGGCGACGTTTTGGTACGCTCTTTCCATTGGTTTCGCTGATATTGATTTTTAAATGTTGTCAGTATAGACGAGAGTGGGAGTCGGGCTTGCACATGGCCAATGCTAGCTTATGTCGACATGAGGTTCGGCACGAGGTAGTGAGGCTATGTATGAGGTATGAGGTTCCGCAAGGTTTTGGCTCTTCTCCTGATCCTATGCTGCTCCAATAACGCACACGTCCCGGAAGCTGCAAGACTCCTCGTTGTTCGAGGCTCGAGCCTGGTCCGGTTCTGTGCTGGTTCTGAGCCTGGTCTCTGATCGAGGGGTGTTCGCACTTGATCACTTGGCGTGGTTGTGCTTAGCTTGCGACTTCTGGATCGCCTAGGGGACTTTTCGGTCGCCGGTGGCTTTCTCTGGCACTACCCGTCCGAGTTCTTTTAAAAGGCTTTTGTTAGTCACCTGGCGCTTGGATATTTTCCCTTCTTACCTGTAGGTTTTCCCACCCACGCCTAGTTGCCGAAATTTGCGCACAACACGGCCAATTCTGTGTTGCTTTTGCGCAACCCTCACATACTGCAATGCTAAAAGTTTTAAATTCAGTGGGAGTGAAACTTCCCCATATCGGAACCATCGACCAACCTTCTACTTCTTCTTTGCCCACTAACCCAAAAAACTAGTTTCCTCACTAACTCTTACCTATCAGAATACTAGGGGGCTACGTAGCAAACACCCCAAGCTATGTTCTGATAGTTCTTTCTTTGCATTCCATATAATTGAATTTACAGAAATTACTTGATTAAATCCGGAGATCTTTAGCTCCGAAGTTTTTCCAAGTAAGTACACCACTTTTAGACGGGATCGATCTCAGCGAAGAGGAGGTGGAGTCCTCATTTTGGTAGACTCTTATCTGGCTTCTGAAGAGGTGAAATCCCAAGAGTTTGGTGACATAGAATTTATTTGCGTTAAAATCACTATGTCCCTGAAAGCTTTATACATTTCATGTTCATATATACCTCCTATGTCTGAACCGCCCTCATATTGACAGCATTTGTCCGCTATTCGATACGTCTCTAATTTTATGACAGATCGTGCTTAACTCGTAGCGGTGGGCGACTTTAATATCCCAGAATTAAAGTGGTCCAACGTCGATAACTCACCATCTTTGTCACTTATAACTTACCATGACATCACCGCGGGCATGTTTGACATGTCCCTAGGTCAGATTAACCATATTAGAAATTCGCTAGGTTGACTTTTTGACTTCTGTTTTGTGTCTGATCCTGATGGTACTGCTCTCTCCAGAGCTTTTCCCCTTTTCACCCCAGTGGATCCATATCACCCCACGCTGGAGGTCTCAATCGAACCCACTCCCTCCCACGCGTGGTAATAAAAATTCGCTGTTTCCGTAAAGCTGATTTTCACAAACTTAATAGACTTATCGAGACTTTTGACTGGTCTGATATTCTGGCGTGCACTGATCTTAATGTCACTTTAGAAAAATTTTATTTTACTTTAAATACATTTTTTGACTCATGTGTGCCTTGGAAATATCCGTCCGCTTCAACCGCTTCATCCGTCCGCCTTGGTTTACAAGGTGCCTTACTAACTTAAAAAACAAAAAAAATAAGCTTTTACTTAAATATAAAAAAACCTGCAGTAGTGTTGATTTCTCAAGATACCTACGAATTTTACCGTGCATAACGCTATATGTTATAGGAATTATATTGACCGCTGCCGGATTCAATTTACTCAGGATCCAAAGCAGTTTTATAATTTTGTAAACACTAAGCGTAAACACGTATCTTTTTCACCCCTGCTTACGTTTGAAAATTCCTCTGCGACTTCTGATCAGGCTTTTGCCGATCTATTCGCAATATTTTTTTAAAACAACTTATTCTCCTCCTAAATTGACTAAATTGAAACCTCGATATTTCCCCTTAAGTGGAAGGAATCATTCATAATTCCCCTTCATAAAAAAGGGAAAAGGTCCGAGGCTGCCAACTACAGAGGCATCTCTAAGTTGTCGGCAATTCCAAAGTTGTTGGAAAAATTAATTACCCCTCATTTGCAACACCTTTGCTCTTCGATTATCACTCCTTGTCAGCATGGCTTTATTAAGCGTCGTTCCACCACCACAAACTTATTGGAGTTGACATCCATTGTCATAGATGGCTTTTGTAAGGGATATCAAACAGATGTAATTTACACAGACTTCAGCAAGTTTACACAGTTTTATCGTTCTTGCCCTCTGCAAGCTACTTATTCTATTAATGGGATTGCCTTAGAAAAATTGACCCAGGTTAATGATCTCGGCATCCTATTAGACATCAAACTTAAATTTGCCGACCATATTTCCTTAATGGTTAATAAGGCTAAAGGAGTCCTTGGTTTTATCAAAAGGTGGTCAAAAGAATTTAATGACCCCTATATAACCAAAACACTATTCATTTTTTTGGTCCGTCCTATACTGGAGTACGGTTCATGTGTCTGGAGTCCCCAATATGGAGTACATCAGGACCGCATAGAATCCGTACAAAAGAATTTCCTAACTTTTTCACTTAGAGGTCTAAACTGGGATGCAAATCTTCACCTTCCATCGTATAATAGTAGACTCTTACTCATAAACTTACCTAGCTTAACAAATCGTAGGACAATGCTCGGTGTAGTCTTTCTGCATAACCTTATTAACGGGGATGTAGATAGCCAGCATTTACTTAAACGCTTAAAATTCAACGCTTAAAATTCCTAATAGAAGGACTCGAAACTTTAGTCCTCTGTTCCTTAGCCGTTGTAGTTCGACATATGCACTGCATGACCCTTTTAGGGTATTATGTTCGAACTACAATGGTCTCTACTCTATAACATCTCTTTCCTGTCCCTTAAACTTAAAATATAGAATTTTAAATTTCCTTACTAACTCCTTCTAGCTTTATAATAAACAAATAGCTTATTATATTGTAACAAATCGTTTCTTGAGCGCCCCTCGGTCGTCTGGGCCTCTAAGCTTTATGATGAATACAGGAATGCTAGCTGATGCTCTTATTGATGCACAAGCCATTTCCAAATTCTGAAAGACCGGTAACTAATTCCAAGGCTAACATCTGTGGTTCGATTCTCGGTCAGGAGACCATTTTTGGATGGGTGCTGACAGGCCCATTATCCCCAGGTAACCCCCGCAGCGTGTCTGTTTTTTCCGCACGAGTTGCCCGCAGCCTCGGTGACTCACTGGTTCCGTGTTTCGATTCAGAATGCGAGCACAATTCTGTCTCGACTCCTTCTTCGATTTACACATCGCATCACGCTGCACGGTGGCAATCAGCGGATGATCCGACTGATCCGGTCCAAATTCTGGATTCCAAGGCCATATTCAGCACGATGTCGCCACGCCCACGCAACGCCCAGTCACTGGAGAGCAGATGTACTCGAGGTATACAATCCTTCCGATGCCGAGTCTGCAATGGGATTCATCCATTAAAGAAGTGTCGGCGCTTCCTACGCCTTAGTGACGAGAAGCGGCTCCGAGCGGTTCTCGTGAACCGCTATTGCTCGAGCTTCCTGGCCCACGAGCACTCCGACGGATCCTGTCGGCGTGGGGACGGCTGTTAGACGTGTGGTCAGGATCACCACACGCTGCTGCACCCCGTGACCAATGAGCACCTGTCACCACCCGCGGGAGACAGTACACGGGGTGTCTCGCTCTCTCGTCGGCCGTCATCCGCCAACTCCCGGCGCGGTTTGGGTACTTCTCGCCCTGCGTCCGCCATTTTCCGGCATTCCCAAACCGATGCACGGCCGCCGACTTCCCGGCACTCTTCGATAACTCCTCGGCATTCTTCCGCCACTGGCCGGCAGCCGTCAAGTGCTCCACTGCATTCGTCTGCCACCCATCGGGTGCCGTCTACCGCTCGTCCGCCCGCGTCATCCGCGCCTAGGCAATTTTCCGCCCCTCCTCGAGGGCCCCCGCAGAACGCGGTCGCTGCGCCCACCCTATCGTCGCCGCTGAAGCGGAACAGCGCCAACACCGGGACCCGGATCTTCGACACGGGGGCTTCATCGACCCGTGTACGCCCTCGAGCTGCAGTGACGGATCGCTAACGACGAGGGATCTGTTGCAGCCCGAGCGATTGCAAGGGCGGCGGGATGTTTAGGTGAGGGGCCGTTGTGCCGCAACCTTAAGAGCACCCGCAGAGGGCACCCGCACTGAAGAGCGCACCCGCGCTGAAGAGCGCATCCGCGCTCGCCCCTCTTTGCGCTCTTGCTCCTTTGTCGGCCGTCGTCGATCGTTTTCTTGCTATTACCTTTGCCTGTTTTCTTTCCTAAGTTAAGTTTTCAATCCTCTGTAAACAGCCCAATAAAGCTGAGTATTTAGCCACTAAATTTAATAAAATAAACACTAGAATTGTTAAGAATTGAATAAGCTATTGTTTTTTCTTACTTTGAGCGGGTTCTACACTCTTTAAGTTGCTTAAAAATGGGTTTGAAAAATTGCCCCTTCACTCTTTTGAGCATTATCTCAGAAATAAGAGGATGCACCAATAAGCACGATACACCAGCTTTTCACCTCGATGTAGGAACTTTTCAAGTATGTATGGACCAAAAATCATACAAATCTGTCCCACAGATTTTGAGAAAATCGAATTACAGTTCCCCATATAATTTGACTAATAACAGGAGCGCCAACTAGTGAACCGGAACCAGTCCGCAAAAAGTTCATTGAACTAGTTTAAAAATACTACATGGCCCTGTTAAGCTTATTAAGTCCTTCACAGAGGATGCGCCAAATTGCACGGTATACCGTTGAAAAGCCTATTTTCTAAAGAATATTATAAGACTATTTTTATTTAAATCGCTCCCACAGATTTAAAGAAATCAAGTCCCGAAAATTTCATTCCTTGATTCACCAACACTGGCCATTAACAGCATCACATATATCTTTTTTTAAAGAGGATGCGTCATTATGCACGGTATACCACGAGAAAGCTAATTTTTGGCCCATTCGAATGGTACCAGTGCCATTAAAATCCTTCTCACAGATTTTGAGAAATCAAGTCCCGAAATTTTCAGACCCTGGTTCGCCAATACTGGCCATTTAACCGATTCACGTGTTTTGACACTGCCCAACACATATTGCGCCATTAGAAAAAGAGCTTATAAACAAAAAACGTACAACGATCATGGATGCTAAAAAAATGGTAAGTAAATGTATTTTATTGAATAATACAAATAAAGTAAACCCTACGTAAACCCTTTTTTACAACCCTCGTTTAGCCATGGTGCCACAGAAATGTAAGGGCCATAAAATGATACTTTTTTTACAGGTGTTCAAGGTAAAGTAAGCCGATATTATTGGTGAGGAAAACGCCTATTTGTACCGCACATCGGACGAGTTGTTTGCCGATATTGCTCTAGCACCGTTCGAAATTGCCAAGGTCAAGATCCTGCCGTATCCGGATACGCCAACAACTTCCCCGAGGCGTTGCCAAAGATGCTGAAGAAGGATGGCGTTAATGCCTTATATAAGGTCTGGTGGCCCTGTCGTTGCTGTGCTCCTTGATTTTAGGTAGGATTCATTAAAGTATTACATCTTTGATTTTATTAAAATCACCTGCATCTGAAGGCTGGCGGGGAGATTGCCAAGCTGAGTGACATACTAAGTTTTAAGCTGGACTTTTGGATGGTGTCGGTGGCTTGTGATGCCTATTACGTGGCCATATTTCCATTTGTGTTGGATCAATCATTTCCTGATGACCCCCGACGAAGCCAACACCGTCAATTCAATTGTCTACCTGATTTCGGCAATAGCCTGATTTCCCATGTGTTTGGTATATAATATATAGTCATAAGTCGGACCTAGGCTGTAAGAGTCATTTAACCCAGAAGCGAGGTCGTGTAACTAGAAACTCTGAAATAAAATATATTGATTTAGTTAATGAAGGCCTTTGTTTTAAATTTTAAACAATTAATTATAAATTAACAAAGACATATATGTATATATACGATGACGATACATAACGATGATATATAACTCAACTCCTATCATCACCAAGTGTCCGGCGATGTGTACGCCGTCAACGAGTACACCTTCCTGATTGTGGGCTTCAACTATGACGGCAACGGGGTGGACACGTTCTTCTGGTCGGGAGCCAGCAACCGGCCAGGGCCGCAGGGCTTCATGGTGCCGGATGAACATGGAAGGTAAGGACCTGATTAGCAAATTATGAGAAAAAATCCATACAAAAACTGTTTACCACAGAACCAACATCCTGGATCGCTACCACAACAAGGACTTCACCTTAACGCTACCAGACCGGAAAAATGAAAGACCAGATGACGGGCTCCTCTCTCGGCAGCCAGGGTCTGGAAGAGAGAGCCATTCACATGATGGATCTGGATGTGGACGGCCGGCGCCGAGGAGGGAGTAGTGGGCGGTGGACCTTCCGGGTCGGCCAGGTAGGTCAACCTGGCGTTCAGAACCTTGGGACAGTAGTCGGGACCCACGGTGAGACGCAGGGTCTGCATAGGCCTCCAGTTGAGGGGCAGGAAGAGCTCGACCTGCTGTGAAGGACTTCTCTAGATCTCGCACCTCAAGTGGAAGATCGTCCTGCAACTTCCTGAGTCTCTCGATCACCGCATAGAGCTTCGTCCTAGGGGGAGTTACCAAGAATGGGAACGTCAAGACATCCACCATAGCTTGCTCCAGGACAGCTGTCTCCCTGATCTTGCAGAGCTGCTCCATTTTCGGCCATGCCCCGAAACTCCTGCCACACCGGAAAGATGAGCTGGGCACTACGGACAGCCAAAATCTTCGAAGGAGTATCTGGCAAGGGTAGTGTGTCCATGTGGAGGTGTCCCAGCTGCAAGATCAGCTCCAGGAAGTCCTCCATTAGGTGTTCGTCGTAGATATCGCTCTCTGAAATGCTCAGTTGGATGATGTTCCCCTCCGCCTGGAGCTGCCGCTGCAAAGTGTCCAGGAGGCGGTTCCTAATCCGTAGAATCTCTTCAGGATCCAGATCCTTTTCTCGGCTCAGCTGTTACCCAAACATAAATATTATATAATACCCAACAAATAAATATTTTAACTAAATTTTTTAAATTTTTATTTTTTTATATATATATACTGAAATAGTTTATATTTTGAGTCAAATAAATGTCCCGTCGAAAGACTAAGGACAACGCTAAGATCCGTTTTTAATAAAAAAAAAAAAAACCAATTTTAAAATTGCTTTGTTATTATTTATTAAAATTATACGGGACGAAAGAAAGGTTTCGTGTGTGTCAATTGGATTTCAGCTTAAGACTGATTTACAAAGAGAATGAAAATCTTAGTTTTGGCTATTGTCTATTGTTTACATTAGAATGAGAGTGCAGTTGGTCGCTTGATTCATTGAGAGAGCTTATAGATTATTTGGTTTGTATAAGATTCTTAAGGCGCGATCGCCGCTGAATATCGGTCATTTGTTTATATTAAATTTTCTGCACAGCAAAAATGATGCGCAGCTCTTGTTATTTGTTTACTTGGCTGCAGTAATTGGATATGCAGTAATTGGATATTAGTAGATGGGTGTGAGAGTGAATATGTCACTCCTCCCCCCTTAAAAAGGCAGCCAATACTTGGGCTGGCATTGATGGATACAGTGTGGGTAATGGGTTTTCTCCAAGTTCATTTTCTTGAAGTTGTGGCTGATTTGTTTCAGTTTGTTTTCTTAATTTTATATACAAAAATATAAATGGATTAAAGTTTATGTACTTAAGAATAAAAATCATTGCGACCAAAGCCAGAATAGCCGGTATAATAATTGTATAAAGTGTGATATTGTTTTGGGAAATCATTTTTATAATGTCATTGTGTTTTAAGATTTTTATTTTAGTTATGTTGAGCGGTGGATACAAAGGTGTTAGGTCAATTTCTGGGTGTAAATAATTTTCGCTTAAAATAATATTTTCGATTTTTACTTTACATTGTGTTATTCTTATAATTTTATTTCCCTTTATTTGTAAGTTGCTGTTTGAATTTTGACAATTTTGTGTAAGAGTTGTTTGGGTCAGATTCCATGTTATTATTACATTTGGTTCAATATACTTAATTATTTCTTTTGTAAGGGCTGGTACAAAATTACATGTTGGGTTTCTTCGTTTTATTATATTTGCAATACATTCACTATTTACTTCTTTGTTGTCTTGATTATAAATTTTATTATCATTTTCAAAGTAAGAATCGCTGCCTGAGTACTCCAATTGGTAACCATTTCTATCGGGATATGGGATTATTTTAATAGTGTTGATTAGTTCATGATTAATAGGAATATGTGAGATTATTAGTATTTCATTATTCTTATAGTTAATCCAAGTGGATGTTTTGGTTAATAATATGTTTTCGCTGTTAACGTTTTGGAGCTTGTCGTAATTAAGTAGTTTTGGGTTGAACAGTCCCAGTCGTGAGAGCTGCATTCCCATTTCAAGGTCCTCAATGTACTCAATGAACTGCATTAGTTCATAAACCAAGGTGTCAATGCTATTTCTATTGTTTTCATACTTTTTGATTCTCTGCAATCCGTCATTAACAAACTGCATTACTTCGTTAAATTCGTGGATTTTTATTGAATTTTCCGCCTCTGAATTTAGTTTTTCTTCGAATTGTACTCTGTCGTTGTCGTCGAGTGTGCCGAAAAGGAATTTAAAAGCTGAGCCTACGAAATTGAAAAGACCGCGTTTTTGTCTACGTTCTTTGTGTAGAGTGATCCCGTTTAGTTCTTTAATCAGTTTGTTATACAAAAATTTGATCCGGGGTGTGTCTGTACTGTTTTGTATTTTGTTTCCAAAATATGTGGTTATAGTGTTTATTTCTGTGAGGTTGACTGTAAGGCAATGATGTTCGAATGCTGATGGTCTTTGAATTGGTTTACTTGAGAAAAGAAGATATCCATGGTTTGTATCAATGCCGCCTATCTGAATTTGTTGGGCATGGCTCATGGTAAGCAACAGGGACAGTATCATTACTGTGCGACAGATACCTGTGGAATGGGGACCTCATTAATTTTCTTTCGTTTTTTAAACTGCGTTTTATAATAGTTAGTAGCTCTGTTTCGATTAGTGATTTTGTAATGGTCCGGGTCGGTTTGTTCGACATTTTTGTTTTCTTTAAATGGGTTTTCTAACTTTCCCTTCTGAAGGGGACCCTTTCTAAATTTGGTGTCTATGTCGTATTCCTGACGATCATCATTTAATTTGTTTATTTTTTGTTCTTTAATTTTTTGTGCGTCCAGGGTTGGTTGTCCGGCGTAAAGAAATATGTGAGCAGGTGTCTGTCCAGTGGTGTCATGCCTGGTTTTATGATTGTAAATGTAAAGAATATTTTCCATTTTGCCCAGTTTGATTTCATCGTTTTTGGAGGAATTGATTATGCGAATTTTTTCATTTATTGTTTTATGTAATCTCTCAACATCCGCCACGCCCGTTTTAGCTGTGTTTAATTGTAATTCTACACCCTCACTCTCGAGCCATTGCTTAAGAGCTAGGCTGGAAAATGCACCGTCCCTATCTGCCTTTAACAATGTAGGTTTTCCGAGTTGGTTAAAGATACGCATCAGGGCGTTTTTGCATTCTATCCAATCTTTTGTTTTTATTTGTTCTAAAGTGGCGAACTTCGAGTAAATGTCAATGCAACTAAGGTAATGCTTACCCTCGGATGAATAGATGTCTATTACAAATTTATCGCGGCAATGCCCAGGGCTAGGTGTGACTTTAAAAGGCATTTTTGTGTTTCTGTGTTCTGTCTTGGCTAGGTTACACACACGGCACTCATTTATGATGTTTTGAATTAGTAGTTGACTATTTGGGAAATAATGATTTTCTTTGAATAATTTAGTCATTTTTTGGATACCTGGATGCAACAGTTTTTCATGGGCTTGAAGTATGATTTCTTTAAACTCAGCATATGAGCTCACGTTGTTCAATAAAATGAGGCTACGAGTCACTTTAGTATAAGAGGGGTTTATAATTTCCCTATAGGCTGTCTGGATGATCTCGAAATCGGCATCGCTCACGATGTACATGGCAATGCTTTTGGAAATGAAGTGGTCAAGTAAGAATTGTTTGGCGTTCTCAACAGTCATGTTGTTATAGTGAATTGTGGTTATTGAATTTCCGAAAACGGTTGTCTGCTTTACACTATTCTGATCTGATTTAATGAATATTATCTGTTTTTTGAATACATTTATTGGTTTTTCTGTTAACTGGATAAGATCATTATTATCTTCTACTGCACTATGTTGGGTGGCTTCACTGAAATGATTCTCCTCAACCTTGATTCTGGACAGTGCGTCAGCAATTGAATTCTGTTTCCCTTTTATGTACTCAATATGAAAGTCAAACTCAGCCAATCTAATTCTCCATCTCTGCAGTTTGGCATTTGGCTCCTTTAAATTATGTAACCATCTGAGAGGCTGATGGTCACTAGCTATTTGGAAATGCCTTCCCAACAAGTAGTGACGGAATGTTTTTGTGGCCCAAACTATTGCAAGTAATTCTTTTTCGATGGTACTGTAGTTTAATTCATGGTCATTCAATGTTCTGCTTATGAAAGATATGGGGTGGTTGTCTTGAGAAAGGACAGCTCCAAGAGCCAGGTTACTAGCGTCTGTAGTCAATACAAATTTCTTTTCAAAATTGGGCAATTGTAGAATTGGTTCGCTTGTTATTAGGGTTTTAAGTTTCTCGAATGCTTCCACATATTCGTGGTTGTTTATGTCTATTTTTGCTCCTTTCTTTAAGTAGCGAGTCATGGGTTTTGCTATGTCAGCGTAGCTTGGGATAAACTTTCGGTAATAACCAGTCATTCCGAGGAATGCTCTGATTTCTTTTACTTTTGTTGGGATTGGGTATGATGCTATGGCTTCTACTTTAAGAGGGTTTGGTTTTATTCCATCGGGTGTTACGATGTGTCCTAGAAAGGTTGCTTCCTTTTTCAGGAATTCGCATTTATCTAGTTGCAACTTTAGATTTGATTCGGACAGTTTTTCAAAAACCAATTGCAATGAGTTTAAATGTTCGTCTAGAGATGTGGAAAAAATAATGATGTCATCCAAATAAACTAAACAGTGTTTGTTAATTAATGGTCGGAGTATGTTATTCATGCACCTCTGGAATGTGGCGGGTGCATTTCTTAAGCCAAATGGCATGCGAACGTATTCATAATGACCGCGTTTAGTTGAAAATGCAGTTTTCTGTATGGATTCTGAATCCATTTCTATCTGATGAAAACCCCTAGCCAAATCAATTGTTGTAAAGTACTGGCATTTTCCCAGTTTTCCAAGAATTTCGTCCATGTTGGGAATAGGAAATCTATCGGGAATGGTTATTTCATTTAGCTTCCTGTAATCAATGACTACTCTGTATTTTGCTTTCCCCGAAGCGTCGGGTTTCTTTGGTACAACCCAAGTGGGACTATTATAGGGTGAATTACTTTCTCTGATCAATCCCTGCTCAAGCATCTCCTGCACCTGGTTCTCTACCTCATTTTCATGTGTTTGAGCAAGTGGATATTGTTTTGAATAAATGGGCGAATTGTGTGTTGTGTTTAATACATGTTTGATTGTGTTTGTGAATGTCAAACGCTCTCCTTCAAAATATTGCAAATCTTTAAATTTGTTTAATAAATGTTTTAATTTATAGGTTTCCTCCGGATTAAGGTGATCCAGACGGAATGGTGAAAAGTCTATTTTTTTATCTGATTTGGGGATTGGTTTCTCATATGAATCTTGTGTGTAGAAAGATTGACCTTTGTTTGAATCTGTGTCTATCAATGGGTAGGTTTTATCGAAAAGTGTTATAGTATGAGTTTTATAATTTATTATACCTTGTGCTTTATTGAGCAGTTTTCTGCCAATTAGCACATCGTAGTCGTCAGAAAAGTCGTGTAAGTAAAATTGTTCAGGTGTTCTAAATATGTTGTTGCTTGGCAGAGTTATTGAATCTTTTAATGTCATCGGGCCATTTGATGTAAAAACTTCACATTCAGTATTGTGTATTGGTAGAGAAAAAAAATTCTTTCGCATCATGTTAATTGTGGATCCTGTGTCAATCAAACATTTGTGAGCGTGGCCCTTGTGGGTAATTATTAGGTATTGGTATCTTCCGGGGCTGGTGACTGAAAATTTTCGTCAAAATTGATTTCGGCTTGATCTTGATTGAGTGGTGCCTGACACTGTTCTTCATAAGTCTGGTCCTGGTACTGAGTGTAGTCGTAGTATTCTTGTTCGTATGGTTGTTGATAAATTTGTTCGTATTCTTGTGCTTCTTGTAATCTGAGTTCGTCAATGGACATTTTGGTTTGTTCACTGTCCGATGGTCTTGGTCGTTTGGTTGTTTGTTGTAGTGGGAAGTTTGGGTTAGATGGCATACGTGGTTGTTGTGTTTGAGGGGTTAGGTTAAAATTGGATTTTGGAAATGGAATTCTGTTAAAAATTGGTTGAGGATTCATGTACCTGTTGGGTCCGGGGTAAGTTTGTCCGGGTCCCATGGGTTGGTTGTTAGATAATTGTTGTGTATAAATGGGTCTGGGTACATGCATGTATGGGTTAAAGTTGGGTTGTAATGGATGAGGGTATTGGGGGTATCTCGGTTGGTATTGGGATTGATTGATTGGGTAATTTTTAAATGCTTTCGGATTTTGGTAAAAATTTGGAGTTTTATTTTTAATTTCAATATTTTTATTTGTTTCAAAATTAATATGTTCTTCGTAAATGCCTTCATTTTGTGCAATGTTAATTAGACTTCTCAAGTCTGGAATGTCGTGATGGGCCAAAATTGTAAACAATTGAATTGGTAATTTTCGAACTAGTGTTTTCATGGAATCTCGGACCGCTTGCAAATAAATAATAAGGTTTGATTGATTACCTTCCAGATGTAATTTGGAGATGAGTATTTGGCGTCGTCGCTCGGCCTCCTCGCAGAATGCACGCAAATTTCCCTTATAGGGTGTCTCGCGGAAGTTCTCCAGCAGCTTGTAGTTAGGCGCCTGTGGCTTATACTCGCTGATCATTCTGGATCTCAAGGTTGGCCAGTCTTCTATGGTTGGCAGACCCAATGTTCTAGTCACATGACCCTCTATGTTCCGCTCAATGGCTCCAAGCAGGATGCGCTGTTGTCGCACATCATTGGTATGGTAGAGGGACAGTATGTAGTCCACTCTACTGATGAAGGTAAAAAGTGTTTCTGGCTCTCCCCTAAATGGAGGGACATCCTTAAGTTGTCCACGGGCCTCAGCAAGGTTGCTCTCGTTTAATGTATTCTCTGGTTGTGCCATTTTGTTGTTGTTGTTGTTCTTTATTTTATTTTTATTATTATTTTTTTTTTTTTAAATTTATTTATTGTTTTTTTTTTTTTTTTTTTTTTCCCTTAGTTTGATGTTTTTGTTTGATTGTCACTTAGTTCGATGTTTTATTTGATTGTCACTTAGTTCGATGTTTTTACCTTGCCTTTGGACTTACAGGTTTTTGTGTTTTTGAATTTTTGTTTTGCTTCCACTTATTTGGGATGACCGAATTGGATTTATTTTCCCAGTTGAAGCGTGTATTTTTGCGAATTGCGGATTATAAAATTTAATTTATTTTCCACTCGCGGTTCTTTTTTTCGGATACTTGAAGTATCCTACCGACTGCGCCACTGAAATAGTTTATATTTTGAGTCAAATAAATGTCCCGTCGAAAGACTAAGGACAACGCTAAGATCCGTTTTTAATAAAATAAAAAAAACCAATTTTAAAATTGCTTTGTTATTATTTATTAAAATTATACGGGACGAAAGAAAGGTTTCGTGTGTGTCAATTGGATTTCAGCTTAAGACTGATTTACAAAGAGAATGAAAATCTTAGTTTTGGCTATTGTCTATTGTTTACATTAGAATGAGAGTGCAGTTGGTCGCTTGATTCATTGAGAGAGCTTATAGATTATTTGGTTTGTATAAGATTCTTAAGGCGCGATCGCCGCTGAATATCGGTCATTTGTTTATATTAAATTTTCTGCACAGCAAAAATGATGCGCAGCTCTTGTTATTTGTTTACTTGGCTGCAGTAATTGGATATGCAGTAATTGGATATTAGTAGATGGGTGTGAGAGTGAATATGTCACTATATATATCTTATATCTTATGGGGAATTTTATTAATTTTGATTCGCCTGCCCGGCGTTGGCCTGGTTCGCTTCGTTCGCCTGTCCGGAGTTGGCCTGGTTCGCCTGTCCGGAGTTGGCCTGGTTCGCCCTGTTCGCCTGCCCGGAGTTGGCCCACCGGACTCGCCGGCGTCGAGGAAGTGCCCCTTGCCGTTTTAGCACGGTAGCCATGGACGATTGTTTTCTATACCCTTGCAAAGGGTCTTATACTTTTGGTCAAAAGTGTTCAACGCAGTAAAGGAGACGTCTCCGACCCTGTAAAGTATATACATATATTCTTGATCATGATCACCTCCTGAGTTGATATGAGCATGTCCCTCTGTCTGTCTGTTTCTACGCTAACTAGTCTCTCAGTTTTAAATCTATCGTCTTGAAACTTTGCACACACCTTTTTTTCCTTTGCACGCAGTATATAAGTCGGAACAGCCGGGATCGACCGATAGCTGCCATATAACTGATTGATCGGAAATGCTACAACTTCTGTGTTTTATGAGGTAGAGAGTTCGAATTTTGTACGAATGATATTTTTGGCAATCTAATACAACATGCTAAATTTCAAAGGGTCGACCAACTACATCCTATAGCTGCCATATAAATGAACGAACGGAATTGGTATTTGGCATTTGGTAATAATACCAACTTTTGTGTTCTTGAAGATAGAAGCTTGGGACTTTTTTTATACCCTTTCAGAGGGTATTATAATTTTGGTCAAAAGTGTGCAACGCAGTGAAGGAGACATCTCCGACCCCATAAAGTATATATATTCTTGATCATGGTCACCGTCTGAGTTGATATGAGCATGTCCGTTTGTCCGTCTATCTGTCTGTCCTTCTGCCTGTCTGTCCGTCTGTCTGTTTCTAGGCAAACTAGTCTCTCAGCTTTAAAGCTATCGACTTGAAACTTTGCACACACCCTCTTTTCCTTTGCACTCAGTATATAAGTCGGAACAGCCGGGATCGGCCGACTATGTCCTATAGCTGCAATATAAATGTTTGATCGGAAATTACCCAACTTTTGTGTTTTTGAAGATAGAAAGTTGGAACTTCGTACAAATTCTACTTTTGGTCAGTTAATCTAAACTACTAAATAACTATCGGCCGACTATATCTTATAGCTGCCATATAACTGAACGATCGGAAATGGTATTTGGTAAAAATAGCAACTTTGGTATTTTTGAAGATAGAAGCTTGGGACTTTTTTAGATTTTTTATTGTAATAAATTGGTTATATTAACATATTCTCATAAGGATCAATCGTAATCGAACTACCGAACTGAGCGGACGTGCTTTGTCCGAGCTCCGGGAAAACTTCACGTTGCTTATATTTTCGCCAATATAAGCGAAAAGACACTGAAATACAATTTATTAAAAGCGACAGACAAGCTTTTATAACAGTTGTAATGTGCTAAACTAAAACTAGTGCATTGTTGAAAAAAAAAATACGTACCACGCAATGAGCTCATTGAGCAACGACCAAAAGAACGAGCGTAGAAGTTCAGTGAACCAAAGAAACGGCTTCTACTCTTACTTTTCAACCCGCGATACCGAAGTGGAAAAATCGGCGCTTCAAAGCAACCCGGCTTTACTGACCGCTGAAACCCAAAGGGCACGGTCTTGCTCACCCGCTCTGCTCACTCCGACTCCCGCGTCATGGAGTTCGCAGTGTAAAACCCCCTCCAATACCGGAAACAAATTTCGCACCAACAACAAGCAGCGCTACAACTTCTGCAACAACAGCGAAAACCCCTGCAACTCAAAGTACCACGACGTCAACGACAACAGCGAGTACAAAAACAACAACCTCGGAAAGTGCCAAAGCGGCAACGGCCACACAGACTGGAATGGATCGCTACATCCAAATTAAGCGCAAGCTTAGCCCGCAGAGTAATCCGGCAGGCAACAAAACAAAAATTAACCGTGTCCTGAATAACGATAATGAACCAGACAGATCCACTACTAACAGATTTGCCCTACTGGCGGAGGCTGAGGAAAACCAACCAGCCCAAGACACCGCAAAAAAACCCAAGCCCCCTCCAATCTATATTAGGGAAAAAGCTCGAGTGCCCTGGTCAACAAAATTGCGTCGTTGATCGGGAACGGTGACAACTTTCATGTTGTTCCGCTTATCAAAGGGAACATCCATGAAACAATGGTGCAAACCAAGACTGAAGAGCACTTCCGAATAGTTTCAAAATATCTGGACACTGTACAGAAAAACTATTACACGTACCAGCTGAAAAGCAGTAAGGGCCTACAAGTGGTAGTAAAGGGAATAGAAACTGATGTTACCGCCGCGGAAATAAAAACCGCCCTTAAAGAAAAGGGCTTCGCCGCCAAGAATGTTATTAACATTCTAAATAAAGATAAAAAGCCACAACCCCTCTTCAAGGTCGAGCTCGAGCCAGAAAGCAGGTCGCTGAAGAAGAACGAAGTCCACCCAATCTACAACCTGCAATATCTTTTGCATCGGAAAATCACTGTTGAAGAGCCACATAAACGAAACGGTCCAGTGCAATGCACTAATTGTCAAGAGTATGGACACACAAGGTCTTACTGCACACTTCGGGCTGTCTGTGTAGTCTGCGGGGACGCCCACAAGTCCGTTTGCTGCACCACAAACAAGGACAGTACCGTGATGAATGTGGAAACTGCGGAGGCAGCCATACGGCAAACTATAGAGGATGTATTGTGTATAAGGAGTTAAAGAGTCGCATGCGTCAAGCGACCGCAACGCGCAACCAAAATCCACAGAATGCGTACGTTTCGTCAAAAACCACGCCAGACGTTTTCTTCGCCAAAGCTGCGAGATCCTCATTCGGTCCACTAAACACCACCAACGGCTTCTCCTATGCCGATGCTCTACGATCTGGAAGGGAAATTCCAATTCAGCCTAACTCTCAAAGCGCTCAACAGGCCCCAGAACAGCCACACAGCAAAACGGAAACTATGATGCTAACCCTCCAACAAAGTATGATGGAGCTTATGTCATTCATGAAAACGACCATGCAAACGCTTGTTCAAAACCAGAACATGGTGATACAGCTGCTCGTAGCACAACAGTCCAAATAATCTATGCAGGCGCTACGAATATCAATGTGGAACGCCAATGGTGTCTCACGGCATAAACTAGAATTGTCACAATTCTTGACCGAAAACCATATTGACGTTATGCTACTGGTGGAAACGCATCTTACAAGCAAATACAACTTTCATATAAGAGGCTACACAATCTACCGCACAGATCATCCAGATGGGAAAGCCCACGGCGCAACTGGAGTTCTAATCAGAGAACGAATTAAACACCATTTTCACAAAAGGTTTGCAACAAACTTCTTGCAGGCCACATCGATACAAATTCAGTCAAGCAACGGAATCCTTTCAATTGCTGCCGTTTACTGCCCTCCTCGCTTCTCAATCTCGGAAGGACAATTCATGGACTTCTACAATTCACTTGGGGATCGATTTATAGCCGCAGGAGACTACAACGCCAAACATACGCACTGGGGATCACGTCTAGTGACTCCCAAAGGAAGACAATTGTACAAAGCAATTATAAATGTGAAAAATAAACTGGACTACGTTTCCCCTGGAAGTCCCACATACTGGCCAACAGACTCACGAAAGCTCCCAGACCTTATTGATTTTGCAGTGACAAAAAACATACCTCGCAATCTAATAAGTGCCAAAGCAGTCTCGGACTTATCATCAGACCACTCGCCTGTGCTTCTAACGCTTCTTCAAAGCCCAGAAATAACCGAACACCCCTTCAGTCTGACGACGACAAAAACAAACTGGCTAAAATACAAAAAGTACGTGAGTGCCCACATAGAACTCGCCCCGGATTTTAACATGGAATCGGACATCGACTACACTACGAGCGCCCTGGAAGAAGTACTCATTGCGGCAGCTAAAATCTCTACTCCTCATAGGAAAGAAGTAGACCGAAACAAACACTTCAAATCTAATCAGCAAATCGAACAGCTCGTGCGAGAAAAGAGGCGCACGCGTCGTGATTGGCAAAACAGCAGATCACCAGCTTCAAAACAACGCCTTAAGGAAGCAACCCGATCACTCGACCAGGCTCTTCACCAACAGGAAGAAAATGCACAGCTGAGGTACATCCAGAATCTCTCGCCAACAAGCACAAAGTACCCCCCTGTGGAGGGCCCACCCAAATCTTAGTGCCCCAATTGAAACGACCACCCCGATAAGAAACTCTTCGGGATGCTGGGCTCGCAGCGACGAAGACCAAGCTGAAACATTCGCCACACATCTCCAAAGTGTCTTCCAACCAAACCCAGCCTCAAATTCATTCCTCCTGCCAGTAATTCAGCCAGAGTCCTCCCCTCAGCCAGCCGCACCTTCATTCCGGCCGAACGAAATCGAAAAAGTCATAAGAGGGCTAAAACCAAAAAGGCTCCCGGTGGTGACCTATTGACCCCAAAGATGCTGATCGAACTTCCAAAATGCGCTATAGAGGTCGTCTGCAAACTATTTAATGGAATCATTAATCTTGGCTATTTCCCAAAAAAGTGGAAGAAATCCATTATTATAATGATACCGAAGCCTGGAAAAGACCACACAATTCCGTCATCATACAGACCAATAAGCCTTCTATCTTGTTTGTCTAAACTGTTTAAAACACTGTCTAAACTGTCTAAAAAATGCTTGTTAACTCGCATAATACCACATCTGGAAGCTTGCAATATCATCCCGGCACACCAATTTGGCTTTCGAAGAAACCATGGAACCATCGAACAAGTGAACAGATTAACATCCGAAATACGCTCAGCCTTCGAACAACGAGAATACTGCAGCGCTATTTTCCTCGACGTATCTCAAGCTTTCGACCGAGTTTGGCTCATCGGACTCATGCACAAAATTAAAACGTATTTGCCAACATACACCCACAAGCTACTGGAATCATACCTTTTCAATAGGGTATTCTCAGTGAGATGCAACGCAGCTACTTCGGGCGACTACGGAGTTCCACAGGGAAGCGCACTCGGGCCGTGTCTATATGTTTTGTATACTGCGGATATTCCTACGAGCGCACAACTAACAACGTCAACGTTCGCCGATGATACCGCTATTCTTAGTCGCTCCAGATGCCCAACGCAGGCAACAACCCAACTGGCTAATCATCTCACAATAGTGGAAAGGTGGCTGTCCGACTGGCGCATTAAAATAAACGAACAAAAGTGTAAACATATAACGTTTACTCTTAATAGACAAACATGCCCTCCGCTTTTACTAAACGGTATGCAGATCCCTCAAGCTAACGACGTAACGTACCTTGGCGTTCACCTTGATAGACGACTTACCTGGCGTAAGCACATCGAATGCAAAAAGATGCATCTAAAACTGAAAGCCAGCAGCCTCCACTGGATCATAAACTCACGATCGCCACTGTGCCTGGACTACAAGTTACTACTGTACAATTCAGTCCTAAAGCCAATCTGGACGTATGGCTCCCAGCTGTGGGGGAACGCGAGCAGCAGCAACATAGACATCATACAGCGCGCACAATCAAAAATCTTGAGAACTATCACAGGGGCACCTTGGTATGTTCGCAACGAAAACATCCACCGGGATCTGGGCATCCTCGCAGTGAAAGACGAAATCCAGAAGCAAAAAGAGTCATACAAAGAAAAACTGTCCTCGCACCCAAATTTTCTCGCTCGGGGATTGACTCGGGTTTCTAGCGTATCCCGCCTTAGACGCAACGACCTCCCAACCCAGCAATCGATTTTTAGGGCCGTCTAACTCCGTATCAGTCAAAATGACTGTTAGTTAAGTTAAAAATATAAGATTTGATACACCTCTTGTTAGTCTCGCAAAGAGAAGATTCAAGAAATAAAAACAACGTTAAAAAAAAAAAAAAAAAAAAAAATAAGGATCGGCCAACTTTATCCGATGTTTGCGATATATATACGGTTTTAACTGCAAGGGTATATAAACTTCGGCTCCGCCCGAAGTTAACTTTCTTTCTTGTTAGATTTCTTATTGTAATAAATTGGTTACGTTATGATATTCTCATAAGGATCGGTCTACTTTATCCGATGTATATCCGGTATTAACTGCAAGGGTATATCACTGCAAAAAATCAAAAATTTTGTTTGAGATCTCAAACATAATGGTTGACATCGGAACTATAAATTTCTTTTATTTATAATTTTTTTACAGTTTTTAATTTTTATTTCATTATAATTTTTCTTATTGCTTTTTTCCATTTAAAATGCTACTATAGTTTTTTGCAGTATACCGACGACTTGCAAAAAAATTTCTAGCTTTTATTTATTGGTGATTTTTTGCATTGGTATTGCAGTTTGCTCTACCGTAAGCTGATCTTGGGCACCCCAAGAAATCGGCACCCCGATGCAGAAATCGGTAGGTTATTTTACGTATCCAGTTTCATCTATAGCAACTTTTCCATCACCGATATCTAAGAGTTGTTTTGAAAATGTTTCAGCCGATGGATCTGGAAGCATTTGAACGCGCATATTTACTTTTAGCTGTAATTTTTCAACATTACGCCACAATGGAGATGATTTTAGGTAAGCGTATGTTGAACGTGGAATGACTGGAAGTGTTTGTCTGAAATCACCAGGAAGGACCAACAAAGTTACGCCAAATAGCTTGTCGTTGTTTTTAATATCTTTCAATGTCTTGTTCAACGCCTCAAGCGAATGTTTGTGTGCCATAGTACATTCATCCCAGATAATAATTGTACACCGTTTCAGCACGGTAGCCATGGACGATTGTTTTTACACCCTTGCAGAGGGTATTATAATTTTGGTCAAAAGTGTTCAACGCAGTGAAGGAGACATCTCCGACCCTGTAAAGTATATACATATATTCTTGATCAGGATCACCTCCTGAGTTGATATGAGCATGTCCGTCTGTCCGTCTGTCTGTCTTTCCTTCTGTACGTCTGTCTGTCTGTCTGCCTGTCTGTCTGTCTGTCTGTCTGTCTGTCTTTCTGACTGTCTGTCCTTCTGTCTGTCTGTCCGTCTGTCTGTTTCTACGCAAACTTGTCTCTCAGTTTTAAAGCTATCAACTTGAAACTTTGCTCACACCCTCTTTTCCTTTGCACGCAGTATATAAGTCGGAACGGCCGGGATCGGCCGACTATATCCTTTAGCTGCAATTTAAATGTTTGATCGGAAATTACCCAACTTTTGTGTTTTTGAAGATAGAAAGTTGGAACTTCGTACAAATTCTACTTTTGGTCAGTTAATCTAAACCACTAAATTTCAGATCTTACAGCTGCCTGTCGTCGCTCGGATGGGAGTTGCCTTAAACATACGGCGGCGATGGGGCAACCGGCCTTAGTACACAAGCCAATGTATATCCGTGTATATATGTATGTTTTATTCTAGTGGAAGTACAAGTTATAGAAAAAATGCTTCTAATAATAATAAACCTTACCGCAGTATAACCTTCCACACTCCATGGCTTTCGACGACAAATTCGCCACACAATTCACCAATTATATACCTAGTGTGCCCAATCTCTTCATAAGGGCACAATACCAAATTTCAATAATAATACTTAATACTAAACTATCGATAATCGATCCGCGACATCCCCACCTCCGTGACGAACCCCTTCACTCAAATCCAAAGCCGCCAACTTTTAAGCGGGGCGCGTTATCCAGCGAGTCCGATCTCCATCCATGATCCTAACGCGGACTCGTCTGAACTCACCATCCGTTCCAGTAAAGGCTTCCTCCACGACGCCTTTCCGCCAGTCTCGACGCGGAACGGCTGGATCGCAAACGAAGACGATGTCTCCTCGTTGAATCGGCTTCTCTCTGCGGCACCACTTCTCTCTCCGTGTCAGCGTGGGTAGGTACTCCAAGACCCACCTTTTCCAGAACGGGTTCCTCAGCATCCTTGCCACGCCCCACTGCTTTCGCGTAGCTCCTTTTTTAATTAGGCCTCCATCCAGGCCGGGTGTATCCGGTGGGCAAGCTGCTCCCTTGAGAAGATCATTTGGCGTAAGAGAGGCTTCCTGGTCCGCACTCACTGGCAAATGGGTGAGCGGACGAGAGTTAACAATATTCTCCGCCTCTATCAGGAAACTCTCCATTAAGTGCTCCTTCGGCGCCACTTCCTTCACTGTTTGACGCAGCACCCTCTTCACGCACTGCATCATTCGCTCCCAGACTCCACCCCCTGAAGGGTTTGCTGGGCAATTGAAGATCCATTCAATGCCTTACTTGACAGCTCCGACTGGATCCTCTCAGGTTGGAAGATCTCCGCAAATCTCTTGGCATCCCTGTCAGCTCCAACGAAGTTCTTGCCGTGGTCGCTGCGCAGTCTATGTACAGGCCCTCGACGGCAGATGAAATTCCTGATTGCAATTACGCAGGAGTCCGTGGACAGGTCATGTGCTAGTTCCAAGTGGATCGCCCTGGTCGTCAGGCATGTAAACAAGGCCACCCATCGTTTCTCATGGTGCCGAGCAACGGTCACTAGCAGTGGTCCAAAGCAGTCGAGGCCCGTGCTTTTAAAAGGCCAACCATAGGCCTCCAAACGATCCTCTGGCAGGGGTCCCATAATCGGCGCCATCGGTCGTACTCTGTTCAGCTTCCACTCGCTGCATCCCGAGATCACACTGCGAAGCACTCTCCGCAGCCTCGTAATCCAGAACCTGGTCCGGATTTACGTCATCGTAGCATCCACGTTTTGATGCTTCATTCTCACATGGGCATCGCGCACAATCATCTCCGTGAGACCGTGTCTGGGAGAGGATCATAGCGCCGCATCAATCCTGCCATACGCTCGCAGGACTCTATTGCCATCTAGGTATGGCGCCAGTCCACATATGTCGCTTCTTTTAGCAATATCCAGGCCATTCTCTGCGGCCTGCATCTCGTCGGGGAACGCCTCACGTTGTGCTATACGGACTAACAAGTCCTCAGCTGCTTCACACTCAGCTGCAGTGAGGCCGTAGTTCTCAAGTTCGTCTCGTTGTCCACGGCATCGACGTTCCTGACATCTCTTCTGTGCAGGCTCTGCATCGGCAAACTCAATTGCGGAACGGCATACACGTTGCTCAGCACATGTCGGGAAGAGTTGCCTGCTCCACTAATCTGCAGACGTACCACGTTAGTAGGCTCTCTTGCGGCCATGCCTCCGAACCATTGAATGTTCAGCTGACGATGTACGCCTAGCTCTGCAACCAGCTCGTTGTCGACCATCGTCACCGAAGAACCTTCGTCCAGGAGAGCGTACGTATCCACCTGCTTCCCACCTCCGTATAGCGTCACCGGCAATAAACGGAACAGTAGTCGTTCTCGGTCCTCGTCGACACAGCTCAAATTCCTTTCAGCTGCAGTGAGGCCGTAGTTCTCAAGCTCGTCTCGTTGTCCACGGCATCGACGTGTGAACCTTAGGACCCAGGCCGTAGTCTTCAACAATCGCCTGTAGCTGGAGAATCTCTGCAAGGATATAAACGTGTCACTCGTGCCAACGAGCACAAACTCACTCGGCATTTCCTCTTCATCTTCTGCATCCGCTTCGTCGGTAGGTGCGGTTCCCGGCCAGCTGACTAGGAGTAACCAGCGTGACTCCTCGCTCAGATCTACGCTGCGTTGCGCCCGAGTCGCATCATCCGCCACGTTGTCGGCGGACGGTAGCCATCTCCATTGGGCCACCTTCAGTGACTCCAGAATCTCGGCTACTCTGTTCCCTACGAACTGTTTGTAGCGCCTGTGCGTGCTGCCAATCCAACGCAGCACTGTCTTCGAATCCGTCCATAGCACAATCTCTGCAATGGGCACACTTTGGTCCTACCTGACTGTGTCCATCAATCTCGTTCCTAGAACTGCTGCCTGCAGCTTCAACCGTGGAATCGTCATCGTTCGCATAGGTGCACACTTTGTCTTTGCGCACACGAACCTCACTTGCACGTCGCCGTCCTCATACGTGATTCTTCAGTAGACCACTGCTGCGAATGCCGACTGACTCGCATCCACAAAAACGTGCATCTCGATAGTTTTCACCAGTCCCGATCCAAAATAGTGACGTGGGCTCCGAAAGTTTTCCACTTTATACATTTCCTTACGCCAATCCATAAAGGCGTTGTACATCTCAGCCGGTAGTGGCTCGTCCGTTCATTACCGTTTAACCCTTTTGCAGTTTAAAAACGAATAAGCGAACGTAATTCACAATCGGACACGCTTTGCACTGGTAACTCCATGATTATTGAGCTCGTACTGCTGAAAAAAGTATTCTTGGCCACCAAAACCAATTCCGTTCTTATCGGTAGAATCTATACTGAAACTATGTTCAGCTAGAGTCCGCTAGGTGGCGTCTGAGAGAAACGCCAGACTAGGGAAACTTACTTTTTGAATACCCCTCGTAGCTTCTCCAATGGTCGCCTCGCTGTGGCGGTCTCCTGAAGCCTTCATTGCTTGCCTCATGAAGAAGACGGTGATGCTTCCTCCTGCATCCATTCATGGGACTCTCTCCTGACGCAGCGCACGATCCAGTCATATGCCCGCTTTGCAAGCGCATAAAGCACAAGCGATGTCTTCTTGCGAGCCTCCACCTGTCTGTAGTCGGGGCTCCAATAAATCGTTGGCAGTCCCAAACTGCATGTTGTCCAGGACCTTCGCATATTGGTCAATTCCTGAGGCTCTGAATTCCTGAGCTCTCCTGTTGCTCGTCCTGCTGGCATGAAGCAATCGACGCCTTGGCTCCTTTCCATCAATGTCCGCCACCATGCAGACCACATTCGCTAGTTTCATCAACTAACTAAAGTCCACAATAGTCGGAAAGGGCTGAATAGTTGCAGCGTGCCTTGCCCACTCCACTCGTTTGCTTATCGGGAGCTTGGCCACAAGGTCTTCCATAAGGGTAGGGTTACCCAGGTGCTGCTCTGCCTTCGCTGACTGCAAGAAGGCCTTGAGGTTACTCACATGTGTGGCGTATGCGACGAGCTTTCCTAGATTGTGTTCCGTAATTGGGGGCACATCTCGAAGCCTGTAGAGCTGGCTGCGTATTAGTTGCTCCGGTCGGCCATATGTCCGGTCGGCCGCAACTGCTCCATTGCTGCATTCGCATCGCTGGGGTGAATCAACAGCGACTTCACCGTCTCACGCGCGTCATCCTTTAACGCCTTCAGTAGCCTTTGGTTGTTCTCCAAGTCCGTACAACCATATGCTTGCGTCGTAAACGCGCAATAGAAGATGGGCCAATCCTCTGGCTTCCCTCCAAACGTAGGCAGCTCAGGAAACTTTCGTGGGGCCCAGCTTGCATTTCCACCAATACTCGTCGCCCAAGCACCGTATCCAGGAAAAGGCGCTCGTACCGATGTTCCGCCGGCCGCTTCGTTGTGTAGCCCGAAACCATGCACTGGAATCGTAGTGCCGGTAGCGCCAAATGGCGATGCGTGAGTAGTCCTTGTGGCAGTCTCCCTGACGCCACATGAAAGGCACTTGTTGGGTTAGGGACGATCAGGCCGACTGCAAATGGCGGTTGCTGACCTACCCCAACCTAACTCGACATAACGGGGTCAGTGCGCTCCATGTTACTGCTGCGAGCGCGTTCCAACTCCTTCTCCAGCTCGGCGATCCTCTCCAAGAGGTCGGCCACCTTCGGTTTGTTTGGCGGCTCCAGATGCTGCCGGCTGAGCAGATGACACCGGGGCTTCACTGCTTCGGCCGCCATCTTGCGACGTCCCTGTGCTCGGTTGCTCATATGGATCATCCAACTTAATCCGATGTTTGCGATATATATACGGTTTTATTTGCAAGGGTATATCAACTTCGGCTCCGCCCGAAGTTAGTTTTCCTTTCTTGTTTTTATATTTTTTATTGCAATAAATTGGTTATATTATCATATTCTCATAAGGATCGGCCAACTTTAACCGATGTTTGCGATATATAAGTAAATATAAGTGTGTTTGTGTGTTAATGTGTTTTAGTTGATTATCCCTCGCTGCAGTCAGTGATGGCTCAGACGTTGCAGGAATGTTGGGTTGATTATCCCTGGCTGTTGTCGAGGGAAATCCTCTTCACGATAGGAGTTACGATGGGAGCACTTGCCCCGTTTGAGGCACAACGGCCCCCACGGCCTTTGAGGCACGGTGACCAATTCAACAAAATGAATTTACAGTTTAACGGATGTGCCAAGGATTGGCTTTAATAGTGCTCTTTATTCAATGAGACTCTGACACAAACTGAAACTTAAAGCTCACAAAAAGTATTTCATAGCGGCCACGCAAATGTGCAGTGCTTGCCGCTATGTATGGGCATCCGGACAGATGTGCTTTAATGTGCTCCAGATTACGTTCACTCAGCCGGTAAAGGTAAGGAAGGCTAAGAACGTTACGTTTCATGGTGACGTTCAGGGAAGGTGAGCTGGCAACTCCTGGAGCCCTCTTCTGGTCGCTTTGTTGGATCTCGCAATTCGCCGTGCCACCAGCGTGAAGCTCTTGGGCGCATGATTTTCTGCGAGCCAGCCGGCAAAATGTAGCTCCTGATGTCGGGGAGCACTTTTCCACGGTGTGGATCTCACTGTCGCATTCGGCAATGACGTTGTCTTCCAGCCTGAGCATGGTGTCGTGATGTGACACCGGGAAAACGGTGATCTTGCTGCAGGCCGACTTTATCTTCGGAAACTTAATAATAAAATATAATATGTTATCGGACTGTAAAATTTTTACGGACGATACAGACAAAACATCTCTAATCGCGGTTTCGGTGGGCTCTTCCATCCACACACCGTCCAGCACTGCATGATCTAGGATGCTTGGGCTAACAATATTAACTTTGGCAAGTGCCACTGCTAGCATCAACCCCTGCAGCTCCATTGCTATCATCCTATTTTGAGTTAAAAGCATCTCGAATAAGTGCCCAGTATTAATTTGGGATTGTTTTGCTGACCTCAGAAGTTGGTTGACGGTATCAGAAATTTTATTGATTTGAACTTGTACTTTGTTATTGATGTTAACCTGCCTATTGTTTGCATTCGTTAATTGGAATTCATTAAATTTAATTCTTTCAAAATCTTCTGCGTCCGGCGTTCTTGCCACCACCTTTAGCGCAGTCCCTAAGAAGTCTAAACTTCTTGCTACCCAATGATGGATGCTCAAAGAGTCGATCATGTCGCGTAGGTGGGCGACATCAACAACTAGGAGTTTCTGCATAAGGGATTGCGGGAACATGACGGTCATCCCATTAGTTTCTTCGATGACGCGCCTATATTCCGAGAGATTCGCTGAGTGCTTTATAAAAGCGAACTCCTCCCATATCAGGATTCGACCATCAATGATGGGAATGTATTTGGCTTTGGAATAGTCCGTAACGCGTGCCGATGTTGTGGCCAAAACGAAAATCAGGGATATGGTTGAAAACCTGGACGTGTTATGAATTCTGTTGAAGTTGGGTAGCCCACCACCAAAACATAATTTTTTTTTTTTTTTAAGAAGTTTAATTTTATTGTAGTCGCTGGAATCGTTCAGAACCATTTGAACATAACCGGACGCTTAGAAGATGGGGTGAGTATGGTACATATGGGATATGGGCCTAGACTATATACAATAATTTAAAATTATTTACATTAGTTTACAATATTATTAAACAACACGGGAAGAAAGTTCGCTGGGGTGAAATCTCTTTAAACACCTAAGAGTTTGTGGGTCGGCCAGCCTGCTAGCCAGTGGATTTGGGTGACTCGTTCGCCTGTCTGAGTACCGTCGGCTGTGTTGGCTTAGGAGGTTGCCCACCGGAACAAAGCGTAGGTCGTTTTGGATGGCCTGGTTTGTCATATACCAGGGAATTCCGGATGCCCGTCGAGCAGCACGTGCCTGCACTAACCTCAACCTGTTTAGCTGGTGCTTGGATGCGATGCTCCATACCTCGATCGCATATGTGTTGCAGATGATCTTGAAATGTTGAAGATAGAACTAATAAGTCATCAAGGTAAACTAGAACATGAGATTTCATATTATATGGAATCACCATGTCCATAAGTCGACAATGAGTCTGTGGCGCATTGGAAAATCCAAATGGCATAAGTTTAAATTTATATAACGGTCGATTGGGGAGTATGAAACACTCGATTGGGTGAAAACAGCGTCCCTTGATTGAGAATCAAACTCGATTTGCCAAAAGGCATTTATGAGATCAACAGGTGGCAGTCGACTCAGCAACCCTTCTAATATGCGCATGGGATATGAATCTTTCACGGTGACTGAGCTTTGTTTCCTTGCGACTAGACAGAATCGAACCTTCTTTAGTTTTACTAACAGCGTTACTGGCGATGACCAAGCTGAGGTGCTTCTTCAATAAAATCTAGCGTGATAATTCTATCAATTTTTTCACATAAAAGGTTTTTCCTGGCAGGAGACAATAGATAAAATCTCTGTAATATTTGATAGGTTTGGCCTTCCCTGTATTGATAGAATGTTCTACTATAGAAGTTTTTCCTAACCCGTCTACCCCAAAGGCCGGAAAAGAATTTATTACCGATTTGAAACGTCGTTTCTCTGAAAGAGTTTTATGTATGCGCAAGCATATATTAAATTTATTCAATATAATTCAGTAATGAAAATAGAAGTAACAATTAGTACAGGGGGTTATTATAATGACGGGGAATTGATAGATGGCCGTGACTGCAGCAGCTAACGCTAAGTTGACATCTGTTTGACGATCTAGTTTCTTCAGGTAACTCTTCGTGGTTTGAACCATTCGTTCAGCCTGTCCGTTGGTTGCAGGGTGGAACGGCGCGGATCGGATATGACGGATCCGATTGTTTTTTGTAAACAACATAAACTCCTCGGAGGTGAAAGCAGTTCCGTTGTCGGACACGATTTTATCCGGAATGCCATGGGTGGCGAACAGTTACCGAAGGAAGGTGATTGCAGCTGACGCGGATGTCGATTTTACGAAAAGGTCCGAGGCTGCCAACTACAGAGGCATCTCTAAGTTGTCGGCAATTCCAAAGTTGTTGGAAAAATTAATTACCCCTCATTTGCAACACCTTTGCTCTTCGATTATCACTCCTTGTCAGCATGGCTTTATTAAGCGTCGTTCCACCACCACAAACTTATTGGAGTTGACATCCATCGTCATAGATGGCTTTTGTAAGGGATATCAAACAGATGTAATTTACACAGACTTCAGCAAGTTTACACAGTTTTATCGTTCTTGCCCTCTGCAAGCTACTTATTCTATTAATGGGATTGCCTTAGAAAAATTGACCCAGGTTAATGATCTCGGCATCCTATTAGACATCAAACTTAAATTTGCCGACCATATTTCCTTAATGGTTAATAAGGCTAAAGGAGTCCTTGGTTTTATCAAAAGGTGGTCAAAAGAATTTAATGACCCCTATATAACCAAAACACTATTCATTTTTTTGGTCCGTCCTATACTGGAGTACGGTTCATGTGTCTGGAGTCCCCAATATGGAGTACATCAGGACCGCATAGAATCCGTACAAAAGAATTTCCTTTTTCACTTAGAGGTCTAAACTGGGATGCAAATCTTTACCTTCCACCTTATAATAGTAGACTCTTACTTATAAACTTACCTAGCTTAACAAATCGTAGGACAATGCTCGGTGTAGGCTTTCTGCATAACCTTATTAACGGGGATGTAGATAGCCAGCATTTACTAAAACGCTTAAAATTTAACATTCCTAATAGAAGGACTCGAAACTTTAGTCCTCTGTTCCTTAGCCGCTGTAGTTCGACATATGCACTGCATGACCCTTTTAGAGTATTATGTTCGAACTACAATGGTCTCTACTCTATAACATCTCTTTCCTGTCCCTCAAACTTAAAATATAGAATTTTAAATTTCTTAACTAACTCCTCCTAGCTTAATAAATTACAAATAGCTTAATATATTCTAACAAATCGTTTCTTGAGCGCCCCTCGGTCGTCAGGGCCTCTAAGCTTTATGATGAATACAGGAATGCTAGCTGATGCTCTTATTGATGCACAAGCCATTTCCAAATTCTGAAAATAACAAGAAAGGAAAGCTAACTTCGGGCGGAGCCGAAGTTGATATACCCTTGCAGCTAAAACAGGATATATATCGCTAAAATCGGATATAGTTGACCGATTCTTATGGGAATATCATAATATAACCAAGAAATTACAAGACAAAATCTAAAAAAAAATCCCAAACTTCTATCTTGAAGAACCCCAAAGTTGGTATTTTTACCAAATACCATTTCCGATCGTTCAGTTATATGGCAGCTATAAGATATAGTCGGCCGATCCATATGAAACTTGATACGTCGTATTATTTTTCCAAAAATAGAATTCATAGAAAATCCCAACTTTCTAGCTCGAAAAACACTGAAGATATGCCATTTCCGATCGTTCAGTTATATGGCAGCTATAAGATATAGTCGGCCGATCCATATGAAACTTGATACGTCGTATTATTTTTCCAAAAATAGAATTCATAGAAAATCCCAACTTTCTAGCTCGAAAAACACCGAAGTTATACCATTTCCGATCAATCAGTTATATGGCAGCTATAGGATATAGTCGGCCGATCCCGGCCGTTCCGACTTATATACTGCGTGCAAAGGAAAGAAGGGTGTGTGCAAAGTTTCAAGACGAAAGCTTTAAAACTGAGAGACTAGTTTGCGTAGAAACAGACAGACGGACAGACGGACATGCTCATATCAACTCAGGAGGTGATCCTGATCAAGAATATATATACTTTATAGGGTCGGAGATGTCTCCTTCACTGCGTTGCACACTTTTGGACAAAATTATAATACGCTCTGCAAGGGTATAAAAAGAAAATAAAAGAAATTTATAGTTCCGATGTCATTATGTTTGAGATCTCAACAACAATTTTTTTGATTTTTTGCAGTGAAAAGCATTTGGCAATACAAAAACGAAGTGCCTTCGTATTAGTACGAAAAACTGAAAGACTTTACAATTTTGTTTGCTTAGCTCGGCAACGGAGGCAAAGAACAAAGAGAGTAGGAAAAAACGAAAAATGGTTTTTGTATTTGGGCTTTGTCTATGCTGGGAGTAACACACGTACATGAAATTTCATTTCCCATTAGAGAGCAATTCCAACAACAAAGGAGCACCGAGAGCAATGGGGCTGGGCACCCCTGCTCTAATTGAACAAATATTTGCGACAACAGCGAAGCAATACATTATCCCAAAGAGTTTTTGAATTCACTGGATTCGCAAGGCATGCCAACGCATAATGTACAATTAAAGGTTGGATCTACAATTATCCTACTTCGTAATTTGAGCCCGCCCCGACTGTGCAACGGTTCACGATTAGTCATTAAAAAATTAATTAAAACTTGATCGAAGCCAGCATTTTAAATCGAAAGTTCAGAGGAGAAAATATACTAATACCACGGATTCCTATTATACTTACAGATGCACCAATTTAATACAAACTTTTTCAGTTTCCGATTAGATTGGCATTTGCAATGACTATCAACAAATCCCAAGGTCAAACGATGTCTATTTGTGGCTTAGATTTAGGAACACCATGTTCTTCACTCAGACAATTATACGTGCCATGCTCTCGAGTGGTTAAAAAGTGGTATATAAAAAACATTTTACTGTTAACACTTTATCTTATTCCTAAATAAATGGAAAATTTATGCTGAAATATTATAAAATATAATATTAAAAATAATGTACAATAATTTCTTTTGTCATTTTACCCAATAACGAATACCCGAATTTTCTTAGGGTAGAAAGCCTGGAAAGTTATGAAAACCAAAAATTGTGTGCGCTGGCTCTTTTTTTTGTTTCTATTTTTTTCTCGTTTCTTTATTAACAAAAATGTAAAACTAAGAACTAACAATAGAGCCTCCTAAGTGCCTGTCCCCTGCGGTATTGCCGCTAGGCTTTGCTTCGCAGGGCCAGGATTGGCGTGCGTTAGCGTCTAACTACGAACGATGCTCGGCTAGCCTAGCCTCTGCCCGGATTCTCTCAAGCCGTCTCAGATCCTTCATTGTTGTGGCGGCAAAGCTGCTCATGCCCAGAACTGGGCGTTCTCCAGCAACTTCCTTCCGAGGAGTTCCGCCGTCGCTCTATCCCCTAAGAATCTCCGCCTGGGTAATAAAAAGCGTTGGCAGTCCAAGACCACATGCTCTGCCGATTCGTCTACCCCGCATTCAGGGCACCTTGGGTCATCAAATTTGCTTGGGTCATCAAGCAAATTTTTTGCACACGTAGCAGAAATTTACGTCACTTTTGGAGCCATTTCTCGAGGTCGGGGACCAAGTGGTGGGTCCAGCGTCCCTTCGTCGACTCGTCTCCCACTCGATGCTCTCGAGCACACTATTAGCCGACAGGCATGTCACCGCCGGAGCTTGCTCCACTAGTGCTTGGTATGGTTCTTGTCCCTGCGCATCGAGAAGGTCGATTGGGACCATGCCTTAGCGAGCCGTATAAGAAAGGTGAGACGAAAAATTATTTCTGCAGGTGGATTTCCACTATTGTGGGTGCTACCCGGAGTAGGTATGTTATTTTCTTCCGTTCCGTCTTTTTTTAATCGCATTTTATATCTGCTGCCAGGTTTGGTACGTCAACACCGTTCGACCGCCACTAATTTAAGGTGCCACTAAATACTCAGAATAACCCTGACGCAATATGCAACATTAACAAGAAAGAAAAGCTTACTTTGGGCGGAGCCAAAGTTGATATATCCTTGCAGTTAAAACGGTATATAAGTTAACTGAAGTTAACCAAGCAGCGGCAATGTCCGATTATTTAAGAGCTCGCTCTGGCCAAACTGCTGACACAGCGTCTGGCCGGATTCCCATACATAGCGGGAAGCACTGCATATTTGCGTGGCCGCTATGAAATACTTTTTGTTAGCTTTAAGTTTCAGTTTGTGTCAGAGTCTCATTGAATAAAGAGCGCTATTAAAGCCAATCTCCGGCACAGCCGTTAAACTGTAAATTCATTTTGTTGAATTGGTCACCGTGCCTCAAAGGCCGTGACAACGGGGCAAGTGCTCCCATCGTAACTCCTGTCGTGAAGAGGATTTCCCTCGGCAACCGCCAGGGATACAAACGAAGCTCGCCACCTGCGAGGAAAGGCAAACCCTCGCCCGGCAACAGCCAGGGATAATCAACCCAACATACCTCCAACGTCTGAGCCATCACTGACTGCAGCGAGGGATAATCAACTAAAACACATTAATACACAAACACACTTATATTTACTGGCGCCCAACGTAAAAAACCATGTAAGTGAGCACTTTTATTTACACAATACTTTCTAAGTCTGCATGAATTTCTTTGCATAAAAAAAAAAAAAAAAAAAAGACAAGAATAGTGAAGTATTGCGCCTTACGCTTACAAAAACTGCAGCCCCAACAACTTTTTAAATTTAATTTATCTTCATTTATTGGATGACGGTTTCGCATTAACATTTTTTATCTATTATAAAATGTATAAACTTTTTTTTGTAAACCAATTATTGTTCCAAAATTGTTTGCATTTCTGTTTTTTGTGAATAAATAAATGTATATTTCTATATAACACAAAAAGTGCGGAATAAAAATTCCTAACCAAAGCCAAAAAATCGCTGGCAGAAAATTTCAATCGGAAATAACACAAGAATTCTTGGTATTAGCCGCGCAGTTTTGGTTATTTATTTTTCTTTTCCGTTTTGTTTCCCCACTCTATTTTCGAGAACACGATACGAACACGATTTCTCTGTTCATCATAAGCGGAGGCTCGGTCCCCGCGCACCCCTCACACTGGACACAGCAATAGCGCAACTTGACGAGTCCGCACACATAACTAAAGCGGCAGCTCAGCCCCCGCGGCCCCTTTACCAGCCCAATCGCCCCTATCGGCACATAATTCATACATAAATATTTTTTTTTCTTCCGGGCGACTTTATAGACGCAGCTCCACATGAGCAATCCGTTTCAACAATATAGAAACACAAGACAACTCTCTAGTGACTCTGAGACTCAGAGTCTGAGTCCGAGACCGAAGGGCCGGCCAGATTTTCCACCCCTAAAAGCGCTAACGCTAGCGCTCCCAAACTCGAGAACATGGCTTTCAACATGGAACAGATGACAGCCACCATACAGGCGGCCGTTCAACATGCTGTTCAAGAAGCCAATATCGAACACCAGCGTAGAGAAAACGAAATACGCCTGGCTCTTCAAAAAGCCAATACTGAAAACCAGGCAATACGCCTGGCAATACACCGTCTGACCAAACGGGTCGACGCAAAAGAAATCGCCCCTGCCAAAGCGGAGGCTCCCCAAATAAGAAAATATGAACCTATAGAGATTAGAAACGGCGTCAAGTGCGACGACCCCCTAGACGCCGTCAAGTTCCTGCCCGAATTTACGGGAGCACAAGATGCATACGTTTCCTGGAGACAAGCGGCAGTAGCCGCTTCTTATATTTTCAGAAATTACGAAAAAAAGGAATAAAATAAGGGGCCCTGCCGATGCCGTACTGTCTTCGTTTGGCACTGTACCAAATTTCGACGCGATTATAAATCGACTCGATTTTACGTACAATGATAAGCGGCAGATGCACGTTATGGGTAAGCAGGAAATGGGTACTCTTAGGCAGGGAAATATGACCCTTCTACAATACTATGACGAGGTCGAGAAAAAACTCCACTTGCTTACCAACAAGGCTACTATGTCGTACGAAGCCTCGGCGGCAAAGGTCTTATGTGACAAATTCCGGGATGGCGCACTCCGAGTATTTATCTCGGGGCTTAAGCGCAGCCTCACGGATGTCCTGTTTTCGGCAAAGCCAAAAGATATGCCTTCAGCTCTCGCTTTGGCACAAGAAGTGGAATCTAAACACGAAAGATACTCCTTCTCGGCTTCATTTGCCAAAAGCCAAGAGGACAAAGACAAAAAACAGCACCCAAAAGCGCAAGAATACCGACAGGCTTCTGCGCAGGCAAATGTACAAACAAACGCTGGAAAAAATTCGTACTACGTGAAACAATACAAGGCGCAGGTACACTCTGCCCCACACAGTGTAGGCACTCCCGAACCCATGGACATCGACCCATCGCTGTCCAAGATGCTTAGGCCATCCCAAGCCCCGGCGTACCAAAACAGAAAGCCGATCGATCTGCCCCACACAAAAGGCAGAGGGTTAATCACGTCGCGGAGGGCGCGAGCGAAACCGGGATCAAATATACCGCCGCAGCTTTAAGCGCGGCTCAGGAAATTGACAACGACGCTATTAAAGATTCCGATTCGGACGTCATCAATTTTTTAGGGGAAAGTCCCTGCTACCCGTCATCAGACGAAGAGTGGCAGGTGTAGAAATGAAGCTTTTAATAGACACGGGCGCGTCAAAAAATTTCATCCGTCCATACGAAGGATTGAAAGGCATCCACCCAGTAGAGTCGCCATTCTCGGTACATTCCATCCATGGCGTTACCATGATAACAAAAAAATGCTTCATATCCCTTTTCAACTTGAAGGCTACGTTCTTCATCCTACCAGATTTGTCCACCTTTGATGCCATCATCGGCCTTGACCTGCTAAAACAAGCAGGAGCATCAATTGACCTAGCTTCCGGTCACCTCAGATGGGGCTTCGAGACGGAAAAGCTAGAGTTCCAATCATGTCCCAATGTAAATTTCACTGAGGTGGACTGCTCCAGCGCACCACCTTTGGTCAGAAGAGCATTTTCAAAAATGCTAAGCGACAGGAAAAACGCCTTCGCAAGCTCAAATGAGGCGTTACATTACAACACGTGTGTGGTTGCCACCATCAGGACAGTTGATGAGCCCATTTATGCCAGACCTTATCCGTATCCGATTTCGTCAATGACGAAATCCAAGACTTACTAAAAAACGGCATAATCCAGAAGTCGAGATCCCCCTACAATAACCCAATATGGGTAGTAGACAAAAAGGGCACCGACGAATCTGGAAACCGTAAAATGCGGCTAGTATTAGACTTTCGAAAATTAAACGAGAGGACTATACCGGATCGCTACCCTATGCCAATTATCCCTATGATACTAGGGAACAAAGCCAAATACTTCACAACGCTCGATTTGAAGTCTGGCTACCACCAAATTATTCTGGCAGAACGTGACCGTGAGAAAACTTCCTTTTCCGTAAACGGGGGAAAATACGAGTTTCGACGACTGCCATTCGGGTTAAGGCATGCTGCCAGCATCTTCTAAAGAACCATCGACGACGTACTGCGGGAACAGATTGACCAATTTTGCTACGTCTATGTCGATGATGTTATCGTCTTCTCAGAGGATGAAAACGCCCACATACGACACGTGGACTGGGTTCTAAAGAGCCTACACGACGCTAACATGAGAGTGTCAGCGCAGAAATCGGTCTTCTTAAAAAAAGCGTTAAATTTTTGGGGTTTGTAGTCACCAGCGAGGGGACCACGACAGACCCGGAAAAGGTCAGGGCCATTAAAGAATTCCCTGAGCCCAAAAACGTTTTCGAAGTTAGATCATTCATTGGCTTGGCTGGCTATTATAGGTGCTTTATTAAAGATTTTGCATCAATAGCTAAGCCCATTTCGAACATTATAAAAGGGGAGCGTGGAAATGTCAGCAGACACAGATCCAGAAGCATCCAGGTACAGTTTACCGAGCCGCAACGGCAAGCTTTTGAAAAGCTGCATAACATCCTGGCCTTTGAGGATGTCATCCTCAGGTACCCCGATTATAAAAAGGCGTTTGATCTAACGACAGATGCCTCAGCGTATGGAATTGGCGCGGTGCTCTCACAAGAGGGGCGTCCCATCACTATGATCTCTAGGACCTTAAAGGACAGAGAAGTTAACTACGCTACCAACAAAAGGGAGCAAGACTTTCGTGCAAGACTTGCGCCAAGGCTAAATACGACAGACATCCGAAGAAACAATAGCTTGGCGAAACTCCAATCCCATCTCAAGTAGGGGAAATGCTACACATAGACATCTTCTCCACGGATTAAAAGTATTTCCTTACATGCATCGACAAATTCTTGAAATTCTTGAAATTTTCCGTAGTCCAATTAGTTCCCTCTAGAACTATAGAGGATCTCAAACCAGCGCTACTACAGCTGATGAATATTTTCCACAGGGCCAAGGTCGTATATTGCGACAACGAACTCGCACACCATCGTGACCATGCTGGAAAACCATTTCGGCGTTAGCATCTCAAATGCTCCGCCCCTGCACAGTGTCTCCAATGGACAAATGGAGCGTTTCCACAGTACTTTGGTAGAGCTTGCTAGATGTCTTAAGATCGATAAAGGCATCAGCGATACCGTAGAGCTGATACTTCTGGCCACGGCCAGATATAAGAAGTCTATCCACTCGGTCATCGACAAGAGGCCGGCTGACGTGGTGCAGGCACAATCAGATGAGCCACAATATGAAATGCAAGATAAAATTAAACTCGCCCAAGACAAGCTCCCGGAGAGGGAAAACACTTCCCGCCAAAATAGAGTATTCGAGGTTGGCGAGAAAGTCCTAGTAAAGTCCAACAGACGCCTAGGCAACAAATTCTCACCGTTATGTGAAGAAAAAACCGTTGAGGCGGGCATGGGGACCGCGACCATGTTATCGCTCGCCTGATAATTTATCTTTTTATTATCTTTTTCCTAGCCATTGGCCTAAGTTTTGCGCCCTTTATTATTTTAATCATGCTTTGGTTCGTACATACCTTCAATGGTGACCCTATTAAAAATGCCACCTCTCACTGCTACTTAGGTGTACACCTAGATCACAGGCTCATATGGAAAACCCACATCACGGCGATCAAAGCCAAATGTATTCGCAAACTACAAAAGCTCGACTGGCTCCGGGGATCCAAAAGCCGACGAAAGTTTTGCTGCTCAAAGCAATCCTCACGCGAACCTGGACGTATGCGATCGAGGTATGGGGCACCGCATCCAAACACCAGCTAAACAGGCTGAGGGTAGTGCCGGCACGTGCTGCTCGAAGGGCATCCGGACTTCCCTGGTATGTGACAAACCAGGCCATCCAAAACGACCTACGCCTTATCCCGGTGGGCGACCTCCTAAACCAACACAGCCGACGATACTCGGACAGGCTAACGAGTCACCCAAATCCACTGGCTAGCAGCACTAACCATACAGCATATAGACAACCCATTTCATACAACGAAAATGGACGCAAAAATTTCTTGCGACAGGCCCCAGCAGGCACCAGAGAGGATTTCTTACGCTCTCTTACGCTCAACGTTCGTTCATCGTTCGAATCAGCCATCGGTAGGGTATGCAGGCACAATCCACCTGAAGAACAACAAAAACTTAAAAGCGATCGGCGCTTTAAGGGATGTCGACTGAAATATACCCTGTTCCTATCTCAGTATATTGATTTTTATTGATTCGTAAAAATATATATATGCAAAACATTTTACTGCCAACACTTAATCTTATTTCTAAATAAATTTAAAATATATGCTGAAACAATAAATAATATAATATAAAAAATAATATAATTTCTTTCGTCATTTCACCAAATATCGAATACCCGAATTTTGTTAGGGTAGCAAGCCTGAAAAGTAAGAAAAATCTAAATTTTGTGCGCTGGCTTCGAAACGAAATCGCACGCACGCATACACCCGTGTATGTGAATGTGTGACACGCATACATACAAAGATCAACCGAAGCGCAGGCCAACCTTCTTCATCGCGCTCCGTTCAGAGACAGAAACAGAAAGCATTTAATGAGAGTATGAGCGTAAGATGAACGAACGATGAGCGTAAGAAATCCTCTCTGGGGCCTGCTGGGGCCTGTCGCAAGAAATTTTTGCGTCCATTTTCGTTGTTTGAAATGGGTTGTCTATATGCTGTATGGTTAGTGCTAGCAGGCTGGCCGACCCACAAACTCTTAGGTGTTTAAAGAGATTTCACCCCAGCGAACTTTCTTCCCGTGTTGTTTAATAATATTGTAAACTAATGTAAATAATTTTAAATTATTGTATATAGTCTAGGCCCATATCCCATATGTACCATACTCACCCCATCTTCTAAGCGTCCGGTTATGTTCAAATGGTTCTGAACGATTCCAGCGACTACAATAAAATTAAACTTCTTAAAAAAAAAAAAAAAATTATGTTTTGGTGGTGGGCTACCCAACTTCAACAGAATTCATAACACGTCCAGGTTTTCAACCATATCCCTGATTTTCGTTTTGGCCACAACATCGGCACGCGTTACGGACTATTCCAAAGCCAAATACATTCCCATCATTGATGGTCGAATCCTGATATGGGAGGAGTTCGCTTTTATAAAGCACTCAGCGAATCTCTCGGAATATAGGCGCGTCATCGAAGAAACTAATGGGATGACCGTCATGTTCCCGCAATCCCTTATGCAGAAACTCCTAGTTGTTGATGTCGCCCACCTACGCGACATGATCGACTCTTTGAGCATCCATCATTGGGTAGCAAGAAGTTTAGACTTCTTAGGGACTGCGCTAAAGGTGGTGGCAAGAACGCCGGACGCAGAAGATTTTGAAAGAATTAAATTTAATGAATTCCAATTAACGAATGCAAACAATAGGCAGGTTAACATCAATAACAAAGTACAAGTTCAAATCAATAAAATTTCTGATACCGTCAACCAACTTCTGAGGTCAGCAAAACAATCCCAAATTAATACTGGGCACTTATTCGAGATGCTTTTAACTCAAAATAGGATGATAGCAATGGAGCTGCAGGGGTTGATGCTAGCAGTGGCACTTGCCAAAGTTAATATTGTTAGCCCAAGCATCCTAGATCATGCAGTGCTGGACGGTGTGTGGATGGAAGAGCCCACCGAAACCGCGATTAGAGATGTTTTGTCTGTATCGTCCGTAAAAATTGTACAGTCCGATAACATATTATATTTTATTATTAAGTTTCCGAAGATAAAGTCGGCCTGCAGCAAGATCACCGTTTTCCCGGTGTCACATCACGACACCATGCTCAGGCTGGAAGACAACGTCATTGCCGAATGCGACAGTGAGATCCACACCGTGGAAAAGTGCTCCCCGACATCAGGAGCTACATTTTGCCGGCTGGCTCGCAGAAAATCATGCGCCCAAGAGCTTCACGCTGGTGGCACGGCGAATTGCGAGATCCAACAAAGCGACCAGAAGAGGGCTCCAGGAGTTGCCAGCTCACCTTCCCTGAACGTCACCATGAAACGTAACGTTCTTAGCCTTCCTTACCTTTACCGGCTGAGTGAACGTAATCTGGAGCACATTAAAGCACATCTGTCCGGATGCCCATACATAGCGGCAAGCACTGCACATTTGCGTGGCCGCTATGAAATACTTTTTGTGAGCTTTAAGTTTCAGTTTGTGTCAGAGTCTCATTGAATAAAGAGCACTATTAAAGCCAATCCTTGGCACATCCGTTAAACTGTAAATTCATTTTGTTGAATTGGTCACCGTGCCTCAAAGGCCGTGGGGGCCGTTGTGCCTCAAACGGGGCAAGTGCTCCCATCGTAACTCCTATCGTGAAGAGGATTTCCCTCGACAACAGCCAGGGATAATCAACCCAACATTCCTGCAACGTCTGAGCCATCACTGACTGCAGCGAGGGATAATCAACTAAAACACATTAACACACAAACACACTTATATTTACTTATATATCGCAAACATCGGTTAAAGTTGGCCGATCCTTATGAGAATATGATAATATAACCAATTTATTGCAATAAAAAATATAAAAACAAGAAAGGAAAACTAACTTCGGGCGGAGCCGAAGTTGATATACCCTTGCAAATAAAACCGTATATATATCGCAAACATCGGATTAAGTTGGATGATCCATATGAGCAACCGAGCACAGGGACGTCGCAAGATGGCGGCCGAAGCAGTGAAGCCCCGGTGTCATCTGCTCAGCCGGCAGCATCTGGAGCCGCCAAACAAACCGAAGGTGGCCGACCTCTTGGAGAGGATCGCCGAGCTGGAGAAGGAGTTGGAACGCGCTCGCAGCAGTAACATGGAGCGCACTGACCGCGTTATGTCGAGTGAGGTTGGGGTAGGTCAGCAACCGCCATTTGCAATCGGCCTGATCGTCCCTAACCCAACAAGTGCCTTTCATGTGGCGTCAGGGAGACTGCCACAAGGACTACTCACGCATCGCCATTTGGCGCTACCGGCACTACGATTCCAGTGCATGGTTTCGGGCTACACAACGAAGCGGCCGGCGGAACATCGGTACGAGCGCCTTTTCCTGGATACGGTGCTTGGGCGACGAGTATTGGTGGAAATGCAAGCTGGGCCCCACGAAAGTTTCCTGAGCTGCCTACGTTTGGAGGGAAGCCAGAGGATTGGCCCATCTTCTATTGCGCGTTTACGACGCAAGCATATGGTTGTACGGACTTGGAGAACAACCAAAGGCTACTGAAGGCGTTAAAGGATGACGCGCGTGAGACGGTGAAGTCGCTGTTGATTCACCCCAGCGATGCGAATGCAGCAATGGAGCAGTTGCGGCCGACCGGACATATGGCCGACCGGAGCAACTAATACGCAGCCAGCTCTACAGGCTTCGAGATGTGCCCCCAATTACGGAACACAATCTAGGAAAGCTCGTCGCATACGCCACACATGTGAGTAACCTCAAGGCCTTCTTGCAGTCAGCGAAGGCAGAGCAGCACCTGGGTAACCCTACCCTTATGGAAGACCTTGTGGCCAAGCTCCCGATAAGCAAACGAGTGGAGTGGGCAAGGCACGCTGCAACTATTCAGCCCTTTCCGACTATTGTGGCCTTTAGTTAGTTGATGAAACTAGCGAATGTGGTCTGCATGGTGGCGGACATTGATGGAAAGGAGCCAAGGCGTCGATTGCTTCATGCCAGCAGGACGAGCAACAGGAGAGCTCAGGAATTCAGAGCCTCAGGAATTGACCAATATGCGAAGGTCCTGGACAACATGCAGTTTGGGACTGCCAACGATTTATTGGAGCCCCGACTACAGACAGGTGGAGGCTCGCAAGAAGACATCGCTTGTGCTTTATGCGCTTGCAAAGCGGGATCGTGCGCTGCGTCAGGAGAGAGTCCCATGAATGGATGCAGGAGGAAGCATCACCGTCTTCTTCATGAGGCAAGCAATGAAGGCTTCAGGAGACCGCCACAGCGAGGCGACCATTGGAGAAGCTACGAGGGGTATTCAAAAAGTAAGTTTCCCTAGTCTGGCGTTTCTCTCAGACGCCACCTAGCGGACTCTAGCTGAACATAGTTTCAGTATAGATTCTACCGATAAGAACGGAATTGGTTTTGGTGGCCAAGAATACTTTTTTCAGCAGTACGAGCTCAATAATCATGGAGTTACCAGTGCAAAGCGTGTCCGATTGTGAATTACGTTCGCTTATTCGTTTTTTAACTGCAAAAGGGTTAAACGGTAATGAACGGACGAGCCACTACCGGCTGAGATGTACAACGCCTTTATGGATTGGCGTAAGGAAATGGATAAAGTGGAAAACTTTCGGAGCCCACGTCACTATTTTGGATCTGGACTGGTGAAAACTATCGAGATGCACGCTTTTGTGGATGCGAGTCAGTCGGCATTCGCGGCAGTGGTCTACGGGAGAATCACGTATGAGGACGGCGACGTGCAAGTGAGGTTCGTGTGCGCAAAGGCAAAGTGTGCACCTATGCGAACGATGACGATTCCACGGTTGAAGCTGCAGGCAGCAGTTCTAGAAATGAGATTGATGGACACAGTCAGGTAGGACCATAGTGTGCCCATTGCAGAGATTGTGCTATGGACGGATTCGAAGACAGTGCTGCGTTGGATTGGCAGCATGCACAGGCGCTACAAACAGTTCGTAAGGAACAGAGTAGCCGAGATTCTGGAGTCACTGAAGGTGGCCCAATGGAGATGGCTACCGTCCGCCGACAACGTGGCGGATGATGCGACTCGGGCGCAACGCAGCGTAGATCTGAGCGAGGAGTCACGCTGGTTACTCCTAGTCAGCTGGCCGGGAACCGCACCTACCGACGAAGCGGATGCAGAAGATGAAGAGGAAATGCCGAGTGAGTTTGTGCTCGTTGGCACGAGTGACACGTTTATATCCTTGCAGAGATTCTCCAGCTACAGGCGATTGTTGAAGACTACGGCCTGGGTCCTAAGGTTCACACGTCGATGCCGTGGACAACGAGACGAGCTTGAGAACTACGGCCTCACTGCAGCTGAAAGGAATTTGAGCTGTGTCGACGAGGACCGAGAACGACTACTGTTCCGTTTATTGCCGGTGACGCTATACGGAGGTGGGAAGCAGGTGGATACGTACGCTCTCCTGGACGAAGGTTCTTCGGTGACGATGGTCGACAACGAGCTGGTTGCAGAGCTAGGCGTACATCGTCAGCTGAACATTCAATGGTTCGGAGGCATGGCCGCAAGAGAGCCTACTAACGTGGTACGTCTGCAGATTAGTGGAGCAGGCAACTCTTCCCGACATGTGCTGAGCAACGTGTATGCCGTTCCGCAATTGAGTTTGCCGATGCAGAGCCTGCACAGAAGAGATGTCAGGAACGTCGATGCCGTGGACAACGAGACGAACTTGAGAACTACGGCCTCACTGCAGCTGAGTGTGAAGCAGCTGAGGACTTGTTAGTCCGTATAGCACAACGTGAGGCGTTCCCCGACGAGATGCAGGCCGCAGAGAATGGCCTGGATATTGCTAAAAGAAGCGACATATGTGGACTGGCGCCATACCTAGATGGCAATAGAGTCCTGCGAGCGTATGGCAGAATTGATGCGGCGCTATGATCCTCTCCCAGACACGGTCTCACGGAGATGATTGTGCGCGATGCCCATGTGAGAATGAAGCATCAAAACGTGGATGCTACGATGACGTAAATCCGGACCAGGTTCTGGATTACGAGGCTGCGGAGAGTGCTTCGCAGTGTGATCTCGGGATGCAGCGAGTGGAAGCTGAACAGAGTACGACCGATGGCGCCGATTATGTGACCCCTGCCAGAGGATCGTTTGGAGGCCTATGGTTGGCCTTTTAAAAGCACGGGCCTCGACTGCTTTGGACCACTGCTAGTGACCGTTGCTCGGCACCATGAGAAACGATGGGTGGCCTTGTTTACATGCCTGACGACCAGGGCGATCCACTTGGAACTAGCACATGACCTGTCCACGGACTCCTGCGTAATTGCAATCAGGAATTTCATCTGCCTGTACATAGACTGCGCAGCGACCACGGCAAGAACTTCGTTGGAGCTGACAGGGATGCCAAGAGATTTGCGGAGATCTTCGAACCTGAGAGGATCCAGTCGGAGCTGTCAAGTAAGGCATTGAATGGATCTTCAATTGCCCAGCAAACCCTTCAGGGGGTGGAGTCTGGGAGCGAATGATGCAGTGCGTGAAGAGGGTGCTGCGTCAAACAGTGAAGGAAGTGGCGCCGAAGGAGCACTTAATGGAGAGTTTCCTGATAGAGGCGGAGAATATTGTTAACTCTCGTCCGCTCACCCATTTGCCAGTGAGTGCGGACCAGGAAGCCTCTCTTACGCCAAATGATCTTCTCAAGGGAGCAGCTTGCCCACCGGATACACCCGGCCTGGATGGAGGCCTAATTAAAAAAGGAGCTACGCGAAAGCAGTGGGGCGTGGCAAGGATGCTGAGGAACCCGTTCTGGAAAAGGTGGGTCTTGGAGTACCTACCCACGCTGACACGGAGAGAGAAGTGGTGCCGCAGAGAGAAGCCGATTCAACGAGGAGACATCGTCTTCGTTTGCGATCCAGCCGTTCCGCGTCGAGACTGGCGGAAAGGCGTCGTGGAGGAAGCCTTTACTGGAACGGATGGTGAGTTCAGACGAGTCCGCGTTAGGATCATGGATGGAGATCGGACTCGCTGGATAACGCGCCCCGCTTAAAAGTTGGCGGCTTTGGATTTGAGTGAAGGGGTTCGTCACGGAGGTGGGGATGTCGCGGATCGATTATCGATAGTTTAGTATTAAGTATTATTATTGAAATTTGGTATTGTGCCCTCATGAAGAGATTGGGCACACTAGGTATATAATTGGTGAATTGTGTGGTGAATTTGTCGTCGAAAGCCATGGAGTGTGGAAGGTTATACTGCGGTAAGGTTTATTATTATTAGAAGCATTTTTCTATAACTTGTACTTCCACTAGAATAAAACATACATATATACACGGATATACATTGGCTTGTGTACTAAGGCCGGTTGCCCCATCGCCGCCGTATGTTTAAGGCAACTCCCATCCGAGCGACGACAGGCAGCTGTAAGATCTGAAATTTAGTGGTTTAGATTAACTGACCAAAAGTAGAATTTGTACGAAGTTCCAACTTTCTATCTTCAAAAACACAAAAGTTGGGTAATTTCCGATCAAACATTTATATTGCAGCTAAAGGATATAGTCGGCCGATCCCGGCCGTTCCGACTTATATACTGCGTGCAAAGGAAAAGAGGGTGTGAGCAAAGTTTCAAGTTGATAGCTTTAAAACTGAGAGACAAGTTTGCGTAGAAACAGACAGACGGACAGACAGACAGAAGGACAGACAGTCAGAAAGACAGACAGACAGACAGACAGACAGACAGGCAGACAGACAGACAGACGTACAGAAGGAAAGACAGACAGACGGACAGACGGACATGCTCATATCAACTCAGGAGGTGATCCTGATCAAGAATATATGTATATACTTTACAGGGTCGGAGATGTCTCCTTCACTGCGTTGAACACTTTTGACCAAAATTATAATACCCTCTGCAAGGGTGTAAAAACAATCGTCCATGGCTACCGTGCTGAAACGGTGTACAATTATTATCTGGGATGAATGTACTATGGCACACAAACATTCGCTTGAGGCGTTGAACAAGACATTGAAAGATATTAAAAACAACGACAAGCTATTTGGCGTAACTTTGTTGGTCCTTTCTGGTGATTTCAGACAAACACTTCCAGTCATTCCACGTTCAACATACGCTTACCTAAAATCATCTCCATTGTGGCGTAATGTTGAAAAATTACAGCTAAAAGTAAATATGCGCGTTCAAATGCTTCCAGATCCATCCGCTGAAACATTTTCAAAACAACTCTTAGATATCGGTGATGGAAAAGTTGCTATAGATGAAACTGGATACGTAAAATAACCTACCGATTTCTGCATCGGGGTGCCGATTTCTTGGGGTGCCCAAGATCAGCTTACGGTAGAGCAAACTGCAATACCAATGCAAAAAATCACCAATAAATAAAAGCTAGAAATTTTTTTGCAAGTCGTCGGTATACTGCAAAAAACTATAGTAGCATTTTAAATGGAAAAAAGCAATAAGAAAAATTATAATGAAATAAAAATTAAAAACTGTAAAAAAATTATAAATAAAAGAAATTTATAGTTCCGATGTCAACCATTATGTTTGAGATCTCAAACAAAATTTTTTGATTTTTTGCAGTGATATACCCTTGCAGTTAATACCGGATATACATCGGATAAAGTAGACCGATCCTTATGAGAATATCATAACGTAACCAATTTATTACAATAAGAAATCTAACAAGAAAGAAAGTTAACTTCGGGCGGAGCCGAAGTTTATATACCCTTGCAGTTAAAACCGTATATATATCGCAAACATCGGATAAAGTTGGCCGATCCTTATTTTTTTTTTTTTTTTTTTTTAACGTTGTTTTTATTTCTTGAATCTTCTCTTTGCGAGACTAACAAGAGGTGTATCAAATCTTATATTTTTAACTTAACTAACAGTCATATTGACTGATACGGAGTTAGACGGCCCTAAAAATCGATTGCTGGGTTGGGAGGTCGTTGCGTCTAAGGCGGGATACGCTAGAAACCCGAGTCAATCCCCGAGCGAGAAAATTTGGGTGCGAGGACAGTTTTTCTTTGTATGACTCTTTTTGCTTCTGGATTTCGTCTTTCACTGCGAGGATGCCCAGATCCCGGTGGATGTTTTCGTTGCGAACATACCAAGGTGCCCCTGTGATAGTTCTCAAGATTTTTGATTGTGCGCGCTGTATGATGTCTATGTTGCTGCTGCTCGCGTTCCCCCACAGCTGGGAGCCATACGTCCAGATTGGCTTTAGGACTGAATTGTACAGTAGTAACTTGTAGTCCAGGCACAGTGGCGATCGTGAGTTTATGATCCAGTGGAGGCTGCTGGCTTTCAGTTTTAGATGCATCTTTTTGCATTCGATGTGCTTACGCCAGGTAAGTCGTCTATCAAGGTGAACGCCAAGGTACGTTACGTCGTTAGCTTGAGGGATCTGCATACCGTTTAGTAAAAGCGGAGGGCATGTTTGTCTATTAAGAGTAAACGTTATATGTTTACACTTTTGTTCGTTTATTTTAATGCGCCAGTCGGACAGCCACCTTTCCACTATTGTGAGATGATTAGCCAGTTGGGTTGTTGCCTGCGTTGGGCATCTGGAGCGACTAAGAATAGCGGTATCATCGGCGAACGTTGACGTTGTTAGTTGTGCGCTCGTAGGAATATCCGCAGTATACAAAACATATAGACACGGCCCGAGTGCGCTTCCCTGTGGAACTCCGTAGTCGCCCGAAGTAGCTGCGTTGCATCTCACTGAGAATACCCTATTGAAAAGGTATGATTCCAGTAGCTTGTGGGTGTATGTTGGCAAATACGTTTTAATTTTGTGCATGAGTCCGATGAGCCAAACTCGGTCGAAAGCTTGAGATACGTCGAGGAAAATAGCGCTGCAGTATTCTCGTTGTTCGAAGGCTGAGCGTATTTCGGATGTTAATCTGTTCACTTGTTCGATGGTTCCATGGTTTCTTCGAAAGCCAAATTGGTGTGCCGGGATGATATTGCAAGCTTCCAGATGTGGTATTATGCGAGTTAACAAGCATTTTTTAGACAGTTTAGACAGTGTTTTAAACAGTTTAGACAAACAAGATAGAAGGCTTATTGGTCTGTATGATGACGGAATTGTGTGGTCTTTTCCAGGCTTCGGTATCATTATAATAATGGATTTCTTCCACTTTTTTGGGAAATAGCCAAGATTAATGATTCCATTAAATAGTTTGCAGACGACCTCTATAGCGCATTTTGGAAGTTCGATCAGCATCTTTGGGGTCAATAGGTCACCACCGGGAGCCTTTTTTGGTTTTAGCCCTCTTATGACTTTTTCGATTTCGTTCGGCCGGAATGAAGGTGCGGCTGGCTGAGGGGAGGACTCTGGCTGAATTACTGGCAGGAGGAATGAATTTGAGGCTGGGTTTGGTTGGAAGACACTTTGGAGATGTGTGGCGAATGTTTCAGCTTGGTCTTCGTCGCTGCGAGCCCAGCATCCCGAAGAGTTTCTTATCGGGGTGGTCGTTTCAATTGGGGCACTAAGATTTGGGTGGGCCCTCCACAGGGGGTACTTTGTGCTTGTTGGCGAGAGATTCTGGATGTACCTCAGCTGTGCATTTTCTTCCTGTTGGTGAAGAGCCTGGTCGAGTGATCGGGTTGCTTCCTTAAGGCGTTGTTTTGAAGCTGGTGATCTGCTGTTTTGCCAATCACGACGCGTGCGCCTCTTTTCTCGCACGAGCTGTTCGATTTGCTGATTAGATTTGAAGTGTTTGTTTCGGTCTACTTCTTTCCTATGAGGAGTAGAGATTTTAGCTGCCGCAATGAGTACTTCTTCCAGGGCGCTCGTAGTGTGGTCGATGTCCGATTCCATGTTAAAATCCGGGGCGAGTTCTATGTGGGCACTCACGTACTTTTTGTATTTTAGCCAGTTTGTTTTTGTCGTCGTCAGACTGAAGGGGTGTTCGGTTATTTCTGGGCTTTGAAGAAGCGTTAGAAGCACAGGCGAGTGGTCTGATGATAAGTCCGAGACTGCTTTGGCACTTATTAGATTGCGAGGTATGTTTTTTGTCACTGCAAAATCAATAAGGTCTGGGAGCTTTCGTGAGTCTGTTGGCCAGTATGTGGGACTTCCAGGGGAAACGTAGTCCAGTTTATTTTTCACATTTATAATTGCTTTGTACAATTGTCTTCCTTTGGGAGTCACTAGACGTGATCCCCAGTGCGTATGTTTGGCGTTGTAGTCTCCTGCGGCTATAAATCGACCCCCAAGTGAATTGTAGAAGTCCATGAATTGTCCTTCCGAGATTGAGAAGCGAGGAGGGCAGTAAACGGCAGCAATTGAAAGGATTCCGTTGCTTGACTGAATTTGTATCGATGTGGCCTGCAAGAAGTTTGTTGCAAACCTTTTGTGAAAATGGTGTTTAATTCGTTCTCTGATTAGAACTCCAGTTCCGCCGTGGGCTTTCCCATCTGGATGATCTGTGCGGTAGATTGTGTAGCCTCTTATATGAAAGTTGTATTTGCTTGTAAGATGCGTTTCCACCAGTAGCATAACGTCAATATGGTTTTCGGTCAAGAATTGTGACAATTCTAGTTTATGCCGTGAGACACCATTGGCGTTCCACATTGATATTCGTAGCGCCTGCATAGATTATTTGGACTGTTGTGCTACGAGCAGCTGTATCACCATGTTCTGGTTTTGAACAAGCGTTTGCATGGTCGTTTTCATGAATGACATAAGCTCCATCATACTTTGTTGGAGGGTTAGCATCATAGTTTCCGTTTTGCTGTGTGGCTGTTCTGGGGCCTGTTGAGCGCTTTGAGAGTTAGGCTGAATTGGAATTTCCCTTCCAGATCGTAGAGCATCGGCATAGGAGAAGCCGTTGGTGGTGTTTAGTGGACCGAATGAGGATCTCGCAGCTTTGGCGAAGAAAACGTCTGGCGTGGTTTTTGACGAAACGTACGCATTCTGTGGATTTTGGTTGCGCGTTGCGGTCGCTTGACGCATGCGACTCTTTAACTCCTTATACACAATACATCCTCTATAGTTTGCCGTATGGCTGCCTCCGCAGTTTCCACATTCATCACGGTACTGTCCTTGTTTGTGGTGCAGCAAACGGACTTGTGGGCGTCCCCGCAGACTACACAGACAGCCCGAAGTGTGCAGTAAGACCTTGTGTGTCCATACTCTTGACAATTAGTGCATTGCACTGGACCGTTTCGTTTATGTGGCTCTTCAACAGTGATTTTCCGATGCAAAAGATATTGCAGGTTGTAGATTGGGTGGACTTCGTTCTTCTTCAGCGACCTGCTTTCTGGCTCGAGCTCGACCTTGAAGAGGGGTTGTGGCTTTTTATCTTTATTTAGAATGTTAATAACATTCTTGGCGGCGAAGCCCTTTTCTTTAAGGGCGGTTTTTATTTCCGCGGCGGTAACATCAGTTTCTATTCCCTTTACTACCACTTGTAGGCCCTTACTGCTTTTCAGCTGGTACGTGTAATAGTTTTTCTGTACAGTGTCCAGATATTTTGAAACTATTCGGAAGTGCTCTTCAGTCTTGGTTTGCACCTTTGTTTCATGGATGTTCCCTTTGATAAGCGGAACAACATGAAAGTTGTCACCGTTCCCGATCAACGACGCAATTTTGTTGACCAGGGCACTCGAGCTTTTTCCCTAATATAGATTGGAGGGGGCTTGGGTTTTTTTTGCGGTGTCTTGGGCGGGTTGGTTTTCCTCAGCCTCCGCCAGTAGGGCAAATCTGTTAGTAGTGGATCTGTCTGGTTCATTATCGTTATTCAGGACACGGTTAATTTTTGTTTTGTTGCCTGCCGGATTACTCTGCGGGCTAAGCTTGCGCTTAATTTGGATGTAGCGATCCATTCCAGTCTGTGTGGCCGTTGCCGCTTTGGCACTTTCCGAGGTTGTTGTTTTTGTACTCGCTGTTGTCGTTGACGTCGTGGTACTTTGAGTTGCAGGGGTTTTCGCTGTTGTTGCAGAAGTTGTAGCGCTGCTTGTTGTTGGTGCGAAATTTGTTTCCGGTATTGGAGGGGGGTTTTACACTGCGAACTCCATGACGCGGGAGTCGGAGTGAGCAGAGCGGGTGAGCAAGACCGTGCCCTTTGGGTTTCAGCGGTCAGTAAAGCCGGGTTGCTTTGAAGCGCCGATTTTTCCACTTCGGTATCGCGGGTTGAAAAGTAAGAGTAGAAGCCGTTTCTTTGGTTCATTGAACTTCTACGCTCGTTCTTTTGGTCGTTGCTCAATGAGCTCATTGCGTGGTACGTATTTTTTTTTTCAACAATGCACTAGTTTTAGTTTAGCACATTACAACTGTTATAAAAAGCTTGTCTGTCGCTTTTAATAAATTGTATTTCAGTGTCTTTTCGCTTATATTGGCGAAAATATAAGCAACGTGAAGTTTTCCCGGAGCTCGGACAAAGCACGTCCGCTCAGTTCGGTAGTTCGATTACGATTGATCCTTATGAGAATATGTTAATATAACCAATTTATTACAATAAAAAATCTAAAAAAGTCCCAAGCTTCTATCTTCAAAAATACCAAAGTTGCTATTTTTACCAAATACCATTTCCGATCGTTCAGTTATATGGCAGCTATAAGATATAGTCGGCCGATAGTTATTTAGTAGTTTAGATTAACTGACCAAAAGTAGAATTTGTACGAAGTTCCAACTTTCTATCTTCAAAAACACAAAAGTTGGGTAATTTCCGATCAAACATTTATATTGCAGCTATAGGACATAGTCGGCCGATCCCGGCTGTTCCGACTTATATACTGAGTGCAAAGGAAAAGAGGGTGTGTGCAAAGTTTCAAGTCGATAGCTTTAAAGCTGAGAGACTAGTTTGCCTAGAAACAGACAGACGGACAGACAGGCAGAAGGACAGACAGATAGACGGACAAACGGACATGCTCATATCAACTCAGGAGGTGACCATGATCAAGAATATATATACTTTATGGGGTCGGAGATGTCTCCTTCACTGCGTTGCACACTTTTGACCAAAATTATAATACCCTCTGAAAGGGTATAAAAAAAGTCCCAAGCTTCTATCTTCAAGAACACAAAAGTTGGTATTATTACCAAATGCCAAATACCAATTCCGTTCGTTCATTTATATGGCAGCTATAGGATGTAGTTGGTCGACCCTTTGAAATTTAGCATGTTGTATTAGATTGCCAAAAATATCATTCGTACAAAATTCGAACTCTCTACCTCATAAAACACAGAAGTTGTAGCATTTCCGATCAATCAGTTATATGGCAGCTATCGGTCGATCCCGGCTGTTCCGACTTATATACTGCGTGCAAAGGAAAAAAAGGTGTGTGCAAAGTTTCAAGACGATAGATTTAAAACTGAGAGACTAGTTAGCGTAGAAACAGACAGACAGAGGGACATGCTCATATCAACTTAGGAGGTGATCATGATCAAGAATATATGTATATACTTTACAGGGTCGGAGACGTCTCCTTTACTGCGTTGAACACTTTTGACCAAAAGTATAAGACCCTTTGCAAGGGTATAGAAAACAATCGTCCATGGCTACCGTGCTAAAACGGCAAGGGGCACTTCCTCGACGCCGGCGAGTCCGGTGGGCCAACTCCGGGCAGGCGAACGGGGCGAACCAGGCCAACTCCGGACAGGCGAACCAGGCCAACTCCGGACAGGCGAACGAAGCGAACCAGGCCAACGCCGGGCAGGCGAATCAAAATTAATAAAATTCCCCATAAGATATAAGATATATATAGTGACATATTCACTCTCACACCCATCTACTAATATCCAATTACTGCATATCCAATTACTGCAGCCAAGTAAACAAATAACAAGAGCTGCGCATCATTTTTGCTGTGCAGAAAATTTAATATAAACAAATGACCGATATTCAGCGGCGATCGCGCCTTAAGAATCTTATACAAACCAAATAATCTATAAGCTCTCTCAATGAATCAAGCGACCAACTGCACTCTCATTCTAATGTAAACAATAGACAATAGCCAAAACTAAGATTTTCATTCTCTTTGTAAATCAGTCTTAAGCTGAAATCCAATTGACACACACGAAACCTTTCTTTCGTCCCGTATAATTTTAATAAATAATAACAAAGCAATTTTAAAATTGGTTTTTTTTATTTTATTAAAAACGGATCTTAGCGTTGTCCTTAGTCTTTCGACGGACATTTATTTGACTCAAAATATAAACTATTTCAGTGGCGCAGTCGGTAGGATACTTCAAGTATCCGAAAAAAAGAACCGCGAGTGGAAAATAAATTAAATTTTATAATCCGCAATTCGCAAAAATACACGCTTCAACTGGGAAAATAAATCCAATTCGGTCATCCCAAATAAGTGGAAGCAAAACAAAAATTCAAAAACACAAAAACCTGTAAGTCCAAAGGCAAGGTAAAAACATCGAACTGTGACAATCAAATAAAACATCGAACTAAGTGACAATCAAACAAAAACATCAAACTAAGGGAAAAAAAAAAAAAAAAAAAAACAATAAAAAAATTAAAAAAAAAAAAAAAAAATAATAAAAATAAAATAAAGAACAACAACAACAACAAAATGGCACAACCAGAGAATACATTAAACGAGAGCAACCTTGCTGAGGCCCGTGGACAACTTAAGGATGTCCCTCCATTTAGGGGAGAGCCAGAAACACTTTTTACCTTCATCAGTAGAGTGGACTACATACTGTCCCTCTACCATACCAATGATGTGCGACAACAGCGCATCCTGCTTGGAGCCATTGAGCGGAACATAGAGGGTCATGTGACTAGAACATTGGGTCTGCCAACCATAGAAGACTGGCCAACCTTGAGATCCAGAATGATCAGCGAGTATAAGCCACAGGCGCCTAACTACAAGCTGCTGGAGAACTTCCGCGAGACACCCTATAAGGGAAATTTGCGTGCATTCTGCGAGGAGGCCGAGCGACGACGCCAAATACTCATCTCCAAATTACATCTGGAAGGTAATCAATCAAACCTTATTATTTATTTGCAAGCGGTCCGAGATTCCATGAAAACACTAGTTCGAAAATTACCAATTCAATTGTTTACAATTTTGGCCCATCACGACATTCCAGACTTGAGAAGTCTAATTAACATTGCACAAAATGAGGGCATTTACGAAGAACATATTAATTTTGAAACAAATAAAAATATTGAAATTAAAAATAAAACTCCAAATTTTTACCAAAATCCGAAAGCATTTAAAAATTACCCAATCAATCAATCCCAATACCAACCGAGATACCCCCAATACCCTCATCCATTACAACCCAACTTTAACCCATACATGCATGTACCCAGACCCATTTATACACAACAATTATCTAACAACCAACCCATGGGACCCGGACAAACTTACCCCGGACCCAACAGGTACATGAATCCTCAACCAATTTTTAACAGAATTCCATTTCCAAAATCCAATTTTAACCTAACCCCTCAAACACAACAACCACGTATGCCATCTAACCCAAACTTCCCACTACAACAAACAACCAAACGACCAAGACCATCGGACAGTGAACAAACCAAAATGTCCATTGACGAACTCAGATTACAAGAAGCACAAGAATACGAACAAAATTATCAACAACCATACGAACAAGAATACTACGACTACACTCAGTACCAGGACCAGACTTATGAAGAACAGTGTCAGGCACCACTCAATCAAGATCAAGCCGAAATCAATTTTGACGAAAATTTTCAGTCACCAGCCCCGGAAGATACCAATACCTAATAATTACCCACAAGGGCCACGCTCACAAATGTTTGATTGACACAGGATCCACAATTAACATGATGCGAAAGAATTTTTTTTCTCTACCAATACACAATACTGAATGTGAAGTTTTTACATCAAATGGCCCGATGACATTAAAAGATTCAATAACTCTGCCAAGCAACAACATATTTAGAACACCTGAACAATTTTACTTACACGACTTTTCTGACGACTACGATGTGCTAATTGGCAGAAAACTGCTCAATAAAGCACAAGGTATAATAAATTATAAAACTCATACTATTACACTTTTCGATAAAACCTACCCATTGATAGACACAGATTCAAACAAAGGTCAATCTTTCTACACTCAAGATTCATATGAGAAACCAATCCCCAAATCAGATAAAAAAATAGACTTTTCACCATTCCGTCTGGATCACCTTAATCCGGAGGAAACCTATAAATTAAAACATTTATTAAACAAATTTAAAGATTTGCAATATTTTGAAGGAGAGCGTTTGACATTCACAAACACAATCAAACATGTATTAAACACAACACACAATTCGCCCATTTATTCAAAACAATATCCACTTGCTCAAACACATGAAAATGAGGTAGAGAACCAGGTGCAGGAGATGCTTGAGCAGGGATTGATCAGAGAAAGTAATTCACCCTATAATAGTCCCACTTGGGTTGTACCAAAGAAACCCGACGCTTCGGGGAAAGCAAAATACAGAGTAGTCATTGATTACAGGAAGCTAAATGAAATAACCATTCCCGATAGATTTCCTATTCCCAACATGGACGAAATTCTTGGAAAACTGGGAAAATGCCAGTACTTTACAACAATTGATTTGGCTAGGGGTTTTCATCAGATAGAAATGGATTCAGAATCCATACAGAAAACTGCATTTTCAACTAAACGCGGTCATTATGAATACGTTCGCATGCCATTTGGCTTAAGAAATGCACCCGCCACATTCCAGAGGTGCATGAATAACATACTCCGACCATTAATTAACAAACACTGTTTAGTTTATTTGGATGACATCATTATTTTTTCCACATCTCTAGACGAACATTTAAACTCATTGCAATTGGTTTTTGAAAAACTGTCCGAATCAAATCTAAAGTTGCAACTAGATAAATGCGAATTCCTGAAAAAGGAAGCAACCTTTCTAGGACACATCGTAACACCCGATGGAATAAAACCAAACCCTCTTAAAGTAGAAGCCATAGCATCATACCCAATCCCAACAAAAGTAAAAGAAATCAGAGCATTCCTCGGAATGACTGGTTATTACCGAAAGTTTATCCCAAGCTACGCTGACATAGCAAAACCCATGACTCGCTACTTAAAGAAAGGAGCAAAAATAGACATAAACAACCACGAATATGTGGAAGCATTCGAGAAACTTAAAACCCTAATAACAAGCGAACCAATTCTACAATTGCCCAATTTTGAAAAGAAATTTGTATTGACTACAGACGCTAGTAACCTGGCTCTTGGAGCTGTCCTTTCTCAAGACAACCACCCCATATCTTTCATAAGCAGAACATTGAATGACCATGAATTAAACTACAGTACCATCGAAAAAGAATTACTTGCAATAGTTTGGGCCACAAAAACATTCCGTCACTACTTGTTGGGAAGGCATTTCCAAATAGCTAGTGACCATCAGCCTCTCAGATGGTTACATAATTTAAAGGAGCCAAATGCCAAACTGCAGAGATGGAGAATTAGATTGGCTGAGTTTGACTTTCATATTGAGTACATAAAAGGGAAACAGAATTCAATTGCTGACGCACTGTCCAGAATCAAGGTTGAGGAGAATCATTTCAGTGAAGCCACCCAACATAGTGCAGTAGAAGATAATAATGATCTTATCCAGTTAACAGAAAAACCAATAAATGTATTCAAAAAACAGATAATATTCATTAAATCAGATCAGAATAGTGTAAAGCAGACAACCGTTTTCGGAAATTCAATAACCACAATTCACTATAACAACATGACTGTTGAGAACGCCAAACAATTCTTACTTGACCACTTCATTTCCAAAAGCATTGCCATGTACATCGTGAGCGATGCCGATTTCGAGATCATCCAGACAGCCTATAGGGAAATTATAAACCCCTCTTATACTAAAGTGACTCGTAGCCTCATTTTATTGAACAACGTGAGCTCATATGCTGAGTTTAAAGAAATCATACTTCAAGCCCATGAAAAACTGTTGCATCCAGGTATCCAAAAAATGACTAAATTATTCAAAGAAAATCATTATTTCCCAAATAGTCAACTACTAATTCAAAACATCATAAATGAGTGCCGTGTGTGTAACCTAGCCAAGACAGAACACAGAAACACAAAAATGCCTTTTAAAGTCACACCTAGCCCTGGGCATTGCCGCGATAAATTTGTAATAGACATCTATTCATCCGAGGGTAAGCATTACCTTAGTTGCATTGACATTTACTCGAAGTTCGCCACTTTAGAACAAATAAAAACAAAAGATTGGATAGAATGCAAAAACGCCCTGATGCGTATCTTTAACCAACTCGGAAAACCTACATTGTTAAAGGCAGATAGGGACGGTGCATTTTCCAGCCTAGCTCGTAAGCAATGGCTCGAGAGTGAGGGTGTAGAATTACAATTAAACACAGCTAAAACGGGCGTGGCGGATGTTGAGAGATTACATAAAACAATAAATGAAAAAATTCGCATAATCAATTCCTCCAAAAACGATGAAATCAAACTGGGCAAAATGGAAAATATTCTTTACATTTACAATCATAAAACCAGGCATGACACCACTGGACAGACACCTGCTCACATATTTCTTTACGCCGGACAACCAACCCTGGACGCACAAAAAATTAAAGAACAAAAAATAAACAAATTAAATGATGATCGTCAGGAATACGACATAGACACCAAATTTAGAAAGGGTCCCCTTCAGAAGGGAAAGTTAGAAAACCCATTTAAAGAAAACAAAAATGTCGAACAAACCGACCCGGACCATTACAAAATCACTAATCGAAACAGAGCTACTAACTATTATAAAACGCAGTTTAAAAAACGAAAGAAAATTAATGAGGTCCCCATTCCACAGGTATCTGTCGCACAGTAATGATACTGTCCCTGTTGCTTACCATGAGCCATGCCCAACAAATTCAGATAGGCGGCATTGATACAAACCATGGATATCTTCTTTTCTCAAGTAAACCAATTCAAAGACCATCAGCATTCGAACATCATTGCCTTACAGTCAACCTCACAGAAATAAACACTATAACCACATATTTTGGAAACAAAATACAAAACAGTACAGACACACCCCGGATCAAATTTTTGTATAACAAACTGATTAAAGAACTAAACGGGATCACTCTACACAAAGAACGTAGACAAAAACGCGGTCTTTTCAATTTCGTAGGCTCAGCTTTTAAATTCCTTTTCGGCACACTCGACGACAACGACAGAGTACAATTCGAAGAAAAACTAAATTCAGAGGCGGAAAATTCAATAAAAATCCACGAATTTAACGAAGTAATGCAGTTTGTTAATGACGGATTGCAGAGAATCAAAAAGTATGAAAACAATAGAAATAGCATTGACACCTTGGTTTATGAACTAATGCAGTTCATTGAGTACATTGAGGACCTTGAAATGGGAATGCAGCTCTCACGACTGGGACTGTTCAACCCAAAACTACTTAATTACGACAAGCTCCAAAACGTTAACAGCGAAAACATATTATTAACCAAAACATCCACTTGGATTAACTATAAGAATAATGAAATACTAATAATCTCACATATTCCTATTAATCATGAACTAATCAACACTATTAAAATAATCCCATATCCCGATAGAAATGGTTACCAATTGGAGTACTCAGGCAGCGATTCTTACTTTGAAAATGATAATAAAATTTATAATCAAGACAACAAAGAAGTAAATAGTGAATGTATTGCAAATATAATAAAACGAAGAAACCCAACATGTAATTTTGTACCAGCCCTTACAAAAGAAATAATTAAGTATATTGAACCAAATGTAATAATAACATGGAATCTGACCCAAACAACTCTTACACAAAATTGTCAAAATTCAAACAGCAACTTACAAATAAAGGGAAATAAAATTATAAGAATAACACAATGTAAAGTAAAAATCGAAAATATTATTTTAAGCGAAAATTATTTACACCCAGAAATTGACCTAACACCTTTGTATCCACCGCTCAACATAACTAAAATAAAAATCTTAAAACACAATGACATTATAAAAATGATTTCCCAAAACAATATCACACTTTATACAATTATTATACCGGCTATTCTGGCTTTGGTCGCAATGATTTTTATTCTTAAGTACATAAACTTTAATCCATTTATATTTTTGTATATAAAATTAAGAAAACAAACTGAAACAAATCAGCCACAACTTCAAGAAAATGAACTTGGAGAAAACCCATTACCCACACTGTATCCATCAATGCCAGCCCAAGTATTGGCTGCCTTTTTAAGGGGGGAGGAGTGACATATTCACTCTCACACCCATCTACTAATATCCAATTACTGCATATCCAATTACTGCAGCCAAGTAAACAAATAACAAGAGCTGCGCATCATTTTTGCTGTGCAGAAAATTTAATATAAACAAATGACCGATATTCAGCGGCGATCGCGCCTTAAGAATCTTATACAAACCAAATAATCTATAAGCTCTCTCAATGAATCAAGCGACCAACTGCACTCTCATTCTAATGTAAACAATAGACAATAGCCAAAACTAAGATTTTCATTCTCTTTGTAAATCAGTCTTAAGCTGAAATCCAATTGACACACACGAAACCTTTCTTTCGTCCCGTATAATTTTAATAAATAATAACAAAGCAATTTTAAAATTGGTTTTTTTTATTTTATTAAAAACGGATCTTAGCGTTGTCCTTAGTCTTTCGACGGGACATTTATTTGACTCAAAATATAAACTATTTCAGTATATATATATATAAAAATAAAAATTTAAAAAATTTAGTTAAAATATTTATTTGTTGGGTATTATATAATATTTATGTTTGGGTAACAGCTGAGCCGAGAAAAGGATCTGGATCCTGAAGAGATTCTACGGATTAGGAACCGCCTCCTGGACACTTTGCAGCGGCAGCTCCAGGCGGAGGGGAACATCATCCAACTGAGCATTTCAGAGAGCGATATCTACGACGAACACCTAATGGAGGACTTCCTGGAGCTGATCTTGCAGCTGGGACACCTCCACATGGACACACTACCCTTGCCAGATACTCCTTCGAAGATTTTGGCTGTCCGTAGTGCCCAGCTCATCTTTCCGGTGTGGCAGGAGTTTCGGGGCATGGCCGAAAATGGAGCAGCTCTGCAAGATCAGGAGACAGCTGTCCTGGAGCAAGCTATGGTGGATGTCTTGACGTTCCCATTCTTGGTAACTCCCCCTAGGACGAAGCTCTATGCGGTGATCGAGAGACTCAGGAAGTTGCAGGACGATCTTCCACTTGAGGTGCGAGATCTAGAGAAGTCCTTCACAGCAGGTCGAGCTCTTCCTGCCCCTCAACTGGAGGCCTATGCAGACCCTGCGTCTCACCGTGGGTCCCGACTACTGTCCCAAGGTTCTGAACGCCAGGTTGACCTACCTGGCCGACCCGGAAGGTCCACCGCCCACTACTCCCTCCTCGGCGCCGGCCGTCCACATCCAGATCCATCATGTGAATGGCTCTCTCTTCCAGACCCTGGCTGCCGAGAGAGGAGCCCGTCATCTGGCCACCTTGCCGGTGCGGGACGAGACTCTGTTGGCCTTTGTCGAGGGATGTTGTCGGATCCGCGTATTTATCTATCGGGGAGTTCAGGGACTCGTGCTGAAGTGTTAGGATTGTTACTGCCCCGACTCGACAGCTGCGCTCCCACTTCGGTCCAGAAGAAGGTCCTCTTGCCGAGCCCATCATCGGTGAAGTCCTTGATGCGAATGGTCTTCGAGTCCAGGATCTCGATGCTGCTGCTGCTCACATTGTGACTGCGTCTGGAGAAGGTTCCGCCCGCCTGGGTCTTGGGCGGCTCAAACTCCTCGGGAATGTACACATCCCCAAAAGTTTTTCTGGCTACTAAGATCGTAGACGGCCAGCCACTTGATTTCGGTTATCTTCTTCCGGTCTGGTAGCGTTAAGGTGAAGTCCTTGTTGTGGTAGCGATCCAGGATGTTGGTTCTGTGGTAAACAGTTTTTGTATGGATTTTTTCTCATAATTTGCTAATCAGGTCCTTACCTTCCATGTTCATCCGGCACCATGAAGCCCTGCGGCCCTGGCCGGTTGCTGGCTCCCGACCAGAAGAACGTGTCCACCCCGTTGCCGTCATAGTTGAAGCCCACAATCAGGAAGGTGTACTCGTTGACGGCGTACACATCGCCGGACACTTGGTGATGATAGGAGTTGAGTTATATATCATCGTTATGTATCGTCATCGTATATATACATATATGTCTTTGTTAATTTATAATTAATTGTTTAAAATTTAAAACAAAGGCCTTCATTAACTAAATCAATATATTTTATTTCAGAGTTTCTAGTTACACGACCTCGCTTCTGGGTTAAATGACTCTTACAGCCTAGGTCCGACTTATGACTATATATTATATACCAAACACATGGGAAATCAGGCTATTGCCGAAATCAGGTAGACAATTGAATTGACGGTGTTGGCTTCGTCGGGGGTCATCAGGAAATGATTGATCCAACACAAATGGAAATATGGCCACGTAATAGGCATCACAAGCCACCGACACCATCCAAAAGTCCAGCTTAAAACTTAGTATGTCACTCAGCTTGGCAATCTCCCCGCCAGCCTGCAGATGCAGGTGATTTTAATAAAATCAAAGATGTAATACTTTAATGAATCCTACCTAAAATCAAGGAGCACAGCAACGACAGGGCCACCAGACCTTATATAAGGCATTAACGCCATCCTTCTTCAGCATCTTTGGCAACGCCTCGGGGAAGTTGTTGGCGTATCCGGATACGGCAGGATCTTGACCTTGGCAATTTCGAACGGTGCTAGAGCAATATCGGCAAACAACTCGTCCGATGTGCGGTACAAATAGGCGTTTTCCTCACCAATAATATCGGCTTACTTTACCTTGAACACCTGTAAAAAAAGTATCATTTTATGGCCCTTACATTTCTGTGGCACCATGGCTAAACGAGGGTTGTAAAAAAGGGTTTACGTAGGGTTTACTTTATTTGTATTATTCAATAAAATACATTTACTTACCATTTTTTTAGCATCCATGATCGTTGTACGTTTTTTGTTTATAAGCTCTTTTTCTAATGGCGCAATATGTGTTGGGCAGTGTCAAAACACGTGAATCGGTTAAATGGCCAGTATTGGCGAACCAGGGTCTGAAAATTTCGGGACTTGATTTCTCAAAATCTGTGAGAAGGATTTTAATGGCACTGGTACCATTCGAATGGGCCAAAAATTAGCTTTCTCGTGGTATACCGTGCATAATGACGCATCCTCTTTAAAAAAAGATATATGTGATGCTGTTAATGGCCAGTGTTGGTGAATCAAGGAATGAAATTTTCGGGACTTGATTTCTTTAAATCTGTGGGAGCGATTTAAATAAAAATAGTCTTATAATATTCTTTAGAAAATAGGCTTTTCAACGGTATACCGTGCAATTTGGCGCATCCTCTGTGAAGGACTTAATAAGCTTAACAGGGCCATGTAGTATTTTTAAACTAGTTCAATGAACTTTTTGCGGACTGGTTCCGGTTCACTAGTTGGCGCTCCTGTTATTAGTCAAATTATATGGGGAACTGTAATTCGATTTTCTCAAAATCTGTGGGACAGATTTGTATGATTTTTGGTCCATACATACTTGAAAAGTTCCTACATCGAGGTGAAAAGCTGGTGTATCGTGCTTATTGGTGCATCCTCTTATTTCTGAGATAATGCTCAAAAGAGTGAAGGGGCAATTTTTCAAACCCATTTTTAAGCAACTTAAAGAGTGTAGAACCCGCTCAAAGTAAGAAAAAACAATAGCTTATTCAATTCTTAACAATTCTAGTGTTTATTTTATTAAATTTAGTGGCTAAATACTCAGCTTTATTGGGCTGTTTACAGAGGATTGAAAACTTAACTTAGGAAAGAAAACAGGCAAAGGTAATAGCAAGAAAACGATCGACGACGGCCGACAAAGGAGCAAGAGCGCAAAGAGGGGCGAGCGCGGATGCGCTCTTCAGCGCGGGTGCGCTCTTCAGTGCGGGTGCCCTCTGCGGGTGCTCTTAAGGTTGCGGCACAACGGCCCCTCACCTAAACATCCCGCCCCCCTTGCAATCGCTCGGGCTGCAACAGATCCCTCGTCGTTAGCGATCCGTCACTGCAGCTCGAGGGCGTACACGGGTCGATGAAGCCCCCGTGTCGAAGATCCGGGTCCCGGTGTTGGCGCTGTTCCGCTTCAGCGGCGACGATAGGGTGGGCGCAGCGACCGCGTTCTGCGGGGGCCCTCGAGGAGGGGCGGAAAATTGCCTAGGCGCGGATGACGCGGGCGGACGAGCGGTAGACGGCACCCGATGGGTGGCAGACGAATGCAGTGGAGCACTTGACGGCTGCCGGCCAGTGGCGGAAGAATGCCGAGGAGTTATCGAAGAGTGCCGGGAAGTCGGCGGCCGTGCATCGGTTTGGGAATGCCGGAAAATGGCGGACGCAGGGCGAGAAGTACCCAAACCGCGCCGGGAGTTGGCGGATGACGGCCGACGAGAGAGCGAGACACCCCGTGTACTGTCTCCCGCGGGTGGTGACAGGTGCTCATTGGTCACGGGGTGCAGCAGCGTGTGGTGATCCTGCCCACACGTCTAACAGCCGTCCCCACGCCGACAGGATCCGTCGGAGTGCTCGTGGGCCAGGAAGCTCGAGCAATAGCGGTTCACGAGAACCGCTCGGAGCCGCTTCTCGTCACTAAGGCGTAGGAAGCGCCGACACTTCTTTAATGGATGAATCCCATTGCAGACTCGGCATCGGAAGGATTGTATACCTCGAGTACATCTGCTCTCCAGTGACTGGGCGTTGCGTGGGCGTGGCGACATCGTGCTGAATATGGCCTTGGAATCCAGAATTTGGACCGGATCAGTCGGATCATCCGCTGATTGCCACCGTGCAGCGTGATGCGATGTGTAAATCGAAGAAGGAGTCGAGACAGAATTGTGCTCGCATTCTGAATCGAAACACGGAACCAGTGAGTCACCGAGGCTGCGGGCAACTCGTGCGGAAAAAACAGACACGCTGCGGGGGTTACCTGGGGATAATGGGCCTGTCAGCACCCATCCAAAAATGGTCTCCTGACCGAGAATCGAACCACAGATGTTAGCCTTGGAATTAGTTACCGGTCTTTCAGAATTTGGAAATGGCTTGTGCATCAATAAGAGCATCAGCTAGCATTCCTGTATTCATCATAAAGCTTAGAGGCCCAGACGACCGAGGGGCGCTCAAGAAACGATTTGTTACAATATAATAAGCTATTTGTTTATTATAAAGCTAGAAGGAGTTAGTAAGGAAAATTAAAATTCTATATTTTAAGTTTAAGGGACAGGAAAGAGATGTTATAGAGTAGAGACCATTGTAGTTCGAACATAATACCCTAAAAGGGTCATGCAGTGCATATGTCGAACTACAACGGCTAAGGAACAGAGGACTAAAGTTTCGAGTCCTTCTATTAGGAATTTTAAGCGTTGAATTTTAAGCGTTTAAGTAAATGCTGGCTATCTACATCCCCGTTAATAAGGTTATGCAGAAAGACTACACCGAGCATTGTCCTACGATTTGTTAAGCTAGGTAAGTTTATGAGTAAGAGTCTACTATTATAAGATGGAAGGTGAAGATTTGCATCCCAGTTTAGACCTCTAAGTGAAAAAGTTAGGAAATTCTTTTGTACGGATTCTATGCGGTCCTGATGTACTCCATATTGGGGACTCCAGACACATGAACCGTACTCCAGTATAGGACGGACCAAAAAAATGAATAGTGTTTTGGTTATATAGGGGTCATTAAATTCTTTTGACCACCTTTTGATAAAACCAAGGACTCCTTTAGCCTTATTAACCATTAAGGAAATATGGTCGGCAAATTTAAGTTTGATGTCTAATAGGATGCCGAGATCATTAACCTGGGTCAATTTTTCTAAGGCAATCCCATTAATAGAATAAGTAGCTTGCAGAGGGCAAGAACGATAAAACTGTGTAAACTTGCTGAAGTCTGTGTAAATTACATCTGTTTGATATCCCTTACAAAAGCCATCTATGACAATGGATGTCAACTCCAATAAGTTTGTGGTGGTGGAACGACGCTTAATAAAGCCATGCTGACAAGGAGTGATAATCGAAGAGCAAAGGTGTTGCAAATGAGGGGTAATTAATTTTTCCAACAACTTTGGAATTGCCGACAACTTAGAGATGCCTCTGTAGTTGGCAGCCTCGGACCTTTTCCCTTTTTTATGAAGGGGAATTATGAATGATTCCTTCCACTTAAGGGGAAATATCGAGGTTTCAATTTAGTCAATTTAGGAGGAGAATAAGTTGTTTTAAAAAAATATTGCGAATAGATCGGCAAAAGCCTGATCAGAAGTCGCAGAGGAATTTTCAAACGTAAGCAGGGGTGAAAAAGATACGTGTTTACGCTTAGTGTTTACAAAATTATAAAAATGCTTTGGATCCTGAGTAAATTGAATCCGGCAGCGGTCAATATAATTCCTATAACATATAGCGTTATGCACGGTAAAATTCGTAGGTATCTTGAGAAATCAACACTACTGCAGGTTTTTTTATATTTAAGTAAAAGCTTATTTTTTTTTGTTTTTAAGTTAGTAAGGCACCTTGTAAACCAAGGCGGACGGATGAAGCGGTTGAAGCGGACGGATATTTCCAAGGCACACATGAGTCAAAAAATGTATTTAAAGTAAAATAAAATTTTTCTAAAGTGACATTAAGATCAGTGCACGCCAGAATATCAGACCAGTCAAAAGTCTCGATAAGGCTATTAAGTTTCTGAAAATCAGCTTTACGGAAACAGCGAATATTTATTACCACGCTCGGAGACATCTGATCGATACCAGGAGTGGTTTCGATTGAGACCTCCAGCGTGGGGTGATATGGATCCTCTGGGGTTGAAAGGGGAAAAGCTCTGGAGAGAGCAGTACCATCAGGATCAGATACAAAACATAAATCTAAGAGCCGACCTAGAGAATTTCTAACATGATTGATCTGACCTAGGGACATGTCAAACATGCCCGTGGTGAAGTCATGGTTAGTTATAAGTGACAAAGATGGTGAGTTGTCGACGTTGGACCACTTTAATTTTGGGATATTAAAGTCGCCCACCGCGACGAGTTGGTCACGATCCGTCATAAGATTAGAGACGTATCGAATGACGGACAAATGCTGCCAATATGTAGGCGGTTCAGACATAGGAGGTATATATGAACAAGTAATGTATAAAGCTTTAACGGACATAGTGATTTTAACGCAAATAAATTCTATGTTACCAAACTCATGGGATTTCACCTCTTCAGAAGCAAGAGTAGAGTCTACAGAAATGAGGACTCCACCTCCTCTTCGCTGAGATCGATCCCGTCTAAAAGTGGTGTACTTACTTGGAAAAACTTCGGAGCTAAAGATCTCCGGATTTAACCAGGTTTCTGTAAATGCTATTATATGGGATGCAAAGAAAGAACTATCAGAATATAGCTTGGGGAGTTTGCTACGTAGCCCCATAGTATTCTGATAGGTAAGAGTTAGTGAGGAAACTAGTTTTTTGGGTTAGTAGCCAAAGAAGAGGTGGAGGGTTGGTCAGTGGTTCCGATATTGGGAAGTCTCACTCCCACTGGTTTTTGAACTTTTTTCTTCACGGAACTAGGCTGATGTTCTTGGACGAAGATGTTCTCTGGCCAAAAACTGGGAGAAAAAATCGTCTTGAACATCAACGCGGGCACACGAATCTTGAAAGAAGACGTGCGCCTTGTATAATTATATTTAAATTTTTGTATGTCCTCCACCTTTATATCGGCTTTTGTTTTGGCTTTGATATAAGCCGAGATATCAATCTCTGAAGTATCAGGGGCGAGCCGAGAAACAAATATATGTTTCGATGGAGGAATCACCTGTAAGGGTTTTGGTGTCGCAGGTACGAGAACTGCAGCATCAGTCGGTGCCGGTGGTCCGGACTGTGGAATACCCTTTTGGGTGACTCTAATCGGGGGTTTCGTTCCCTAGGACCTGTGGCATCACTTGAAGGGATGCCATGGCGGACATATCGGACAATTGCTCATTATCCCTGAGAAATTCGGACGAATTTTTCTCAGTTCCAGCCCTTGGGGTGGCCAGAGATATAAGCGGCTGCATTAATGTCGGCTGAGAAGGCTGAGGCGGATAAGAAACAGCGGATTTCTTACGCTTAGGGCACTCATTTAGCAGCTGAAGGCCACTAAACTGAGTGTCCAGCGCACAGAGCTGGTCATTGATTTTACGAAAACCAGTGATCAGCTCTTTAAATCCATTTTTGTTCTGTCTCATGAACGACCTCATTTCGCCTTGCACAGCACGACAATTTTCACAACAATAATGTATCCCACCCCTACGGGAAATGGCATCCGAAACTGATGCAGTGAAACCGGCACACTTGGCGTGAACGACGTTCTCACATAGCCAGCAATGGATGGCAGGCTGGGATGAGGAAATTGTCTTGTTACAAGACTTAATGGCACAGACAAGCTCAAATTCCATTTTATTTTTTATTTATTTTTTTTTTATTTAATAAAACAAAAATTAATATTTAAAAAACACAATACTAATATTTAGTTAAAAAACACAATACCTTGAACCACTGTGCCAAATAGGAAGCCGAAGCGGGAGCTTTGAATAGTGCAAAAGAGAAATGCAGAAATATAGATAAGCCGGGAAAGAAGCAGAGCTGAGCTATGCTTGGAATTGAAATTATTCAATTTATTAATTCGACTCCAAATATACCACAGCACTCGCGAAGCGATACGGTTTAGGCTTTAAGATTGTTAAGATTCACAAGATTTAATTCACAAATATGTAAACACCGGTTTACCAATATTTATAATAAAACGCAGTGCGCACAAAAAAACACGACCGTTCGCTTAAGAGAAAAAGAGGGAAGTGAGGGAATTACAGCTTCTAATAACACATCGATTTGGGAGCTCTCAAAGAATTTGGGGTCCGCCAGGGGAATGTCGGGCAGCCCCTTGAGAAGATCTCGCGAAATCGGATATGATGGCAGATTTCCTGCCAACTGCGGAAGAACGTAAGCCGCAGTCTCTAATTGTAGCCCGGGTCTAGACGGCGACCGAATGGAGAAATGGCACAATTTAGTAGACTGCGCGGAAATGGTCTGATTAAGGCCGGAAACTTGTGCGTGAATCGTCTTGAAGGGGAACTTGACAAGATTGAACAGTCGTTCCGTTATGAAGGTCGCTTCGGACCCTGAGTCTATCAGTGCTCGTGCCTGGACGGTGCACCCCAAATGGCACACGTTGATAAGGGCCGTGCCCAGTGGGACGGCTCCTGACCCGGAAGCGAAACACACCTGCAAATTCGACTGATCCTCTGAGCCGTTTTCTGACGTAGGTGGAGTTGGAGAGGTAAGCAGCGTAGGCGGACTTGGAGCGGTGGCGAACGGATTGCCGCAGTGCAAGAGGGTGTGGTGTCTGCTGTGGCATGTGACGCAGGTATGGGCACTCGTGCAATCTCGTTGCTGGTGCCCTCGGGCAAAACAGTTCAAACATAAGTGCTTCCTCCTTATGTAGTCCGAGCGCCCATTTACGTACATTTCCAGGAACCGCGGACATAAGCGAATGGGGTGGTTCTCCCTCGAACAGAGATCGCAACCCTTGGGGCCCGGAACCACTCGAGTCTCGTATGAATTGAGCCTCCGAGCAGGGGCAATAGGAATTCCCGACCTTGGCGGAAGTTGCCCGGAGCCACTAGGCCTGACGTCGACGATTGCCTCTAGAGTGCGATGGCGCTCTGTCAGGCAGTTGTCTAATTCCTTCCATGTTGGAATTTCGGCCTTATTATAAACACCAAGAGGCAGTCCCATGCCTCAACATTGATGGCGGACATTGCTAGGGCTGTCAGACAACTCTGAATGGTGGCCTGCAGCTCCTTCAGAGCGTCCCCGGACTCTTGAGAAATAGCCTGGATGTTGAAAAGGATCTTCAACTGGCTGTTGACCAATAGCCGCCGGTTCTCAAAGCGGTCTGTGAGGCTTTGCCACGCGGCGTCAAACCCTCCATGGGTAAGCGGAGCTTTAGAAACAATGGCGTGGGCGTCACCACTTGTTTTGGACAGTAAGTGGAACAACTTTTCTACCGGGGTGAGCCGCGAGTTTTGGATGTAAATGGCCGTAAACAAGTCTCTGAAGGTGGACCACCGAAGAAAGCCACCCGCGAAGACCTCGGTATCCACCGGAGGTAAACGGCAACCTGTAGACGCGGGCGTGTGTACATTTACGGAAGTCTGAGTGGATTGGGAGGCAATTTTCTCCCGAAGCTGGACAATACACCTCGATTAGACGGAGTAACAGTAGCTGTACTTCGATTCCAGCACTGTCGAGGTGGCCGCATTGTCGTCGGACTCGGCTAGCAAATCGGAGCAGCTCTCATAGCTTTTCTCCACCTTCTCCCACAGTGCCCGAATTTGGTCCCGATGGACTTCGCACATATATTGGGAGCCCACTTCCGTTTCTCTGGCGCTCGGAGTATTTATGTTGGCCTCAAATTGGCTAACTCGATCAGTTGTGGCGATGAACTTCTTCAGCGCCACGTCGACCGCACTTTGAGCCATTTTTGCAACAAAACGAGTCTGCCTCTGTGAACGACCGGGGATTGTGTTGACGGATTCGTCACTCTTTGCCCTTGGAATGGCACTGTACGCCTTAGGCTTTAAAAGAGGCGTCCGCGGAGAAGTGGATTAAGATCTGTCCAAACGGATGGTTGGGATCGGACGTGGCTTTTGGTCGTCTCCCGTGGGCATTGACTGTCGACTGACTTGCGCAATAGGTGCCTCGTACGAAGCGATGGCCGGTCACACTAATGTGATAAGACCGGTGAGATCGCGGATGAAATGCGATTACAAGGCACAAGTGGGAATTAGTGGCGCCGATGTCGAAAGGAACGTTGGATGCGGCACAATTCTAATGTGGAAGAAACTTCAGGAAGCCAAAAAAACCAGATGGGACGAGGTTTGTTTAGATTCCAGGCGGATGTTGCCTGATGCGGAGTAGAAGCAGCGTTAGGAAAATGACGGAGCGGAAATCGACCAGTATGGCTCGTACGTAAATATTGAATTCCTAACTATTTTCGAATTTGCGGAGCCGGAAAGGTGCCTTCACTTTGGCTTGGATTTAAAACAAAAAAATAAATAATTAATTTTTGCCTAATTGGCGGATTTAATTATTATGGAGCCAGAGGGGTGGAGTTGAAGTTTTCATCAATTAAGGTTAATTATCACGCAGCTGGAACGGTGGAATTGAAACCGCGGCTCGATTCAGACAGAAGATCGACCATTAAATTATTTTATTAGAAGTTGTCGATAACTACCATAAATTTTCGACTTTAATTATTGAGTGGCCGGAAAGATGAATTAAAAAAAAAACACTGGCCCTTTGCTCGAACGGAAAATAAGAATTAAATAAATTTTAGTGGATATAATTTTAAATATATAAGTTTATAATTAATTGATTTCCATTTTTTGAAGTTGTTACGCAGCCGGTTATGCCGTCGGCACCCTGTACGTACCCCAAAGGAAAAAAAACAGCACCAAAAAACACAACACGGCTACTACGGCGGCTAGGTTGAGAATTTCAGCGACACAATCACGAATGGCGGTTTATATTTTTTGAGTTTAGAAAATTTAAGAACTTTTTTTAATCTTTATCGGTTATATACTTCCTGAAATTGGAGGCAGAAAATATTTGGAAATTTATGGACATGAATGCAAGTACGGATATATGTAAGGACATATGGGGAATATGTTGGCACAGTGGAACGTTGATAAGTATATGTAACGTATATGTAAGACTGTATACGTATATAAGACTGTATATGTAACTGTATATATTAAATTTTGTCGGTTATATATTTCCTGAAATTGGAGGCAGAAAATATTTGGAAATATATAGACATCCATGCAAGTACGGATATATTTAAGGGCATGTGGTCATATATTGGCACAGTGGAGCGTTGATAAGTGGACTGTATAACTGGGGGAACAGAGAAGTTATGTGGTGTAAAAAATGACACTGATTGGGGAAGAAAAGAAACAAATATTTCGACAGCGGCGGACTGTTCGGTAAATTTGGAAATTTCCGGAACTAATTCACACCGGCTGGCCAATGCCTTCTTTTTGTCACCACACAATTTCACTGTTCACTTGCGAATTTTTCGCGGATTTATTGCAATTATACTTTGCAGTCCTCCATACGGAGGAAGCAGTTATGTTTTAACTGTTTTGTCCGAGGGCACCAGCAGCGAGACTGCACCAGCGCCCATACCTGCTTCACATGCCACAGCCGACACCACACCCTCCTGCACCGCGCAAACCGTCCGCCACCGCTCCAAGTCCGCCTACGCCAGCAAACGGCTCAGAGGGGGTCAGGAGCCGACCCACTGGGCACGGCCCTTATCAACGTGTGCCATTTGGGGTGCACCGTCCAGGCACGAGCACTAATAGACTCAGGGTCCGAAGCGACTTTCATAACGGAACGACTGTTCAATCTTGTCACGTTTCCCTTCAAGACGTTTCACGCACAAGTTTCCGGCCTTAATCAGACCATTTCCGCGCAGTCTACTAAATTGTGCCATTTCTCCATTCGGTCGCCGTCTAGACCCGGGCTACAATTAGAGACTGCGGCTTACGTTCTTCCGCAGTTGGCAGGAAATCTGCCATCATATCCGATTTTGCGAGACCTTCTCAAGGGGCTGCCCGACATTCCCCTGGCGGACCCCAACTTCTTTGAGAGCTCCCAAGTCGATGTGTTATTAGGAGTTGACATTCTTCCGTCCATTCTCTTCGGTAATTCCAAGGCTAATATCTGCGGGTCGCTTCTCGGTCAGGAGACCATTTTTGGATGGGTGCTGACAGGCCCATTATCTCCAGCCAACCCCCGCAGCGTGTCTGTTTTGTCCGCACGAGTTGCCCGCAGCCTCGGTGACTCACTGGATCAGGAAGAGGTGCCTACACGGATCAGTTCGGAATCGGACTCAGGTTGCGAGCACAATTCTGTCTCGAGTCCTTCTTCGATTGACACATCGCATCACGCTGCACGGTGGCAATCAGCTGATGATCCGACTGATCAGGGCCAAATTCTGGATTCCAAGGTCATATTCAGCACGATTTCGCCACGCCCACGCAACGCCCAGTCACTGGAGAGCAGATGTACTCGAGGTACACAATCCACGGGTCACCGCCCGCGGGAGACAGTACACGGGGTGTCTCGCTCTCTCGTCGACCATCATCCGCCAACTCCCGGCGCGGTTCGGGTGCTTCTCGCCCTGCGTCTTCCATTTTCCGGCATTCCCAAACCGATCCACGGCCGCCGACTTCCCGGCACTCTTCGATAACTCCTCGGCATTCTTCCGCCACTGGCCGGCAGCCGTCAAGTGCTCCACTGCATTCGTCCGCCACCCATCGGGTGCCGTCCACCGCTCGTCCGCCCGCGTCATCCGCGCCTAGGCAATTTTCGGCCTCTCCTCGAGAGACCTCGCAGGAAACGGTCGCTGCGCCCACCCTATCGTCGCTGCTGAAGCGGAACAGCGTCAACACCGGGACCCGGATCTTCGATACGGGGGCCTTCATTGACCCGTGTACGCCCTCTAGCTGCAGTGACGCATAGCTAGCGACGAGGGATCTGTTGCAACCCGATTGCAAGGGGTGGAGAATGTTTAGGTGAGGGGCCGTTGTGCCACTCAGCTGAATTTAAGGGCGCATCTGCGCTGAAAAGCGCACCCGCGCTTAAAAGCTCATCCGTGCTAAAGAGCGCATCCGCGCTCGCCCCTCTATGCATTCTTCCTCTTTCGTCGGCCTGGTTTATATTTACGTTTAGCGCTTAGGCTTTCTAAGTTAAGTTAGTAATCACTTGTAAGCAGCCCAATAAAGGTGACCTTGTTAAATTCACTGAAAGACGCCCCCCAATTTTTAATTCAACATTTCAACCTTTTCTGGAATCTTTGGCGGCAGCAGCGCCCCCCTACAAACAAATACCAATGCAACAAATCACCAATAAATTGAAGCAAACAATTTTTTTTGCAAGTCGTCGGTATACTGTAAAAAACTGTAGAAGCATTTTCAATGGAAAAAAAAACAAATAAGAAAAATATTAATGAAATACAAATTAAAAACTGTAATAATATTGTTAAGAGGAGCCCCAAAATACGGGTCTTACTCCAATGAGCTCCTTATGGAAACTGTTTTTATTTGTTAAAGTTCTCTTATAAGTACGATACATGAGAATCTTAAAACTATTTAAAACTACTTGTCAACGCACTGCACGCTGACCTGCTATGCGACCCTTTCTCCGGTGCGATAAGCGCACCACTTTTGTATTTGTTTGTGTTAGGCTGCAGGGGATCGGTTTTGAACCATGTGTTTGACTCATATTTCATGGGTCCGATCCCTTGAAACTCTAACTTAAGAATTTCTATACAAAATAGTGTTCAATGCTTGAACATTCTGGAAAGGGCCACAAAAAGAGGCGTAAATTTGATGTGTTTTTGATTAATATTTTTTGAATAAATTTGATGTTAATTTAACCATTTCTTCGATTATAATTTTTAGTGGACTGTATAAATGTCTAGTATTGTTCTTACATTTTTTAATAATTTGTTAAAGAATTATTTAATTTGAATTTTAATATTTAATATTTTAAAATTTTGTATGTTTTTAATCTCATGTTCAACCTAATGTTTGAACATCCTGCAAGAGGCCACAAAAGTGCCTTTTATATTTTTCTTTTCATTTTAGATGTACTTTTGAAAAAATAAATTTTTTCTTCGATTTAGTGGACTTTAATATTAAAATTTTTGTTTTACTGAGGGCTAATTTCTTTTAAAATTTTAATTTTTTTTTGTTATTTGAATTTAATTGATAATTAATATCTTTTTTTTTATCGTTTTTTTTTTTTTTATCATTATTTTTTTAAAATTGTAAATATATATTTTTTTAATTTTTACCATACTATACAGTTGTTAAATTTTCTTTTTTGATGCGTGTTCCTCCTGCAGATGATGTAAAAGGATCCGCCCTTGATGCTGCTGATGGTGTAGCTTGTTGTTTTTTCTGCCGCTGATGTTGTTGTTCTTCTATTCGGTGGTCCTGCCGCAGACGTTGGATCCGCCGTATAAAATGCCAAAGACTTTGGCTGTCGTTGTTCCCAGCCACTTTAAAACCTGAGTCTCTTACCACAGGGGGGAAAACGTCAGGCTGCCTCGAAGGACCAAATGTTAAGAGGAGCCCCAAATACGGGTCTTACTCCAATGACCTCCTTTTGGAAACTTTTTCTGTGTCCCTTACCACTTGGGAGGAAACTACAGAAAATCCGGCTCGAAGGACCAAATGTTAAGAGGAGTCCCAAATACGGGTCTTACTCCAATGAGCTCCTTTTGGAAACTGTTTTTATTTGTTAAAGTTCTCTTATAAGTACGATACATGAGAATCTTAAAACTATTTAAAACTACTTGTCAACGCACTGCACGCTGACCTGCTATGCGACCCTTTCTCCGGTGCGATAAGCGCACCACTTTTGTATTTGTTTGTGTTAGGCTGCAGGGGATCGGTTTTGAACCATGTGTTTGACTCATATTTCATGGGTCCGATCCCTTGAAACTCTAACTTAAGAATTTCTATACAAAATAGTGTTCAATGCTTGAACAAATATTATAAATAAAAGAAATTTATAGTTCCGATGTCAAACCATTATGTTTGAGATCTAAAACAAATTTTTTTGATTTTTTGCAGTGATATACCCTTGCAGTTAATACCGGATATACATCGGATAAAGTTGACCGATCCTTATGAGAATATCATAACATAACCAATTTATTACACTAAGAAATCTAACAAGAAGGGTATATCAACTTCGGGCGGAGCCAAAGTTGATATACCTTTGCAGTTAAAACCGTATATTTATCGCAAACATCGGATAAAGTTGGCCGATCCTTATGAGAATACGATAATATAACCAATTTATTACAACAAAAAATCTAAACAAGAAACGAAAGCTAACTTCGTGCGGAGCCGAAGTTGATATACCCTTGCAGCTAAAACAGGATATATATCGCTAAAATCGGATATAGTTCACCGATTCTTATGGGAATATCACGATAAAACCAATAAATTACAAAACAAAATCTAAAAAAAAATCCCAAACTTCTATCTTGAAGAACCCCAAAGTTGGTATTTTTACCAAATACCATTTCCGATCGTTCAGTTATATGGCAGCTATAAGATATAGTCGGCCAATCCATATGAAACTTGATAAGTCGTATTATTTTTCCAAAAATTCGTAGAAAATCCCAGCTTTCTAGCTCGAAAAACACTGAAGTTATGTCATTTCCGGTCAATCAGTTATATGGCAGATATAGGATATAGTCGGCTGATCCTTATAAAATTTGGGATGTTGTATTATTATGCCAAAAATAGCATTCGTATAAAATCTGAACTCTGTAACTTTAAAAACACAAAAGTTATACCATTTCCGATCAATCAGTTATATGGCAGCTATAAGATATAGTCGGCCGATCCCGTCCGTTCCGACTTATATACTGCGTGCAAAGGAAAGAAGGGTGTGTGCAAAGTTTCAAGACGATAGCTTTAAAACTGAGAGACTAGTTCGCGTAGAAACAGACAGACGAACAAACGGACAGACGGACGGACGGACAGACGGACAGACGAACATGCTCATATCAACTCAGGAGGTGATCCTGATCAAGAATATATATACTTTATAGGGTCGGAGATGTCTCCTTCACTGCGTTGCACACTTTTGGACAAAATTATAATACCCTCTTCAAGGGTATAAAAAAAAGTCTCAAGCTTCTATCTTCAAGAACACAAAAGTTGGTATTTTTACCAAATACCATTTCCGATCGTTCAGTTATATGGCAGCTATAAGATATAGTCGGCCGATCGTTACCGAAAGTAGAATTTGTACGAAGTTCCAACTTTCTATATTCAAAAACACAAAAGTTGGGTAATTTCCGATCAAACATTTCTTTTGCAGCTATAGGATATAGTCGGCCGATCCCGGCCGTTCCGACTTATATACTGCGTGCAAAGGAAAAGAGGGTGTGTGCAAAGTTTTAAGTCTATAGCTTCACAACTGAGAGACTAGTTTGCGTAGAAACAGACAGACGGACAGAAGGACAGACGGACAGACGAAAAGACGGACAGACGGACATGCTCATATCAACTCAGGAGGTGATCCTGATCAAGAATATATATACTTTATGGGGTCGGAGATGTCTCCTTCACTGATTTGCGCACTTTTGACCAAAATTATAATACCCTCTTCAAGGGTATAAAAAAAAGTCCCAAGCTTCTATCTTCAAGAACACAAAAGTTGGTATTTTTACCAAATACCATTTCCGATCGTTCAGTTATATGGCAGCTATAAGATATAGTCGGCCGATCGTTATGAAATTTAGTAGTTTAGATTAACTGACCAAAAGTAGAACTTGTACGAAGTAACAAATTTATATATTCAAAAACACAAAAGTTGGGTAATTTCCGATCAAACATTTATATTGCAGCTATAGGATATAGTCGGCCGATCCCGGCCGTCCCGACTTATATACTGCGTGCAGAGGAAAAGATGGTGTGTTTAAAGTTTCAAGTCGAAACACTTCCAGTCATTCCACGTTCAACATACGCTTGCCTAAAATCAGCTCCATTGTGGCGTAATGTTGAAAAATTACAGCTAAAACAAAAAAAACAAAAATTACAGTAAATATGCGCGTTCAAATGCTTTGAGATTCATCCGCTGAAACATTTTCAAAACATCTCTTAGATATCGGTGATGGAAAAGTTGCTATAGATGAACCTGGATACGTAAAATAACCTACCGATTTCTGCATAATCGATGATTCGCAAGATACTCTGATTCAGGGGTGCCTAAGATCAGTATGTGGTAGAGCAAACTGCAATACCAATGCAAAAAATCACCAATAAATTAAAGCTAGACATTTTTTTGCAAGTCGTCGGTATACTGTAAAAAACTATAGTAGCATTTTCAATGGAAAAAAAGTAATAAGAAAAATATTAATGAAATAAAAATTAAAAACTGTAATAAAATTATAAATAAACAAAATTTATAGTTCCGATGTCAACCATTATGTTTGAGATCTCAAACAAAATTTTTTGATTTTTTGCAGTGATATACCCTTGCAGTTAATACCGGATATACATCGGATAAAGAAGGCCGATCCTTATGAAAATATCATAACATAACCAATTTATTACAATAAGAAATCTAAAAGAAAGGAAAGTTAACTTCGGGCGGAGCCGAAGTTAATATACCCTTGCAGTTAAAACCGTATATATATCGCAAACATCGATAATATGATATGATAATATAACCAATTTATTACAATAAAAAATCTACAAAAAGTCCCAAGCTTCTATCTTCAAAAATACTAAAGTTGGTATTTTTACCAAATACCTTTTCCGATCGGTCAATTATATGGCAGCTTTAAGATATAGTCGGCCGATCGTTATGAAATTTAGTAGTTTAGATTAACTGACCAAAAGTAGAATTTGTACGAAGTTCCAACTTTCTATCTTAAAAAACACAAAAGTTGGGTAATTTCCGAAATTTCCGCGTGCAAAGGAAAAAAGGGTGTGTGCAAAGTTTCAAGTCGATAGCTTTAAATTGAGAGACTAGTTTGCGTAGAAACAGACAGACGGACAGACAGACATGCTCATATCAACTCAGGAGGTGATCCTGATCAAGAATATATATGCTTTATGGGGTCGGAGATGTCTCCTTCACTGCGTTGCACACTTTTGACCAACATTATAATACCCTCGCAAGGGTATAGAAAAAAGTCCCAAGCTTCTATCTTCAAGAACACAAAAGTTTGTATTATTAGTTGGTACTTCGGGCGGAGCTGAAGTTGATATACCCTTGCAGTTAAAACCGTATATATATCGCAAACATCGGATAAAGTTGGCCGATCCTTATGAGAATATGATAATATAACCAATTTATTATAATAAAAAATCTAAAAAGGTCCCAAAAGTGCTGGAATAGCACCCTGGTGAGAGGGTCGATCTTGCGCAGACAGCGCAAAGTGCATGGACGACATAATGGCAGCATTCGCCCAGAAGGAGTCCTCGACTAAACGAGAGACAGGATTTCGTGACACAAATGGATGGCAGCGTATTGGTCCCGCAACCGAGCACAGGGACGTCGCAAGATGGCAGCCGAAGCAGTGAAGCCCCGGTGTCATTTGCTCAGCCGGCAGCATCTATAGCCGCCAACAAACCGAAGGTAGCCGACCTCTTGGAGAGGATCGCCGAGCTGGAAAAGGAGTTGGAACGCGCTCGCAGCAGTAACATGGAGCGCACTGACCCCGTTATGTCGAGTTAGGTTGGGGTAGGTCAGCAACCGCCATTTGCAATCGGCCTGATCGTCCCTAACCCAACAAGTGCCTTTCATGTGGCGTCAGGGAGACTGCCACAAGGACTACTCACGCATCGCCATTTGGCGCTACCGGCACTACGATTCCAGCGCATGGTTTCGGGCTACACAACGAAGCGGCCGGCGGAACATCGGTACGAGCGCCTTTTCCTGGATACGGTGCTTGGGCGACGAGTATTGGTGGAAATGCAAGCTGGGCCCCACGAAAGTTTCCTGAGCTGCCTACGTTTGGAGGGAAGCCAGAGGATTGGCCCATCTTCTATTGCGCGTTTACGGAAACGACGCAAGCATATGGTTGTACGGACTTGGAGAACAACCAAAGGCTACTGAAGGCGTTAAAGGATGACGCGCGTGAGACGGTGAAGTCGCTGTTGATTCACCCCAGAAATGCGAATGCAGCAATGGAGCAGCTGAGTTTCAGATATGGCCGACCGGAGCAACTAATACGCAGCCAGCTCAACAGGCTTCGAGATGTGCCCCCAATTACGGAACACAATCTAGGAAAGCTCGTCGCATACGCCACACATGTGAGTAACCTCAAAGCCTTCTCGCAGTCAGCGAAAACAGAGCAGCACCTGGGTAACCCTACCCTGATGGAAGACCTTGTGGCCAAGCTCCCGATAAGCAAACGAGTGAAGTGGGCAAGGCACGCTGCAACTATTCAGCCCTTTCCGACTATTGTGGACTTTAGTTCGTGGTTGATGGAACTAGCGAATGTGGTCTGCATGGTGGCGGACATTGATGGAAAGGAGCCAAGGCGTCGATTGCTTCATGCCAGCATTGACCATGAGCAGGACGAGCAACAGGAGAGCTGCCACAGAAATTGTCCAATATGCGAAGGTCCTGGACAACATGCAGTTTGGGACTGCCAACGATTTATTGGAGCCCCGACTACAGACAGGTGGAGGCTCGCAAGAAGACATCGCTTGTGCTTTATGCGCTTGCAAAGCGGGCATATGACTGGATCGTGCGCTGCGTCAGGAGAGAGTCCCATGAATGGATGCAGGAGGAAGCATCACCGTCTTCTTCATGAGGCAAGCAATGAAGGCTTCAGGAGACTTCAGGAGAGCGAGGCGGCCATTGGAGAAGCTACAACCGGGACCGACAGACAGTCTAACCGACGAAAGGCGTCCGGTTCAATGAAGGAGCAGCGTCATCCGTGGATGCTCCAGCGATGCCGGAAAGGAACTTGACCTGTGTCGACGAGGACCGAGAACGACTACTGTTCCGTTTATTTCCGGTGACGCTATACGGAGGTGGGAAGCAGGTGGATACGTTCGCTCTCCTGCACGAAGGTTCTTCGGTGATGATGGTCGACAACGAGCTGGTTGCAGAGCTAGGCTTACAAGGAGTACATCGTCAGCTGAACATTCAATGGTTCGGAAGCATGGCCGCAAGAGAGCCTACTAACGTGGTACGTCTGCAGATTAGTGGAGCAGGCAACTCTTCCCGACATGTGCTGAGCAACGTGTATGCCGTTCCGAAATTGAGTTTGCCGATGCAGAGCCTGCACAGAAGAGATGGCAGGAGCGTGAACAAGGATGATCGATTACCGATAAAGCCCTACGAAAAAGCAGTGCCGAAGCTACTTATTGGATTGGATCATAGACATTTAGGAGACGCTTCGCCAGAGAGGGACCGCACGCCGCCGCAACCGCATTAGGATGGGTCGTTTTTGGGCCTGTAGAAGGACGACGAGACACGCCATCACCGAAGCCTTGTCTGCTAGCCACGTCGTTGCATGATAATGTGGAACAAATCGTCGAGGACTACTTCGAGATCGAGAACTTCGGTGTGAAGGCGGCGCCAGCGGCCGCAGCCAGCGACGACGTGAGGGCTCAGAAGATCTTGGAGGCCACTACGGTGCGAGTTGGCCGCCGATACCAGACGGGATTATTACTGTGGAAAACGGATAACATCGTGCTGCCACGTAGTTATGATATGGCGTACAATAGGTTGGTCAATATCGAGAAGAAAATAAAGCGAGATGGGCAGTTCGCCCAAGAGTACTCACGGATTACACAGCCACACAAAAAAAAAAAGTGTCCGGGTTGGGAGATCAGAGTACCCTATCCCCATGTATTTTGGGCCGCTGAACACGAATCTGAAGTCCGTTTTGGTCCTGCACGTGTACGTTTCTTCCTAACCTCAAAAAAAGTTTCACATTTTTGGAGGTATGAGACTTTTTTTTTAATTTATTGGATTTTCATGAAACTGGGTACTTAGGGGTTTTTGGGGTCGCTGATTACGAATCTGGAGTCAGATTTTCAATATTCAATATGGCGGATCCAATATGGCGGACGAATTTTTGAAAAATTCGTGAATTTTCATGAAAAATGAAATAAACTCAACCTGGACCGTCGGCATTAGCATTACCCGATGTACACCACGAGGAGGTTGCACGAGCGGACTATGTACATCATGTAGCTCTTATAAGGGCTGTTTGGTATTCTAGATTAGCTTTAAATAATACATATTTTTTATTAATTATCTTTTTTACTGCTATAACGGGTTCTTTTTTCTTCAAATGATCTATGCAAAGGAGTTCGTTTACGTTTTTTGCTTTTCTTTTGTATGTCTCTCTTGAGCATCCAACAAAAATCTGCCATCATATTTTCGTCCCATCTGCCCTGATAACGAGTTTCCATCACCTTTATGTCTTGGTGAAATCGTTCACCCTGTTCTTCGCTGAAATGACCGAGATTATCTGGAAAATTGTCAAGATGGGAATGTACGAAATGTAATTTTAAGTTCATTAAACATCCTAGTTTCTTAAAGTTCTTAATCATTTCAGAAACAATTTTTTTATAGTGTGGAGACTTTCTATTTCCCAAAAAATTTTCTGCGACTGCCTGGAAACTGAGCCAAGCTGCTTTTTCTAGATTGTTCATTTTAGAAAGAAAAGTTTTATCCTTAAATAGTGCTCGAATTTGAGGTCCATCAAACACTCCTTCTTTTATCTTCGCCTCAGAAAGTTTTGGAAATTTTGTCTGTAGGTACTGGAAACACTTACCTGTTTCATCCAGAGCTTTTACGTATTGCTTCATAAAGCCAAGCTTCAAGTGGAGAGGAGGAATCAGAATTTTAGATGGATCCACTAAGTACTTATGGATGATGTTTTGAGCACCTGGAACAAACGATACTCTCTTCGGCCAAATTTTTTTTTTTAAATGATTCTGTCGATCTCGACTGTCCCATAAGCATAAATAACAAGGATTCTTGGTAAAACCCGACTGTTGACCAAGTAATAGTGTTATAATTTTCAAATCACCACAGATCTGCCAATTATGTTCCTCATAATCAATTTTTTTCAAAAGCAATTCCAGATTATCATATTTTTCCTGCATGACAGTTGAGTGAGCTATTGGTACTGGGGCATATACGTTTGTATTGTGGAGTAAAACTGCTTTTATACTTCGTTTAGAAGAATCTATAAACAGTCTCCAATCTTCAGGTTTGAAGCTATTTGGTTTAAATTTATTCATCAGCCCTCTGACATCAGTGCAAAATACCAGTGATGAATCCTTATCTTTCTCGAAATACTTACGAAATTCCTTCTCCCGATCTCGATAAAAAGAAACCTTGGTACCCGGTTCCAGACAATGTTTCTCTCTAAAAAATGAGGCTAAGAACTCTGCACCATCTTTGGGTAAACCTAAATCACGTACAAGATCATTCAGTTCCGATTGTGAAGTTAATGATGGTGATACTGTCAATTTTTTAGAGCACGGAACATAGTTTGTGTCATTGTCGTTGTTAATATGAATCTCAGAATTGCATTTATCAGATTCTTCCTCAAATTCCATGTTCTCATCATTTTCAGGTACGACGGTATCAATTACATTAGTTTTATACTTATTTGATGACACTAAGATTGGAAATGTCACTGATTCAACGGCGACATAAGAAATTTTGTGTTTACGTTTAAGACTGATACCTACCATATCATTTTTACAAAAGTAACAGTCTTCTTCACTTCGAGGTGTTTTCCAGATTGTTGGATTTGAGTATTTGATGGACTCCTGATTTTTATCTTTTTTCCAACAATACAGCATCTTTCTGCAAGAGTTACAAATGATTTGAGGAACCCAGTTGGTACGCTGATCGACCTCGAAACCAAAAATTTCCCTATACATTTCGCGAATTTCAGCATTGATCCTATGCCGCAAAAGATCTAACCTCAAATTTACTGCAAATGCAACAAAAAGCATCTCGATTTTTGCTACAATTATGAGGTTCTGGATCAATCTCAGGTTTTTTTCTTGTAGTGGCGTACTCTACATTTGCCAAGTCACCAACCAATGTAGAGCTGCAGTTGCTGGATGACGACGCCCGAGAGCCTGCTTTCTCACTCTCAACCGCCGATACTGGGGTTCCGAGTCCCTGCATCGTATCACGTTTCTTACGTGTGTCTGCCATGACGGCATCGAAGCCATTATCCAGGGACTCAGCCGAATAGCGGGAATCTTCGTTGCCCACCGTCACCGCGTGGAGGTGCCCTGGATGCAGACACAGGTAATGTATGAAGTTGCTTCTATAACAAGTTACATTAGGACATTGCTTTTGAACCAGGCCATGAGCTTAATTCAAGAGCAATATCGAAAAGTAACTTTTTAAAGAAGCATCCTCAGGAATAAGGGATCGTCCTGTTGAATTTTGAAAATCTGACTCCAGATTCGTAATCAGCGACCCCAAAAACCCCTGGGTACCCAGTTTCATGAAAATCCACGAATTTTTCAAAAATTCGTCCGCCATATTGGATCCGCCATATTGAATATTGAAAATCTGACTCCAGATTCGTAATCAGCGACCCCAAAAACCCCTGGGTACCCAGTTTCATGAAAATCCACGAATTTTTCAAAAATTCGTCCGCCATATTGGATCCGCCATATTGAATATTGAAAATCTGACTCCAGATTCGTAATCAGCGACCCCAAAAACCCCTGGGTACCCAGTTTCATGAAAATCCAATAAATTAAAAAAAAGATTGTGGATTAAAAAAAAATTGTGTGGCTGTGCCACACAAAAAAAAAAAAAGTGTCCGGGTTGGGAGATCAGAGTACCCTATCCCCATGTATTTTGGGCCGCTGAACACGAATCTGAAGTCCGTTTTGGTCCTGCACGTGTACTGTTTCTTCCTAACCTCAAAAAAGTTTCACATTTTTGGAGGTATGAGACTTTTTTTTTAATTTATTGGATTTTCATGAAACTGGGTACCCAGGGGTTTTTGGGGTCGCTGATTACGAATCTGGAGTCAGATTTTCAATATTCAATATGGCGGATCCAATATGGCGGACGAATTTTTGAAAAATTCGTGGATTTTCATGAAACTGGGTACCCAGGGGC